>OX638382.1:26276072-27476072 GCA_951813785.1 Criorhina ranunculi | reverse complement strand
AATAGTGTATTAAGTTATTGCATATAAGTATCTACACTTTTTTTTAAAAAAACATTGTACAGTTATAACATAATATGTGATTGATTTAACTAAATGCAACCGCATTTTAACTTTTAGGGATCAAATCATGGGAAGCATTCGCAGGCACAAGAATGCAATGTCTGCATTGTTGGCGGAATATCACGATAAAGCAGCGGAGCTCGAATATCAGGAGCAATTAGAAGATTATCAATTCAATAGTAAAAGGTAACATTTCATTTTTAAAATCAAAAATATAAGTTGACATTTTTTAATATAATTTATAGACGAGAGGATGGAAATGTTATAACACCAGGTGGAATGTGCGCTAGTATTGTGAGATATGCTCGCCCGCAGAAGGCCCGATCAGCAGCAGGTGAATGGAAATATATTGTCAATACAGGACGTCACACCCAAACCCTTCGTCTTGAAAAATGCAGGTAAAGTCTATGGAGAAACAAATAGGTCAAGTTGGATGCAGTATGTCACAATGTGTTTTAAACTCAGGCTAAGGGGTAATATTCGTAATACATATATGTCCTGGTATTGAAGTATTGAAGTAGTCTAAAACGACCTTTAAGTTACAGTAGTGGGAACCCAGTGCTTTGAGCGCTGCTTGACTGTCAGTGAATATATTGATGGTTGCTCCCTTACTGCCGGAATCGAGAATGATGCTAGCGCAAATGTCAATGGCATATAATGCTGAACCGATTCTTTGATATTCTTTTTTGAGCCCGCCTCATTATTGTTATCCGTGGTTATTTATTTCCATCTCGATTTACAATATTTTTAATCTAACTTTGACAATTCGTAGATACGTGCAATTTAAAATTGGGTTGTATATCTACTACTCATTTGATACATTTAATAAATTTAAATCCGAGAGGTTGTATTGGCACCACCTAGCAAAGCTGTCTAGATCTTTTTGCAGAAACAAACAATCATCCACAGTTTTAATGGTTGGAAAAAGTTGTAAGTCGTCGGCGAATAATAAACACGTGGAATTTTGAAAGTACGAGAGAATGTCATTAACGATTTGTGGAGTAGCAGAGGTCCAATATGGATTCCTTGCGGTACAACAGACGTCACTGTGATGAGCTCTGAGAGAAATACTTCAATTTTGAAACGGCCGCAAAGGTTCGCGCTAATTGGAGTGGGATCGAATCTGACAGAGCTTATGGATCAATCGCTTTAGCAAAATCGGTAAAAATGATTTCAATCTAATAACCAAGTTATTGATGATCTTCTTACACAAAATTGTTAAATTTGTGGCAGTTGATCTATCTTTGACGAAAAAGTTTAGTTTATGACATGCAATCTTTTCAAAGACTTTAAAAATAACTGATAGTTTAAATAAAGGTCTATAGATGGAAAGCTGTTGGACTACGGCTTTAAAAATGGGTGATATACATACAGGGCCGGTCCGAGCTAAATGAGCGCCCTGTGCAAGCCCTATGTTTAGCGCCCCATTCTTCAATTTTGTGGCTGGTTGGAACATTCTGTACCTGTGCTTGACAAGGCTTAAGAATTTTTGTTCGTTGCAAACAAAACACAGAATCTTTTGATTTCGAATAAATCAGGTAAGTCCTCGGAACTACCTTGCCATTTGCTAAAGTTCGTTGATAACTGGAAGTTGCAAATTTCCTGTTATTAGTTTTTGGAAAAGAATGATCCTGAACTTGAATTGGGCCCTATTTTTTATTTGTTCGCCTGATAAATTTGCCCAGTTACTTGGATATTCAAAAAACTCCTCAGAAACGCTGCATTTCAAAAATGTAGGTATACAGTCTTTTTTCTTATTTTCTGCCCCCGAAGGCTTTTTTTGTCCACTGTTCGTTTTCAGAATAGGCACTTCCACAGTTCCACCTTTCACTTAACTTCCATAAAATATAAAATCGCGACTTTGAAAAGAAATAATTATTATTTTCAATTGAATCGCGTATTCCTTTATTAAACAACAGCTCAACATCGAAAAACAATCAAAATAATCTGAGCTAACTCAAAAACAATACAAATGCAACAAGAATAATGCAACGTTATTTGTTCATTTTTCACTTCTTGCTTGTTTGTGTGTGTGAGAACGAGTCGAAACTTACCCATGCTCTTTTCAAACAAATATGTCAAATGAGTAAATCTCATACGTGCAGAAATAAAATTTGCACGTTTTCACTCAAATGATTCCATAGGAATTGAGGATTGAGTTTATTATTTTGAGATTTTTTCCTGTGGAAATATTTGATTGTTTGTTCAAGAAATTATCCTGCACGGTCTTGGAAGGATTATTTAATTTTGGATTTATTCGAACTACCCAGTTTCTTTTGTGTGAATGGTCTTTTGTGTGAACAGATGATATGATGTAATTTGTATTATTAGACAATAATTGTGTTCAGAAAGCGTTTAGAAATGCATAGGTAGCTGATTGGACGAACTAAAAGTTAAAGAATGTCAGTATATCGATGCATTTTATTACTTCCCACCTCCATAGGGGAAGTATTGCAATCACCCAAAAAAAAAAGTTCGAGATTTTAACACAGCTTTATATTACGATACTCTAGAAATCATTTCCACCCATTTTCGAAGTCATGTCTGTGTGTGCGTATGTGCGTGTGTGCGTGTGTGTGTGACAATTTTTTTCTCCTTCGATAACTAGAGAACGGAACAACGTACGATCATGCGGTTTTTTTGTTTGATTTGTCTCAATGAAACTTAGAGCTGATTAGATTTTGAGCAAAATCGGTCCAGCGGATGCTGAGATATTTGAAGAAATGCTTAAAAGAACGGTGTACTGGACAACCTAAGCACTTTGTTGTGTTATTGGCAACAATGTTCGCTGTGATATAAAGCAATAAGAGGTGGGAAGTACAGGACTGGCTCCCCAGTCGAATTTTTTTTCTTGTGAAAGGTCGCTGATGCTGCTGATGAAAGGCTAAAGGTTTACAGGTCTTTCAAAATATTTGCAAACCGTGTCCTATATGAAATTGATAAGTAAAGGTTATGTTATCCGCAAAGCAGTGGAATGTTGTTAAATTGATAAAAGGCACAAATGATAATCTTGCAGTAGTGGGAAATATGCTGTGTCCCCGAATACTTATTAGCTTCTGGTTGATGATGCATTCATCCTGAAGACGTAATATGCCAGAACCTTCAATCACAATTTGCGTCACATTGTTACCACACACTATATTCGCCGTTGTAGTTTGCTTTAAGGAATATATCCAGTGGTTGGGGAGATGTAGTTGTATCCAATGTGGTTCTTCTCCGATCTCCACGACCCTACATGTTGGTGATTGCGGCAGATGATTTAGAAAATCAATTTCGCAGCTGCTTTCCCTGGACCCCTTTCGATAAATGGGATGTGATTGCTTGCAGAGGTAACCAGCCGTTTTTGTAGAAATGCACGTTTGTAGTTGTTTAAGAGGATAATACTGGTCCCGATGAAGGTTCACAACTAGGTAGGGTGTTGATGGCTGTATTGCCAGAAATGTTCCATTTATCCACACCGGTACTGGAATGATGCTGAATAATTCGAAGTCCTCTGGCGATAGCAAAGGAATTTTTAACTTGAATATGATATATTTTTCAGTCGGTCTTCCCTCAATCGTCATCAAGTTGTATACATCAAGGACGTCTTCTTGTGCTGTTGGCAGTCTTAGATATTGTGGAAGATGATTTTTCACCCTTGATAGTTCCATCTTCATCTGTTTTGGTGTAATTAATTGCGGACTAATCTTTCCATGGTGGGTGTCTGTTAACACATCCAGCATTGATGTCTGCATTCGCTGGACGTTTGAGGCAGTAAACATCGTTTGCATAGCCATTGATAGAAATAGATTTGACAACTTCTCCTGGTAGAATTCCCGTCTTATGCCATTCATTTGATTTGTTAGATTATTGATTTGACCTTCCCATGCCTTGAATTGTACGTCAAGTTCCCTTTGATTTCCTTTCATTATGTTTAGGGTGGCATCTACTATAGAAGTCTGATTTTTGATGAGGTGGATGAGATGCTCCTCGTTTTGTTGCACGTTGCTGATAGTGGTTTCCATGTTTTCAGCATATTGGGAATCCAAAACCACAAATAACGCATTCGCAATGTTGCCTATGAGATTAAGAGCGCCTCTTCTAGTTCTGGTGCCTTGGGCGGGAAGCAATAAATCATTTTTGTCGCTCAATTCAGCCAAAAGATGTTCGAACTGCGTCGTCGTTATTTTGCAATTGGATTTGTCATCTAGTAGACTGCAAATAGCTTTAAGTGCTTGACTGTAGTTTTTCAATTCCGTGAACTCCTCGTGGAACGGTCGCATGTTGTAATAAACAACGAGGTTCCATTCGCTAGATAATATATTCGCCAGGCCGAGATTTTCAAAATATATTCCGGGGTTTGATTTAAATGGACTTATTTGCGCTGGAATAGCAGATCCTGAAGGCGGAACAAGGCAAGTTAGGAGCACTGTTAGAACTGCGGACCCAAGAGAAAGGCGCTGCCGCTTCCGCTGGGTGGGGCCCTGAGAAGTTGAAGGCTGGTGTGGGCCTTTCCTTTGATTACTTGAATTCGATGATACAGGTTGATTGTGCGCAGATGGATCAATGGGAGATTCATTACTAACTGAGTCTGGTAATTGCTGTTCTTCGATGGGCAACGGTGCTAATAGATGTATAGCTCGTCGAATGGTTGACACCTTTCCCCTTTCATCAGCTACCAACACATCAGCTACTCTTACTAGGCCGTCTTCACCCTTGATTGCATTTACTATTCGGCCTAGCTGCCATTTTTGAGGTCCCAGATTTTTGTCTTTTACAATGACCATTGTACCAGGGGTGACATTTTCACATCGAGACCTCCATTTATATCTATGTTGTAACTGGTTAAGATACTCTAAAGACCATCGTCGCCAAAACTCGTCCTTAAGATGCTTCACTAACCTCCAGCGAGTTAAGCTACTGGCCTTTGGTTGGTCTGCTGATGAGTCAATAGAATTCGTTAGAGGTTCGCCAATCAAAAAATGTCCTGGAGTTAATGCTGTCAGATCGTTCGGGTTGGATGTTATTGGCGTGATCGGCCGGGAGTTGAGTATTGCCTCGATTTCAACGATGGTTGTTTCCAGTTCTTCAAAAGTAAGAGAAGCGGATGCAATAGTGTGTTTGAGCAAGTTTTTGGTAGACTTCTCTGCCGCCTCCCATAGTCCTCCGAAATGTGGTGCCCTCGGAGGAATAAAGTGAAAATCGGTTCCCGTAGTGTTGCAGTTTCTAATTATTTTCTCCTTTGAGTCGGGGGATTCAAGAATATCTTTAACTTCTTCCAATTGATTTTTCGCACCGACAAAGTTGGTGGCATTATCACAATAGATGTTTCGGCAAATGCCGCGCCTTCCCATAAATCTCTTGAGTGCTCCAATGAAGCCATCGCTGGTAAGATCACTCACGACCTCTAAGTGTATCGCCTTGGTGGAAAAACAACAAAACACTGCTATGTAAGACTTTTGTGGTTTTTTGCCTCTTGATTTGTAATGCGTCCAGATGGGGCCACAAAAGTCAACTCCAGAGTTAACAAAAGGTCTTGCTGGTTGAATGCGATTTGCAGGGAGATTCCCCATAAGCTGGGAGAATGGCTTGGGATTGGCCTTACTGCATTGCACACAGTGATTGACGATAGAGCGCGTTATTGTTTTTCCTTAAACTGGCCAAAATTTCTGTCGGGCGATTGAAAGGAGCGTCTGTGGTCCAGCGTGGTGATTTCTTTCATGAATGTCCTTAAGGAGCAATTTTGTGTATTTACTGTCATAGGGTAGTAGTATGGGGTGTTTACTGTCGTACGCCAGTAGTGATGCTTCCAGTCGGCCACCCACTCTCAATATGTTTTTATCCCCAATGAACGGAGAGAGGCTGCTTAATGTGCTACCCTTGTGTACTTCACCATGATGTTGAATGTGTTTCATGTCGTCTTCGAAACCCTTTGCTTGAACGAATCTAGTTATAACTACTAGAGCCTCATCTAGCTCTACAGCGTTTATTGATGTGTTGATCGGTGCCCGGTAGCTGCGCTCTCGTATTCGGTTGATGAAACGAAGCATGTAAGCCACAACGCGCTGCAGATATTGAAATGAGTTCTTGTCATTGATGTCCTCTATGAAGTGTGACGTTGCATGTGAGGCAATTAGGGTAACCCTTTTTCGCTCCTCCTTGTATTCGGTGTTGTTGTTCAGGTATGGTGGTGGCCATATATCCTCAGATCCATGAAGGAAAGTGGGACCATAAAACCAGAGGTTAGACGATGACAGTTTTTCGGGTGCGATCCCCCTGGATAAAATATCGGCTGGGTTATCCTTGGAACGGACATGACGCCACTGATCGGGTGTGGTGAGCCTTTGAATTGTCAAGATGCGATTTGCCACGAAAACTTGGAAGGACTCTGGAGACGTATTTATCCAAGCTATCACTATTTCTGAGTCCGACCAAAAAAACATTCGATGGAGGCCTATACTGAGATCTTTCTTGACACGATTACACAATTCTGCTGCGAACTTGGCTGCACACAGTTCAAGGCGTGGTATTGTTATCTGTTTAACAGGTTGTCCTTTAATCGTTTGCTTTGCAGCCGGAGCGACCTTTGATTTTGCGCATACCAATCTAACTCTTATTATGTTATCTTGATCTATGAATCTGACGTAGACTGCGGCGCCGTAAGCCCTTTCAGATGCGTCGGCAAACACGTGCAATTGGATGGATTTTGGATTGCGGTGTGCCAGCATGTGTCTGGGGAACTTCAGACTGCTTAATGATTTAAGACCATCTCGGTATTTGAGCCAGGTGGTATGTAATTCTTGAGGCAGCGCTGCGTCCCAATCCAACTTAATTGACCATAGATGTTGGAGGAATATCTTAGCTGTCACTACTACTGGAGCCAATATGCCAAGTGGGTCAAATAATCGTGCTATATCAGAATATGCTGATCGCTTAGTAACTCTGCGATTCCTTTCTATCGGTACCTTGACGCAGAACTCATCTGATTTCGGTAGCCAAGTTAGACCAATGGTTTTTAAGTGCTCCTCAAAGTCGGCTTCAAAGTTAAGCTGAATTTCCTGGTCTTCTTGGGCGATGTCCTCTAGGAGTTTTGGATGATTTGCGCACCATTTTCGCAACTTAAAGCCGGCGGAATCAAGTAATTGTCGAACTTGCCGCTGTGTTGCAATGGCGGCTTGAAGACTATCCGAACCAGTAAGAAGATCGTCGACGTAGAAATCTCGGCGTAAGGCTTGAGAACCCAGAGGGTAGCGATCCTCTTGCTCTTCTGCTAATCTCTGCAAACACCTTTTTGATAGGTAAGATGAAGGGGTTGTGCCGTACGTGACAGTGTTGAGTTGGAAACACTTCACCATATGAGATGATACTTTCGGTCTGCCTTATCGAGTATGATTTGCCTATACATCTTTTCAATATCAGCCGTGAATGCGAATCTGTGCAATCGAAACCGTAGTAATATGGAGAAGAGGTCGTCCTGAAGTGTCGGTCCTGTAGCCAAAATATCATTTAGCGAGAGATTGGTAGATGTTTTAGCAGAGCCATCAAACACGACCCGAAGCTTAGTAGTACTACTGTCCGGCTTAAGTACTCCATGGTGGGGTAGAAAGTAATATGGTGAATTAATATTGTTAAAGTTAACCTCCTCCATGTGCCCCAAGTCGCAATATTCTTTCATAAATTGTGCATATTGTAGTTTCAGATCGTCATGCTTGGACAGTTTTCGCTCCAGAGATAGTAATCGCTGATAAGCGATATTCTTGGACTCTCCTAGTTTGGTGGAATCCTTGATGAATGGAAGCCGGACAATGAATCTTCCTTCGGCATTCCTTCTTGTTGATTGAGTGAAATGTGTTTCACATCGCTGTTCGGCCAATGTGAGATTTCGTGTAGTGGCTGGAACCTCTTCCAAATGCCAAAATTGTTCGATTTGATGATCGAGAGCTTCATCGTTACTGCATATTCCGCATAGTGCTGCTCTTGTATTGCTGCTGGTTGTTGGTGTCTTCCCTGCGATTGTCCATCCAAATACAGTGTTCTGTAGTAGTGGCAGGCGGTTTGCCATCCTTATCTGTCCAACAGCTAATGTTGAATAAAATATTTCTGCTCCTATGAGCATGTCGATTGTACCAGGTTGGTTAAATTGTGGATCAGCAAGAACAATGTTTTTCGGAATTGGCCAATTTGAAGTATTAATTGGTTGAGAGGGCTGAGGCGAAATAATTTTTGGCAAGGTATGTGCTTCAATTCTAGTGAAGAAACCGTTGATCTTAGAGTATACTTCTACACTTATCCTTCGATGAGATTCCTGTTTGCGCTGACCAATACCTTCAATGCACATTGCATCAGGAGTTTCCCGTAATCCTTACGTCTTCGCCAAACTTTCAGTTATGAGGTTGACCTGTGATCCGGAATCTAGCAGGGCTCTGCAATCGACCTTCCTTCCAGTGTAATCCTTCAATTGGACAATGGCCGTACCAAGCAGGATGTTCATGGTTTCCTGTTGGGATATTGTCCTGGAGGCAAGCGATTTTGCTACGGAAGTACAAGAACCTGTTGCATTTCTTTGTTCTTTTGGAGTTAATGATTCTTTGGCTGATGCTTTTATGTGAAGAAGAGTGTTATGTTTTTTCTGGCATTTTGTGCAGGATCTGGACAAGCAATCGTTTGTATTGTGTCCCGTTTTAAGACAGTTTTTGCAGCATTTTGACCCTTGCACTAGATTGATGCGATTTCTTGGGCTTAGTTGCAAAAATTTGGGACAGCTGAATAGTGGGTGGTCACCTTTACAAGATATGCATGCTAGCCCCGCTGAAGTGATCGAAGTAAACGATCTTGAATTCCATTGCCTTTTATGATGTTCCTCCGAGCTAGCCTTGTATGTCTTTGTTCCTCTAAAGACTGAAAGCGCATTTCTAGGAACGCAAGGAACTCCTTTAGTGAAGGTAGTGATTTCGGCTGTTGCAATGATTGTTCCCAAAGAGCGTGAGTACTTCGATCCAATCTCTTTTGAAGCACATGTAATAAGAGGGGGTCCCAGTTTGTTGTATCTAAACCAAGATTCTGAAGCCCCAGAAGACACTCCTGTGTGGTGTCATGTAATCCTTTGATCAGGGATGCGTTCTCATTATGGATAGCGGCTTGGGACATTAATTTGTTTAGCAATGCTGTCACCAAAAGACGGGTATTCTCGTACCGATCTGTTATGACCTTCCAGGCGGCACTGTAGTTGGCGTCAGAAGTTGAAAAGTGCCGAATTAATTTTTCCGGCTCCCCTGTAAGGGTGGTTTTTAAGTACCACATTTTTTGGCATTGTGGTATTGCTTGAGTGTGTACTAATTCCGTGTATAGGTCACGAAACTGCATCCATTTTAAGTGGTCGCCGTCGAACTTAGGCAACACTATTTTGGGTAGCTTAGCTGCCTGGTTAATCAATGGTTGTTGTATCGGCGATGTAGGGATACTAGTGCCCTTAGACCGAGCATGTAGTTCAATGATCGCACCTTGTATCTCCTCCTCTATCACGAAGTATTGCTCCATATCGTAGATTGCTGGGTTTGGCTCTTCTATAAGGTCCCAGATCTTGTAGTGGAGACCCTGTGCGACCGACCAATGTTGTTCCATGGTTCGAATTTTGATGTCATAAAAATGTTGGGAGTGGGGAATTTCATCCTTTATTAACCCCTCCAGTCGGGGTCACCAATGTTAAAGAGAATTATTTTATTCTCAGAGCTGACTTGGGCACATAAACCGAAATCAAGAGGTTGCACTGGCGCATAAACCAGTACAATGCAAAAGAGAAATAATGACCAACAACTTAACTCCGCTGCTTAAAACATTATAAACTTTATTGCCAAAACTTATACCTATTTACACAAAATCTTTTGACTTCTACATTAAGTGTTCTCACGATCATGAAAGCATTCCAAAGTCACAAATGTGGCTAGAATTACATTGCAACGCAATGCGACACCTGTACCGAAACTCACGTCTGATGTGAGCACACTTAATGTTTACATTGGTTTTGCTATAGATATTGGAGTAAGGTATATTGGACGCTGGGAAAGGAATTTGGAGCAAGGGAAATTGGACGCTGGGAGAGGAATGTGAAGAATGCATATGGTCGCAAAAATGATTATTATTATTATTCTTTATTAAAAGATACCTTAATTTTATGGTAATATAACATTTAATGAACCTAGCCGCGGCTGGTGACAGATCATAATGGTGAAGTATGAACAGCATGGGTTATGTTGGCTTTGAAGACCGCTGTGGTTTATGACTTATTCGCATAGACCTGCGGCTTCAGAAAACCCCACAAGAAAAAGTCTAACGAGGTCAAATCAGACGATCTCGGTGGCTAGTTCTTATCACCTCCACGTGAGATGACCATGCCCTCGAATCGCTCGTGCAGAATTTCCAATGTGGCGTGAGCTGTGTGGTACTAAGCGCCGTCCTGTTGAAACTACATGTGTCCATATCATTCAATTCAGGCCAAAAAAAAGTTGGTAATCATCGACCGATGACGCCGCCAGACCAAAATCCACACCAAACAGTGACTTTTTCGGGATGCATTGGACGCTCTTGGATCTCATTTCGATTGGTATCGTCCCAAATTCGACAACTTTTTTTGTTGACGTACCCATTCATCCAGAAATGGGCCTCATCGCTGAAGATGATTTTTCGAACGGAACGTTGCCCGAACAGAACAACCATTTTGATAAAACAATTTTATTATTTGCACGTGTTGTTGAACGTTATATCCATCCATGGTGATTTGGCAAAACAGACTGAATAAATGACAGCCAATTTGACAGATGTAGCTTCAACAATATGGCCGCTATTAACTGTCAAAGTTCGGAAGTCCCTATTGGAAGACCCTTTAGTTTAAGGTGGTGATTTAAGCGCACTCAAACCATACAGTGGCTTGAAAGATTATTTTAAATTTCGAATACTGAGACTCTATTTTTTGTTGATGAAGCGATAGAGAATTCTGGTGGTTAGATTTATTTTATCAATACCGCTAGGAATGTGTATTAGAAAAGTAAGTTTTTGTTTCATCTAGAACCACATAAGATATTTGCAAGAATCAGCCCAGTCTATATCGACAGAGCATAGTTTCAGCTTACTACCGTTTGGATGAGAACATTGTTTTCTGCATCTTGTGAACGAGATGATTTGGGTTTTATTTGTATTTATCCTTATCTTCCACTTAGTTCGATCTCTTTTAGTGAGCCACAGCAGAGGCAAAGACGGCGGTATCATCAGCATACATCGTTAGCTGCGAATTTTCGCTGCTCACACTCAGATCTGATACGTAAACATTAAACAACATTGGACCAAGGATTTTTGACAGATGGGAACGTATTACCCATACAAACTGCTTACTTTCTCTCCCTTAGGAACAGAGATGGGAGTTTAGCATTAGCATTGACTTTTCATTGGCATTGAAATAACTCAATGCTAATGAAAAAAAATTCCATTGAGAAAATCAATGCCAATGCAATTTTTTTTAATTAGCATTGATTTTTTCAATGCTAATGAAAGTGCGGTAATGATCAAGGAAAATTATTTTCATTGAATGATGAGGCATTGAGGCACTTCGTATTATTTTTTCACTTTACTACCCCGGGTAATAGTAAAGTGATATTGGTCATCACCGACCGCACTACATTTTATGGTTATTGCCCGAAGAAGAACACATGCAGGTATAGAAAAACCCAAAAATAACCCTATGGTGTATTTTATTTTTTTTTTTCACACTCTTCATTGGCATTGGCAAATGGTAATGCAAATTGCATAGAAATTTTTCAATGGTAATGAAAAAATAATGTAATTAGCATTGAGTTACTCAATGCTAATGAAATTTTTTTTCATTGGCATTACTTCAATTCAATGCTAATGGTATTTGTAATTTCATTGAGCAAGTAATGCATTACTCCCATCTCTGCTTAGGAAGCTTCATATTATTCTAACAATAGGAATAGGAAAATGGTAGTGGTGTAGTGGTGCTAGTATCGAAGGCTTTCTCCATATCCAATAACACCATACCAGTGGATTTCCTTTAACTTAAATTATCTTTTACCTATATGTTTTTTAATTCTGGTGACTGTTTCGAAAGCCAAATTGAAAGTTTAGGGCATGAATTGCAAATTAAGGACAGTAGCTTAACTCCCTTTTTTCGGCAATACGGTTAGGAGCATGTTATTTATATAATCCTTGTCTGAAGATTTTTTTTAGCTTTTATTGTTTTAATAAACATTTATTATTATTATTATTATTATTTAAAGTCTAATTTAAAATTAAAGCTATAAATTAAGCCAGAGCAAGTAATGCCTCAGGCTAAATAAACATTTAAATTTAATTAAATTTAAAGAAATATGTATCGATAATCGCAAATGGTATATTTGGGATAAGAGATATAGTGTTAAGCACTTGAGACCAGTGTTTTTTACGTTTTTCTACATTAGTTTTTTACATGCTGAATTTTTACTATTCTTATGTAAAAAACGTAAAAAAGGTAAAAAAGTCAACAAAAAAAACCACGGAAAATAATCCAAATTGGGGAGCTTGAAGCAGAAGATGAGAGTTGGATCTGATTAATCTGTGCGGTATCCAAAAAACTATTGGGTTTTTATCTTCTTTTCGATAAAATGATTAAAAAGCCCGATTTGTTGAAAACAGATTCTCTAATCCAACATTTCTCAACCTTTAAGCGTATGCGAATGCGGAATGCGGACCCCCAGCAATGAATTTATCAGAAATAATCCTGATAACATTTTCTTTATTTATTAAGATTTTGACAGATATATTGCAATGCCTCTCATTTTCTCTCTTTTTTCTCAGTAATTTACTTTATTTACCTCTTCTTTACCTTTTTTATGAGTTTTTTTTACGTTTTTTACGAGATGTTTACTTTGTTTACACTTATTTACGCGTTTTTTACCTAAAAAGGTAAAAATTAGTTTTTTACACAGACTTGAGACTCAGTATAATTGTCACTAAGGTGAGCCACTGTCAGATGATTTTTGCTGACTACACATTGATAGCAACGAAATGGACCTGAAATTTTATAAACCTACCCTTCCTGTTACCGACATTTAAGGCGGAGCAGCTGCTTTGAACACTAAGATTTAAACAAGTTTCTTAACAATTTGAAATATCATTATTTGCACAAGAATTTTGATTTTTTGAAGAAAATATAGCTCTATAGATTTCACCTGAAGAAAACGATTGAAAAAGAAATTTATTCGAAATCTTGTTTTTTGTCTGGTGCCAGAAGAACTTGTTTTAACTAAGAAAAAGATAAAAACTCAACTTTTGTGTTCCCAAATTAATCAAACTATTACCAAAGCTAACTCTACTCTTGGGTTTATGAAACGTTGGTCTAAAGGATCCCAAATCTTTACGTCACCAAATCCCTTATATAGTCACCCAATTACGATAACCATACAAAACGAATGAAGGCTATCCAGCATTGACGCGTCCGTGGTCTCTTTGCAATAAATTCATACAACCTGCCACCCTATTTAGACAGTCTTGAACTGATGATAACAGCCTTTTATAGAACTTATGAAAATCCTAGCTTGCAACATTGCAGTTCGAACAACATGCACTAAGCATCTGAGTTTAAAGTTTTCTTATCTGTATCTATTAAGCTTATTAAATGCTCCTTAGATGCACCCCCCCCCCCCCGCCAACCAATTTGCAGCTTCTGCAGAAATCGTTACGGCTAATACCCAATCTTTAAACATATTTGCTAAGGATGCAGTGCCCTTAAGTTGAATTCACGCTATCGATCTGCTACGATCGAAAAATACACCTGGCTTGGTTGCACTAGTCAAGTTATAGCCATCTACGACTAAATTTCTACAGAGCATTGGTGTATATCAGGTGTTTAACAAACTATTGTCCTTCATATTTTTATCCGGTCTTGACAAACTTTTCGATGAAGTTCTCGTTGAGACTAACATTAAACCATTTATTTACCAATTAAAAAACAAATATTTTTCCTAGTATATTTTCTAAAATTTATAATTCTATTTTATTTTAGCACGCCTCAAGAAAGTTGCTCCTATTTATCTCACAACTATCGGTCGCGTTGTACTCAAGTGTATAATTATCACCGTCTTCTAAGTTGGGATAAGACGAGAGGACTCCATGTAGATATATTCAAAGTGCCGACGTGCTGTTCATGCCAAATCGATGGCTACAGAGAAACGTTTCCACCATTGGGCGGCTCAAAACACAAGGAGTACAAGGATTACACGCCAGTTCCTAATAACAATCCATACTCCAATATCAATGACGAGATCGACTACGAGGACGAAGATGATGATGACACCCCCATCGCTTACAAATTTGGCAGTAGTTTAAAAGGGCATAAGCACGATAACTATCAACATTCGGATCTACTTCTGGGAAGCACAAACGTAAAAACTAAAGTTAATCCTCCAAGGCTTAGTCCTACAGTAGGATCTTATCTCAGTCCTCCATCTGATAGTTATGATTCACAGGTTGTAAAAAGTGTAAGGCCAACGTATTACACACATACGAATAATGCGCTTAGAAGCCGGAAACCATACAACAATTATATTCCGAATGAGTCTAGAGCCGACTTAGAAATATCAGGAACTGAACAGTCGGCCAAAGAGGTGAAAAGTTATGCGACCGTTGATAACAGAATACATCAAAAACGCACACGGGTTTTTTCTGGGTCGTCAAATGTCGAAACGCCATATCAGACATCGAGTCTAATAACACAGTCCGAGGCAATTCCAAGTTATATTCCAACAACAGAACTGACAACAACACTTTCGCATATGATTCCTAGTACAAAAGGTTCAAATATCATAAGAGAAACTAGCAGCGGCAAACGAATTAACTACAACTATCACCCTATAATTGATTTCTTTGAATCCCACCACAAATCTGCAAAAGGGCAATCTTTGACGCGAAATACTCTTCCCATTAGCTCTGACACAATTTCTTCGAGGGATCGGAGAATTGGTTATGGTATTGGTGGAGTGGAAAATAGTTGGCATCCAGTAGTGGTAAATAGTTAAGCAGGGCTTTTCAATTCACTTCACTTTTATTTAATAAATTATTTATTTACATTTCTTCATCACATTCATTACAAATAAATGCATACTACACATGTACATTTTTTAATTTAAAATAAAAACATTTTAATACTTAAACAGAAACAAAGTGTTTTCAATGTATGCACGTGTGGTACATATGCTAGAGTTCAGAGGATACCTCAACTGCACTACCAGTATTTTCTTTCTAAAGTAGGGAGGTACTGATATTTATTTTTATTTTTATAATTCACCAGTGCTAAAGGGTTTATAAATACCCTTTTGATGCTATTCACACAGCGCTAGGGTTGGTGTAGTGATTTTGAAACTCAGGTGGCATAAGGTTTCACTGTTTTTGCTCGGAGGGTGGTGTCCAAAATGACTGGGGAGAATTATTAGTACTGTTGCCATTGTTTATAATTCACAATATTTCTTTCGAACAACCCGAAGTCATAAGTACGATCAACACATCACCATCCTACTGCCAGTGTTATGCCTATGCAGTAGAGACGTCAGCTTTTTTCGCAACTAATCTACTTTATTTATAGATAACAAAGCTTAAGTAACACCGGGCTACCTTTGATGCTTACAATATATAAACGAAATAGGTTAGATTTATAGACAGGAAAACACAACGTGCACAGCATGAATCGTTGCGAGAAGCTAGGCCTTAGCCGTCTAGGCATCCACGGGCTGTCGCGCTAAATATTTGCGAGTTTTTGGTTAAATCGATTATTTTTATTATTATTGATTGTTTTATTTTATAAAAATGGCGAATTTTTCCAACATAATTTTGCGAACGATAAGTGCAGAAAAAATGGCTTCAAGTACCTTTTCCACTTTTGCCCTTTATACAAAATATGGATTTCATGGAAATTTTATCACATCTTCACATTTCGATACACTCGAAATCGTTTGCACCTATTTTCGAAGTGATGTCTGTGGGTGTGACTTACTGTTTCTCCTTCGATATCAGGAGAACGGAACAACATACGACAATGATAATGTTTTTTTAGTTTATTTGTCAGATTCAAACCTAGATCTGATTAAATTTTGACTAAAATCGGTCTAGCAGATGCTAAGATATTTGAACAAATGTTTTGAAAAAAGGTCTACTTGGGCAACGCAAGCACGTTGTGGTTTTTATTGGAAATCATTTTCGTCGTAATATATCGCAATACGAGGTGGGAATAGTATAGGACTGGCTCTCCAGTCGGTTTTTTTTTCAATGGACAGAAAAGCATAAATACGATATCAAACATGAGGTGCGTAAAGCGTAATATGAGGCAGAACTCTGAAAGAATTCAAAATGAGTGAGGTGATTGAGGTTGAAAATAATGTCGAGTTTGGTATATCAATTATCGAGAATGAATACATAATCGGTTCTCATATTTTGTCAATAGGAGAGCTTTCAAAAGAGGTCCTAGAAGCCAACCAAAGAAAGTACCGGTGGAACAACACCTTATTTTTCTTCATTCAAATATTTTAAATTTTAAACCGACACTGACATGTACCTATTTTAATTGATTTCAAAATAAAAATAAGACATATGTTCAAAATTAAGAATTGTATAACGATAGTAACTCAAATTATCAAAAAATCTCAAAAGGTTAAAAAGTTACAGATTTTTGACCACCAAATCAATGATTTTTGTCCACTGTGCATCTGTTAAATTTATTAGATACTGAAGTAATTTTTGCGAATTACGTACAATACTTCAATAAGAGTATGTCAAGTCTCGTTGTCCTGTTCGAAATCATATCTGAAAGTTGTACTCGTAGAATTTATCGTAATCGCTTTTTCTTGAAAAAAGGGAATATTCACCTCTAATGTCCCTCGTTTAACTGGGGTTTGAGTCTGTGGTGAATTTTACTACAATATAGACAGTTCAGTTTGTTCAAATGGGCACAATTGAAATTAAATTAAAAAAAAAGACTTCTTGTATCTTTAAGAATGGATTCAAAAAAATCTGCTTTCGGACTAACTGAAGTCTGTTTTTAAAATCCGCCCAAACTGTGGATCGAGGTAGAATTCTTTTTTTTTCATTATTTAAACAAAACAAGAATGATGTGTCATTGACGGCAGCAAATTATTAAGTTGAAACAGTGAAGTTTAAATTGAATAAAAATAAAGGTAAACTACTT
This sequence comes from Criorhina ranunculi, assembly GCA_951813785.1. NCBI lineage: Eukaryota > Metazoa > Arthropoda > Insecta > Diptera > Syrphidae > Criorhina > Criorhina ranunculi. Next base: position 27,458,812 of record OX638382.1, on the reverse strand, counting down.
TTGAGTTAAACGGGTTTATTTCAATCAGATGCTGTGCGTTGCCTCCGCCTGTACTCGAGAGCGTCCAATTCTCCATGGGACAAGTCCACTTTCGCACTCGTACAGTTGCAGGAGTACTTAGAGGTCTCAACATACACAAATCCGCTGGTCCAGATGGTATTCCACCCATAGTTCTGAAGAGGTGTTCTTCCACCCTGGCAAAACCACTGCGTAAGCTTTTCCATCTGTCCTACTCCTCAGGTCTCTTTCCGAGTAGATGGAAAATTGCATTTGTCCAGCCCGTGCCCAAAAAGGGCGAATCTTCTTCTCCCTCCAATTACCGACCCATTGCACTTACGTCCCTTCTTTCCAAGGTCATGGAAACGCTGATAAATCGTCAGCTTATGAAATATCTCGACTCACGGAAACTCCTCAATGACCGGCAGTACGGTTTCCGTAGCAACAGGTCCACGGGTGATTTGATGGCTTATCTCACCGAGAAGTGGAACGAATCTTTACATCACCTCGGTGAAAGTAAGATTGTTGCGCTTGATATTTCAAAAGCATTTGACAGAGTTTGGCACCAAGCTCTTTTGTCGAAAATGCGTGCATATGAGATCCATGTATCTCTTCTTCAATGGATTAGAAACTACCTTTCGGGCCGTTCAATTCAAGTTGTTTTGGACGGTTTCAAGTCTGCAATCCACCATATAAATGCTGGTGTCCCCCAAGGCTCTGTTTTGTCTCCGACTCTTTTTCTCATTTTTATAAATGACAGTACTCTCAGTTTTTCATATTCGTTCCCTAGCTCACGTCCCTGCTCTTCGGATGTAGTAGTGGAGCGGCAACGTATGTTAAACTCATTAAATTCCGACCTTGACAGCATATTAAAATGGGGTTCTACAAATAGAGTGGAATTTAATGCTTCCAAAACTCAATGCTGCCTACTGTCTCTCAAGCGAAACCCTAATCTCGAACCATTATCCATGAATGGTACCTGCATCGCCGAAACCGAAAAACTTTCCATCCTCGGTATGTGTGTTAACAACGATCTTCGTTGGAATGACCATATAGTCGATGTCGCCAAGAACGCTGCGAAATGTTTAGGTTTCCTCAAACGATGCAAAAAATACTTTACCCCTTCTGATCTGGCTTCAATTTACAAGGCGTTAGTCGCCCTAAGCTTGAGTACAACGCTCACACTGGTCTGGTGCGCCTAAAACCGTCTTGCACATTCTAGATCAAATTCAAAAACGCGCGATAAAACTAATAGGTGACAGAAACATTGCGAAGTCAATAGACTCGCTTGAACACCGAAGAAATGTTTCCTGTCTCTCACTGTTTTATCGATTCTTTTACAAAAAGTGCTCTAGCGAAATAGCCAGCTGCATTCCGCCCCTGCAAAATTTCACCCGCAATACACGTCAAGCTTCGAATGCACATCAGTTTACCCTTAAGCCTACTTTCGGACGTACTGTCAAATATAGAGATTCTTTCTTTAGCCGTACCACACGAATGTGGAATAATCTACATAGCTCTGTGTTTCCTCATCACTACAACCCTCAAGCATTTAAAACCAACGTGCACCGGTACCTCCTTTCTCTCTCCTCTAATTTCCCTAACGCCCGTGCTCTAGTCCAATAGTTTAAGGGTAGCCATATCCCCTTTAGCGCGCGCTAATTATAAAAAAAAAATAAATAAATAAAAAAATAAAATAATTAGAAAATAAAAACTAGAAATTAATAAGGACACAAATCTAAGTCCCTTAAAGATTCTGCTTTCTGGTGAGAAATCATGCAAGACAGATAGTAGTGCAGTCTTCTCGAGTCGAATGCCAAGGGCCACTTTCTGTCGCTACGTCAGCGGATTAAGTAATAATCTTGAGCTTTTATCAGGCTAAATTAAAACATGTAAGTACGCGTAGGTATTAATAACGACTTGATTAGAAAAATCTGTTTCCATGCTCCGCAAAATGAAAAATGTCAATGCGCCCACGTTTTTGCATGACTTAATACTAGAACTCTCGATTACACGTGTACACCTGTACACGGACTACACGTGTTTTTAAGATGTGCGTGTACTAGCACGGGTACACGTGTATTCGGTTCTTGTATGATGATCAAACACGAACGGAATACACTATGTGATAATCATACACGAACCGAATACAATATATGGCCCGAGTAAACGCACATCATACACTTGTACCCGTGTATATGGTACCGTGTTACACGTGTATGTACCTCCAATTGTTGTTTTAGCGAGAAATTATCGAGCTTAAGTAACGCATCTTGTTTTCATTTACAGTGCAACTCCTCGATAAAAGCAGCACCTTAAATCTTACCATTATTGACTCAGTAACTGCAAGTCCTCAAAAAAAGGTGATTCGATAAAAGCATAAACTCTTACTTCGTTCGCTATTTGTATATTTTCCTTCTTGTTTATTTTTGCAATGCCTGGGCAGTTATTTTACAGCTATTTATTGAACTTTTTATACAAATGTATGTTACATGATGTGTGCGTTTTATATAAAACGTAGGCGTAGTTTTTCGTGCATTTTCCTTGGTAGTCGTTAGTGTCGTTAGTCGCATTACTGTGTACTATTAGTTATGGCTATTGTGAAAAGTGTTCCTAAGCTTTATATAAAGCAAAAAAGTGATCAAATAAATAAGGGTGTAACTGCTAAATCGCTTTCTGAGAAATATAAGGTGAACAAGTCCAGCATAAATAGAATTAAGAGGAGAGAAGGAGCGCTTACAAAACTTGTTGCAAATTTTGAGTGTGGATCGGGAAAACGAGTAACTTTAAGAGCGTGTGAGTTTTCACGTATGGCAAAAACCTTGTACAAATGGTTTCTGGAAAATTGACATCAAAATGTGCCAAGAAGTTCTAAAAGCACAGGCCTGTAAACTGCACAATAGGATCAAGGAAACCTCAGGATCCTTTAATGCCAGCATTGGCAGGTTTTCAAATTTTAAAGAACGAAATGGAATTCGCAACCTTAAAATTTGTGGAGAAAAGCTGTCAAATAAGCCGAAACTCGTTGAACCGTTTTTGATTAAGTTCAAAAATTAAAATAAAGAGCTCAGTCTGTCACCATATTTAGTTTACAACGCGGACGAGTCCGGCCTATTTTTTAAGCTTATGCCAAATAGAACACTTGTGAGCTTTAAAGAAGCAACAGCTCCAGGTCGGAAGACAAGCAAAGAGAGAATAACGTTTTTTGCTTGCACGAATGCATCTGGGATTCACAAAATTGAATTATTGGTCATCGGAAAAGCTCTAAATCCTAGAGCGTTTAAAAATATCAAAAATAAACCTGTCGTTTATAAGGGCAACAAAAATTCGTGGATGGCATTCTCGTTTTTGGAAGAATGGTTTCACTCAACGTTTGTGCCAGAGGTAACATGTTTAATGAAGTTGATCGACTTTTATAACATTTTCTTTTTGTTTATTGGTTTCTTAATTTAGTTAAGACAGTTTCTAGGGTCTAAAAATCTTCCGAAGAGGGCTCTACTGCTGTTGGACAACGCAACTTGTCATCCAAAGGACGGCGAGCTAAAAAGTGACGATGGAATGATAGTCACCATGTGTTTACCAGCAAACTGCATCGCTATTCTCTAACCAATGGATCAAAATGTGATCAACTTGACTAATCTGTATTACAAAAAAAGTCTATTGGCACATTTGGTCGGAAGCCAAGGGTCAGATTTGGAGACTAAAATGAAAGCATTCAATTTAAGGCACGCCATATGTCTCTTGGCTAATGCATGGGACAACGTGAAGTCTACGGCAATACAAAAGTGCTGGAACCCTTTGATGAACCCAAGCAATGATTACGACGAAGATGATGTGCTACCTTTGAGTTTTATAAGGGACCAAATTCTAAAAGACCGCGAAATAATATCATCGATTAATGATTTGTTTCAAGAGCAATCCCCTATTGACTGTTCCGAGGATATAAACGATTGGATTGCCGAAAATGAAATCTATTTGGAACCGACTTGCAGCAATCCTAGAGCGGATGAAATCGAAAGTGATGACGAAAATGCAGTTGAAGAATCCCCACTGCCAAAAGTTAAAACAGGGGCTGCAATTCGAGCATTAAATATTTGCCTTGAATGGGCTGAAGAAAATGATGCTTCACTGAGTAACATTTTAGCTCTGCAGAACTTACGAGAGTCAGCTGTGGAAAAGAATTCTGTATCCAAAAAGACAATTAAAATTTGAATTTTTTTATTTTCAATGAATTAAATTATCAGTTTTAGTCTGTTTACCAGTTCAAGCCTTTTTTTTTTTTTACTATTCTGAGGTGTTTAATTTTTTGTCTAATTTCACTGGTCAACAAAAAAACACTTTTTGCATGTAACATGAAAACGTTTGTCTGGTTATGTTTAGGACAGTTATAAGGATAATAGAAATAAAATTAAAATGATTCCAATACGTATAGTGTTGTTGTAATTTAGATTTTATTGAATTTTAGAAATGTCCAGTTTTAAGCACCAAAACGAAGTTATTTCCTTAAAATGTAACATAATTATAAATGTAGCTTTATGATTTTCTTCTATATTTTGCTTCAGGGACATCTCGTTTTAATGTCCAGCAGTAATCCGCTAGCATACGTGGACTCCACTTGCCCTGGTACCGCTTTTCTATGGTATAAATGTCTTGGTGGAAGCTTTCACCGTGTTCATCGCTAACGGCGCCCAAAGTCTAAATGTGAATGAAGAAAATGTATTTTCAACGACATATTAGAACCCAAAGCCTTGTTGTCCGATGGAAAAGCCAAAATACTGTTTATATAGCTTAGTTACTAATGGTGTCAAATTCCTTTGCTGAGTTTTAAAAGTAATGTCGCCACAAATGTAGCAAAACTTGTCGGGATCATTTTGACACTTTCTCGACATTATTTAAGAATCACTTAACACAAAAAACAGAAAAACACACTACGCTCTTCAAATGAAACAAAACTTTAGAATGCGACAATGAAGCAAAAACGGCTTTTTTGAGTTTTGTGGGGAGTAGCTGTAACATGAAAACGAGACCTGATGGAAAAAAAATAAATTTGGGGGCAAGCTGAGTGTAGGCGGGTAATTCAAAATTAGTAAGCACTTTTCTTGTCACAAAAATTTGTTGACCAGTGTTTCGGCACCGACAATTTTTTGACTCGATTATTGCAACAAACTCAATAAAAGCTCAAATTTCTATTCGTTGCTTTTATTGAGGACACTTCTCGTAGTCCTAGAAAGTATAAATTTAGCATACACCTCGACATTTAGCACTTCCTTTTTAACACCAGAAGTAGTGGGGTTGCCTACACTCTTGTCGGATCTGCTGCCCTCCTACTCCTCCAATTTCTGACGTCAATATATACCAACATCAGATGAGGCAGAATTACTTATTTTTACTTCAAAAACTTAATCTGTTGACTACAAATCGAAATTTTCCAACGACAAACATAAAAACTACAATCGACTTTATATTCTAGCGGTATTTGGAAGCACTAAGTAGTACATCACGAACCCAGTTTTTGGTATTTTAAAGCCAACCCTTTAACAAACTGCATTTGTCAAGCCCGTTCCCAAAAAAGACAAATTTTCTTCTCCTTCCAACTGCCGACCCATTGCACTTATGTCCCTTATTTCCAAGATCATGTAATCGCTGATAAATTGTCAGCTTATGAAATATCTGGACTCATGGAAACTCCTCAATGACCGGCAGAACAGTTTCCGAAGCAACAGGTCCGCTGGTCATTTGATGGCCTATCTCACCGAGAAGTGGAACGAGTCTCTACATCATCTTGGTGAAAGTAAGATTGTTGCGCTTGATGTTTCAAAAGCATTTGACAGAGTTTGGTACCAAGCTGTTTTGTTGAAAATACGTGTATATGGGGCATCGATGTATCTCTTCTTCAGTGGATTAGAGGCTTCATTTCGGGCTGTTCAATCCAAGTTGCTTTGGACGGTTTCAAATCTGCAATCCACCATATAAATGCTGGTGCCCCTCAAGGCTCTGTTTTGTCTCCGACTCTCTTTCTCATTTTTTTAAAAATGATCTCTTGTCTGCAACTTTTAATCCAATTCATTCCTTGGTCGATGACAGTACACTCAGCAGAGACGTGAGTAAGGGAACGAATATGATCGTTCCCTTACTCACGTCCCTGCTCTTCAGACGTGGAAGTGGAACAGTAACGTATGTTAAACTCATTGAATTTCGACCTTGACAGCATAATAAAATGAGGTTCTACAAATACGAGTTTAATTAAATGCTCCCAAAACTCAATGCTTTCTTCTGTCTCTTAAGCCAGACCCAAACCTCGAACCATTATCCATGTACCTGCATCGTTTCTTGAAACGGTGCAAAAAATACTCTACCCCTTCTGATCTAGCTTCAATCTATAAGGCGTTTATTCGCCCAAAGCTTGAGTACAACGCTCATATTTGGACGGGTGCGCATTCTAGATAGAATTCAAAAATGCGCGTTAAAACTTATAGGTGACAGAAACATTGCGATGTCAATCGACTCGCTTGAACACCGAAGAAATGTTTCCTGTCCCTTACTGTTTTATCGGTTTTTTTTTTTACAAAAAGTGCTCTAGCGAAGTAACCGACTGCATTCCGCCTCTGCAACATTTCGCCCGCAATACTCGTCGTGCTTCGAATGCAAATCAGTTTACCCTCAAACCTACTTTCGGACGTACTGGACGTACTGTCTTTAGCCGTAAAACATGAATGTGGAATAATTGACATAGCTCAGTGTTTCTTAATCACTACAACCCATAAACATTTTAAAGCAACGTGCATTGGTATCTCCTTCGTCTCTCCACTAGTTTCCCTATTGCCGACTTCGAACGGCGGATTGAAAAGCTTTTTCATAACAGAGTATACTCTCGAAGGTTTGTCTTTTTTTGCTAAAAGGTGCTGTCGCAAAAAACGTTCTATTATTTTTTTTTTTTGTTTGCTGAGGCTCAAACCAGTTTTTAGCTCACTCAGTAGTCCAACGCACTAATCACTTAGCCACGGCGACTACAATTAACACCTTAAACCGTTTCAAGTCAATTCCTTAAGCATTTAGATCGGCTATACTGTTAGTGTTCAGATCATCTAGATTCTAGATCGTCTATCAAATCCTGTAGGCATTGGCCGCAAAGTTCCCTGAAGTGTCGTAGTGACCTGCAACTCAATTGAGTGTGGTTCTATTGCCTATTTCGTTCAGAGACATGCGGCGGTCCTTATCTGCCCTAAATTTTATTGTGCTGTTGATTTTAATTCCAATATATGTGCATGATATTAAAATAGCTGTGGCCTCAGCTTGAAAAATGCCACGGTATCTGGTTTGAAAGAGTGTCAAGGTCTTCCGCAAAGACACCGACACCTAGTCCATCGGCTTTTTAAGACTGATTATTTTATCATGCTATACTATATTCAAGTTTTCACCGCCCTTTCCACATAATTATTCACTTTTTTCATATTGCATTGGTGCTTACCTCGGCTCAGTGATTACTGCGTTGACTGATACAAGTCCGAGTCCCAGTAAATCGGACAAATATTTATTTATGTATTACACTTCTTATGTTTTACAGCATGTGCCTACTTTAAAAATTGTTTACAAGACCTGACCCATTTAACCCTCAATCAGATGTAAGTTATAAGAGAAATTTTTTCTCCCATGATGCACCATACCTGACCAATACTTGGATTACATTTCTGTGATTGCAGTTCTCCTACATATGTATGTACACACCAACTTCCACTTTCATTTTTACCGGTAAATTCGTTTTTGCTTTCAATTTTCTTACGGCATAATTTGCGAAGCAAGAAACCCACAATAGAAACTGAGTCGACGACAGCGGAAAGTAAAATTCAATTAACAGCCATAATCTTTGACGCTTTCCAGGAGATGAAACTGCAATTTGCTCAAAGAAAACTTTATATAAAGCTTCCAATGGGTAAATTTATCTTAGAGTATTTTCCCTCGCTGGTTGTGTTAATTCGTCTTAAGGAATCATGTTAAGTCGACGGTCTTGTACAGCATTTGTTTTTATTTTCCTTAAAATATCATTGAATAATGAAATCGCGGGTGCTAAAATACAGTTTTTATTCGGCAGTGAAACGGGAATTGGATCACTGCAACAGAATTTTCAAGTATCGATTCCAAAACCAAAGCAGAATTTACAGGATTTTAGAACGAATGGCGATATGGATGCAATCCACATCATAGAGCCACCAATGTTTAAGAACAGAAAACCACACTTTAATTCGTTAAATCTACGAACGCAAGATCCGGCTTCTCTGAGCAACTTTAATAAGGTAAATGATGAAAGTAAAAAGGGGATAGTACATAACTCTCCATTCCATACATTTGAAAACCACCGACCATCTGCTGAATTTCGGAATCAAGTGAGGAATCCAAATGGAAACTTACCAAAGCAAACAAAGAAGGTTCCGGAAAAAATCGTCAATTTCAATAATGGCTTAAATGCAGCACATCACAGAGAGAAGCCAGCCAATGAATTGCAACAAGTTTACCCATTACAGGTCACGGCAGCAGTAAGGCATAAAAAGATTATTCGAACGCACTCTGTTTCCTCAATTCCTCACATTAAAGAAAGAGTGAACACGAAAAATTTAAAAACTTTCCAATCCAAAGTGTCGCAGGACAGCGCTGATTATGAGGAAAACACTGATCATGTGCATTTAAGCATTCTTCAAAGCAAAGGAAAAAGCAGACCACGACGAGATGCCAACTCTCGGAAGAAATCAGCTAAGCTGATGCACGGGAATTTGCTACCTGTAGCACTCACTATTATGGGAGAAAATGGTGAGCTATTGACGGGCAGAGCTTTACTGCACCATATAACAGTTTTACTGAAGAACGCATCTGCCTTCGAAGCAATGGAGCCAGATGAGGAATTTAATAAGTATGCCAACGGAGATGTTCTCCTCAATGAAAAAGACTTCCATCAAATAATGGAAAATTCTATGAACTTAACTGACCCAGTCATGTTGACTGTCCTAGGGCTCAATCCGTTAAATGCATCTTCACTCCTCACAAATACTTATGTTAATGAGTACCTTAACTGCATCGATACCTCGAAGGTAACAAACAAATTTCAAGCCATGCAAACGAAAATTGATTGTATGAAACGGAAGTTGTTCGGTAATAACAACTTTGATGCGGCTGACTCGTCACGGTACTCACTCAACAATCTTCCGGCAACGTTGGTTTATGCCGACGTTATGAGCAATATAAAAAATTTAGTGCGACCAAAAAACGGTATCGCATTCTATTCACTTCCAGTCGACGAGCTCAGTCATTTGCAACAAGTGGTGTTGCCCATAGAAGAATATGTATCACAGATTCATAGCGCACATTTCGCACCAAGGTATTATCCCAACCGGAAATATTTTTTGAATGAAAGCAATCACCCGAGAATGCCAGTCTGGTATGTAGTTAAACCAGATGGAAGAATCTACCAAACCGAGGAAACAAGCCGAAACTCTCATCCAGCAACAATTTATCACGAATTTCCAGATATTCCGAACGCAGACATTTTTGCTGACAGGATTTCCCGTGGCCCGTTTCATGAATCAGCATTTTATGACGAATGATGTTAGTTAGCATGTTTATGTGGGTTTGTGTTCAATATCAGATTGTTAATAAAATGATTGAACCAAAAAGTGGTACTTTTGTTATGTTTTGTAGGACTTTAAGGCCAGTGCCACATGTGTCATTTTTGGAACGCGTTCATTTGGGAGCTCGATAAAGATTAATTTTTCATTATGAATACAGCTGTGAAAAATTGCACAACGTAAAAAATTTCAATTTTAAGGGGCGCGATCCCATTTGGATGCGCTTCCAATTAGTCGCTTGACAAAATTGGGAGCGCGACCACACCGACTCCCATTTAGCTGCGGGCGCTTGTGTGAACAGCTCCATTGCTTTTCTGTATACTAATGCCGGGCTTTCAAATTATGAACTGTGGTTTGATGATATTTCCAAATTTCAATTTCAAAGCTGAAACTACTTTTAAAAAAATTGTATCTACATAAGCACACATGCATTCTTTATCTGTGCTCAGAGCACATTCTTATTATAAATGCATGCACATAAATTTGTGCGGCCTTATTATTATTAGTAAGGCTCTGCGACAGACGCATATGGCACTGCGACCTTAAAGATCTATTGTGCCTGGAGCCAGTTAGACAAGGAGATTTTCTATCTTCCTAATGAAGTTGAGAATATCTCCAGTCGAGGCGTTACGAAGATCCTCTGGTTGTAGGAATTCTTTATGGAGAAAGCGCTTCCTGACTCTGCAGACAGCCACGCACTCACATAGTACGTGTTCTGCTGATTCGTCTTCCTCTAAGCAAAGTCGGCATTCAGATTCCTGAACTATATTTAGTTTATGTAGGTGATATCTGAGGCTACAGTGACCGGTGAGGAAGCCGGCAAGTCTTCTGATATCGTCTCTCTTATGGTTGAGAATATTTTTAGTGGATTTGTTCGGGGGCCGGATAGCTCTTTTAGCCTGTCTGAGTCCCTGAGTGTTGTTCCAGTAGGACATGAGGTTTTGTTTTTCCCATCTGTCCAGACTCATTCTGAACTCGGAAATAGGGATGCCGCAGAAGGGTTCGGCACCTATGTACCTTTCTGAAGACCCTATCCTGGCAAGTTGATCTGCAATTTCGTTGCCTTCAATTCCTCTGTGTCCTGGTACCCACCAGAGCTTGAGGCTCTTTTGAAGCGCCTCTGCTCAGATGACTTGAGTTTGTAGAATTGAGACGGCTGGGGAGACACATTCTCACCGGCAGCAACTATCGTCATGTCTACTTATTTTATTGAAATCTCATCTGAGAGCAAACTCTCAGCGTCATTGCACAATGTATCAGTCTCGGAGAGTGAGGACATATCCGCATCTTCTTGACCGAGTTCATTGTGTAGAGTTACCGGAATAACACCGGCAGGTGGCTCACAGGCCTTCCCGATGGTTGATGGCATTAGAGAGGCATCACTCTCAATATTTGATTTATTTAAATTAGAAATTTTGTACCCAAGAGTAATCGGGAAAGACGGTCACCCACAGCGGGGCCCGATACGCTGCAGGAAGGCTAATTGAAATCGGAGGTCGCCTGGTATCCGAAGTTCGCATACTACTAAGCACCCTCTTAGCCATGCATCCTTCGGCGTATGCTGTTCTACCTTGGAGTTAGGGGAGCATTGGAGGGGGAGGGAGAAAGGAGACGGCGGGCGGGAGAAAGGTTGATTACCTCTTAGCTTCTGGTTCCTCTAGAGACTATTCTCGAGAGTCTTTATCTTTACTAAGCCTTCGCACCGCGGCAAGGTGGGTAATCCCGCGAATGCTGTGCGGCCTTAAGTTAGCCCGGACAATAGTTTGCGGAGCAGCTAGTATGTACATATAATTAAATATAAATATATACATTGCATACATACACACATATGTATGTATATTGTACAGTCTCTTTAGTTATCTTAAGTAATTTCTGACAGCAAAAGGAGCTGTGGTATTTTTTGTTTGATTTTGATAAATTAACGCAAATATATTACAATGATGCAAATAAAAAATATGTAAATGCGAAACAAAGCATTTTGTTCAATATATGTACATACATAGGCACATTTGTATAGCATAAATATATGTTGCATATGTATGTATTTAGAAACATGCTTGTGATGTGCTATGTATATCCCAGTTTCTCGCACCCATTTGTGTTGTGCTTGTGATGCTTCTTCGCACGAATGGAATAAAAGTAATAAATTTACTTACAATTTGTGAAGTGAGCGAATCTAATTGAATCAACAGGATCCATGTTTAATATCTAACCTCTTTTATTATAATATAATACAATATTTTTTTTTTGACATTACTCATCTAATAGGTAATGTAAGTGGTTCTGTTTCACTTCGACATAAGAATAAATAATTAATATATTTATTAACATATTTCTGAAAAAGCTAAAATAAGAACTAAATAAGGTAAAAATAGCCATGAGTCTGTTTGCTGAATTTTTTAGTTTTATAGTTCAACTTTTACTTAGTTAAATGAGTTTATTGCCACGAGCCATTCAAATCTGGACAATCAACTTCATTTTGATCAAGTGAGACAAACAACAGAATGGTTTCAGAACAACTTTGTTCTAAACACATGTCACGAATTTTAAATATGTTGATTTTTTAGATTTAGTTAATCTTGGTTTTATCGTTCACAGGAACTATCACAAATTTCAAAGCTTAACTTTAGAATAACCATAAATAGTTTCAAATGTAGTTTCTAGTTTCAATTGGATGAAAGAAGAATAGAAAGTTAATTTTGTAGTGTAGCGGTTAAAATCAGCGTCTGTGACTCTCAAGGTTCTAGGTTCAACTCCTGGTGTCGAAAAAGTTGATCAACTATGAGTTGCCGACGTAAACTCTATTGCATAAGCATAATATTGGCATAAAAATGTTCGTATGACTTTAAGAGATGGTCGTACTGGGTAATTATAATGATAATGACATCAGGAAGTTGAAGAATATTTTAAGCAATGATAACAACACCAACAAAATCTTTCCAGCTTTTTTAGACTACACATTCTTGGAACAAAGACACTACCTGAGTTTCAAAAAACCACTACAACAACACTAGCGCTTCTGAATAGCATTATAAGGATATTCATTATTCCTTAAGCAGAAGTGAACTATAAAAGTGATAGCGAAAGGAAACTCCAAAACACCATCTAACGTATGACATAAACCATAGAAAAATATGGTTTTATTTTAGATCATAGCTCCTTTCAGTTGACTATCGCTGATTTTCATTGACAAACAATTCGGAAAGACACCTGCAATTAGGGTTGCCAGAAATATTTCTTAGCAAATCGGGAGAATTCAGGAAAATATCGGGAGATTGAGAAAAAAATCGGGAGAATAAATAAAAACTCATAACTCCATAGAAATTTTAAGCCACCATTCTCCTTCTAGCAAATAAAAATACAAGGTGTCGCAAAATGAATCACCCTATCGGAAGATGTTATAATTTTTGCAAATGGCGTCGTACGTCAATTATATTTGACATTTTTGAACTAGACAGCTGCAGTATACAAACAGACAAGCAATGGAGCGCTATACTCCGCAAGAGCGTGGAATAATTGTGTCGGAAGCGTTTCCTGGTCGCTTAATCTCCCGTTTTGGCGATTTGGCATGGCCAGCTAGACCACCCGATTTAAACATACCAGACTTCTTTCTTTGGGGCTACTTGAAGTCGCGGGTTTATGCTAACAAGCCTCAGACAATCGCAGCCCTTAAGGAAAATATTCGACAGGAATGCAAACAGTTATCACCGGAAATCTTGCGGAGTCATGGAAAATGCGATAAAACGGGCACAAATGTGTATCAACACTGGCGGCAGCCACTTAACGGATATCATCTTTTCCACTTAACAGAAAAAAATTGTAAAGGTCCAAATAAAGATTTCCATCACTCAAAATCTTTTTTTTGTTTTTATGTAGTAAAAAAGTAATTCAAAAACAAAATTGGATGATTAATTTTGCGCCACCTTGTTTTTGGAAATGTCAATGTCAATGTATTATGGCAGTTCAAAAACAAGAAAGAGTAATGCCAAATTATTTTGTATGCTTACATTAGGCGCTGATTACATTTCTTCGTAATAAAACTTTTTCTGAACTGTTCGTGATTTTTTGGAAAAGTAAAAATTAAACAAATTGGAAAATCGGGAGACTTCATAGAATTTCCGGGAGACCGGGACATAAGTAAAAAAACAGGGAGACTCCCGGAATATCGGGAGAACTGGCAACCCTACCTGCAATCAACAAAATATCGTAAGGCATCGTATAATCATCAAAAATCTCTGGAAACGTCCACTTTAACTACTGAATTCCATATACGACTATGTAATATGAATTTGTAAGATTCATTGGATTTACTTACTTAGGTGGTGGTACAGTTCGGGGTGAACCTGGGCCTCAACCAACAAGCTTCTCCAGTTAGCCCGGTTCTTAGATAACCGCGTCCAGTTGTACACCCCAAACTGGTTGAAGTCCCCTTCTACTTGTACGCACCACCTTTGGCAAGGTCTTTCTCTACTGCGTTGTCCCTCCGGGTTGGATTCGAAATTCTTTTCGCACACTTAGAGGTGTTAATTTGGCGATGCCCAGTGTTGTAACTGTTTCTTCTTATCAATGGTGTATTTTACCACCAACCATGGGGTACTGGTCGAAGTCCATACGGACTCGTCTTGGCAAACTTATAAGCGCGAAAAAAAAAATAGAAGCACTACAAACGGAACAGAGGATGATTTTTCTAGATGGAATCAACGGTGAAGAAAATGCCTGAAAAAAAAATAAAAAGGGTCTTGGAAAATAGATGGTGGCGGACGAGTCCTTAACGGACCAACGGCTCATATCTAGAACTTTACAAAAAGTAAATATATTTATTTAAAATTTATACCCCTTCATAAATAGAAAATCTGCCTTATCAATTCAAAATAAATTTATCATGCACAAAGTAATTGTCCAAGCGTTACTCCTGTATGGGCAAACAGTGCACAGTGTCATATTAGAAAGCTATAAGTATCACAAAATAAACTCCTCAAAATTACCTTCCATGGCACGTGCAATAAAGGAGGCAATTGAGTTATTGAGTTCAAGGATTCGTCGCAAAGATAACTTCACCATTAAAGTTCCGCTCTTCAGTTAAGAGCTCTCCACTGTCAGGCTTTGAGGTGCAGATGGTCAGGATGTCAGGGCGTGTCACGATCCTTCTTGTTTCTCAAATTGCGCAATGATAGTTCTTGTGTTTCTATTTTCACTAGAATAACAATAGTAAAAATCATAAGTAGGTATATTTTGCTTAAAAAATGTACCGCCATTGGGAATCCGCCATCTTGAAATTCTTTAAAATTGCTCCGATTTTGTTGAAATTGAAAATGTTCGTTCACTCGTTTAAAGGTAATTATTATAAATTCGAGTTGAGAACCGCCACTTTTGATAACCTCAATATTATTTAACAGTTGCGTATATATGAAATCCACCTATCTCCTGTAGCTAGTGCCGAAAGGCTTTTTTTTTATTAGGGTTTCCTTGTAGTTCGAGCCAAGAGCTGGCATAAAAACTTGTCACTAGAAGAAATAGAATTTTTTTTTTAAATTCGATTACGGTAACGTAAAAAAAAATGTAAACCTTAGAATCCACTTTCTTGTGAATTCAATTGTTATTTACCTTGAATGCAATTCTTTGCATCTCATATGAGTATGTGGGAACTGGGTAGTTGCCAATCAACATAATTATTTCTTGTTCTTTGACATTGACCAGCTATAAATTAGCAATCGGTCATGTAAAACGAACTCCATGAGATATTTGGCGACTCTATTCTATGAAGAAATTCTTGGGTCCCCTCTTGCGTGGGATGTACACACATACGAGTATGTACATACCTATTCGTCAGGTGCATATACATATACATAGATGTACTTGTGTTGTCTGCCTGTTGCTGTAAGATGAAGGCAAAGTGTATAAAAGCGCAATGGGTAAATTTTGCAACTGTCAGTTGGCTATAACTATTTTCTTAAACTTTACTTTGAGTAAAATGGTTAAATACTCTTTTTCAATATTGTACGTACTCACGATAGCAGCGGTAATTTCATCAGCTACTGCTTATCCTCAGTACCAGAAGCCATCAGAGAAAAGATTGCAAAATGTAGAACGGGAAATTGCCCATGATCTTGAGGACAGTACCAACAAGGATGATCTTAAAAGTTCAGCTTCATATGGCTATGGATACTATGGATATCCATTTGGTGGACTTTACGGGGGTTATGGCGGCTATGGTGGCTATCCTTACAGCTTACATGGAAGCTACTATGGTATTTATTTAATTTATTCTAAATTTTTCATTTTATGTCACAACTTTCTCTCAAATTAGGAGGCTATTACCCATTTCTTGGAGGACACGGTTTCCATGGGCACTATTTCTAGTTGGAAGTGGAACACTTTTTATACTACATAAATGCACAGATGTACATTTATTATGCATAATTATTCAAACGGTTAATTTCTTTGAGCAATAAAGAATGTCTCAGTGAATTTTTTTTGTCTCAATGTCTATATATGATCCATTACTAACTTTAATTACGAGTACTATATAAGACCCGAACGTATTTGCAAAATTCCACACTCCGTATTTAAAACGTTGTGAATTCATCATGTGCTCATTGGGATATCACCCAGGGAAAAGTTTTTGAGAAAATATTATTTAAACGGTTCCGTTATTACTTTTCAAGAAACAAATTATAAAAAAATGAGTGTGCAGTCGGGTTTAACAAAAATCCATTCTTGTGCAAGTGCGACTAACTGTAGTTGTGGGAAAGAAGAAAGTGCATTAAAAAGGATCACGTTATAGGCAAGGATTTTGCGGAACGCCAAAATGTATGTATGTATGTTTAATTCATTTCATTTGAACTTAATAACTAAGATAACATTGTATTTATTATAAATTATTGCTAGTGGAAGGGAATACATTTAATAATTTAAATAATAATTAGTCCTAAATTAGTGTTAAACGACACTTTAAAGCAAATTCAATACGTTTATTAAGTTCTGATGTGGGGTAACATCAGTATTTTATATTTAAAAATATTAAAAAAAGACAACAACAAATCTGTTATCTATTTTATCAGTCAGTATACAATCCAATACGCTGCATATAATTATAACGCAAACAAAAGAAGTAAGTACTAGTGAATCCATTAGTCTATTTATTATGCCGCCTTTCAGGAGAGATTCGATTCCAGCATGGTCAAAAGTAAATAGCCAGTTTTTTTATTTTTTTAGTAAATGCATCAAGCTTATGTGTTATTCAGATGAAATATGGAAGCTTTTTAAAATATCATGGGGCTGTAAATGTATAAAAATGAGAAAAATTAGTTATATGTGCAACTGGTATGTTAACAAGAGCCATGTTGTTAATTCGTAAATTGTAAGTTTGGTTACTTCTACTGGGAATGTTACCACTCTGTTTAAAAAATTCCCTGAGTACTTTAAAGATATACAAGAGCCTTAATGGTAAAATTTTAAGTCTATTAAATAAGGGCCAACTATGATTACTGCTAGAATGAATACGCACTAGATGTTTCTGTGCATTCGAAAGAGGACCGACTATATTCAGATATGACCCTCCCCAACTAGTAATGCCATATTGCAATTTTGAATGTGCGAGACCATAATAAATTTCTCATAAAACTTTTTGGTACAATAAGGTTCAATAAGATACAGTTAACGAGCTACTAGATTCATATGGGATTTCATAGTTTGGATATGATCCTTCCAGTTCAAGTTATGATCTATTAAAACTCCCAGATATTTATAAGGTTTTACTGACTCAATTTTAAAACACTTTTCAGAACATGAATTGTTACCATTAAAGTTTGTTTCACCACAAACGTGTAGTGGTAAGCTAAAACTATTACAGTCATGTGAATGAAAACACAGGTTGTAATCAGATAAAACGTTTTCCGATATTTTACAAGTTAGAAGTTTAGTTTTTTCGCTAATAATTAGCTTATAAGCAGCAAACCACAGTCTTAATTGCTCTAAGTCTTTTCAAATATCAGTAATATGTACATTCAAAATGGGTTCGGAAGTTGTATATAAAAGGTATATCGTCGGCGAAGGCAGTGGTTTTGCCATTAAAATGCTGTTTGAAAAGGGAGTTGATATAAATCAAAAATAGAAGAGGTCCAAGTACAGAATCTTGAGGGACGCCAGTTTTTATGGCATGAGGTTAACTGAAGATGGCATTTATTTAAACTTTTTGTTCTCTATCTTTCAGATACGTTTTGAACCAATCATATATTATTCCTCTAATGCAATTTATTTAGTAACAACTGATGGTCAACCATGTCAAATGTCAAATGTCATATCTATGAATAAGGCCATTGAGGGTTGATTATTGTTTAGGCATTCATTTAACTGAGTGCATACTCTAAAAATAGCGCCCTCTGTTGATAAACCAGACCTGAACCCAAATTGATTGATCGAGAAGAACTCATTATGCTCCAAAAAACTTATCATTCTGACTTTAAGCAGTTTCTCAAAAAGTTTCGCGAAAGTTAGTAAAAGAGATATACCTAGGTCTTTATCTATAGTTATATACATTCTTTCTATTCCCTTTTTTGAAAAGTGGAATAACCTCAGCACATTTAAGAGATTGAGGAAAACAACCACTTCTAACACTCAGATTAAACACGTAACTCAATGCATCAACCACTTACCAAACTATATTTGAATGCTTGTTATGCCATCACTAGTCCAAGAATTCTTATTTTTTAAGAATACTATCAGTTTATAGAGCTCATCAGAATTAATCGCATGGAATACAAAGCTATTAGTTTGCATATTATCAACAATAACATTTGGAGGAAAGGTACAGTTGCAAGAACTATAGGCGCAAAATTATAATCGTCTGATTTTAAAAAAATGTTAGTAGCCACAGTCCTTTACCTTTAAAGCTGGTACTTATCTTTGAGGTCAATTATAAACAATTTTTAACCTCACTACAACTATTATCGACCTAAGAACTTACAGCAAATGTTAGTCAAATAAACCTAAAAATTTAAAGTTTATGAACAAAAACACAGTTTAAGGGACAATGCTGTATCAAATTTAAATGAATTTGGCAGATCGAACAGAAATCGAACACATTTGCTGATTATTTACATCGCTTGGAAATTTAAATTTTTGAAAAGTTTTTTATTTTCAATTATGGAAGTACTCGTAGAAAAGGTATGTAACTGAAAAATAAACTAGGTGAATTTCAACTATTGAAGAATATTTTCTAATTAGACAAAACTAGATCGACAGCAGAGTTGGGACCGGGGTGAAAAAGAATTGCTGCGGCAGTAAGTGGAGCAGAATATTGCAGTAGTTGAGGATAAGGGCAACGATTTAAAGATGATTGCTCAAAAGAAAGCGGCTTGGGAATCAATCGCAGCAGGGATGACTTCAGACGGATACAACAGGAGTATAGGCAAAATAAGGCAGCAATGGACACGCATGAAAATATCCACTAAGAGAGCCAAAATTGCTGCCATAAAGGCTATAAAAGCAACGGGGAACAACGTGTCCGTTCCAGAAACGGATCCATCGGAATTGCTGGTTCAGGGCATTATAGCCGAGCAAATGCAGGAAGACACTATATTCATTGACAGTGATAGCGTTTTGCCGGCCTCACTCACTCCCACTGCCAATTTTAGCGATATTTTGTATCTCAGCCCTGCATCTGCAACAAGTCCTATCGAAGCTGAAATAAATACTGACAGTCCCATTGCAATGGTTGCTGAAAGAAATGCCACAGCTGCTGAGCCATCCACTTCTACCCCCATTTTCCCGTCTTCATCGAGGAATTTGCTTGGTGCACTGAGGAAACTACCCAGAAAGCCGACAACAAAATGTGAAGTTATGTCTGAGCGACAACGGCAAATTCAAAATGAAACTTCAAAGCGCAAGGAGTTGCATGCTTTGCAAATTGAACTAGCAAAAGAACTGCTTTTGCAAGCCAAAAAAACTACCACACATGCACGTGAAGCTCACAAGTTGGACATGGCAAACAAAAAAGAAATTCATTCTTTAAAGATAAAAATGATGAAATGTGAATGCAACAACTGGCAATTAAACGAGGAAGATTAAAGTTTCACGCGATTTTTTATACATTTAATATTTATTTATTTATAACGTTATGAATTCTTTTGTTTTGTTTTTAATGCTTTAGTAGTGATTATGTTAATAAAATACATATTTAAAAGTATTGATGAATGACTGTATTCCTAAATGCCCTTCCAGTTGCTTCTGCAGGTCCTTGGGTATAATTGTTGACATCTAATGGTTGCGATGGCGTTAGTGGCGAATTTTCTTCAAAGAACGGAAAATTCCTTTCCTTAGCTATGTTGTGAAGTACGGTCACGGCAACGATTACATTTTTTGCCGTATCTAAATCCACTCGTAATCTTTCAGGAAGTGATCGAAATTTTGACTTCAACTGACCATTGAAACATTCGATTCGATTTCTTGTAGATGTGTGGCTGTTGTTATATCGTACTTCTCTTTGGTTGGACGGTTTTCTGATCGGTGCTAGCAATATAGATGAGCATGGATATCCTGCGTCACCAAGCAAGACACCCTGATGAATATTTAGGGTAGATTCCAAAATACTTTTTTAACGACAATTTTGCCAGATGTTAGAGTCATGAAGTGAGCCACGAGACCTTGCAACGATGTCGACTATTTTGCAGTTGGGATCGGTCACATCACAATTTGTACATTAAGTGAGTAGTAACCTTTAAGCTGGCCGCTTAATCTGGACGTGAGTACCATAGAAACCTAGCGATTCTATAAATCTGTTGTTTCGTCTCATTGAATTGTTCAACTGATGAAGGAAACTTAATAAAATAAGGCAACAATGAAGGAATTCTTTTTGAAATATTTTTTATTATTTTTTCCGACTGTTGCCTGCGATATTCCATGCAATGCTCCTGAAATTGTGTATTAATAATACGACGCTTATGAATAGAATTATCTGTTAACTCACCAACATCAGCTTGATGGATATTTCTGCCAAAAAAATGAAGAGCAACTAAAACTTGTAAAGACGCAGGAATAGGCAGCCCACGATTTGTTACAGGCTCGATATCGAGATACCTTTTGTGGTTTTAAAGTTAGCGCGAGTGGGTTTTATGTTGACTATAAATAGGAAAAACACTAATCTTGACTTTGTTACGTGCTAAAGTGTACTTTAAGCGACTATAATTTTGCGCCATAGTGTTTAACAGATGATTTTAATTGTTCTGAAATTTCTGTGAAATATTCATTGAATTTATTTGACATGCAATCGGGATCAGTTATCAGAACTCCATCAATTATTTCTATAGCTTGCTTGTGCTTTCGCAAAATGCTATCTATGACTCTCCATTCCTCTCTACTATTGCCATTTGCTCTATCAAACATAACAGAATAATAATTGTTACGCGTTTCAGTAAGCTTTTTACATAGTTTGTTGTTATACTTTCTCAGTCTTCTGTTTTGTGGATACTTTGCAGATTTAATCGCGTAACGATTTTTCGTTTTGATTTGCTTTAAGAAAGAGATAGTCATCCAGGGTTTTTTCTCTTATTAAGGCTATGTGAGGACTCACTGGTACAAGACTTTATGTGTTTAGATTGACAAGAATAAATCATAAGCAATAGAAGCATTATTTTCAGAATAGAGCGGTTACCAGAATTCATATGTTAGCCTTTCTTTCAGCATCCTATAATCTATGATTTGTTTATTTCTATAGCGTATAAAATAGTTTTGTTGGCTTGTATTTTTATAAATACTGAGAGTTATCATATGATGGTCGGTAATTCTGTAGTCATAAACTGAACCATTTAGAATTTTTGTAAATTTGTATGTACCCTGAAGAAGAATCTGTAACATGAGTAGGATCATTAATAATACTTTTTATTCCATTTGATGCCATTAAAAATAGATAGTTCTCTGTGAAAATGAAATTAAAAAGATTTGCAAGGCAAAGCAAGCAAAAGCGGAGAAACACTATGGGTCCAAGGTATATAAGCATAATGGCGCAAAATTATAGTCGCATAAAGTACACTTTAAAAAGATTTTAGCACGTAACAAAGACAAGATTAGTGTTTTTCCTATTTATAGTCGACATAAAACCCACTCGCGCTAACTTTAAAACCAATGATGTTTTCCTATTTATAGTCGACATAAAACCCACTTTATGGTTATCAGCTCGCGCTAACTTTAAAACCACCAAAAGTACATTTTAACTTTTAGAGTGGGATCTGTCAATTTTAAAACGAAATTTCACAAAATGTTTTCTCAGGATGAAGATTTTAATATTCTTTAAGATTTTGACATTTTTGAATCGTGCAAGTCCACTACTCCACTACTGCAATATCATGGTCCACTAATTGCCGCTGCAATTCTTTTTAACCCGGTCCCAATTCTGCTGTCGATCTCGTTTTTTTTTTTTTCTAATTAATTAAAATTAATTAGAAAATATTCTTTATAAAATAGCTGAAATTCACCTGGTTCTTTTTAGTTAAATACCATTTCTACGAGTACTTCCATAATTGAAAATATGCAAAAATAAAAAAAACTTTTCAAATTTAAATTTTAGTCAATAAATGTGTTCGATTTCTGTTCGTTCTGTTAAATTTATTTAAATTTGATACAGCATTGTCCCTTAAACTGTGTTGTTGTTCCCAAACTTAAAATTTTTGGGTTTGTTTGACTAAAATTTGCTGTAAGTCAGTTCTAAGGGCGATAATAGTTGAAGTGAGGTTAAACATTTTTTATAATTGAATTCAAAGTTAAGTACCAGCCTTAAAGTTAAAGGTGGCTACTAACATTCTTTAAAATCAGACCACTATAATTTTGCGCCAATGATGGTATTTTATTTTTATTCATTCTGCGCATTTAATTTGTTCACATGGCCATTTGTATGAAAGTTGTTTGCTAAATGCAGATTTGTATTCCCCATCAATGAAATATTTAAGCATAAAGCAAAATAAGAAAAAATTAATTCCAAATCTTTGTTGTTTGTTGTATTAAATTGATGAAAAGAAATATGCACATACACATATGGATAAAAAACTCCTTAAAACTAGTGAGCTACTGTCTGAAGATGATGTGTTTATCGATACATCAACATTCTGTAGGTTGGGTCAGGTTGTAGGGATCTTAAAGAATCTATTGTTTTCTCTGGTGTAGTGTGGGGTACCTAAAAATAAATAGAACACGGCCTTCTGTGGGCGTACATGACGGCACGTACAATCACAGACTAGAATACGACGACAAACGAACTTTCCACTACGTGACGAGTAGGGTGTGACCGGAAGGTCCTTAAGGGGCTATCTCCTGCAATATCGGCCTTGGGAGATAGCGCATCCTTTGGTGGGCGGGCCATCCTTTGCCAACAACATCTGGCATGTCTCGGTTCTTGACTAACCTTACCTGGGAGAGATACCGGAAAAGATATAGCGTTTAGAGTTAAGTCAACGATAGTCATAAGTTAGATAGGTTTAGTATAGGTTAAGCTTTAAGTATTAGCATAGTTTAGGTTTAGTTTAGGCTAGTTAGGTTAGTTCGCGAGTTTCTTTTCCTGTCTTTCTCTCGGGTATTGGCATAGGTCCTTGGACAAATGATCCTTCCTTCTTTTCTTTTCTTCTCTGTCCGTCTGTAGCCTGATTTAGGGTATAAGGGAACCTCTTCTTCTATTAGCTAGTATGAACGGCACGAGATTTTGTGTGCTGAGCAGGTGGTGTAAGGTGGGGTTGGCAAGAACTACCCCCGTCCGACGAGCTGTGCCGAGCAACGACAAGCGTGCCGCCGTCTTCCTCACCTACACCGAGCCAGTAAGTCAATTAAACAATGTGATATTCGAAAACTGTGATTAAAATGGGTCCGTTTCGATTTCTAGACCGTCTGAAGTTTCAAATAAAGAGAGCATTCTGATTCGACAACAGCCTGAGATTTAATAGATGAGCAAGACAACTTGTGTAAAGTAGTGGACTGGAAAATTCTTGTCTTAACTCATTTGAAATTTTAAAATATCCTGTCAGTTGAAAATTGTCACAAAACAGCTGTTATGCCAAACGTATTTCTGCAAGATTGCTGAACTTTGGAAGACATTTTTTGTTTGTACTTGGTTTAAATTAATAGTTTAATCTTCACACAGTTTTATTGTATTATAATATTCATCGATTTTGTAGTCTTCAGCAAATTGTTGAGCTCAAATGATTACACTTAACCTGTGATATAAGTAAACTGCTTTGTAAAAGCGCATAATTGTATTACTTTCATAAAATGTTACCTTTAGAGTAGTTCGTGTTTTATTATTGTGCGCTGATTTACATGTTTCAGCGTTCCGTATTCTATCTGAAATTTTAGAAATCTAGAAATCGAAACGTGCCCAATAAGCTTTGTTGTCAAATGAATCGCGCTATTAGAATTGGAATATGACAAACTACAGCTCGCTGCCATCTGTTGTACAGTGCTGTCAGTGATGGGCACTAGAATTTGTCCATCTTTTTGTTATAATTTTTTGTTTGTCGCCGATCAATTAACCGACAAATTTGGATGCATTTAGTTTGTTTGGTATACATTTTTAAGACCAATTAAGCGGGTAAATCAATTATACGGGACTCAATTAACCGTGCAAATACGTGTATAGCTTATATAGGAAATATTCGAGCCCACTGTTTTCGTTCAATTAAACGGGAAAATCAAGTAAGCGAGGTTCAATTAAGCGGGGATCACTGTATGTACTTTCAGTTACTTATAAGCTGCTAATTTTGCAATAATTGCAGATGATTTTTATTGTTTATTTCCTACCTTCCAGCTTTCCCGATAATAATAAAACGATCTTTTGGCGAACCTTGTTGACGAAATCACGTCATCCGTCTGTACCTGTGCAGATGGGCGTAATCGGTTGAAAGAGGACTTACCACGCCTCTTTTTTCTTCTTAAAATTCGCAAAAATCACCCCTATCGTAGAATCTATCGGGGGGAAAGATTTGCTATAATTTGTCCGTCGGTATCGTTGAATCCGATAAAGTGAACTATTCACTTGTCGGCAATGTGAATGAGTTTCACTGTATTGTGGAAAACGTTTAGGTGGAATTCACCCATACAAAATTGTTAACTTCTTATTCGCAGCTCAAGTATTGCGAATTAAGTTGCGGATTGTTTATATTTTTGTTATTTCTGTATTTTTGTATTCAAAATGTAACTAAATTAAATTTACATATTTAAATTCTATAATTTGCAAAACAAATACGTACTTTAAAACAAATTTCTTAGGAAAAAAACGACAAACTGGAACCAATTCCAGAAAAAATTGTATCCAAGTACATACATTTGGTAATTCCTAAAGTCTTTTGCTGCTCTTGCTCTTCACTTGAATCTGAATCATTCAAAAATAAAACAATGCTATCCATTTTTTAATTTGTTTCGCTTATTTTTGAAAAAAAAAAACAAACAGAAATAAATGCTGCTTCTGTCACATATCACAAAAATTGCCGTCTATCTGCGACACTGCCTTTTCGACACACTCGTCGATTAAGAGGCGTCTCCGGCGGATTCTAAAATACCAGCGTGAAGTGAAAGTGACTCGAATAAGTGAAGGGAATATCCGCTCCGGCGGATTCCACGATAGGGGTGACTAATTTTTGTGTTTTTATTTTAACTAGTACAACAATAATATTAATCATTAGTTTCCCTTTGTTAAAAAAAATCTTCCGCCATTTTGAATCCGCCATCTTGAAATTCGTTAAAATTGCTCCGATTTCGTTGGAATTATAAATTCGATATCAATTGTTTTGAAGAATTCAATTATACTTTAACAAACACATTTGCAGGAAACTAACTTTTACTCTTATTTACTGGAATGTTGTTCAAAAACTGTAACAAATAAAGAAGCGACAAATTAGGATACTTAGAACAACGTATGGTGCACCCGATAATATCGTTAGCTTAATTTTGAAATAAGTCTCCTTATGCTGTTATTCCTTGCTGCCACAGATATCCTCAGCAACTATAATTTTGTAATAAAGTATTACAGTCATACATTTATTGTATGCAACAGAATCGATAAATATTTGTTTAATTTAATAGCAATCACTTCTAGCAGTGCTGCAGTTATCGTTTTATATAAATAAAATTCTGTATGAAAAGATTTATGAAAATGTTCTCAACAAAATGCGTTCGTGGAGCGACATGTTAATGAATGACTGCTAAAATTAATAAAAAGAAATAATAAGGTTAGGTAAGGTTAGGTTGAAGTGGCTGCCAGCTATTGCCAGCACACTTAGACCAGTGATAGGTCCATTGTGATACCACATGGATCTGAAGAGATCTCCATACCTACTCGTTAAACCAATTGGAGCTTTTTATGAAGCGAAGGAGGTTTCTGATATCTGTATTTATCAGATCGCCTAAGTCGTTAAAGTAGAATTCCCTTAAATGGAGTCTTCTTTTACGGGAGAGAGCTGGGCAGTTACAATGAAGGTGGGGAATCGTTTCCTCCTCCTCTTCGTCCATGCAGCTTCCACAGAAATCATTTGAATGGATGCCAAGCCTTGTTGCATGGTTGCCTATTAGATAGTGTCCAGTGATGACACCTATTGCGGATGTGATATGCGATCTGTTGTGAGAAATTAGATTCTTAGAGAGTTTCAGATCTAGCCGTGGCCAAATCCGCTTTGTCGCTAGACAGGTTATACCATTTGTCCACCTCGAATTTGTTTCCTCAATAGCATCCAGCTTGAGCTTAAGTTTACATATAGCGATCGGTATACCCAGGGTGTCTCTATCTGTGAGCAGGGGTATGGTTGTTCCATATCTGGCGAGTTCATCAGCCTTGCAGTTCCCTGGAATATCCCTATGCCCCGGCACCCAATCGAAATAATAAACTTTGCCCTAATAATCACAACATGAGACCAAAATTAAAATTTACTAACAGGCTGATTCATACCATACGAGGATTAATTCGTATATGCATAGGTACATATGTACTCAAACGCATATTTCATCAATTTAAATTTGTATGTAGGTTCTTAATGATTAAGCTATTAACCAAATCAGTTCCGAAAGCAAAATTATCGTAAAAGGAAACTACTTATGTATTTATTTAAGCATAGGTTTTTTTTTTTTTTTTTTCAATTTGTATACGAAACATTGTCTACGTCTACGGATTAATCTAGCGAAAATTATGCGGTTAAACTCAACCACATTAACGTGATATCAAGAAGTTAAAAAGCCAATGAACGACAGATAGCTTAGAGACAATTAACATTCAAATATATTCATATCAAAGCATGTGAATTTAATATGCTCAGCAAGAAATTAATAAAAGCTAGTGAAGATTGCTCCCGTGAGCGATATTTTTGTTACTAAGCCGGTTTGAAGCGGCTCTCAATGATATAAATATTTTGATAAAATTTATTTTTTTATCACCGGATAAACTTCCGAATGCTTTTAAATTCTGAGTATTTTAACACTTTGTATCGTATTCTTAAAGATTAAGTCGTGAACGAGCAATCCGCAAAAAGCAGTTTAATTTTAATTATGCAGGGTTTTAGTTTCATAAAGATACATAACATATGTTCTTGCATATGAACCGGTTAAATTTAGATCGTTTAGTTTTGCTGCTGAATTAAAAAAATAACGATTAAATCACAAACTAAATAGTCACTCTAAGAGGGTAAAGAGATTGTTCTTGAATTAGAATTAGAATTTTCACCAACAAGATCAGCCAAAATTGAAATATCTTGATACAAAATTGTTTTTTAAAGAATGTTGAGTGAAAAAATGCGCCAAACACACTCATCTTTCATCTTGAGCTTAACCCCTCATAGCGATAAAATTATGCGACGTATCGGAGGAATTATTGGCCCTTAGTAACAGAAGATTTTAAACTCGAGTTTAACCTAAACTCGACTCTAACCTAAATTCCGTAGTAATAAACGTTAGATGTCACTTTTAAAATTGACAACTGCTAAGTTTCGGCTCACCCGTATCTAAGTCACTTTTAAGGCAACATTCATCAAATTTCAAATATGAGCGGTGAACGTATTTTACGTGATTTAAATATTATTGATGATGCTATAAACAATAGAGCACGGAAAATCTGTAAAACACGATTTAATGCATTCGAATTCTATAGTGATGCAGAATTTAAGAAAAACTATAGGTAAGAACAAAGCTCAAAGGGATACACTTCATATAAGTAATCTTTTTTTTAATTAGATTTGACAAGGAAACTGTACGTTGGATAACGCACTTAATTGAAAATGAAATTAAATCCATCGGTAATAAAGGGTCACCCGTTCCACCTTTTATTATGGTTTTGATAACTTTACAACACCTTGCAAAGGGAACCTATAAGCTCGATTCAAGTATGTATTTGGTTTAATTCCTCATTGGTTAATGGCAGAATAACCCTTTCGCAGCTGATATACACGGAGTAAGTCAGAAAACAGCCAGCACGGTGATCCGCAAAGTAGTCAATGCACTGGCTGCAAAACTCCCGGAATTTGTTAATTTCCCGGAAACAAATGAGGGTATCAGGGAAATTAAAAGACAATTTTTAGAAAAATTTGGGTTCCCTCAATGTCTAGGTGCTATAGACTGCACTCAAATTAAGATCAAAAACCCAGGTGGGGAAATAGGAGCACGCTACAGGTGTCGGAAAGGATTTTACTCTCTAAATGTTCAGGTTCTTGTTGACTCTAATAGCAAAATATTGGATATTGTTGCACGTTGGAGAGGAAGTGCACACGATTCACGAATTTTCAATTCGTCAAGTATTAAAAGAAGACTACAGGACATGAATCGCATGGGAGGAATAATTCTCGGGGATGGCGGATATAAGCAAAGCAGAGTGATGATGACACCGTTCAGATTAGGGTCTATTCTAACAGCATCTGAACAATCTTACCAACGACATCATATTCTTGCAAGAGGAGTCGTTGAACGAACCTTTGGAAAGTTTAAAAACTGTTTCAGATGCTGTTTTAATGGATTACAATGTAATTTGGACACAGCAAAAAATTCGATAGCAGCAATGGCAGTGCTGTGGAATATCGGCAAGACTAGAAACGATTCCGTAACAGAAGACACACCTCAAATTCGTAATTGAAGTTGAAATCATCAACTATAAAATTCACTTACATATGTCATATTTTCATTTTCCTAGATTTTGAGGACGATAGTGAAGAAAACCCAAACTTGCCGGAAGAAAATCACAGAGGAGGAAGGCAATTCAGAACAACTTTTATCAACACACATTTCTCCAACAATAATTGAATGAAATACATTTCTTTAATCCATACCTACTATTATTCTTTATTAAATTTACATTTTTAAACTTTTGCATTACTCTAATTTTCTTTTCTTTTCATTCTCAATTTGCAAATTGATCAATTCCATCTGTTTTGTATTAATTTGTTTCTGCATTTGAAATAACTCCGTTTGCTGTGCAATTTCCATTTCAATTTGTACAAACCTTTTCTGCAAAATATCTTGCCCGGTGATTACTTTTTTTTTTCTTCAATGGTGTTATCGACAGCAAATCGTCTGTTTAATTTTTTTTTGTCCGATGTTTCACCACCGACATCGACACGAGCATTGCTGTCGAAATTTGCAACGTCGTCCTCGAAATCCAACGGTAATAGTTCCTTTATTGCATAGTCTAATGTATCCGGTTCTTTCGGTTCGGGTCCGCCACCCGTTGCACACGTCTCTCTGCGGAAGCTGGAACGCGCTGCGGTCTTCATCCGCATCCATTGGGCCTTAAGTTTGTCGATAGGCAAATTCACCCCAATATTCTGCATTTCGGCTGCAATCAACTTCCACGAATCACTTTTTTTTGTGATCATTGCGCAGTTATTTAATTTGGAGTCAATAATGTCGACATAGGGAGCGATGATGTCTTTCAAACATTCCTTCTCCTCCACTGTCCAGTAAATAATGTAAGAAGAATTTGTTAATAAACTTACCGCATTAGAATTTGCCATTTCAATTTCAAATTTAAATTCGAATATTTTTATTTGTCAAAGTCAGCTGCCTCAGTTCACAATAACGAAAATGTTAAATTGAGTCACAATGATAACGTTAAATGTGACTCTTGTTAAATTTGATTTATTACTACGGAACGTTAAAAGTAGCTTAGCTACAACTAACAAAATTCGACTTTAGGAGTAACTTTAAGGATTTCTATTACTAAGGGCCATTGTTTTACATATACGTTTGAGAAGTGAACTTGTTGCAACATATTCGTTTTATGCTGTCAAATTTATAATGTAGGGTCAACTTGAGAGCCTTTCTCATGGACAATCCGGACAATCTGATGATCATCGACGCCAAAAGCATACAATCAAGCATTGACAATGGCGCATTAGAGAACTCTGGTACAACAGGAAGTGTGAACTCCAAGTTCAAGATACTTAATTTGTTTATCAAAACATCGATGAAAAAAATTCTTATTTTTGCTGGGTAGCTACAAACATAACAATTAACACCTAGTGCAATAAAGTGGAAAATAATAAATTGAATAATTTTTAATTAGGAAGGTAGGAGATGGCCGGGTTAAAAGTAACCGGGGCAAGTTGTAGCAGCTCAAAATCAAGGACTTGCGTGTTTAAATAAAAATCTCGTAAAAGAGAAAAATACATGCCTATTCCAAAGCAAATGTCCTGCTAACTTCAGCTGTGTGAAAAAGTTAGGGGCCCCCGAAATTGGAAGGGTTGTTATTATTTTTTTTTTTTTTTCGTTTTTTGGTATTCAGACTCCCACGCGAGAGATACAATTCCCGGCTTTAGTGTGAGTATTTATTTGACCTTTGGTTATGTATGCATGATGGTCTTAGTCTTAGGGAAATTCCCCATTTTTGTTAATTATTTTATTTATGTGTAATTTCTATAAAGAGGTAAGTTATAACAAAATTGCGGGGTAAATTGTAACACTTTTTTGCATTTATACGAGACACAAGGGACACTATATAACAAGGGTATTTTTTACATGTGTGTTCATAATACACAAGGACAGGCAAATCATACGCATGTTTATAATACATACCTCATTCAGTGGGACCCTTTATTTGTGGGCTAAATTGTGGCGCATTGTCGTTTTTTCTCTCTGCAATTCCTGGATAAGTGAAAAATTCGGTAATTTGAATACCGCTATAAGCGAGACTCATATGAAAGCCCCAAAGAATTCCAATTACCGAGGTTTGACTGTATTACAGAAAAGCCAGGGCTTAGCTTTCTCGCAATCATTCATCTTGTGCGTGTTATGTTTTTTGCGCGAATGGAAGGGACACACAGTTTTTATTGACGACATGACAAATTATACCTTTTCGCAGACATGACCTACGAAAAGGTGGTGCCGCAAAAAACCATTTAGTGGTTTTTAGGCTCGAACCTATGTCCTCTCGCTAAGCAGTTGAACGGTGACCAAATATTTATAATATTGTGTTTCTTTTTAATAAAAAGTTCGAGTTTTTCGTGTGTGGAGAAAAAAAAATTAATAATGGCGATTACAACTAACCCCGACCTATGTTACAACTTACCCCATATGCATATCCCAATTTTGACATCTTCGAGGCAGAATTTTTAAAACGTTTCTTCTGGACTTTGTAGCTCTACTACCCACATTATTTGGTTTGAAAATACGAAAGTGACATTTTGAAACGGGTTAGCGTGCTTCAGTATTTTTATTTTTTTTTTATATGTAGCTTTTCATAAAGCTTGTGCTCGTAGGTTTGTATCATATGTGTTTAAATAACCATTAAGATGTTAAGATCATATTTTGGAGGAGATAGTATGTACCTATCTTAGCACCTAAATATTTTATTATCTTGTTCTGTTCTTTTGTTCGCCCTTCAACCGAAATTACTATTTGCCGATGACTTATCGAAAATTCAAACAAGCCCTAAATGATGTTAATTTTCACGCTGAACTTACACCGCTTTAAAGTATTACTTTATGTAACAATTTGTTTGTAAATCACGTTTTTTTATTTAATGCTATATAAAAAACTTGTTTAATTTAAGCAACCTCTAAAATACAGACTGATCGAGTTTTGTTAAGGTTACTCCACTAGGGTTTGAAAAAATCTTCTTGTAACCGAATAACACCAATTGCTATAAAAAAATAAAAAAACAAAAAAAGTGAAATTGTAAAAAAAAATGTATTTCTTTATTCGCTTTTTTCAACAAACTTCTTGCCTTACTTGAACATAGCACATAGGCTTGTTGAAGGCCCAACTTCGCTCGTTTTTGCCGTTTACTTATGAGCTTTTTTGTTACAACTTCTGCATTACTATCAGAATAAACCTCAGAATAACAAAAACTGACAGACTATAGCCTTGATGTACTGACGCTTATCCACGAAAATATAGACACATTAGTCAATGACATGGACACGCCCAATTGTCGTCAATAATATTTCCTCTGATCACTTGCCAGTTGTCTTCGAATTCAAACAAACGCCAAATATAGACCGTAGTACCAGTGGTTTAACTACAAACGTGCGGAATGAAAACAATTCAAACTGTTTTCAAATAGAAAATTCTTCACCTATCCACAATCTTCTATCTTTAGTTTAGTTTAAAATTCGAGCAAAAAAGACGAAAACCTAATACCACCTGAGTTTCCAAATCACTACACCAACACTAGCGCTGTATGAATAGCATCATAACCAACAAAACCGTTACACAGAACTTCTAGTTATCGTCCCATCAGTTTACTTATTTGCTTATGCAAATTGTATGAAGAAATCATTTGCATCAAAATTTCGGAGTTTATTGAGGACAATAACCTACTCCCTAACGAACAGTTTGGGTTCAGACGAGCAGCGTCGCCCTTTGCCTTTGTGCCGCTCGGTACAAAATTTCCCAGAGTGACGCCCCTGATAATTAAAAAAAAAATGCCACCCGTCCCCCTGATATTCTCAGATAGTCCACCAGCTCTGTGTGCCACCGCCATCAAATTAAAAAAAAAAATAGTGAAAAACTATTTTCTCGTTCCAAATGACGCCCCCAGACCATGCCGCCCGGTACAGCTTGTACGGTTGCACTTAGACAAAGCGCGACACGGCAGAAGAGCTAAATCCGCTACCCACTAGCTGGTTAAGATCTCTAAATTGATCAAAGCATTAAAAGAAAAGCAATCCGTGGTTTCCTTTGATATTAAGAAAGCATTCGACAATGGTTGGCATGATGGCTTGCTTCACAAACTTCTGAATTAAAATATTCCAATGTACTTAAAAAAATAATCCAAAGTTTTGTAGCCCCTGCGCGACTACACACCTCGCCGCGGTGTAGGGGCCTAGTAAAGGTCAAAGACTCTCGGGAGTTCTCCCCAGAGGAGACATGAAGCTAAGCTGTAGTCGGTCCCCCCTCTCCTTCCCCCATACCACTCTCATCTATCCCCCCCCTCCCTCCTTTCTGCTTCCCAATGGGCTGGATCAAGGTGGCATACGACCCGTGCCGAGGATCAACCTGGCTGAGGGCCCATAAATAGCTCAGTCGCGAACGGAGTATCCGGATTACCTGGCGACCTCCGGATTAGCCAGCCTTATCTGTGTACTGCGGATCTCTGCACAGACGGACTTCATTTCTCCGCTACTCGTGGGAACCACTATGAATCCAAATAAACAATTAATAAAAACAAAAACTTCTGAGACCGGTGCTCGTAAAACTCCGGCCGCAAGTACTGCCTCTGTGCCCGCTTGCGGTATCAAAGCTCCTGAAGAGCTGGCAATCAGGACTCTGGACTCCAAACCTGGTCCTAGCACTGCCAAAGGCCGCGTGGAGCGCCCTCCTTACCCCTCGGGGACTCGATCCCACTCGGTCCAGCCTGGATCGACAAGCCGTACTGCCCCGAGCTCGCGGCCTGTTAGACAGTCCAGGCGCAGCTACCGAGAGCGCAGCACTGCCTCTAGACTCCTCGAGCGCTATGGCAGCACACCCGTGGAACATCTCACGGAGGAAAAGAGGAAGGCCCTCGAATGGGCCACAAAAACTATTAAGGAGATCCCCACTTCTACGTCCAAACAGGACTCCACGTCTAAACGACAGAGGGCGACGGAGATGTCCCCAACGGACCCCAAAAGGCCGAGGACTAACCACCACAGCTCCTCCGTACCCACTAAAACCGATAGGCCATTTAGCGACGTGCTTAAGGACCACCTTATCCTCGCGGTTATAGACAAAAGCGACATTGATGGTAGCATCACGATGGACAGATGGGGGAAAGTGGAAGTTGGCCTGGCAACCAGCAGCTTCCTCAAAATAATAGCAGACCATCCTGGTCCTGCTCCCGTCTGCCGTGATGCTAAATGGCACCAAGGTCACATGAAGCTGTTAGCTTGCGCTGACCAGCGGTCAGCAGACCTCTTTAAGATCGCCATCGCTCAACTGGGCGAAGTCTGGAAGGGGGCGCAGCTCGAGGTCGTTAGCAGGGATCAAATTCCCAGCCTGCCGAGGACTCGCTCCTGGATTCCGGCAGAACCCTCCGATCCAGCAACAATTTTGAAGATTCTCCAGGTCTCCAACCCCCATCTTCCAACCCACAACTGGAAGATCGCCAGACTCGAAGAGCCGAAAGGGGACTCTAGACAGGCAACTATCGTTGTCAATAAGGAATCCCTGGCTCCACTAGCGGAAGCTGAAGGACAGGTCAGTTATGGCTTTGGTGCTATAACTCTCCGAGTCTATAAAAAAGACGAGGAAGACCTTGAAAAAGAGGAATCCGTCCCTTCTGACCCTACTAACACTTCGTCGAAGACGAATATACCGGCCCCTAGTGCAACTGCAGCTGCAGCCCTCGAGCACACTGGTTAGCGCAAAGCCGGCCTACCCTCTAACCCCAGACCTGGTCGTCGACGAAATAACACTGTCCGACCTTCATCTGTCCAGCGGTCTAGACAGCCCCTCTGTCTCTGACTTATTATCAGATCGGACGCGGAGGAAGCTGACATTACGGTGGTAGAGGTCTCTGGACCTAATTGTAGCAAAGATGCTGCGATTAGTTCAGATTAATCTGCACCACTCCAAAGCGGCCTCTGCTGCTCTCCTTCTCCGACTTCAGCAATACGGAGAAGACATCGTCCTTATCCAGGAACCCTGGGTCGTTAACGACCTAATATGCGGATTAAGGACTCCTACCCACAATTTACTCTACGTGAAAAATACAGGTAAACCCAGAGCCTGCATCTTAACTAAAAACGCGCTTAACGCCTCTATACTCTTTAATTACAGCGATCGTGACATGGTGACCGCAAGCCTCGAAATTAGTTCTCGGAACTACTGGCTAATTTCAGCTTATCTGGCTCACGATCATCATGGACCACTCCCTCCGGACACTCTGGGAAGAACGATCGCCGACGCAAGGAGACACAAAGCTGCACTGATTCTAGGATGTGATGCAAATGCGCATCACACAGTTTGGGGCAGCACTGATATCAATGAAAGAGGTGCGCAACTTTTTGATTTTATTCTAAATACTAACCTCGTTCTCTGTAACATCGGCCGTGAGCCGACCTTTATAACCAGCACCAGACAAGAAGTTCTGGATATCACCCTGGTGTCTGATCACATTTCTCAATATATTCTGAATTGGAATGTGTCTAACGAACATTCCTTCTCCGATCATAGATATATAGAATTCGGTCTTAATGACCTCCCTTCGATTCAACCAGCCTTTAGAAACTTCCGGAAAACTGACTGGATCAAATATAGGGATAGCGTTGAATCCTCGGATATAGCCAGGTCTCCTGTCCCCCCCAAGAGCACCCAAGAGCTGGATTCTCTAGTCAGAAAGCTCACAGGCGCTCTCAATCATGCAATGCATTCTTCCTGTCCTTTGAGCAAACCAAGGGGTAATCCAAAACTCCCGTGGTGGAACCAAGAGATAAGGACCTCCCGTAAGAGCTGCAGGCGACTTTTCAACAAGGCCAAGCAGTCTCGCGATACTCTAGACTGGACCTCGTACAAGGAGGCCCTGAAAGCTTTTAAATATCTAATTAGGAAAGCCCAGCGGAAGTCATGGAGACTCTTCTGCGGAAATGTGGAAGAGATCTCTGAGGCATCCAGACTTCGGAAAATCTTATCCTCCACTCCAAGAACTCCCAGTCATCTGAAGAGAACTGATGGCTCTTGGACCTGTACAAACACTGAATCCCTCAATCTTTTGATGGACACTCACTTCCCTAGCCGCTGTATGGCAGCTAATGATCTCGGATCTCCCCCTGCAAGGTCAAGGCCATGCAGCTCTAACATCATAACTAAAGACTGAATCATCTGGGCTATACGCGGATTCAAACCATTTAAGTCTGCAGGACCAGATGGCATAATACCCGCTGAGCTTCAGCACACAATGGATCTAATTCTCCCTTGGCTAATTGTCATCTTTAAGAGCTGCCTAGAATTAATCCACATCCCCAAGGTATGGACGGAGGTCACCGTGATCTTCATACCGAAGGCAGGCAAAAGCTCCCACGTAAATCCTAAAGATCTGAGACCTATCAGTCTATCTTCGTTTCTCCTGAAAACCTTGGAGAGACTTCTAGATATATACATCCGTCACAGCATTGATCCTAGTAGGCTGTCGGCTGCTCAACATGCGTACAACAAAGGGAAACCGGTTGAAACGCCCCTGCACTCGCTTGTACGCACCATTGAAAAATCCTTAGACTTTAAAGAATACACTCTGGTGGCCTGCCGGGACATAGAGGGAGCTTTTAACAACGTCGAACCAGGGGCAATTACTGGTGCACTCTCAGGTCTCGGCATTAAAGCCTCGATTGGCGCTTTTATAGGTCAGTTGCTTGCAAAAAGGACTATAACCTCTAGGCTGGGCGATGCAACAATTCGGAGACCTGTGAGCAGGGGCACTCCTCAAGGGAGAGTGCTCTCTCCTCTTCTTTGGAACTTAGTGGTCAACAGACTACTAGTAAAACTGGAAGGGGAAGGCTGCAATGTGATTGCCTATGCGGACGACGTTGCTATAGCTGTCTCAGGTTAACACCTCAATACGCTTAGAGGAAATACAAAATTCCTCCTTTCGACCCCCCTAAACTGTGCGGTACAAGCTTAGTACTTTCAGATAAAGCTAAATATCTGGGTCTCATTCTCGACAAAAAGCTCAGCTGGAAGCCTAACATCCTCGAGCGAGTAAAGAAAGCCACCACAGCTCTGTACTGCTGCAAAAAAGCAATAGGAAGTAAATGGGGCCTACAACCACGCATTACTCATTGGCTCTATGTATCTGTTATCAGACCAATCCTAACATATGGCGTAATTGTCTGGTGGAAAGCCTTGGACATAGCCACCAGTCGTAACCACCTTTGTAAAGTGCAAAGGTCGGCCTGTATAGGTTCAGTGGAGCACTCAGAACCACCCCCACGGCGGCTCTAGACACTATGTTCCATTTGCTTCCTCTAGATATTTATAGTAAACAAATGGCAGCCAGCGCAGCCATACGTATCAAAGAACTTCACCAATGGTCCATCCTGCGGGCTGGACACTCCACCATTCTGAACAATTTAGAATTCCTTCCGCAAAGCACCGACTACACCCTCCAACAACTCCTATTCGACAAAAACTTTGTTACCACTATCCCTTCCAGACTTGACTGGAAGGACGATTTTGAGCTACAACGAAAGGGATCTATCTGCTTCTATACAGATGGCTCTAAAACAGAATCTGGAGTAGGTGGGGGTGTATTCTCAAAAGATGTGAATGTAAACATCTCCTTCCGTTTGCCTGACCATTGCAGTGTCTTCCAAGCCGAGATAATGGCAATCAAGGAAGCCTTATCGTGGCTGAAGTATAATGTACTATCCTCTCGGGATATCACTATTTTTACTGATAGCCAGGCCGCGATAAAATCCCTGGAATCTGTCGCCTTTAACTCAAAAACAGCCCTAAATTGTCGCCTATCTCTTAACGAGATGGCTGAGCAATTCAAAATTCACCTCATATGGGTGCCGGGGCACAGAGACATTCCAGGCAACTGCTTGGCGGATGAACTCGCCAGGGAAGGCACAACACAACCAATTCTTCCGGATAAGGGGAATTTAAGTATGCCTCTCGCCACCTGCAAATTGCTAATCAATAGAAACGCGATCAATATCGCCAATCATAGATGGACAAGTGGCAGCACTTGTCTCATTACTAGGCAGATTTGGCCAAAGCTGGATCTCAAACGTTCCTTTTGTCTCATCAGACGAAATAGACTGATAATAAGCACCTTAGTGGGTGTCATTACAGGACACTGCACCATCGGCAAACATGCCTACAGGCTAGGCCTCCTTTATAATGACTTTTGCAGAAGTTGCATGGATGAGGAAGAAGAGGAGACAATTATCCATCTACTTTGCACATGCCCGGCCCTTTCAGCTCGAAGAAGAGCACACTTGGGGGCCAGTTTCATCAACAATCTAAGCGAACTGGCCGACATCAACATAGGCAGTCTCCAGCGCTTCATAGCAAGCTCCGGTTGGTTCTGCGGGTAGTATTTCTGGTGGAATACAGATCCTGGTGGTATCACAATGGACCTTATCTGGTCTAAGTGAGGCTGCAGCCTGCCACTCCTACCTACCTACCTACCTAGCCAACAGGTAGTCTTTTGTTCAAATCCTCTCAGATGCTTCAGCACTCTACCCCCAGGAATCTGTCGTAGCACTCGTTTCGTTTTCGTTTTAAAGGCATTTTTATTCACTTAATTCATTACTCTTACTTGCTAGACAAAAAACGCTTAAAACTAGCTTAATGAACTTAACTATGTAATTCTAACTTACTGGCCCTACACGGGCACTCTAAGCTTAACTTAATTCTTATTCTATGTCTTTCGACGTAAGCTAACTTAATTTACTTTTTGAATCATATGTTATTCTGACATTGCCAGCTCTTCTGCGCTCAAAAATGCTATCGAAACTCAGTATTTTATTTTCGTGGTACGAAATGGATCGATTTGCGCTAGAACAACGTTGGGAAATATTGCAAAGTTACTTCTAAAGTGGATGCTGTGTTGCCGAAACAGTACGAATTTGTCAGTCGAAATAATGCAGTAACTGTAGCTGGTGTACGCAAGTTTGTATAGAAAGTTCGTGAGACTAGTAAGACAGCTATTGCATAAAGGGGGCGCCTAACCAGTGACGTTTATTCGAAGGTGCGCAAGTGTTCACCGCACACCCTACCCTAGATCGTAACTTAAAGACATAATTTGAAGTAGCAGTTAGTGAACACCTTACTGGAAGCACCACGGCACGTCACTGCGTCTAACCCCGAGAACCTCAATGCGCCAAATATCTCAGCAAATGAACATCAGTCGCATAAGCCTTAAGAGAACTTAGCATAAAGATCTCGGATTGTTCGCTTACAAGGCCCAATTCGTTTACATGCAGTATGTTTCCCAGTCAAATATTTCTTGAAAAAAAGGGCCGAGTCTCAAGATTGATTAGTTATAGGAATATTATTTTTTATTTTTTTTTATAATTTACTAGCGGTAAAGGGGTTATGAATACTCTTATGATGCTATTCACACAGCGCTAGTGTGGTGTAGTGATTTAGAAACTCAGGTGGTATTAGGTTTCAGTCTTTTTGCTCCGAGGGTGGTGTCCAGAATGACTGGGGAGAATTATTGGTTCTGTTGCCATTGCTTATAGTTCACAGTATTTCTTTCAAACATCCCGATGGCATTAGTACAATCAACACTTTTAAGCCATTGTCTACCCTACTGCCAGTGTTATGCCTATACAGTAGAGTTGACGTCAGCTTTTTTCGCAATTGACCGTTTTTTTTTTTTTTTTCTGTGACATCGGGATTCGAACCTGGAACCTTCAGCGTGACAAGCGATGATGCAACCACTACACCATGACCACCCTTAATATGCTGAGCCAAGTCGACACTCTACAGTAAATATTCTTAAACTCGGAAGCGTAAACTCCTATCTTTTATTAATAAGTCTTAGTGGTTCTAATTTGTAACAATGGTTTTTTTTTACGTGGTTGGGCCGCTAACCCCACGCACAACCGCCAAATCCGGTCGGGGGAGAAGAACGTGTCTTCTTCCCTAGAACAAGGATGCATACATTAGTTCACTATTCAGCGGATGGTGACATAGCTATTAAGGGACGCCACGTTAATTTAAAGATCAGACAATCGCGGACGCCAGAAACTTTGGTCTAGTAAACTGGAAGCAGCGTACCCGATACCGTGAAGGATGGAAAGCGGCATTAGTTCAGGCTCAGACCCTGCTAGGGTTACTGGCCTGATAAGTATCATACATTAGTAACTAAATGGTTCTATGGGAAGAAATCTCCCCACAGGGAATTTTATAGACATCGCAACAGGCTGTGAACCTAAGTGAATCCCGGGGGACACCTATCTACCTAACCTTACCTAGTGACGTAAAACTACAGGGTTGCTGGAATGGCAAAAAGCCAGGGTTTCCGAACTTTAGGCTAGCTTTCAATGCATGTGCGTCATAATGAACGTAACAATCATTACCAAAAGTAATTTACCACTTCTAAATTTTTTCATAATAATGCGTCAAATATCGATGTCAAAATCAAACAAACTTATACACTAACCTGTCTTACGTGTCGCCGAAGTGATGTGAAGGGCCCTCAATTCTTTGTTACGCCACTGACAATGCCTGTTGACGAGTTATGTTGTGTTCCTTGAATTCGTCACTTTAATGAGATAGTGACAGCTAATATAGCTAGCACTTTATAAAACTCTGACTGAATCTCGGTTAAACTACTTTTTGTTTTACATTTTGTTCTTTTGGATTAATTTTAATGTATATCTATAATTCTACATGCATACATACTCGTGCATGTCCATATCACCTTTCTAATTTTGTTTTTTTAAATTTCCTCACAATCGTGAGGTTATGAATACTTTAACGATGTTATTCACACAGCGGTAGTATTTATGTGGTAGTTTTCTGAAACTTATTAGGTTTCAGTCAACTCTTCAAGCTTTTGTTGGCGTCAGCTTTCACAGGAGTTGAACCTGAAACCTTCAGCATGACAAGCGATGATGCTTATAACTTCTAATGTTATATATGTTGGTAGTTAAGTATTTTTAATTTATTATTAACCCCTCTTATATTATGTAAATACTTGTTTTGCCTACACGAGTCCCCTCCTCTTAACACTATTAGAATTGATAGAGAGATTTTAGACTTTTTCCATTTTTGGGGTGCTGAACCCCGACTATTGCGAGACAACGGAAATTGCACTTGAATTCTAATGATCATAAGTCAGTGAGTGAGTATCAAAATAGCTAAATTGTGCCATAATTACCTTTTAAATTAGGAGCGGTATGCAAATGAAGACTACATATGTACATTGTACATACGTGCGTAACTTTATTTATAACAACATTTTAAGACATTTTTTTTTTAATATTTATAATTCACTAGCTCCAAAGGGGTTCTTTTTTTATAATTCACTAGGGTTATGAATACCCTCAAGATGCAATTCACACAGCGCTGGTGTTGGTGTAGTGATTTGGAAACTCAGGTAGTATTAGGTTTCAGTATTTTTGCTCCGAGGGTGGTGTTCAAAATGACTGGGGAGAATTATTGGTTCTGTTGCCATTGCTTATACATAATTCACAGTATTTCTTTCGAACATCCTGATGGCATTAGTAAGATCAACACTTTTTAAGTCAGTGCCTACCCTACTCTGTCAGTGTTATGCCTCTACAGTAGAGTTGACGTCAGCTTTTATTTTTCGCAATTGACCGACTTTTTTTGTTTGTGTCATCGGGATTCGAACCTGGAACCTTCAGCGTGACAAGCGATGATGCAACCACTACACCATGGCCACCCCAATATGGTTATGGATATCTTTATGATGCTATTCACATAGCGGTAGTTTTCGTGTAGTGATTTCGAAACTTAGTTGGTATTAGGTTTTCGTCTTCTTGCTCCGAGGGTTGTGTCCAGAATGACTAGGGAGAATTGTTGCTATTGTTGCCATACGACCAGAGTTATCCAATGAAAGACGTAAGGGTTGAAAAATATAAAAAAAAATGCTGTAAAAACAGGATTGTGCTATTTGGTTCCACTTACTGTGGCGCCCCCGTTCCTTTTGTTTCTTATTCTACCCATCGTGCACTCTCTCATTAGTCAGTTAAAAGTGTTTCGCTTTTCGTCACGCTTTTAAAACGTTAAATTATCCTACCGTGACATGTGTTATCAACTCGTGAGGGTTGTTCACAACTCTTGGCACTGCGGTTTCTATCAAATCTTATTGTGCCTCCGTGACAAAAGTTCCACTTGAGAGTTAAAGTGGGTGTCGTGAACGCCGAGAAAAATAAGGCCGTATTTCAAAATTCGAAATTTCAAAATCTCGCTTAAGATTCCCCATATTGAGAATCTGTGTTGCACCGCCCTTTTATGTCCGAAATCGATGAGGAGCAACAGGATTTTGTTACATCCCGTTGTTGTTGTTGGCTTTGCTAATTCTCTGGCCTTCTCTTTCAAATTCGGCTTTATTTCACATTTGAAAGTGAAATAGGGCCGAATCTCAAAACTTGCCGTTATTTCGCTCTTATAATGGGAAATAAAGCCAAAATTTGAAATTCAGTCTCAAAACCACCAAACGTTTTTTTCACGACACCACACCTTCGCAGGTATAACAAACCTGAAAAAGCTTCTTAATCCGCTGTGTTGGCTTGGCAATAGGGTCCCTTCCATTCGTGTGAGAAACATGCATGGTTGCAAGAAGCTGGACCCTGGCTCTCTACGAACTATCGCGACAAATATTTGTATATTTAACCCAAAATTAGAGCGAACTACTCTTTTATGCATTGCTTATTTCATTGAGCATCTACAGCTCATCTACTATGATTCTTGTATGAGACGACCAGTGTAAATTATTCTAATATTTTGAGTAATATTAATAGTTTGAGTAAATATGGGGCTACGAGCTACGATTAACTTGTATTTTATATTGAAAAGGAAACTATTAAAATCAATATATTATTTTAACTTTGATATATTCTGGACTTCAGCCAAAAGGTCATTTAACAATCGAGTTATGGTAATGAACTAATCGGGTTGCCGGCTTGGGGATATTGACTTTGATTTAGCGACCCTGCAGCTCAGGGGGAATAGCCATCGATTTAACCTTGCGGTTAACCGGTTCTGAGTTGGATCATTTCCTGACTGTGGGAAAATGTTCTGCCCTCCCAAAGGGTGGAAAGTTTGTTAATTTCTTTCTACAAAATTCGATTTCTAGCAATTTGCACTTAATACTTTAACTCGTTATGCGGTCTCTCCAGGAAGTCACAAAGTTGCATAATAAAATGTATTCGAAATTCGCTGATTCATTTTAAAGTACATTTCTTGGCAATATTTCAATGCCGAAAGGTTAAGTTGTCTGTTTTATTCGATAATTGGAAGTCATCCACCAACCAGAATTATGGTTTAAGTGCTTTTTACCGTTGAGCGAAGTGCCTGAAGTGCCCAAGCCGTTTACCAAACAACCACATCAATTTGTTATAATTCCATTGAAATGTACGATTACTTCCACGGACTCATTTATAACTTGTTGAAGTATAAAAATCACAACATTGTCATTTGATAACTCGAGGCTAATTGGTAAAATAAAAAAAAAAATTAGCTGTCAATAATAGCGGAAAATGGGCAAAATACAATCAATTCTTCAACCACGAAATGTTTGCTGTTCAAGTTCTGGCTGAAGAGCTGAAGATTGACGAATACTGTTAGTGCCGTAGTTGTATAAAAAAAAACAAAGGCACTAGTAAAACAAAGAAACCAAGAAACGTATGCAGTATGTATGTAGGTACACACATGTGTAACAATTCAAGACTATAAACATTCCACCTACGCAATACTTGTTTTAAATGTTTCTTCTTCCGTTTCATAAAGGTTCTTCAAACTTGTTTTTACCGGTATTCTCTTTTATTGTAAAACTTAATACACATGTACATATATGCATACGCATATGTGCTACATATGTAAATAATCGCGATCACCTAAATAAGCAAAGAACAATGTTTCTACAAATCTCTTGTCGTTTATGCTCTGATGCACTAAGACAAAAATTTGCCCTTGACAAATGGTTGTTATAAATGCGCACATCTTACTTCATGGGTATGTGCGTTGGGCTTGTCTTTTGTTAAAGCAAGGCTAGCCGAAATGATTTTGTGCCTTAATAAGAGGAAGTTAATTGTGATAAACCCGCTATGAGTGACATGAAATGTCAGTGAATGCTCAATGACACCAATACGTGAAACTAATCTGCATTGCGGATGATAAGTAAAAGGAATACAAGTTTATGTATACATATGTACATATGTACGTATTGAATCTTATTATTGTGGCAAATTATATTTTGTATTCGCTGGTTCTTAGTCATTGGATAAAAAAAATAAATAAAAGTCTTTTGGTAATAAAATCCGACCGGGAGTTATGACCTAAATGCAACAGCAACACCTACTTCGGAGGTATTGAAACGGATTCCGTTTAAATACCCGAACTTGTTTTCGACAAAGAAAACAAAATGACACCCAACACATTGACCTTGAACCAGAGCTGCTCTTATTAAATTGTGTTTTTTGTCGTGAATGAACTCATTCTTATTGTTTCATCCAGGAACACGATATAAATTGGAATAACAGACTGCGTCAATAACTAGCCAGTAATTTACTGACAGCTTGTGGAACTCGTTTATAGTTTTCAGACAAAACGCAAAAGAATAAAAAAATTAAGTGTAAAAAAGATGCATGCCCGGGTTGTACAAATTTACATTTATATAAATTACTTATGTAGATATGTAGACGTATTAAAATGTAAGCAATATTCGTAGCGGTAGCCATGTATTTTTTTTAAATTTCATAAAAAAAGGAATAAAAAACTTAAAAAAAGCATTTTTCCTCACTAGGCACTTGTGTCATCACAAGGAAGTTATGGGCTGTATTTGATAAGGCTAGGACCGCCAGACTAATACAAAAGGATAGAAAATGCCTCTCCACCCTTTCCATAGGCGTGCC
Organism: Criorhina ranunculi; assembly: GCA_951813785.1. Classification (NCBI taxonomy): domain Eukaryota; kingdom Metazoa; phylum Arthropoda; class Insecta; order Diptera; family Syrphidae; genus Criorhina; species Criorhina ranunculi. Next base: position 27,414,219 of record OX638382.1, on the reverse strand, counting down.
GAATGCGTCAAAACACTCTGCGGTACCACATGAGAAAGTTACGTGTTACAGAAGAAGACCTATGTAAAGGTTGCGGAGACGAGGAAGTTCATGAGGATATAACACACTTCCTCTGTCACTGCCCCGGCGTGAGAGACAAATTTCTCGGGCAACACTTCTTCCGCGATCTTAAGGAACTACCTGGCAAACCGGTGAACGACTTGAACAACTTTATTAAATTCACTGACGCAGTAAGTAGTTATTAGTACACACTACCCGCAGCGTTTAAGAGTAAGGTTTTTCCCCTTGTGAGTATCACAATGGGTCTTAGAGACCTGAGTGTGGCGCAGAGGAACCTCTCTTCGGCAGTTCAAGTACCTAATCGAACCTTAGCATGTACTCGTACTTAAATGTCTGCCCTTGCGACATAAATCATTGGACAATTAAATCAACAGTTAGATCCCAAAAAATTAAGGCTTAAGACAACATGACATGACTCTAACAAAGGTGAAATATTTAATTCCTAAGGGTGAATTTAAATTTATCTTTTGCAAGTTCGCCTTTTTATTGGCAGCTCAGCGACAGCTCATAGACAGTCAATGCCTAGCTTCTCGCAACCATACATGCTGAGTGTGTTGTATTTTGTGAACCAAAGGACCCATAGTTTTTATTTCCAAATTTAAACAGCGAATTATGAAACTTTTTCATGACAGATTATTCTCTCAAAGGTTTGTCATTGATGCCGCGAAAAAACGTTGGGTTAATTTGACTTTAACCTGTGTCCTTTCGTTTAGCAGTCCAACACACTAACCACAAAGCTACGGCGACCACATTGACCATTGACCTTAATTTTACTATATTTGCATTTAAACTAGCTTTAATTTAAAACTGGTTAATTTATTTTTTTCCCGGTTTCGACAAAACTGAAAACCGATTAGAAGTATGATCATATAAATTCTATTTATAAACTTAATAAAATGCTCAGATACATACATTCATGGACTACAGTTCATTACACTCAAAATATAGCTGACCAAGTGTCTCTTAACATGGTAAAGATCACGACATATGCGTATGATGTCACGCCGAACAATTAAATAGGTCTTTCAAAAACCGGACAAGTAAATAATTTTATTTTATCTGATTGAAAATAAAGAAATATTAGATATATTCAAAATTTATATTTTTGAACTTCTAGCTAATACATTTTTATAATTTAATAGTTGTGCGTTGAGCAGGTTTTTTTAAGAAAAAAAAAATGCATTCACTAATGCGAAATTGCGGTATATTTTTGAAGTGATTTATTCTAATAGATTTAACTCGAAGTTCCTTTAAAGCCTACAAAGATCTATGGATTAACTTAGTTCTTCAATCAACCGGTACGTTTCTTTAAGATATTTTATATTTCCTTCAAATTTATTAGTCATACAGCCTGATCGTGCTCAGCCATAGCGCTAGATCACGTACCAGTAGTTTTTGCTAAATATTTTTAAAAAAAGTACTTACTTTGTAACTGAGCGAAGAAATGTGGTCTAAGCGTCAACCCGCAAAAATTAAACTAGTTCTGTTTTCCAAGAAAGGAATGATACATAGTACCGAAATGAAACAAAACACCAAAAAATAACAGGGGGGGAAAATGAGGCCAAGACCATCAACAGGTTTCTGGTATAATCCGAGTTATGGCTTTAAATCGCTTTCACTCCTACGCGATTTAGGACTTAAAAGGACAGAAGCAGCAAAGCAAAGTGAACGGGTGTAGTAATTTTGTTTCAGATCTAATCAGGAGAACCTGCCATCATCTGTTCAATAACTGAGATCTCAAGAGAATGTGCCTGAGCCAGTCTTGACGTGATTTAGCTTTTCGATCTTCATCTGCACCTTGGTACAGCTTATATCATATGCGGGTGCATCTTGTCCTGTATTTGCTCTCTTCGCAAATAGAACCGAATATTCGACAAAGTATTCTTCTTTGGAAGGAACCCAGTAGCTGCTCTGCTGTCCTGAAGGATCAGTGTTAAAAAAAGGCATACATGTTGTCCTTCGTATTAGAAGCTGTAACCCTAGCTGTTTTGCGGTTTCCTAGGATTACCCTTCGCGGTATTTCCACTGGGTTGTCAATCGATAACTATACCTTTATCCCAAGGATTTAACCTTCACCTTCAGCGATGATGACGTTTTATCTTAAACGACGGCCATATAAATTTTTGTTTGTCAACAGTATAAAAAAATAAATATTTGGCGCGATAGCTCATAAAGAGCCAAAGCCTAGCTTTCTTACAACCATTCATGTTGTGCATATTATATTGTTCGCACGAACCTACAGTTTTATTGCCAACTCCGAACGGTGGACTGAGAAGCATTTTCATGACAGTTTCAGTGATTTTGGGGATCAAACCTGTATCTCTCGCTTAGCAGACCATCACACTTACCACTAAGCCACGGCGACCACATATATATGTATTTGGTTTTTTCCTGGTTAATATCAAGACCAGCTTGTATCGCCTTTTTTTTTAATGGCCGCCCACTAAGAACTATCGATATTTTTCTTATATCCCAGTCATTTTGTGAACCTCCGGCATATAATACCTTCCGTGTTGACGTTAGCTCTGCGCACTATCTACTTAAAGATGACACTGAAGAAAAAGCAAGACAGGGCATCACCATTCCAAAATCCAATGCATGTCTGGAATAGTTCCGAGAAAGTGTTTCAAAATTGTACGGCACACCGCGTGTTATGGGCCATAACGCGGCATAACTGGATCAGCTTTCTTGTGATCCCGAATTCAGCTATCGCCTTCGCTTTGTAGAGCTCCAGGATTTTTCTAAATTTACAGATTTGGTCGATTTGCCAGGCAGGAAGCCACCTTTGTATGTGTCAATTAGTGTGGTGAAAAGCGGTATTGAGCAGGGATATACCCCAGCAGTTGTTGCGAGACATAGGATCGCCCGTTTCTTAGATCGAGGATTTCGAGCTGATACTACAATAGTCGAGCATGCTTTCGTGCACTTATACCTACTTGGTTAATGATTTGGTACGTAGAACAAAATATACTTCATATTTTGGTAGCTCAAGCCATCGGAACAATACAAAGTTTTTAAGCTTATTAATAGCTTAGTCAACCTCTTCCAAGTTGGGAGGGTGAACTTGTTTGTCGACTGGATATAGGCTTTCTTCCTTCCCTATCACGCTCTGTGTTTGTTGCCTATTCAGTATAGCTACTGGAAATGTTCCTTGATAACATCTATAATCTGACGGCTAAGTTTCGGTCACTATTGCGAAGAACCTTCACTCCGAGAATGAAGACTGCAGCGAGTTTCTTGGCTCTTTCATAGAACTTCCGGATGTTGTTCTTATCGCAAGACTCTTTGATCTCCTTGAGCTGGGAAATCGCGTAGGCCCTCTTCTTTGCCTCGGTACTCTACCCGCGCTACTCTATTTTTACACTGCAGGGCTTGTATAAAACTAGAAGCCTACGATTTTGAACGCGTATTTGAAAAACACGGATACACAAAATCCGTGTAATTAGTATAAGCCAACTTAAAATCCGTGTTCTTAAAACACGTGCAATTATTCATTTTAACATCCGTGTACACGAATTTAACATATACGGGTTTTAATAATTTATATTTTAATTTTTTTGTATCAAAATAAACTACTTATTGAATAAAATGTTTTTGCTTAACAATTAGTTAAGAACTAATTTTGTACTAAGTGTATTTTAATACATAATTACACGGATAATTAACTAAAAACACGAATGTCTGAAGTAAAAATACATGTGTAATAATGAGTACACGGATTTAAATCCGGATCCAACTCCGAATATCCGCATATTTGATTACAAGTGTAATAAAGGGCTGTATTCGAAATGTCATATTATGTACCCAATATATAATTTTTGTTGCCGATACATTGCCCGGACTTTGCATATTTCGATAATTTGTATCTCTCTCATGTGCGCGTTTTCTTTGACTCGTGATTGGACTGCGAGCATTCTTCTGTATTGTTGATTTTGCACTCACACTGTTTTGGTTATAAAATTGCATGTTGAAGGATTTGATACATAACATACTTACTGTACTAACATATCTTCATATGTACATCTGGTTTGACTTTCTTTGGCTTAGGCTTGGGCAACATGGATAGATAGCTCGATCTTCTTTTCAAAGTGATGAATATCATGATTTTTGCATAACCCGGTTTAGATGCATGGTATTGCTTTTAAAATGTAGAGGCAGGCCACCTTATTTATAAATATCACGATACCTATTTCACGGTATCACGGTACCCTATTTTATATAAGTCTGAACAGATTTATCATTTATCTGTGTAATTATAATTTATTATTATTATTTTTAAGCCGCTGTGCCAATTATAATTAAATTATAATATAACATCATAATTTAGATGTTTCAATGTACGTACATACATATGTATATATGTACAAACTAATTATTTTGCAGGTAGCCACTGAATGACTTGATTAATTCAAATTAATTCTTGGAAACGACGAATATCCATAGAATTATGACAACTTCCAGGGGTTAGTGACCAAAATATCTATGCAATGATTACTCAGATGAAATAAGCAGCAGACAATTAATGAGCTCGAGAATATGCCTTATCTGAATATGTATATCCTGCTTTCAACTTAGCTTTATGCTGTTAACATGCTTATATCTACTGGGTTAATAATCATTAATCTTTGTTTCTAAGAACCCCAAAGCAATTTGCAAATTTAGAAAATGTGTTTTGCAGTTGACAGTGGGTAGTCGGGTAGATAGGGAAGTGTATTTACTAACAACGATCTTATTTTACCACTAAGTAATTGAAGAAATAACTGTGGAGAGTAAGAGTGTTAATTTATATTATTATATTAGGGCAATATCCGAGCCGCAGTTTGTGCACATTTAGAAGACACTACAGTGGAGGTGAAAGAAGTACTAATGGCGTTTTTTCCCCAAAAAGATAGAACTTTTGAACTTTTTTTTTTCTAGATTGTTATAAAGGGTATTTCAAAAGTCTTGACCACATGTCAGTAGTTAATATTTTCTGAACGCTTTTTTATGTCATCTTTGATATTTCTGAAGAAGACACATGTATAATTTTAACTATTAATTGAAGCTAACAGATCATAATCATCGCAGAACTTTCGTCCATTGGTTGTTAGAACACGATCCAGGTCGATTAATTTCACGTAATGGTGACATAAACTGGCCACGTAGATCATGCTAATAACACCATAAGACTATTTTCTTTGGGGGTTTTTTGGAAAGTAATGTTTGTGTGAATAAGCCAACAATAGGTAAAAAACAACATTCGGACCGAAATTTATGAACTTTATGCGGTAATGTGTGAGCGAGTCCTTGAAAATTTTGATGTTCGTATGAGAGCCTGTAGACGTGCTCGTGGTGGACATTTAAATGATGTTATTTTTCATACATAATTGATAAGAGTCATATTTCAATAAAATAAAAACACTAAAAAAAATATAAGTATTTACATGTTTTTATTCTAGGCGCAACTTTTAAAAACCATTTATTTGTTGCTTTGTCTGATGTACGATTTTTAAAAGCGACTGCAAGCAGTTCTTACCTTGTTTCTCTATCAACTCATTTTCTTACAGATTTCCATCAAAACACAAAATAAATTGTATGTTCCTCACTCAAACATATGCTTTTGTCCTTAGATTATTATAAGATAAGAATGCGTTTAGAAATTAGTTAACAGCTACTACTCGCTTTTTTGACCATCTTGCATTAATGTATGTATCAAAGTAGCTACAACAACAAAATTTATACGAAATCTTAAAACTTCAATAAAGAAAATTGCATTGGCGTGGCCTCTGTGCAATGTACATATGTATTTCATTCCTGCATGGATTCAACTATTCAATATTTTTAGCTTCCGTACTCAAAAACGTAAAATGGGACCAATTTACTTATTTGTCGGCCACAAACGCTTTTTATCCCTGTCTGTCGCTTTTAATCAGTGTCTGAAAAATATTTTGTCACGACCCATTTTAGAGATTTAAAGTCGTAGTATAAAGAAATCAACTTAAAAAAGCTTTTAGTTTTTATTTAAAAAAAGCTGTGCTTCACTTATATCTGAAATTATTGGGTCAACAAATTCAGATTTTTTTAATGAATAAATAGCATGGACTTTTGAGAAATGTAAGCTGTCTTTTGTTGTTATTAACATTTGATTTAATTAAAATTCAGAAATATGAATAAGCTGATAGGAAGAAATACTACTGTTTCGATTCACAATAAGCAAATGATTTTTGGGTAGCAATACGCTTTTGTCGTCCTGTTCCGTCCTTGTCGCGCTCGACCATTGAAAGGACGGCCTTGCCCGTCCTCCACACACCACTCGAAAGAAATTACTCACTCATGTTACGTTCATCCATACGTTCATTTCATTTTTATTCATAAACATTTTCTTAAGCGCTCGCAGCTAAGCAAGGATGTACATATCCGGGTATTACTGTATGCGTAATTTCCAAATTCGATAATGCTTATCATGACAGATTACTTAGTCACATCAACGAAGAAACTGTCAACGATCGAAACCGAAAATTATATCGCAGGAAGCCCAATGACCTTGTGAAGCATATGACGGTGTAAAGCCAGATGTATGTAGGACAAGAACCCTCGACTTTCGATTCTTTGGGTTTGTTAAGTCCTTTGTAATAATTAGTTCCGTAAAATTATGCATCTCGATTGCATCTTCATAATAATACTTTATTCAATTTCTTTTTTAGCTCGTGGCATCTTCACTAATTGCTATTCGCCTGCTTCAATCGCTTGATACATACGAGACAGGCAGAGACGTGCATTGTAATTTCTAGACAAGACATTCACTTCGGGTGATTAAATGATTTTTTTTTTCTAATAAGCACTTCCAAAGGGGATATGGCTACGGGAATCAGGAAAGTTAAATGATAGACGAAGGAGGTACCGATGCACATTACTTTTGAATGTTTTTCGCAGGAATGGAAGGGATAGACAGTTTTATTGCCGACTTCAAGCTTGGTAGCTTGTCATTGCCTGTCAATAGATATATGTATGTATGTATATTTGGCATAGCAGCTCATAGAGAACGAAGGCCTAGCTTCTCACAACCATTCATGTTGTGGGTGCTATATTCTTCGTACGAATAGAAGAGACCTATAGTTTAATTCCGACTCTGAACGGCGAATTGAGAAGCTTTTCATGACAGATTATACTCTTGCAGGTTTGTCATGCCTGCGAAGAGATGGTGCCGTGAAATAACTTCTGGTGGTTTTTGAGAATCGAACCTATGTCTCTCGCTTAACAGTCCAACGCACTAACCAACAAGCCACGGCGATCACTTCTGCCAAGATGATGCGCGAAAAACGTTTGGGTGTTTTGCTGACTGGAAGCTGTCTTAGTTCTTTTAGTAGTTCAACGCTCTAACTACCACCACAACGGTTAATTACGACTCAAAATGTGAGTGAATTTAAGATTTCACCTATTAAAATCACTTCATAGAACTTGGCATATTTTCTTCACTTCTATCGTGTTTTTGGAAAAGAATTGCATATGTAGATTGCGTTAAGTTCGGTGGGATTCTTGTAGCTGTTGATGGATCAAGCACCCACCAAGCTGCTTATTTGCGATTACTTCTAATTTCTCCAGATTAGCTTAAATAATTAAAATGTCGTGATATTTTCCATCTGTCCCTATGGCCTGACATCCAGGATAGAATAATTTTAAACAGTTTCGTCATCTCTACCCTCCCCGCTATCCCAAAAGTTGACTTGGGGAAATACCGAACAGAGTTCTAAGTTAGTGTCGTAAAATGCTATTATTATTGTTATTATTATTATATCATACTAAGTTTCTGCAAAATCAAAAACTCTTGAGTGTCATTATTTCCGCAAAGAATATGCAAAAGTGGTCTAGAAGACGAAATATAAAAAAAATAAAAATTATATCGGTAAATGTACACAAGATTTGATTTTTGACGTCATATAAATTAAATTCATATCTCCATATACAATCTTTAATATGTTTTAATATTAATGCTTAATCATAACAACATAGAAATGTAAACATACGAATGAACTGAAATGACAAGATACATAAAACTAACTCTTGACTATAATCAATCTTGATTGAGAAGTACGCGTATAATTTGAAACTGTGTATCTGAATAATTAATACCATACTAACAAGGCATGACGACAATAAAACTATACACGTATGCTTTCGTCTTTTGACAAGAGCAACCTTCTATAATTAAAAAGTTTTTAAATCTAGAATCTATGAACATAAATCTTAGAACTAAATGCTACAAGCACATGCACAGTCAGAGAAAGGGTGAATTCGACTTTCGATATAATATAAAATTTTAAACAATAACGAGATTAATACCAATATTTTGAAGCGTTTTCCGTTTCATTTAATAATAATTTGAATATCATTTAGCAAAAATTACCCTCTTATTAACTCAATTCGTGCAATATGTGTAATTGTATTCACATTGCTTCAATAAACAAAACAAAACCATAACGCAACATTTATTTGCCTCCTACACACTTGCGGATATTTTCTTTCTGACTCATACTTAATGTAAAGATCGTTTTTGTTTTTTCAAGCTCACCACGCGAACGCATTTAAACTCTTACTATCTTCTTACCTACCATCTCTGTTCCATCTATTATGAGGGCCCTAGTTGCTTCAATAGCAGTATCAATAGACTACTAAACTAGCTTCTACACTTCCCAAAGAACATTCACTAATTAAGCGTGGATTGGAGATAACTTAAACTTTAAAATCTTGTTATACTTTTGTGGTTCTCTTATAAATACAGCACTCAATTCCAATTTTGTTGTTATTTGGTGCGTTGTGTCGCTTGGGATCGGGAGCTGGCTTGTATATAGAGCTCTGGCAACCTGTAATTCGGAAAAATATTGTATTCTGTAAAAAGCCCTTGGGATACACTCCCCCATCATGGTGAGTTTCGCGGCATCTACCAATATCTCAACAGCAATGAAATAAAAAATTAAAACAAAGTGAATATTTGAAATTGTGCAAATAACATACAGCATACTTGTACAAAGTGATTTTATTAGCAGATAAGTCTATCAATCGGTTAGAATCCGTGGTTGTTTTCACGCCTCGTAACGTCCTTCAATTCATGAATGTACGAATACTTAAATAAAAGCAAAATCTGCCTCAATCCCACATACTAATCACACTCATCGTGCGCTACCATATTTGACTCGAAGTGTTGAAATTGCATTTTAAATTTGCACTATCAATGGAAGTGCAAAAGTGGTCAAGTTTTTTTTTTTACTGCTAATTATTGTTACTATGCCATTCTATTTATTAATGATGAAAGGAGTTTTGTTTCAAGGTTGAAACAACTCATTTGTGCCTAATTCAAGTGTGTCTTCTCAAGTATGTAGTTCCGGTTGATACACTTCAACTAGATTGTGATCTCGAAGAAAACATTCTAGATGGTAATTTATGTTAATATTTAAAGAGTTTTTGTTACGAATTAGTGTGAACGTTTATATTTATTTTTTTAACAACCTTATATGTAAGTGGTTGATCTTGTCTGCGTCGATTAAAGTGGAGTACCAATAAGTTGAAGACAGCAAACATACAAAAAGTGTTGATGATATTAAGTGAGATACTTGTCGTTGCAGTATTTAAAATTAGCAAGTTTTTGATACTTGTTTCACATTATTAAACTAACTAATTAAATTAATAGAAAAAGCTAAAAAAAAAAAAATAGTTAATTTAAAACCTGCCAAATAGTTCGTGTCTGTGGGTTAATAAATTAGGACCAGTATTGCCACTGAACGATTTAAAGAGGTTTTTTAAAAAATAAAAATAAAAAGGAAAGAAAAACTAGAATAGAATCCGGAATTTTTGTTCCTGATTTTAATGGAAAACATAAAAAAATAATAAACCAACCAACGATGTAGTTATTGAATTAGTGTGACATTTCTATTGATCATAATGCTTTACTGACAGAAATTTGATATTTATTGGCAATTAGTCTCAAATTTAACAAATCGAAAGAGGCTTCGAAATGGTTGCCGTAAAGCAGTTAATAAATTATTTGCCTTATTATAAAAACGGGCTCCAAAGATAAAAAAAAGGTCAAATTTTAGCTGACTGTCAGAGTCAGAGAGGGCAAAACATGGCAACGGCAACGCTACTTAGGACTTTGTCGCTTCAAAATATTCAAATTTGGTAGATGTTTTTCATTCTAAAAGCCAGTATATAAGTATTTCCAGGAATGTGTAATCAATTTCCATTTATGTAATTCGAATCATGGTGATCTGCCATCTGAATAACTTGTTTTGCCAAAATCTGATTTATTGTTACCATTTTAGGAAAGTAAAATTTAATTTTGTTTAGTTTTTTTCGTTCGCCAATTAGGATTAATGTCATCTACTTCCAATCCCACTCGTTTTTTTATTACGTAGAATTAGAAGAATTCGTATGTGTATGGACATAGCTTTAGAAGGTGATGGAATGTGGCAAATTTATAGCCCTTGGCTATCCGAATTAAGACATGATCACCTGTTGATTTTTCTAATAGACTTCTTAGTGGACGTTTTTAAATTTAATTTTTATGAAAGTATTTAAAATTTATTCTTATTTGTGATTTCTGTATGTAATGTACTCCATATCTGGATACACATACGCTACATAAAAAAAAAGAAGCAAAAACGGATTGATAATGAATTCGATAAGTCAACTTACTACACTGTTCTGCTCGGCTTATTAAACTTCTAATATTTTCAATAACTTTTTAAAAAGACATTAAGCGAGTGACTAAGTTCAAAGCCGAGCTCATTGATGATTTATTTATAGAGATCTTAAGCCAGTGATAAACTATGGCTTACTATCTGAATAGACCAGTATTGATGGATGTAACTCTGCTTAATAAAATCTATAATGTTTCAAGTTACGCACTTGAATGCTTGCAGACAAGGAAGTGGCGTATCGAAATAATTACTACTGTGTCTACCTCTAGGCTGTTATAATTAGTACACAAAGCTTGTAAGGTAGAGTTTATCTCACGCATAAATGTAGCATTTCACTTCACAAACAAATTATAAATCATAAAATTTACAATTCACTAACACATTTCTATCATAACAAATTGCATTTTTCTTGTTATACACAATTTATACAAGCATATTAATTTGTTGTCATCGATACATACATCGTGATGCAAATGTCCTTTGTTGGTTGCATTATTATATCATCACCGTGTTGTTCAGATTATTGTCCCTAGAACATTTGGTAGTAGTGATATATGAATAATTCGTTGCGGTAATCCCTTATTCATCGGTAACTGTAATAACTGAATACTTGATATCGAAGTTACCATTTATTCGAAATAACCCCAAAGGAGATCGATAACTATTGGGGTAGCAATCGCGGTTATCCATCGATATTCAGTATCGAAGTATTCAGGATTAACTTAAGGAGATCGAAGATGGATAACAGCGGAGTTTTATTGATATTGAGGGATGATAATGCTGGTACTGAATATGAATACTATAGCCAAGTGACGATGGATGGGATACATTTGTTGTTGTGCTTTGAGCGTGACGATGGGTTGGATACTGTTATTTATATGCTTTGTGGGTAGTACGAAAAAGAAAAAAAACGGTTGAATATATTTTGTTTTGTTTTTGTTATTGAAAATTGTTAGGTGTGGGTATTTATTTTCGGTTGCCGATTGCGTTCTGTATGTTTGCGGGAAAAAAAATCAATTGTGTGGTAGCCTTAGGTAGTAATATGTAAGTCTAAGGCGGCCGCGCATGTCTGCCGTATTTATTTGTTCGCTTTATAACAAAGGTTGTTTTTTCCGTGTGCATAGTGTATGCGTTTATAATTTTAGTATTGTGGGAGAACATTTTGCGTATTCAAAAGGCAAGCGTAACAGTACATCGAATAGTTCTGTCTCCATTTGAAATATTGCTTGGAGAATTTAATAACTAAAAGTTACTGGACAACTGATAGGAATGACTGTTACAGAAAATTGACAGTAACCTTTATAACTACATTTCAGTGTTGAACTATTTCTGTGAAAGGTCTTGGTACGAATTGCCTTCTAGAGCTCTGTAGAACTCATTCCTCTTGTTGAGTTCGGCATCTGTGGATATTTTTCTTGTGATGAGGAAACACAGAGCTAAGGAAAGAACCCTTATATTTGACAGTGCATTCGGAAGTAGGCTTAAGAGTTAACTGTTAGCAGACTTGGGAACTTAAGCATTAGTATTGATTATTCATTATCATTGAAACAACTAGTGCTAGTGAAAAATCTATTTCATTATCATTGATAATATCAATGCCAATGTAAGCTCAATTGCATTGTCATTGAATATTTCCTAGCATAAGCATTGAAAAGATCAGTGCTAATGAAATTCTAAAATTATTAGCATTGAACATTTCAATATATCCCCTTTTGGGGGGTTAAAAGCGGACTTATAGTGGACCTACAAGCTTGAAATTTGGGATGTTGGTAGACCATCAACGATCACTCATGAATGCCATTCCCGGCGTGAGCGCACTCATGAATGCTGGTGGTATCAAAGTGCGCATTCATGCATGGGTTTTTTTTAATTTCTTCGCGTATGAATGTCATTCGCAAGTGATGGTGGATACCCAGCTTCATCACCCTTTCATGCCATTTGTTGCCGTTCATTCATTCATTCCCGTAATTTTAATTCTTTTTGCGAACGGTTTTTTTTCATACGACCGATTGCTATGTTGTGAGTGCATGCATGTAAATTTCTTGCCATTAGCATTGGTAGTGATCAGTTGCTAGTTGCTTTTCCTTGTGATTTCATGAGTGTAAAAAAATTTGTTGTACAAAACAAAATAAATTGTTGATAACAAGTGAATTGTATTTGTAAAACAAGTAAAAAAATGAGATGAAAAAATAAAAATGAAAAAAAAGCTTTTAGTTTGAGCTTAGGAATTTTCCAAACATCTACAGACAACATCTTATAACGGTCAAACTAGGACACATTAAGCTTCAAATTTGATACCAGTTCATATCTAAGCCTCAACCAACAACTTAATGCCCTCAAAAAAGTTTTAGCACCGTCCAAATTAATTCGGGCAGTAAAGGGTTAAGGGACCATGACTCAAAACTCGAAATTTGTAACGGTAAACTGAAATATAGCCATTTTAATTTTTAAAGATGATCTTTTTGAACATTAAGTTTTTCAATACATTGATTTTTTTCAATCCTAGTGAAAACTGAACTTTCACTAGAATTAGAATGTTGAATGTGAATACAATGGAGTTTTCATGAGCATTGAAATTTTGAGAGATAATGAAATTCCTTTTTCATTAGTATTTGAATTATTTTTGTTCAATGCATTGAACAATGAATTACAAAAGTAATGCAGTATTCTCAGGTCTGACTGATAGGCATTTGAAGCATGACGCGTGTAGCGGGTGACATGTTAAAGAGGCAAAATGCAACTGGCTAATTCGCTGGAGCACTGTTTGCAAAAGAAACGATAGACATTGAGAGACAGGAAACATTTCTCCGGTGTTCAAGCAAGCCTACGGATTTCATTTAATGACAGTATTTGGTTCACCAGACCAGATGTGAGCATTGTTCTCCAATTTTGGACGAATGCATACCTTAAGGATATAATTCAGATCAGAGGGGGTAAAGTTTTTTTTAGCATCGTCTAAGGCAACGGTTCTTAAAATGCTAGTACGCAGAAATCATTTATGTGGTACGCAGAGCTGCTTAATGTCCCAAATACATTTTTCACGGTGGGGCTCAAGGCTAAGGATATGAAACACATTTCTTACGATTAAACTCAAACGCAACGTATTATGTGATTTACCTGATTTCTCCTCATTTTTTTAAGGCACGCAGCACCATCCTTCCCACTCATTTTAAGACCTTAAAGTAGTACACATGAGTGGTACACGAACAAATAATTTTGAGAACCGTGTTGGTCTAAGGCAACGTAGGTGTACATTTCGCAGGATTTTTGTTGCAGCATGCGGCTATTCCACAAGAGAGGATGAAAGTGTTTATGTTGTAACGATGCAATTACTATTCATGGACGATGCCCTGAACCCACGTTAGGTTTGCCCGTATCCTCGGTTAGGGCTTCTATCGATGGTTGGGTTTCTAGCAAACACAACTGTAGATGGCATGACTCTCCAAGATGCAATAAACAGATCCTTCCCGACGTCTGTAAGAAATCCGCGGCATTCTTGCTGTCTCTCAGTAGAAAAGACTGCAGACAACTTATTGGCGTTATTACGGGACATTTCTCCTTTGTTAGGTTTAAGTAACACCACTGTCTGTGACGCTTGTGGAGAGGGCGACGAAACTGCGGAACATTTCCTATGTGATTGTCATGCCTTTGCTCGGATCAGGTGGCAGATTTTTGGGGTTGATGTGATGAACGCTGGTAACTTAAGCTCCTTATCACTGAAGCTCTTACTCGACTTTCTTAAAAGACGAAGAAAACACAGTAAAAGGGTTGTACCTACTGGTAGTACAATGGACCTGTTTTTGCGTCTGAGTGCTCCAGAGTGGTGTTCCAACACCCCGACAAAAAAATAATAAAAATTCATGGACAATGGTTCGAGGTAAGGGTTCACTTAAGTGACAAAAGACAGCATTGGGCATTAAATTCCACTAAATTGAACTACAATTAATTATGGTGTCGAGGTCAGAATTTAATGCCGATCCTGTTCTATATCGAAAGAGCAGGGACTTGGGGGGAATGTATTTGAGAAACTGGGGGTACAGTTATCAGCGATGTAATGAAGCTACAGCTTTAAATCCAATCCAAACTTCATACTGTCCAGAGGGACTTAGATTAAAAAGGCGGTTTTATTTATTTCATTGAATCAAGCTGTTTGACCAAAGGACTTGATATTTGAGTATTATATATTTTTGTTTTGTTTATTTTCTATTTGGTGTCTGTGAAAGTTAGTGTAGAATGACACCTGAATTAAATATTTTTAACAAAATTTTACTTCCGATGCGGGGTAACAATCAGTTTTACAATAAAGAAAGCAATTCAAAAGAAAATTCAAAGATATAAGAGAAAAATGCAATAAAATAAGATAGCAATTCAAACAATAAGATACATAAAGAACTTTAGCAGTGATTTGTGCTGATTATTAAGGTATACTTCTCAAGAAATATTCAATACATGCATAGTCAATCGTGAATAACCCGTCTTTAATTTTTCTTAGAAAATAATATAAATTAAAAGTTGTACGGACAGAAAATGGAAGCTTATTGAAAAATGTAGGGGCTGTAAAGGTGAAGGAATGAGAAAAATGGGTTTTGTAGGCGATTGGTTTGTTCGTAAGATGCATATTGTTTATACGTAGGCTGTAGAACTGTGAGTTTCTGCTAGGAATATTACCACTTTGTTTAAAAAAAAACTCTCTCAAGACTTTAAAAATGTAAAGGTGTCTCATTGGTAGGAAACGCAGGTTTCTAAAAAGAGGCCAGCTCTGACTAAGGTGATTTTTATTACAAATAATCCGAATTAAATGTTTTTGAGTAATCAACAAGGGCTCAAAAGAGTGATTCCATATTGAAGTTTTGAGTGAACAAGACCATAGTAAATCACCTTCAAAACTTTTTTTTGAGCAATATTGTTCGCGTGACTTGCAACATTTGGGATTTAATGGTTTGCATATGCTCTTTATAATTTAAGTTGCGATCGATTCACTCCGAGGTATTTATAGTGTTGCATGGACTCAATTTTTAAACAATTTGTAGAACAATGATCGTTTGGCCCAAAATTACTTTCTCCGCAAGAATTAATGCGTACACAAAACTGTTTATAATCATGAGCGTGAAAACAGAGATTAAAATCAAATAAGGCGTTAGGTATTAGACGTTTTAAATGACATGAGTTAAGTTTTTTCACTGATTTAATTTAATTTAATTTTAATTTTATTGAGCTTTATACAAGCATGGCACATGGTGAAACTTAATTCTAAACTTTAAAGTAAGGGTAACTTAAACTTAAACAATCTTAACCTTAAATCAAGTAAAAAAAGAGCTAAGACTAAATTTAAATTTCATACTGATTATTAATTAATTAACAATGAAATCAAAGCCTCAAAGATTCCGAAATCTTTGCAATACACTCGTGTTCGGTATGAAACTGATAGGTTAATACTATGTCATCCGCAAAGGCAGTAGCGTTTCCATTAAGATTTAGTTTTAAAATAGAGTTTGTATACATAAATTAAAAACAACAGGTGACCGAGAACCGATCCCTGTGATACGCCAATTTTTAAGAAACAAGACTGACTTAAATTTCCATATATAATAACTTTCTGTTCTCTTCACTTTAAGTTAGAAGTGTACCATTTGCTTATTGCTCCTCTAAAACCAGCAATTTATAACTTTTTCAGTAGCAAGTGATGGTCAAGTATGTCAAATGTCTTTGTCATATCAACAAAGAGAGCCATTGTAGATTTGTTACAATTAATGCTCCCATACAATTGACAACACACTTAAAGCATAGCTTCCACCGTTAACATTCCTTTTTTAAATCCAAACTGATAACTACTAAAAAAGTTATTTTTATCTACAAATGGCACAATGCGTGATTTAAAAATGTTCTCGAAGATCTTACAGAAGGCTCGTAGCAAGGAGATGGGCCTGTTATTTGCTATATTTTTCCTATTACCTTTCTTAAAAAGTGGTATAATTTTAGCGCATTTAAGGAGCCGGAGAAAATTGCCGTTTGAACACTAAGATTGAACAAAAAACGTAACACGTCATCCAAGTGAATAAAAAAAAATTAAAAACAAAACTATTCGAATGAGTGTTTACTGACGATCCATACGAGGAAATGGAACATATGCTGCCTGCAAAAGGTTCAATTGATAGCTTTAGCTTTTCCGAAATATCGGTGAAGTATTCAACGAGCTTATTGGAGATGCTATTTGAATCAGAGAAACTTACACCATCAATTTCTAGACTATCAATTTCGATAATCTGTTTGCTTTTACCCAGAATGCTATCAACCACTTTCCATTCTTCTCTTACATTAGCCCTTGCTCGTTCAAACGACTCAGAATAAAACTAATTGCGTGTTTCTTCAATATATCAATATTGTGTTATGCGAAGGCTTTCTGCATTTCACTGCAAATTTATTTTTCTTTTTAATTTTCTGCAAGAGATTATAGGTCATCCACGGTTTTAAGTATTTTGAAAATTTTTAATATGTTCTTGTAAAATTTCGAGAAAGAAAACGAAAGCAATTGAAGAATAACTTTCTGAATAAATCGGCTCCCAAAATTCATTCATGCTATTCATTCAGTAAATTATAATTCGAAGAATATTCCTCTTTTACAGATGGGTTGCAGGGTTTTACTGATTCAGGGTTGGAACACGTATTGAGCGCAACCAGTGGCGACGCGTGAGTAAAAAGTGTAGGCGTTCAGTTCGTAAAATTAAATATTTTTCAATTATGCATTCACAACTGTTCTTATTTATATCTTTTTCACTACCAGATGCAATTTTTTAAGTTATAGATAGTCGCAAAGTAAAGGGTCTTCCAATAAGGACTTCCGAACTTTGACATTTGATAGCGGTCATATTGTTGAAGCTACATCTGTCAAATTGGCTGTCATTTATTCAGTCTGTTTTGCCAAATCACCATGGACGGATATAGCGTTCAACAACATGTGCAAATATTAAAATTGTTTTATCAAAATGGGTGTTCTGTTCGGGCAACGTTCCGCGCGCTTCGCCCATTTTACGGTCGCCGTAATCGTCCTTTCGAGAGGACTTTTCGCAGTGTGGTCGATAAATTTGAGTCTACTGATTCAGCAAACGATCAACCAACATCAAACGCAAGATCTGCCGAAAATATCGCCGCTGTCCGTGAGAGTGTGCAGGAGAATCCGAGGCAGTCGATTTCGCGTCGCTCACAAGAACTCGGCCTTTCGCAGACCACAGCTTGGCGAAATTTGAACGATGTTATATTCCATACATAATGGCATCAATCGACCTTTCAAACGAATAAAAAATGTCGATGATATCTCACACACACTTTGTTTTATTTAAATTTAAAGACCCTTTACAAAAAAACAGCTCTTCCACTAAAATTATACCAACTTTGAGATGATTTTCCTTTTCAAACCTCCACTCAAAATAAAAACTCAAACTAAACTCAATTCATCACATATCCTATACAAATTTCCCATTTCGTTCATATTCTCCCACAACGAATAGAACGTAAAGGCACATAATTACTCATGATTTTGTTTTTACTACACAAACACACAACGACCTATACCTATACATTTTCCATATCGGCATGTAAACTTGACTTGAGCAAAACTTACCCCTTTTGCTTGGTTTCGTTCACTGCTAAGATGAACGAATTTGTTGATACGATGTGCGTTAAATTTTTTTTTTTTTGCATGTTTTTTGATGGGTACATTTCGTTTCCAACTCAACTGAACGAGTTGAATGCTGTAAGTATTTTGTTCTGTATGAATTATGATTTGACTCAAGTGCACGAGAGGCTTGCACGAGTTGGAAAATACACTGAGAAATTAACTGAAGTTAGGACTTCGGGGACAAGTGGAAACACATTTTGTGAGTGGTTGATGTCAGTTAAGGAAATTATAGAAACAAAAATATTGTCTCTGAAAGTTAGGCGTTCATGAACGAAATGAACAATAGGACGCGTCGCCACTGAGCGCAACCATTCAATGATCTATTAATTTTAAATCATGCACTTAACCATTAAACATATTTATATTAAGGGTATTCACTTAAACGCGTAAAACCCTTGTAAACCACGTAAACCGTAAAAATTTACCATCGCGTAAATGATCTGTCAAATTTTATATGAAAAATTATTTACGCGAGCCTCGTAAGTTTCTGCGACGATTTGGGCTCGGAAGTCACCCTCGTAAAATTACACTGCTGTCAAAAATTGTGCTACTG
Organism: Criorhina ranunculi; assembly: GCA_951813785.1. Taxonomy (NCBI): domain Eukaryota; kingdom Metazoa; phylum Arthropoda; class Insecta; order Diptera; family Syrphidae; genus Criorhina; species Criorhina ranunculi. The sequence continues at coordinate 27,395,258 of OX638382.1, read as the reverse complement.
TCAAACTACATTCACATTTGAATGAAATTACAACTGTTACCTTCGCCAAATATCTCCAATATTAATAAATCTTGTATCGCAGTATCTTTAAACAATCTAATGTTTTTTCTTTTCACTAATTTTCGGCATTTTCATATGTTTGGATGACAGTTGCAGAACAGCAGATTCAATTACGCAACTTGTTTCCGAGGGTTGCTCATTTAAAGCACCTCGTAAATTTACAGAATTACGAGATGCATAAATTTATCAGTTTAAGTGAATACCCTTATTGTTTTTTTGGAAGACGTATAAATATATGGTCAATGCAGGTCTAAGTCGAGTCAGTGACACGGGTTGGTTCATTTATATAACCCTTTAGACCATTTTACTCCATAACAAGCAAGTAATTTTCTGTATCTTTGTCGAATACATTTAAAACATCAATATCGATGTCACCCAATACAAAGGTTTTTTTCCTTGCAAACTCTCAGAGCATCGCTAAATTCATCACTGAAAACACCTTTACCAAAATCGTGTAATCTATATACACACAACATTGTATAACTCTCATTTCTTAAATCAAAAGATAATTTTATTACATCCGCGCTACTAGAATTAAGCTGAGAACAATCGCGTACCTAACCATTTTTGACATAGGCTACTTCACCTCCAGATAAGTACGATTCATTGCAATTGCTGAAAGGCATACCTATATCCCGGCATATTATATAACCTTAACTCATTTTCGTAAATTCATACTTCACTCAAAACAATGACAATGTTTATATTTATTGGCTAGACCGTTTGTTGACGGATGGTAAGGAGCCGTGTTTTTATGCAACTTACTATTTCTCCTGAAAAACATCTTAGATTAATACAATTTAAATTGTGGGCCGTTCCATCTACGCACCATCCCAAACTCGGTCTAATAACTTTATTAAAAAAATAAAATTTTTTTTATTATTTTCGACATATTATTATTGGAAGGACGAATCAATAGCAAATGATACTGCAAAATAAAAAATTACAATATTTATAACCGTTAAAAAATAATGTCTTTCAGTTACCTCTATAAACATTAGCGTTTTAGTGTTGAAGAAACGTCATTTGATTGTCACAGCAAGCAGACACAAAGGCAAGTGAGGTTTCCAACGCAGTGACTCAAATAGCTAATTTTCCACTCCACTTTTCTCGGAGTTGGGGTGACCGATTTCGATGAAATTTCGAACACAGATAGAGTTAGCTTATCTTCAGAACATGGCGTACTAATTCTGCTGCCAAAGAAATTAAGGAGTACCGAACTGCAACTTGTGTTTGCCCAGCTGCATTTTCTTGTTTTTTGTTTTCCCCTAAGTCTCTATAATTTACGTGCGTCACGACTAAGTTCGGGCTTCAATCTTCAATCAAAATTTGTATTAAGTGTGTCTTTTCTGACCCCTACACTCAAATTCAATAACAATATTCAGGTTCGCCTTCCAGACAGGTCGGAATGGAACAATAACCTACCCCTATCAAACTACCAAGTATCGATCTTCACCGACGGCTCCAAGATGGAGTGTGGCGTTGGAGCAGGTGTTTTCTCAGCGGAACTGAACGTATCCAAATTGTATCGCCTCCCAGACTCTTCGAGTGTCTTGCAAGCGGAGGTACTAGCGATTAGAGAAGCCTTCAAAATACTTAGCCTCAGTCCTACTAGCTCTAACAACATAGGAATCTTAATTGACAGTCAGGCTGCCATCAAAGCGCTCCACTCACTTTTTTCGCCCTCTTAACTAGTTGAACAGTGTAAGGAAACTTTAACGCAGGCAAACGCTCGGTTCAACATCACTCTCCTCTGGGTTCTCGGCCATAGTAACATAGAGGGGAACGAGAGAGCCGATGCGTTAGCCAGATGCGGCTCCACCCTGGATGTCTCCCACGCGGAGTCAGTCCGCTCCCCAATGGGACTCATCAAGGGCAAAGTTTTCCAACACTTTCTCTCTTTTGCCAACTCTAGGTGGAAAAGTCTTGCAACTTGTGCCATATCTAGACAAATTTGGCCCAGCTATGATAAAAACAGAACGAATGACCTAATCAATAGAAACCGCACCGAGACAGCTAGAATCTCGGCAATTAGCACGGGCCACTGGCCTATCGGTCAACACGCTGCCAAGTTAGGCATCCCGTTCAACCCCCACTGCCGTAGTTGCGACAATTCACAAGAAAAGGAAACGCTTTTCCACTTTCTCTGTGACTGCCCGGCACTTGCCAGAACCAGGCAGCGCACTCTCGGAAAACCCTTTTTTAAGGAACTATCTGAGATTTCTAACATCAAATTTTGCAACATTATCAATTTTCTCAATTCCACAGGATGGATCTTACACTCTTAGCCACGCCCATCAACACCCAGGTCACATGAGTTGTGGTATCAAAACAGCGCATCCGCGCTATTTGTGTCTCTGGCAGGCCTACCAGTTTCAGCCACTACTACCTACCTACCCTACCGTGTCTTTTCTACGCATTCTCTTAAGTAGTTAATTGTTACCTACTAAGATATTCAGCTAACTACGTCGCAATTAAAGTACTGTTAACTAAGTGCGCAGAATGTTAACTTGACGCCAATCATAGAAAGGAGAAACTTAACCACATGTTTACGCAGAACACACCAACCGATTACAATAATTGTCTTACACTATTCATTTTTGAAACGGGTAGCCCTCCGAAAAAAAAAGCAAATGACTTAATTAATTAAAACCGCTTTTCCAGAACGTCCGTGATAAGTGCGAATGAAATACAAATGGTGAACGAAACTCTACACAATTGCGTGCATGCGGATCAAACAAAATGTAAGAACGCGTTAGTGGTTGCGCCGGTGTATTGGGCAGTGTGTTTGATTGCGACACGAATTATTCAGGTTCGAGCCCGATCAGGGAACAGCAACCAACCGCCATCGAAGTTTAAAATCAATGTCCCCGTTATAGTTTTGAACCATTTGGGCTATATGTATTTTCATTCATCTGACAACTGATATTTAGCAGCAGCACCGTTAGAAATGGATGTAATCATTTGGTCAAAATTAGCCCTTCTCCAGGCAACGTGTGTCTAATGGACACATTGCTTATGTTTTCTTGTGATATTTCGAAAAGGAGATCACATTAAGACTTGTCGATTTTATACTTCTCCTTTGGTACTATAACGAATGTTTTTGTAGAAAAAAAAGTATATAAGATTATATATAAATTTTAAAAAAACCATTAAAACACATTTTTAGGACGTAAACGGGCAACAGTATCCATTAGACACATTCGATTTAGTTAACTAAAAACGATATACAATCGGAAACGGATAAGTGCAAACCGGATAAGTGCAAAGCCTTCTAAAACCCCTTGCCAATTCGCAAAATTTTCATACAATAATGTTTGAATAAATGCAAAACGTATAAGTTCAAATTTCTGTAAGTGCACGTCATTTTGAACCCACAAAATATTTTATTGATCAAAAAACACCCCGATAAGTGCAACTTGTACATTAGAAATGTTTTTCTCTCTTAAAGCAAATACTTTTTTTTTTTACTTTATAATAGCCGCTAGGGCGTCATCTGTCAACTCTAGAACAATATTATTAAAATATATGCACATCGATTCTACGGGAAGTACAATTTAACTTCGCAGTTATTGTGAATAGTTTGGTTAGCATTTTGAATTTATTTAGTTTCATTCCTAAGTCTATTCATTTGTTCAAACAGAACTTTGGTACAGTGATCTGAAATGGTACACCTATTGGTTTTTCAGATGAAGTGAAATATCTAAGTATTGTCTTAGATAAGAAGCTAAACTGGAACGCACACCTCAACAACCAAATTACCAATGCGACTAATGCTATGTGGGTAGAGTATGTCGCGAAATGTATGGTAAAACCTGGGGGTGTATAGCCCCCGGAAACTGCCCATCCGCTGCTGAACATAAAAGGACTAGCTAACATTATTCTTGACTCCGGTATAGAGGGGGTAACCATCAATAAATTCAATTCAGAGGCCTTTTCAGGCTGCTTCAATGCCCTCCAAGACCTCTCAAAGCGCAACAAAATCCAGCTCTGGTGAGTTACAGGATATAGAGGTATTGAAGGCAATAAAATTGGAGACCAACTTGCTAGAAAAGGTTCTTCAGAGAGATACACAGGTGCTGAACAACACGCTCAGAACGAGTCTGGACAACGTGGAAAACGGAACTTCGTATCCTATTTGAAAAGCATTCAGGCCAAAAGGGCCATCCAACCCCTGAACAAAACCACTAAAAATATCCTCAATCACAAAAGAGACGATATCAGAGGGCTTGCCGGTTTCCTCATCGGTCACTGCAGCCTCAGATAGAAATCTGAATGTTGCTTCAGTTTAGAGGAAGTCGCACTATGTGAGTGCGTGTCTGCCTGTAGAATCAGGAAACACTTTCTCCACAAAGAATTCCTAACACCGGAGGACATTCGTAATGCCTCGACTGGAAATGAACTCAACTTTATTAGGAAGATCGAGGATCTTCTAGTTTAACTGGATCCAGGCACAATAGATCTTACAGACCCAATCTTTAAAAAAAAAAACAAGCAGACGAATTCACGCACACTGAATTGTTAAGAAATAAGTGCATACATTTTTAAAACAAAACGGATAAGTGCACACAAAATCGAGCCCGATAGGTTGCGCACTTATCCGTTTCCGACTGTAACAGGGAAGGCATATCATTGTTGCATTTTTCTAATTCTCTTTCTTTGTTCTTTCTACCAAACATTTGCCGTAAGTATTATTACTCAATACAAAATGTACCGCTACTTTCTTGACAAACTTTCAGAGACTACCTACTATTTCATCATTTGTCATTCGTTCGTTTTGAGAAAAACATATTGGTAATGGTACGTTTGTAGAAAGTTTCCGTTTTCAGTGATTTAAGCTTCTAAAAACATTTAAAAAAATATACTAAGTAAAAAAAATACATAATTTCTAATAAAAATTAAAAAAAAATGTATCATTTGCATTTTAATCGATATTTTCAGCAATGTGTCTATCGGACACATAGGTTCGTTTGTGTAAGTAATTTTCTTTGCCCGGACAAGGGTTAATAAGTTTCGGTGTTTATTTCTCTAAACGGTACTAAATTACTTTGAAATGGCTGCACTGCAGAACATTACTTTTGGAGTTTTTTTTCGCAACTACCAAAGGTATGCATGTACATATATGTAGTATGTACATGCATATATACTCATCATATCGTCACTTGAATGCAATAACTAGATAACTTGATTTTCTTCATTTTTGAAATAATTGGGTTTTTGACTACCTGGATTCAACAAGAATGGGTTTCAATGACTGGACAACTCGTTTTTCTTACTTACTGCCACCTATTGGGGAGTACAAAAACCAGCAACAAAGAAGCATTTCTTCTTTTCTTCATGTTTTCGTTCTTTTTGTCATCTGTCATTAATCAAGAATAATGTACAGAATTGAAATGCTCAATTTGCAAATGTCAGCCTGGGTTTACAACACATTGTCAGTACTTTGTACGTTGTTTTTTGAAAATGGTGCATATGCAACGTTATGCACATTGTAATATTACTTTAAAGCTGGAAGGCGTAGTTTATGGCAAGCGAAAGAGAACGTGCAAAATTGACTCAATCCATTGGGATCAGTACAGTTGTATTGTTTTTTTTTTTTTTTAATTTCGTGGAGTTTGAATGACCAATTTGAAAAAAAAATATATATACATTTTTATAAATATTAGCCGGGCATACAAACAGATATATTCATACAAACATTTTATAATTATAATTGTATATGATAAATAATATTTATAGCTTTAAAACAATCATAACTTTTTTATGGAATAAATACAATATTTTATTTTAAATTTTATGTACATATACATTTCAGAACTTATCCATTCTGCTTGTTTTCTGCGGACTTGTACAATGGTCAACTGGACAGTATTACTATGACAGGCCGAAGCAAGAATTTCAAACTGGAATTGAGAGAAACGGATACCATTACCTCAAACCAAATAATCCATTACAACTTCCAACGTCATTCGCTACACCAGTCCAACGAGGATATGAGTACCCCCAACCGCAGAATCCACTATTAATTCCAGAGGATAAAATTATAAAATATCAACCGGTTCCTTTGCCTGTTAGTCATGATAACAACTATCCTAAAATACCATTCACAGTCAGCATTACAAATGAAGTAGATGCCGGATATCAATATCCTAAGCCTAGGGAGCAATTGACGCTACCCACACCTACGCCTACCGCTCCGAATACATACATTCCACCTCGGACAGAGGCTCCACCAGCAGTCAATCCTGGATATCAATATCCAAAACCAAGGGAGCAATTGAAACTACCTACACCTACGCCTACCATCCTAAACACATACATTCCACCTCGAACGGAAGCTCCAATAGCAGTCAATCCTGGATATCAATATCCTAAACCTAGGGAACAATTGAAACTACCTACACCTACGCCTATCGCTCCGAATACATACATTCCACCTCGGACAGAGGCTCCACCAGCAGTCAATCCTGGATATCAATATCCAAAACCAAGGGAGCAATTGAATCTACCTACACCTACGCCCATCGCTCCGAATACATACATTCCACCCCGGACAGAGGCTCCAATAGCAGTCAATCCGGGATATCAATATCCAAAACCTAGGGAGCAATTGAAACTACCTTCACCTACGCCTATTACTCCGAATACATACATTCCACCTCGGACAGAGGCTCCAATAGCAGTCAAACCGGGATATCAATATCCAAAACCTAGGGAGCAATTGAAACTACCTTCACCTACGCCCACCATCCCAAACACATACATTCCACCTCGAACGGAAGCACCAATAGTAGTCAATCCTGGATATCAATATCCTAAACCTAGGGAGCAATTGAAACTACCTACACCTACGCCTATTACTTCGAATACATACATTCCACCTCGGACAGAGGCTCCAATAGCAGTCAAACCGGGATATCAATATCCAAAACCAAGGGAACAATTGAAACTACCTACACCTACGCCTACCATCCCAAACACATACATTCCACCTCGTACCGTAGCTCCAATAGTAGTCAATCCTGGATACCAATATCCTAAACCTAGGGAGCAATTGAAGGTACCTACACCTACGCCCATCGCTCCGAATACTTACATTCCACCCCGGACAGAGGCTTCAAGAGTAGTCAATCCTGGATATCAATATCCTAAACCTAGGGAGCAATTGACACTACCTACACCTACGCCTACCATCCCAAACACATACATTCCGCCTCGAACGGAAGCTCCAATAGTAGTCAATCCTGGATATCAATATCCAAAACCAAGGGAGCAATTGAAACTACCTACACCTACGCCTACCATCCCAAGCACATACATTCCACCTCGAACGGCAGCTCCAATAGTAGTCAATCCTGGATACCAATATCCTAAACCTAGAGAGCAACTGACGCTACCTACACCTACGCCTATTCCTCCAAATATATACATTCCACCTCGAACGGAAACTCCAATAGCAGTCAATCCTGGATATCAATATCCTAAACCTAGGGAGCAATTGAAGCTACCAACACCTACGCCCATCGCTCCAAATACATACATTCCACCCCGGACAGAGGCTCCAAGAGTAGTCAATCCTGGATATCAATATCCAAAACCAAGGGAGCAATTGAAACTACCTACACCTACGCCTACCATCCCAAGCACATACATTCCACCTCGAACGGAAGCTCCAATAGTAGTCAACCCTGGATACCAATATCCAAAACCTAGGGAACAGTTGACGCTACCTTCACCTACGCCTATTCCTCCAAATATTTATATTCCACCTCGAACAGAAGCTACAATAGTAGTTAGTTCTGGATATCAATATCCGAAACCTCAAACTCTGTTTGAACCAGAAGAAATTCCCGGTTATCAGTATCCAAAACCTCGAAGACCATTAACGTTGCCTACTCCACAAGTTCCGATAACAAACATTCCTCAACGAAATCAACCTATTCTTCCGACGACTCCCAGGTCAACGATTTCAACGTTTACGGGTTACAGCTATCCAAAACCAAACAATCCGTTTGTTATACCAACAAAGCCTCAACAACAACAGGAAGTTCTGCCATCATTACCAAAACGAGGGTATGAATACCCAAAACCATCGATACCCTTCAATATTCTTCCCAAATCAACACCATCTACGACGAGTACGCCGATTCAATCCAGCGGTTACAATTATCCAAAACCACTCATCCCATTTGAGCCCGACCGGATAAATGAAATTCCACGGGAAAAAGTTTCTGGATATGTTTACCCAAAACCTTCGATTCCATTCGAGTTCTAAAATTAACAACTTAACCAACGCATATCATTCTAATTGTGTTTTGTAAGCATATATTTTTCCAATTACTACATAAGATTGTTTTGTAATAGTTTAGGATAAATATATTATTTATAATTTTTTATACTTAAGGTTATTTTATTTATATATAGAAATCATTTGGTGGTTAATAGATTGAAACAGCATACGAATATACAATCAATCTTTTCAGTATCCGATGAAATATTATTTTTATTGGTAAGGCTCTGCGAAATATCTATTGTGCCTGGAGCCAGTTAGTCAAGGAGATCCTCTATCTTCCTAATGAAGTTCAGGATATCTCCAGTCGAGGCATTACGAATTTCCTCTGGTGTAAGGAATGCTTTGTGGAGAAAGCGTTACCTGACTATCCGATGAAGTAAGTATGATATCGAATATTGGTACGATGTCGCAAGAAAGCATAAATAATAATTATTATTATTATAATGTTACTAGCAAACCCATGCCCGCTTCGCTGAGCACATTTCCAAGGGGCTGTTCCCTCTAAAAAAAAAATGCAGTTTAGTTAAGAGGCGTAAAATTCTTTCAATTCGTCCAGCTTGAAAAATGCTAAAACTTAAGAGAGCAGAAAGAAAACTTTGAATAAAATTAGTTTTTAAAATATTTTACATTTTATTCCAATGCTTTCTTATAAACAACATTTTTGTTTTTTCCATCTTTTACGTAAATAAAAAGTGCGGTCGGTTTCCCTAGGTTAGGGTTGCCATATTTTCCCGAGACCTCGTCGGGACATTTTGTTAAAGGTAATTTTTATGGGTAATCAAGCAAAAACTGATGGCAACTTGGAAATTATTTAATTTATTAATTATTTATTTAATAATAACAAGATACATATATGTTTGTAAGATCACCCTGCACCAGGAACAAAAACTCACCACAGCAAGGGAGCGATATAAAAAGAGAGGGATTAGCTCTCTCGGGACAGACGAAGGAAGAAGAACGAAAAGGAGACTACTAACGACGAATTTAAGTTACCGAAGTGTGAAAACTAAACGATAAAGTAAAACTAAAATTAATTACGAACAAAGCAACCTTATTGTTTATATTAAATTAAAACATCTATCATAAATTAAATAAATTGAATTAAACTACTAAAATAAAATAAACTATCATTTTTGTCGCAAAGTGTCCCATAAATTCTGGGGGCTCAACCGGGATTCACTTGCGATCATAATCCATAAAAAAAAATTTAATAATCAATCTTTATCATTTTTGGAGTCGAAACAGTCCGTTTTATCGATACTGTGCTTGGAAGCCGCTAAGTGGTAAATTGGATGTCAGCTGAGATCGTCACACACACTAAGAATTTGTAGGTACAAATTACAAATAGTGACCGAACGAAACTCAAATACGTGCAAAACAATAACGAGCGGCGACCTAACTGGGTACATACAGTGTTACTGGAATAACACTTGGAAAGTGTATGCACAACGGTACTCAAGAAGAAACGGTACTCGCACTTGTGTTTGGAACTACACTTCGCAGATATACTTCAAAAATAATTTCGAAGCTATTGGAATTTGTCGGGACATTTGATAGATCATCGGGATGTCGGGACACCGCTGTTAATAACGGTGACATGTCCCGACATATCGGGACGAGCGAGCGTGCGAGCTTTAAATACATACTTAGGTGTATACTTAGTCGCTAGAAATCATCTGTTCCTATGGAGCTTTCAAAGATAAAAGGAAGCAAAACATGTCACCATTTCAATATTGAATTTTTGAAATCGGATCAGTAGTCTCATCGTACACACCCGTTCCCCGTCGAATTACTGTGAACTTCGAATGCATTGTAAATAAACTACGTAGTGTATCTATAGAAGCAAGAATACGATCAAAGAAAAATAAACGAAAAACTACCCTTGCGCAACTCGGCAAAACAAAAACAACACACGATCACGAACCGAATGTGCCGATGGCTACGGTTGCGCATACTATAAATTTGCAAACTTTAACACCCTGTATCTTGGCCCGTGGATATAATTTTGAAAAACGGTGAAACACGTATTTCTTGATTTTTATTGTAGAATTTACCTATCAAATTTCAATTCTTAATTCCAATTTAAATTTTTGATTCCATACAAACTTGAAAACCCTGTATCTCCCCTTTTGGAGCCGAATTTCGCCGAATAATCCTTTCTTAGTGGGTGTCTACGCCACTAAAGGAAACTACCGTCCAAATTTCATGTTTCTAGCTCTAACGGTTTGGGCTGGGCGTTGATCTGTCAGTCAGTCAGAGAAGAGTTTTATATATATAGAGATGATGGCAAAAGCAAGGCGAATAGGAAATTGAAGACGTTTAAAATCAAATGGCAAATCAGGTGGAATCATTGGAATTCAGGGAATTAAAACGTCTTCCCTTTATATTTGCCACTTAGAATCGTAGCTTCAATCAGATTGTTCATTAACTTTTTTACAGCAAGTCTTGTACCATTGCAAAGTTATGGTTAATTAATGTTCCGCAGCATTATAATCGGGGCTCCAACTTTAAGCGCTAAATAATGAGGTGGCGCTCCCGGTAAATCAAGCGAATTCAAAAATTCCGTCGGAAAATTCACTACGTCATCCTCATTTAATATAGTGTCAACTGATTTGTAGGCAAAAAATTGTCAATCTATTTCCTCCAAAATATATGCATTAATTTCAGCGACATCTTTATTTTTGACAGCCAATATAGCTCTTTCACTTAACCAAGTATGATTTTTATTGTTCCCCACTATACTTGGAAACACACTTTGAACCAATTTTTTCTTTGAATTCTTTATACAATAGAAATTGGTTGGTAGTGTTATTAGGTCATTTGAACTATTAAGGGGCATTTTTCAATTCCCAATATCCAACAGCTGCTTTGAAAATTCTGCCGCAGATGGATCGTTTCGTTACTGTACACGGACATTCGTAGTGAGTGTAAGTGTTTTAACATATCTCCACAAAGGAGAACATTTAAGGCAGGCATTAAGTTCATCCGCAGCAGTGGAACGGGGTATGACCAGCAAAGTTTGTCTGAAGTCACCCGCCAACAATATCATGGCGCCGCCAAATATTTCTTGGCTACCTCGCAAATTTTTCCAGGTTCGATCTAAACCTTCAAGTGACTTTTTGTGTGCCATTGTACACTCATCCCTTACGATGATCTTGCACTGTTGCAAGACAAAATTCACTTCACATATTTGAACAAAATGTTTCACAAATATAAATACTAACCGTGAATGATGTTCGCCAAAAAACCACAAAACGTTAAGTATAGCACTTGATTTAGATTTACACAAAAGAAAAATCACTTAAATTGTATCCAACACGCACATAGCAGATACGCTGGCTATACCAATGTATGCAAACATACACTCGAGTGGAGTATGATTGGTAGAAACGGAGAAACGATGTTTGTTATCTGTTCACTCATTTCGTTAGCTCAACGGACCAGCTTGTCGTGTATTTGGTATATGCGACGCGACATCTCTTAAAATGGCTGTCAAAAATATCAATTTTTATCTCCAGTTTTGCAATTCCGATTTCGATGATTTTTTCGTTCGAAGGGTATTGCTTTTTTTACATACAAACCAACTACAAAAGAATACCTTTCCAGCAAAAACAGAATCATAAAATTCGGTGTTGCCAAACTCGAGATATAAAAGGACAAACATATATCAAACTCATTTTTATATATGAGTGGCCTAGTTGCAAAACTCACTAACTGCCATTTTTGAAAAAATTTAAGTAATGATGCAGATAGCTATGGCTATCATAGTGAGATCAAACTGCATCATTATTAAATTTTGCTCAAAAAGTGGACTTAGTGAGTTTTGCAACTAGGCCACTCATATATAGATTAAAAATGTAATAAATACAAAATTAAGAGAGAGACTAGCTGCCAGGGCTTTCAACTAGGTAGGTTATATAATGTGGAATATTCTTTAAATAGAGTTTTCAAGATTGAGAGCGGCTAAAATGTTAAATATGAGATTTATGTGTACAATACTAACGTTGGAAAGTAGAAACGTAAGACTATAAGCCCAACCACAATGTGCATAACCTTGCATATGCAAAAGGTCTGCAAAGTACGAACACACTAAATTCCCTTTAATAAACCGCAATAGGAATACTCATACGTTCGTTTACTTGTTTCTGTTTCGTTAAGCTTATGCAAAGTACGCTAGCAACCGTACATTGCATACGGAAATTTGACATTGGAAAATTTAAAATTCAAAATAATCATTTTAAAATTTTAATAAACTCATTTAACATGCTAAGTTTTTCTTTAAATATTATTCATGTTTTTTTCCACAACACAATAATTTTCACAAAAAAGAAAAACAATATTCTCAACTCACTTTTGGTAGATAATAGAATTGTCAGTTTGCATTGCATTGTGGGTTGATTATGCCATGACAATGCATAACCGTGCACAGCCAGGCATTCGTTGTTTTTTGACAATTTTGCATATGCAAGGTTATGCACATTGTGGTTGGGCTTTATGGTTTGATATGATATTGCAGGAAAGTAGGTGTGCCATGATGAGAGTAGGTTATTCTTCGCAAAGATGTGCAGGTGATTCCTTGTTGAATAGGTGCTTGTGCGTGGTGTGTGAATGGCCAAGTCTCAGTCTGATGTAGGTCTTAAATTTTTTTTTCCTTTCGTACTTCCAGTTGTCAAGGAGGAGGTTTTTAATGATTTTTATTTGTTGTGTAGATAGAAAATTTTTAGCCGTTCTTTTATAGCTGCCGTATCAGCTGCCTCGTTGCCTCTGATTCCGGTATGACCAGGAATCCAAACGAATTTTAACGTCTCGCTGTTGGTTATTAAGAGGTCGCGTATTGCTTCGACGATTCCTGTGGAGTTGGTGATGTTTTTAATGACAGATATTGACGCTAGATTGTCCGAAAATATAAGTCTTTTTTTTGTTCGCATACTTTATTGTTTTAAGTATAGCAAGTGCTTCTGCGGTGAAAATAGATGAAAAGTTGGGAAGAAGACCTTTGGAGAGAACTGAACCATTTTCGTCGACAACTGCAAATGAAGTGTGGCTATCAGTTTTAGATCCGTCAGTAAAGACAAGGTTCCAACCGAGGGATTTGTAGTTGTCCGTGTAACCTTCCAATAAATGATGCTCTTTGCAGCTACGCCAAATCCACAACCAATGACGACATATATAAGGCATTATTCCTAAGTATTGCAGAAAGCATACATAAAATTTCAACTTATCAATTATATAACCAGCAAAGCATATGTATATAACCATTTTGGTCAAATGGCTCACATAGTCGTATATACCATAAAAAGTCACTGAACAAATGGTTGTATGACACGTGGTCATACGTTTGCCCACCTGCCATGAAGTTGTGCTTTTCGTCAACTTTATACATATTTATAATTTACTAGATGACCCGGTGAACTTCGTACCACTTAAAACTGATTTGATTGTAACTCTTCATAAGCAGATATGAGACCCAATAAACCATCTAACTCCAACTCATTGAGATCGGTTTGAGTTTCGTTTGGTGATTAAATGAAACTTGTTCGTAATTCAAATGAATTCAGTGTCTTTTACTTGCATAGAAAAGACATAAGGTTCACAAAAAAGGATAGTTGACTACTTCATCCTGGTTGAAAACTGTGTCAACCGATTTGAAGGAAAACAGCTGTCCCGGAATGAAATTTTGAATGCTCACGTTGAGGTCATCGGCATCTTTGCTTTTCGCCGCCAATGTGGCTCGTTCGCTCAGCCAATTCTGGTTTTTGAAGTTTTGCACTATGTTCGGAAAAACATGTCGAATGAACTATTCCTTTGATTCGGTCAACTGGCAGAAATCAGTGGACAATATAATGAATCTAGTCGAGATGTCAACTGCGATTTGCCAATTACCAATTTCTAGCAATTGTTTCGAAAACACATCTGCAGTTCGATCTTGTTGTAAAAACACGCGCATGTTCGTTGTAAATCGGAGTCTTCACATGCCGCCACAAATTTGATGATTTCCAGCACGCGTTTAGTTCGTCAGCTGCAGTTGAACGTGAAATAACAGGAATAGTCTAACAAAAATCACCGGACAACTAATCGTGTCTTGCTTAAAAACATTTGAATGCATTTTTGATTATGTCTGAGCCTGCAAAGTCAATTTATCTTAATAGAAATTATTGTGGCGGGACCAATTGTGGCAATTTAATTTTTCCACCTGCGCAACACAATCCAGGAGTTTCGCCGCTCAATTTCAACGCCTTACTGATCTGTCCGCACTGTAATCGATTTCCGAATCGTAATCGAATGCCGCTCGTTCCAGGTTTATAGGAGCACCGCGTCGGCGCAATCGTTCATGCTGATTGTGTTGTGCTCGCTGGTGTCTACCTTTTTAAACGAACATTTTTTTTTAAATTTTTCAAAAGCTGTCAAACGATAAATGGTAATGGATACTGTAAAACGACACGGAATTATTTTCACAATGACTTTTACTCGAACCACATCTATCGAAATTACCTTGTTTGTCTTCAATGAGAACTTTTCATTTCGCTTTAACGAAACCTTTTCTTGAAATCGTCTGCCTTTTTATACGAAAAAACTTTTTTGATTTTATCAAAAGCTGTCAAACGATAGATCCGCAACAAACGCCTTCTATTGAAAGTTGGGGTGCTAAGTGAATTCAGGTTTTTTTTTTTTGATTTTCCGGCTTTTCTTTGCCTAAACCAGCCCTGTATTTAGACGAATAAAACAAAAAAGAATCATCCAAATCGGTTAAGCCGTTTTCGAGATTTGGCGAGACTAACGCACAGCAATTGATTTTTTTTGTATGATCAGATAGGTTGGTTGGCTAAAGCATGCTTGAAGTAATCTATATAAATAAAAATTAAATGCTGTTCATTGGTAAGCGCATCACTTAAGAACGGCTGGACCGATTTTCCTTTTTTAAATGTTCGTCATAAAAAAGAATTGGAAAAGTTGCCCGGAAAATGCGGGAAAAACTGTAAGTTCCTGACAACGTCTGTCGGGGCAGCTACTACCTACTACACAATAAAATTATTTCCCTTCGGAAATTTTGTGTGCAAAAATCCCGTTCTAATGTCATCAGCAGCGGTTTGTAATTGATCTGACCAATCTTTTGACCATTCGTGTTCTCGAATCATGGATAAGACAAAGCTTGAATGATCACTTCAGAAAATAAACAAACTCCCTTGCATATTTTAAAACGCAACATCAATTTCTCTGTCTGTCCGTGAGTGCACTTATAACTCGAGAACCACTAATCCGATCTATGTACATGCTTTTGGTTAATTTATAGATATGTTCTGTGGCCAGGTTTATGTATATATTTTGTTGTTAGGTAACATAAGTAAGGAATAAACAGTGATAATTTTAGTGCATCAAGTTCGATATAACCAATCGATTGTACGCATACGTAGAGAGCTAATATTTTAGTCGTTGGCAAAAAGCAGGCGAGCGAAGCCGGGCGGGTCAGCCAGTCAGCATCGCATCGCACTTCAAAATACACAACTGTCAAACTTACAAACAATGAGCGAAAGTCATAAGTTATTATTGTTAAAAATGTACCTTTTGGCAATTCAATTCACAAAGCTTCCACCTATATGTACATACTCATAGGGGCGATTTGTTAAACTCAAAGTTAAACAACTCGGGATATAACTCAAGAAGTTTTTCAACAATGCTAGCGAATTGGATTCGTTCACTCGATTTTTTTATTATAACTCGTGATATTTTTTTAAAATCGTAACTTGAGTTTTATAACTCGAGTCAACTCCTGATATTTTCAAGAGCGGTATAACCTGGGATATTTGTGATAACTTGTGAATTTTGTTTTATTCACGCAATCATTACACTGGGCAACAACAAAATAATTATTTTCTGCTGCATTAATTTTTTTATTTGTTTCATTAGAAGAAATATTAACCTACCCGCAAGTTGTATTAATTTGAGTTTTCCCAGCAAAATTTAGTTTTCTATTCATGTAGATAGTTATAATACTTTCGCTTTAATTAGATATTAGACCTTAAGGTTATCAGTTCGTGCCCTATTTTAAGTACATTGTCCTTTTGATCTTGAAAAATATGAGTTCGTCGCGAAAGTCTTGTATTAACAATACCTACAGTATTTGTCTTATATGTGGCAAATTTTTTTCAACAAAAACAAAGAAAAAAGATCACTGAGTTTGTGAAACAAGCCTACCATGAATACTTTGGGATAAATCTTGCCTAAAAGAATAAATATTGGGTGCCCAATACCGTGTGTAAGTCTTGTGTGAAATGTCTACGACAATGGAGCCAAGGAGTACGTTAAGAGCTTAAATTTGGAATGCTGATGATATGGACTGAGCGAACCAATCATTTCAAAGACTGTTTCTTTTGTGCTGTGAATGTGAAAGGTATAAATCGGTACAAAAAACGTACTTAGGTTTATCCTAATGTGGAATCGGCTAAGCCCCCAATATTTCACAGTGTAGATTTGACAGTTCCAGTGTTTTCAGGATCACCAACTGCAAACTGTAATGGAACAAGGAGAACGGTTCCACCAAGACATTAGAACAATGGAAGAAAGATGGCAGGCTATTGCTGGACTTTAATAAGCAATTATCCTGAGGAAAAACACGATAAAAAGCCTACAGAAAAAGTTTTTTGTCATATTTTTTTTATTATTTATGTTAACAGCATATGTATTTAGTTTTTTATCGTTATTATATAGCCGCTCCTATAAATATGTATTTTAATACATAATTGTATTTTTTATTTAGACCTTTTTCAGTCATATAGTTAATAGAGTTTTATCTCATAAACTAGAGTCAATTTAACAAATCTGATATTTTTCTCGTATTCAGCATACTGAACTTATCCAAAATTGACTTCAACCTACCATGCCGCCAAATGACAAAGTGGAAAAGTGGGACAAGTAGTTGTGGGTCGCTTCCAACTGGAAAAACCCACAACAGTAATGGTGTTGGATTTGATCACTGATAATACTTTTGGCTAAGTTTTGAATGTAATGCGGTTCATAAAAATATCGACAAAAAACACTCCGGAAGAATTGCGGAGAGGTTTGCTCGAATTTCCTCGAACGAATTGGGCTATTGACTGCACTCATTAGAATTTAGTCTCCTTGAGATAAGGACGCTAAAAGTTATCTAAACCGAAAGGGGTGGTTCTCGCTGAAGGTCTGAAATGTCGACGATGCAAAAGCAAAAGTACCGGATATTGTGGGTCGTTGGCCTGGTGCATCACGTGATGCATTTCGTTATTTCCGGTGATTCGGGATACGGCTTAATAAATCGCATGTGCTGTGCTCCATAATATTGTATTGGATCAACGAGACATTTTGGTCGAAGCGACAATCCATTGTTTTACTGAAATGAATAATAATAATTTAAAAGACTAAAAACCACACTTTTATTTCCAACATTTCATAACTAACGACCCCGAAACCCCTCAGGTACGGATTTTGAATCCAATAGGACTCTAAATATCAGATTCGTCCACAATCTTGAAGCCGTTATTTTGAATTTTGAATGAATCATCGTGTATGCATGCCAATTTTCAAGTTTATCCGATCTGTGAAAGTAGATAAAAGTGGGCTATCCAGATTTTTTAACAAACATTCATACCGATTTTCACTTTAAAAAAAACCGCAGAAATCAGCAAACCGAAAAAATGAAAATAAAAATACGTTGCCCTTGCTACTAAAATTGAAATAACAGTAAAATTAATTAATTTCTCGAGTTATTATATCAAATGTCAAATATCTGGCATTTTGCTGAAATATGGCTGGGATATTTCCATAACTCGAGAAATTATAATTTTTATGTCGAAATCCGTAACTCGATATTCGCAAGAGTGAACAAACACCATTTTTAAATTGGCAAGTTATTTTTTTTTCTAACTCCCCAGTTTTATATCTTCTTAAGTCGACAAAAGTTATAAAACTCGCAAAAGTTGATAATATAACTTCGAGTCAACAAATTGGCCCATAGTATCCGCGCGTTCCGGACAACCAAAAAGCGTTTTTTAAATAATCAGTTTTTGCCTTAGTTATCCGGAACGGCTTATTATAAAAAGCGCTTTTTGGAAATAGAAATGCCATTTTCTATTTGTTTGTTTACAAACAATTTTAGGCGCGAAAATTTAGAAAAAAAAAACAATAAAAATGTAAGTCAAGAATATTTGTATTAAACCACAAAACATGTGGATGTGATTCCCGACATTTTTCGTACCTATACATTTTCTTCATAAAAGCGTACAAACAAAAATCAAATGCACAAATCACAATTTTAAAAATTTCCACCAACCAATTTTTTTGACACAAACTTTGGTTTTCCTTTATTTTTATTTTTTTGCTGCTTTGATTTATTTTTTTTTCACCGCTTTAGGAAATAAATTTGTAATTAAATTCCTCCTTATATCTAAATAAGTGCTTTTTTCCCCTTTGAATCAGTTGAGTGTCATCTCAGTACAAATTTGACAGTACAAAAGTGCTTTTTGGTTGTCCGGAACGCGCAGATTTTTACTTGAATTATTGTTATAACGTTTTTAAATTAGTCTTTACATATACTTAATTGGACTCAGACTCGAGCGCCTTTTTATTTCAACCCAATCGATAAACGGAAGGTGAGCGAAAATTCCTTCCCAAAATTTGATTGTTTCCGATTCTTGAAGTTAAGTAAAATGTTTAAAAATAACTTGGCTTTTAATACACTGCATGCGAAAATGCTTGTTGATACCCTTTCAATTGCGGGACTTGAAGGGAGGAACGAAAATTTTCAAACTTTAGTTGCCAACAATTGCATTCAATTTGAAAGTGTTCGGGAGTAGGTGCCTACCAATCCAAATTACTACAGATAATTTAAGAAAATATTTGACTTAAGAATTGCAATACAGACTAACCCCCAAGGGCTCCAGGGTGCCAGAAAACTCAGTCCTTAGTCCGTTGCCGTGAAACGTAGTGCAACGATGTCGTGTTATAGTTATCCGAATCAGCCAATTGGGCGCAAAATCAACTATCAGAACTAAATCTACAAAGGAGAAAACAGAAACTAACGATCCACTTTGAAGCGGCTCACGAAACACATGTATTTATTCGTGATTTGTAGTTGAGTCAGTTTTTAAAATGTCAGTTTTTAAAATGTCATCAACAAGAAAAAAGAACCGAAACGTTGTATCAATCGGACTGTGAAATATATAAAACATGAAGTGCGGACACGAAATCATTTTAATTAATTTACAATTTTTTTTTTGGTTTCAGTTACATGACATTTGAGGAGCGACCGCACACCTAAGTTTTATTCGAATCGCTTACGTGTTCGATTATTTGGATTTTTTGATCAAATTTGATTATCCGAACCTCCATCGGTTCCATTTAGTTCAAATAATTGACGTTTTTGCTGTACTTCCCATCTAAAGGTGGGAAGTAAAAACAAAATGCTATTTATTATTATAGCAAGGACAATTTAGTCGCAAAAAAATTGAATAAATCCTTATTAAAAAATAATTAATTTAAATAAAAACAAATAATAAAAAATTAGGTTAGTAAGAGTAAACAGATTTTAATTAATTTGACATAATGTTATATAGTTGTACATATAGGTACATATAGGTATGAAGATAACTGCTCAATCATTACATGTATTAACCAAATCAAAGATTGAATTGTTGTCATCGAAGGGAACCCAGTTTAGCCCTGATAGATTAAAGTCGCCCAAAAAGAAAAGGTCATCAGAATCATCTAGAGTAGAACAAACGGATAAAGCTCGAGTAGTTGCTGCTTTCAAAGAAATATGAATTACCAGTAGAACTCCACCTCCTATGCTTTGTTTAGGAGCAAGAGGCCGATCGGATCTGAAAACTCCACGATGAGTTGAAGATTTCCGCATTAAGATGCCCATCTTTCAGCCAGGTTTCGACAAGTACAGTAATGCTCATTCACATGAAAAGGTAGCACGACGAAGTTCAATTACATCCCCTCTCATACCTGACATTCTTTAGTAATCGTTAACTTTTTCTGGAGTTGCGTCTCATTTTTCGAAAATTCTGTTTCGTACTAACAAGCCCAATAGTTCGATTAAATATCCACGCACCAAATATTCTTTAGACCACTTATGTTGCATTGAGTAGCATAGGAATGAATTCTTTAGGAACGGTGATTTAAAGGTGGGAATTTATATATGACAATAGCAAAAGTTGAGGAGTATGTAGCAGGAACACTAGATGACCCACTCAATTGCTGGGATAGTAGCTCCATAAGATTGTTTGCATAATTATTTTTTGGTTTTTGTTTTCTTAAACGAAGAAAATCAGCTTGGTAGCTGATGCTGATATGTAAAGCTTTTTTCTTTTGAATCAGAGCAAGATCAGTTCAGCATATTTATTTTATCACCTTGGAAGTTGTTTTGTGGAGTTGTATTCAAAGGACTTTGAAAATTGTTTCTATCAACCAGTTCACGGGCCGATTTACCGCAATAACTCGAGCTCGATCAACCACATTGGGATGATGGGACTCGAAAGCTCACGTATCATATCAAATGGAAATAAAATAGTACTAGAGAATCTCCACTACAGCTTATGCCTGAAACAGATGTGCAGCAAATTAGAGAACATGGCTTTATATAGAAGAGGACACATGTGTTTGCCGCACGGCCATGCATCAACGCAAGTTGTCTCTATTTCTAATTTCAATGCAAACCCACAGTAGTAGAACAGCAAAATAGTACAATTTAGTACAATTTTTGTGTTTTCCACTGAGGAAGAAATACGAAACACAGTACTCAAATTTGAAATAAGTTTTGAAAACTAATAATAAAATAATTATTTTATCTAATTTATCACGTCTTTCCATATCCATGGCAAAAAATTTGTTTTCGGAATTCAATTGTCACATCTGACAATGACAGCAAACTATTCAAGGAAATGTCAACAATTTACTGCACGTCTGTTTCACACGCGTTGCTGCATGCATCTTTGCTGCACATCTGTTTCAGGCATTACAAAGTGACGTTTCTCCGGTTTATATAAAAGATAAATACTGGTGGCCCTTTTGCATTTCTTATTTTCGTCGACTGTTGTCATCGTCGTAGTGATGTTCCCCTTTCCTTGTCGAAAATTCGGCAAAATATTCTTGCTAAATCGGTATATTTGGCCATAAAATCGGCCAGAATATTTTTTTTGGAACAAAAAAATTGTGTTGAGATTGGACCTTAATTAAAAAAAACGGGCATTGTCACTTACGGACCACATGTTATTAACTTTAACAATTTTTGTATTACTTAAACTAATTTCATCGAAAGCTTCGTTTAAAAGTGATTTAGTATTTGGTACTAAGGCGTCTAGTTTGATGAAATTATTTTCATTGCATTTAAATTATATCCGCCAACGTTGTTATATGATTGTCAACGTTTCTTATTTCCTCGGAGCAGGTATTAAAACTTTCAAAAAAACGGTATCAATTTTTTCGATAGATTTTTTGATTAATTCGAGTTGGACATTATTATGATTTTCATGCCAAATCATCATGCTAGACAGTTCGAAGACTATATTGTCCTTGAGACTATGGCGAACGTGTATTGGCACACCTCCAGTCCACCCCAAAATATATTAAATCAATTCAACCCTTAAAATTGATAGGAACCTTTGGGTAAGAATCATATCTCGGAAACGCAAATGACATCAATCCCAGAGGTTAAAAACAAGTGCCTTTATTCATCCAATTTATATTTGCGCGTTTATATGGCATATTTGTATACCAGTCCGCTGTGCGCGAGTTACTTGTATCATTTGGAACAGATTTTCGTCAAGATCACCGACAGAGGGTTCTCTGCGATTATCATTTGCAACAATATGCATCAAAATTGTGCATAGGTCTAGAGATGTTAAAAGAATCAACAACACAATAACGAAGAAATGCAAAAAGTAAAAATGAAAGTCTTGCTTTGGCCATTGAGTAGATCAGTTTAAAAGGAGATAAAAATATAAAAAAGATACAAATAGTAAAAAAGATAAACAATTAAATATGTAAAAAGGAAATTATTTTCAGTTTTTTAAGTGAATTTATAGTTTTAATCTCTTGGTAGCCCTGAATATTCGATATCGAAGCTGGAAACTGATGGCAACCCTGAAGTTTTTTTGACATTTTCTGCATCCAGTCGTATATGACTCGCGACAATAGCAATTAACTGATCTGAGCTTTCGATCAAAAAGCTCCTTTCGTTTGGCGACAGTTTAATAAAAACCGGTACCTGTTTAGTGAAGACAGTAAACAACTGCTTTCTCCGGTTGAGTTTGGTGGCACTCTGTAGGTCAGTACGATTTTTTCTTTGCAAAGCTTTCGTTGATGTGACAGCTTGCGTTAGTTATTTTTGTTTACTTTGACGGTAGACAGCTGCTGAAGAACTGAATCTCTCTCGTATGAGCTCGAGAACTTCAGTATGATGGGTGATGGCGAGCCGTTGTTTTGGTGTGCTCTGGCCTTTACATGAAATACGTTCTTAACAGGTGGATGTCTGCAGCCGATGGAAAAGTAAAGCTGGTTGTAGATGTGCACAAAGTTTTCGTTCTTGCATTCGGGTATACGAAACAGTACAGCTACAGCATCTGTGGCAACCTCCTTTCGTTTTTAGGCATCGATTTGTTGTTCCATTGAGTTCAGTCGTTACAGAATCTTTGATTTCAATTCTCTCAACGCGCGCTATGACATTGACTAGTGCTGTGTTGACGGTTTCGAGCCACGCCTCCCATCTCCTTACGATTTCCCCTCAATCCTTAAGTAAATCTCATTGAGGAATGCACTTATTTCGCTTTTTATGGTATCGATTAGAATTTTTCTGGTTATTGAGTTGTAATGTAATTTTTAAGTAGTAAGAGATGCGATGTGGGGAGGTTGGCAGCGTCGGCGCACATTGGAGTATTTGCATCGATAAACCGGTCAAAAGCCAGGACAGCAAATACAAATTCAGGATAATGGATAAAACAATGTATTATAGCATTTGGTTTGGTCGGGGATCCTATTTCGCTATAAAATCCATCGAAAATTAAAAGTTGCACATATTGCATTTTTACCAACCAACGCGGTACCAATGCGGTTAGTGTATTTCAATAAGAGTAAGAAATTAAAGTATTTGTAATATTATAATTTGTTTTAGCAAAGAATTAATTATTATTTTTATCGCAATTTAGGGTTAAAAAGCCACTTGAAATTATAATTTTTCATTCTCTAATAAATTTGTTATATTCGGCGCTATTGGATGTAGCATAAGAAAGGAAAAATGTTCTCAATTGAAATGCAAAAGGAATAAGCTGCGAGTATTTACGATTCAAAATTTGGTAGACAGTTATGCCTCAAACAGATTTGCAGCAAAGATGCATGCAGCAACGCATGTGAAACAGACGTGCAGTAAATTGTTGACATTTCCTTGAATAGTTTGCTGTCATTGTCAGAAGTTACAATTGAATTCCGAAAACAAATTTTTTGCCATGGATATGGAAAGACGTGATAAATTAGATAAAATAATTATTTTATTATTAGTTTTCAAAACATTTGAAATTTCTGAGTACTGTGATTCGTATTTCTTCCTTATTGGACTTCAAATTGTAAAATGTCTCTTACATGAAACGTCAAAACACAAAAATTTTACTAAATTGTACTATTTTTCTGTTCTACTATTTTAGGTTTGCATTGAAATTAGAAATAGAGACAACTTGCGTTGATGCATGGCCGTACAGCAAACACGTGTGTCCTCTTCTATATAAAGCCATGTTCTCTAATTTTGCTGCACATCTGTTTCAGGCATAACATACTAAAAAATGCTCTACTACTTATAAAAAAATGCTCATACGCCATACAGCATTTTTGCTATCAGAATTTCCTAGTGTGAGAGTTGTGACAAGGAGGTGTGTATTATCGAATTATCTGATTCTTAAAATATATATATATATTTTTTTTAATTTAAAAAAAAACAGTTTTTTGTTTTGTTGTATAATTACCACTTAATGCAAACATGAACGACAACAAATGTTGGCGGGGTTTCTATGGAAAAACTCCCATCGATACGCAACTCCGCACGTTGAGCGCAAGATTTTGGGGATTGGAGCCTTAGATCGTGTGCACCTTATTTTTAGTGGTAAGATGGCAATAATAAAAGTGGGAACAATATACATATATAATTCACTAGCGCTAAAGGGGTAATGAATATCCTTATGATGCTTTTCACACAGCGCTTGTGTTGGTATAGTTATTTTGAAGCTCAGGAAGTTTAGTGAACTCTCCATAATTCGAACCTCCTTAATTCGAAAACCTTTATAAATAGAAGCATTTTCCCAGTCCCATAAAAAAACTTCTGTTAATCGAAGAAAACCTACGCATATATTGGAGCAGTAGGAGCCGCACCAACCAATTGGTTTAGTTAATTTCTTTTCTTTATTTGACAGCTTTTCAATGTCTAAAGCAAGCAAAAAAAGCGGCGATTTCAAGAATCACTTCAGATTGAAATGGTCATCGTTTTCCTCCTTTTGTACTCCTTTTTGAAATCTTCGCTTTAAAAAAAAAAATCCTACCAACCTTAAAGGAACAATATAATCGGCTAAAAGCTTATTTATGTGATTTTTCGCGCTCCAAGTGCCAATTTATGTAGCTGCTATCCTCACTCGCTATTACTGGGAAAGTTATTGCTTCTTGGTGCTTTGTCATTGCTTTGAGAGTAACATTTTACTGGGCTTTACATCAACCAAAGAAACACGCCTAATATTACAAAAAAGACACAAATATTTAGGGCTACAATTCATTGAGAGCCAGGGCCTAGCCTAAATCTTTTGCCGTTAAATCCCGGATTTGTATTGTATTTTGTGGAAATGTATCATAAGTGTATTAATAAATATGCAATTGATGATTTTCTTTTTACATTATAATTTTTTTTTGTTAATTAAGATTAAGCGATAATGTCGCAATACATATCGTAAAATCTTAATCGAGTATCTTAATCGGAGCGGGCTACTAGTTATGTATTTATATAGGCAAATATTCATTTATCGCACTTTGGGAGATGGTTATGCAGGGTACACACTTTGAACTAATGCTATTGCTGGACGAATCAAAAGCACGTCTATTCGCTACCGCACATAGAATACTCTGACAAGTCACCCTTAAATCAAAGCTTTGGATAAGCGAACCCAAAAGGATGGTAAAAAATGGGATATTTAATATCCGTTGGCATTCGAATTACTAAAACTTTTCGAAGCAACAAAGTTCCTACGCAAAGAACTACTAAGGACTTTGGTATTTCAGTTATGTTAAAGCCTACAAAAGAAAAAAAAAAAACAATCGAAAACTCGGCATCCAATTACCAAGTACCACTTCGTATTGCGATACCCGATACCCAGTTAAAGCCAACCTATCTTTTTTTAAGATCGTGCGTAAAAAATTTACATTTTCGGCCGTGATATGAGCTTCATAGAAATAATACATTTTTAAGCTGCAAAAAATAATCCAAAGATAGCCTTCTCAACTTAAAATTATATTTATTTGTCTACTTTGGGGCATCGATAATTACCTTGGGAGCCACGAGTATAGTAGTTTTAAAACAGTGGTTACCTCGATTTAAATAAAATCATTTGCCTAAAAATATGACAAGAGCTGCATCAAAGGTGTTTCAAATTTTGAACAGATATAAGTATGCTAAGAAAAATAGTTCTTATCTCGACAAAAAAAAAAAAAAAAACAGTGGCCATTATTCGGAATATGGGCACAATCTTCGGTTTTGATGTTTTCCATGTTTGAGAAGGGTTCATTCTTAACATTTAAGTATACGGGTCGGATTCGTCTACTTGTCGGGTTAGACACTTTCAAAAGTGTCTTTACCAAATGGCTCACAAATCCGACGAAAAGTATGCAAGCATTTTAGAATCAAATAGTACGTACTTGCGTGGCGCTAAAAAAAAACGATGGACATCTCTTCGTCTCATACACAGGCTTGGCCTTCGGTCTCACATGCAGGTGCTCAGGGTTATTTTATCTAAGCGATTTTTCTATTTAAATAATTTGGACGACCATCATTATGCATACTTATGTATGTAAATCGAACAGCAAAAATGTTGGTATACTTTTCAAGTGAGGCCTCCCCTTGAAGTGTGCAAGCAATATTTACGCTGACTCCTAAAATGCCTGTTTTGTCTTAGATTTCACACATTTATGTTTTCTTATAATATATGATCTCCAACAGTAGACGACCCCTGCATACATATATGTATATACCGCCGTATTCAAAAAAATAGCAGCGTTAGTACCACATTTGTAATATGTTATTTTTTATAGGGTTTTATTTATTTTTCGATTAGAAAGCTTTTTCTGTTCATGGGTTAACATTAACTAAAAACGAAAAAAACGAAAAAAATTGTTTATGTGTGCAATAAAAAAATTTAAATTGTCATTTCTCAGTGAGGATTCAAAATCGTTTTTATCCAAAATATTGGGCCTACGCCGCAGTACGAGAAGCATGCCCAAACCATAATGCTGGATCCTCCATGTTTTAACGTTTTTCTTTATCTAAGGTTGCACTCAGTATTTGATGGGCGTCTCACGTACTCACCGGACCCAGAGCAGCAAAACAAAACACCTTTCCTTTCGTCGGTCCAGAGAATATTTCTCCATTTTTCGATGGGCCAGTCAATATGTGTTTTAGCAAACTCAAGTCTTTTTGATAGGTGCTGTTTCAAAAGTGAGACTTTTCTCGGACTACGGGCATATAAATTATGTTCCAAAGTACCGTTACAATACCAACAGATAACTCTAATTCCTTTTTTATTTCTGTAGCAGGAGTACTGGAATACTCGCGGAATATCTGACAATTCTTTTCAACATTTACGCAGAACTCTTTTTCGACCTCGGGTTTCAGGTTTTTTTTTACATATTTTTTGGCATGAGTAATCATTTCTGCAGAACAGCCAACGATTTGTCCAATTTCTTTGTACGTTTTACCCTGGTCAAGCAGCCTTCGAATAAGGGATCGCTTTTCCTTAGAACAATGTCTTCCTCGCCCCATTCTACAGCAAAAATTAGCTTTAGACGATGGAACATTTTAATGAAATCTCATGCTTACCTAAAAATGTACTTGAAAAATTCAATAATTATTTTAAAAAACAATTAAAAATGCTTAAATAAACAAAAACGCACGAGCAAAAGAAA
This sequence comes from Criorhina ranunculi, assembly GCA_951813785.1. NCBI lineage: Eukaryota > Metazoa > Arthropoda > Insecta > Diptera > Syrphidae > Criorhina > Criorhina ranunculi. The sequence goes on along the minus strand of OX638382.1, from coordinate 27,367,729 downwards.
TCACTGCTATTATTTTGAACGCCAAAAAAATATACATTGGTCCCCAAGATGACGTTTGGAAAACCACCGTTATATCTACGAAGACCATTTCCATGAACTTTTTTCCATTAATATTCTAGTACATGAATATAGATCAGATAATGTAATAGATTCACAAGTATTCAGATTATGAACAGAAACATTATGTATGATGCTGCACTACTCTTATTTTGAACAGGACTGTATATGAATGTGTAGGTTTTAATAATGCTTAGAATGAACCCATTTACAATATGCATATGCGAAAGTCATCAAGATCGAAGAGCACGTCCGGCCAAAGATAAGAGCGCCAAATTAATTGACGTATTACATGTATTTTTTGTGCTGAAGTGATCGACTTGCTTTTTCTTTACCTTAAAGCTAGTAACATCTCAAAGCCAAGGCAGGCTGGGGCCCCTGGGCAAACTTAGCTTGGGGTCCTTTATTGAAACCCAAAAACCTACGAGAAAACATCAAACCACAAAAGAATTTTTGTCTAATTAATGACTTTGTTCGATTTTTTTCTGGTTGAACCAGCACAGGGTAATAAATAGTTTTTGTATCATTTTGCTGATAATAATGGTATTTTTTGTGATTTCTGGAGTTCAAAATCTTCACGCGATATCATTAAAGTCCAGTTCCTGAATAATATCGCTTTCGATTCACATGATTGACAAATAATTAAGTCGACAATGTTACAAATTGTCGATTTTTATTCTTTTAAGCTCTGAATTGAATGCTCTCCACTGCAGTTGGAGACCATTAGGCATACGAATATCTTCATGGAAATTTCCACATTTGGGAAAGTTTCTTCTAGATTTGCAAGATCTTTTGAATGCCGCTTTTCAGTGCATTCTGATTTAAGCTCATTAGGGTTAGTGTTCCAACTATAGAACTCTGCAAATTCTGTGCATCTGTTTATCAACTGGCCCGGCTCGATCATTTTCAACTGGAAAGAGAAACTAAAACGTCGGTTAACCTCTTTGTACGATTCAGATCGTTGCAACGATCAAGCAACGCGTCGCTTCAAATAAATGTTCAATGAGTCAATCGTCTAGCCCGATCTAGTCCAATGTGTCCTAAATAAGTGGAAGCCACTGTATTTCTCAAATATGTTTTGTAATGGTTGCGAATATTGGATTGAATAGGGTAGACACTGAGAGGTGTCAACTTGGCGATGCCCAGTGTTGTAACTGTTGCTACACATAAATTGTGCTTGGAGACAACCAAGTAGTAATTATCGGGTGTTGCTTGATGTCCATCCGGACTCGACTTGTCAAACTTATATGTGCGAGTACTGACCAGCAGCGGACAGAAATAGCAGCACTATAAACGGGACATCGGATGAATTCCAGAGATGGAATCAACGGTGAACAAAAATCTCGGAACAAGAAATAAGACTTTATCCGGGCTACTCCGACATATTAGGAGTTCAGGCCGGGAAGGATTTCAGAGTCCTTAATGGACCACCAGTAGAGCTCACATCCCCGAAGATGGTTACTGGCACCGGTGTAACTAACCCCGTTTCCTAGGGTTTCCCCAAATGGAACTGGTTCTTCAGGTTGGGGGTTGTGCCGTCGGGGTAACTGCCTGACCACGTAAAATTCTTCATGTTGAGTACCGACCATAAGCCTCAGACAGGGCTTACACTACTGTTGATGACCCTAGCTATCGAGAGAAGGACAATGATCCCCGGTTTTGCACGTAGAATGTTCAAACAAGCCGATAGTTGACACCAATCCTTGAATTCAGCCTAAACCTTAAAATTAAGATTCCATCCAGAGAGACTGGACAGACGGATAGGTTATTAACCCCAACCACATATAAATTTTCACAGATGAGTCCAAAATGGATGTGGGTGTAGGCTCTGGGATCTTTGCATCAGAACCAAGCATCGCACGGTCACGGCCTCGCGAAAACTATCACAACAGACACACCCAAGAAGTCACATCGACATCTACGTAGATAGTTACGCAGCCATTTAATCGGATCCAGAAGCGAAAAAGGCTGCCACGATGAGTTCAAGGCACTGCATTCATTCATTTATTCACATCACAATCATTTGGGTCCCGGGACCTAAGGCCAACCTTGGGAATAAAAAATCGGATGAGCTCGAAATAATAGGGTTCTGAGATGGATCTGACAATGGGCGATGACTCAATCCTACCATCACGAAATTCATAAAACTCGCGAACGAGAGATGGATTTTACTAACTTAACTTAACAAAACCGTCAAACTAGATACCAAAAGCGACAGATTTGCAATTTAATTTTCATTTGTATTTGTTTTTTTTTTTTCATTAAATTTAACTTTATGGGAAAGCACTCTGACACACTTAGGGGAGATAACACATGAACAAGAACAACTTAGTAATGTAGTTTGTTGGAAATGATAGAAAATCCGACTTATCTTCCAATGTCTTTCTTTTTCGATTTAAACGCAAATTTTTTAAACCTTTTCTTCGCTTTAAAACGCCAACAAATTCAAATAACCAAACATTTTATTTTAAATAGACTTAAAAACCTCTTTATAAGGACCTAAGTCCTTTTCAAAACAACATAATAACATAAATCAGAAACGATACCGATTTTGCTATTGTCTAAAAACAATTGTGGAGGCAAAAGCAATTGACAGTTCCCGCGTTACGTAAAACGAGTATTTAATCGTCAAAACGATATCGCCCAGACGATCGTACTTTTTACAGGTTACATAAAACAAAACGTGTCGGAGATACGATATCGTTAAAGCCCGCGATAAAGAGCTTGTTTTCCTCGGTTTTATGGGCATCGGGGTCCCATGAGTCCCTTGAGTAAAAACAGTATTGCTTAATGGGCACTTTGTAATTAAAAAGGAGTTTCCTATTTCTGCTTCTTGCAACGTATATTTTGCCAACTTTCCTACAACACCCATATGTACTTATACGTGTTTGTGTGTACCATTACCTGTTATGGACGGAGTAGATCAATTGAGGCGCTCAGGGCTAAAACGGCCTAGGCAACATTTAAAAAAAAAAATGTAATTGAACTGACTGTTCCTATCGCTCATTTGCTACAATACTGTCATAAAATTCACGAATTTACAGTTATTGATGTAGAAGGTCCGTTAATGGAGGCATCTTTTCATTTCTTAGCTTCAAAGATTGGGCAAGAGAGAGAGCACTTGTTTCACTTTTACAAGGGAAATCCTAACAAAATTGTTGACGATTGTAAATTTAAAAATATGTCCTGAAAATTAAAATTCTTGAGTTATGACGGTATTGTAGCTATATTATATAGGTAGTTATAACAAATAAAAAACTAAAGTGGTTTAGGCTGTTTTGGCGCTTAATTATTTAATTTTTTTTTTTTTTAGCAAGAGAAAACATGAAATGCTTCTAGGCGCGTTTGTTGTTTATGGCTGACTAAAAGAATTGAAGTTGAATACATAAACATTGGGTGCATTCCGATTTCTAGACCATCTGAAACTGTAGATGAACAGAGGGTTCTGACTGGACGAGAGCCTGAATTTACAGATTGACAAGACAACTTTTTGTAAGGTACAATCAGAATGCTCTCTTCATCAGGTTTAGAAATCGAAAGGTACCAATTGAATACTGTTGGAAGAAACTCATTATTACTTATTTCAAACACTTTATATTTTTCTTTATTTGAAAAACAATATTTTTATGTACACATGTCCAGATCGTCAGTGTTTTTTAAAATCAAGAAAAAACAAAGGAACTTTTAATGCCTTCGGTATTTTAACCTACGTACGGTTTTGTAACGGTAACCATCATTAGCAAGAACAGTTTCAGACTGAGGAGCTGCACTGACTGGTGGTAAGTACTCCTGTGTTGGGGCAGCAGCTACAGCAGACTGTTGTACTGGTGGAAGGTATTCGTTGGAAGGCAGTTCATTGACATCACGGCGATGACGGTATCTCAACTTGCGCACGGTCTTGTAACGGTACCCATCATTAGCAAGAACAGTTTCAGACTGAGGAGCTGCACTGACTGGTGGTAAGTACTCCTGTGTTGGGGCAGCAGCTACAGCAGACTGTTGTACTGGTGGAAGGTATTCGTTGGAAGGCAGTTCATTGACATCACGGCGATGACGGTATCTTAACCTACGCACGGTCTTGTAACGGTAACCATCATTAGCAAGAACAGTTTCAGGCTGAGGAGCCGGGCTGATTGGTGGCAAATACTCCTGTGTTGGGGCAGCAGCCACAGCAGACTGTTGTACTGGTGGAAGGTATTCGTTGGAAGGCAGTTCATTGACATCACGGCGATGACGGTATCTCAACCTACGCACGGTCTTGTAACGGTACCCATCATTAGCAAGAACAGTTTCAGACTGAGGAGCTGCACTGACTGGTGGTAAGTACTCCTGTGTTGGGGCAGCAGCTACAGCAGACTGTTGTACTGGTGGAAGGTATTCGTTGGAAGGCAGTTCATTGACATCACGGCGATGACGGTATCTCAACTTGCGCACGGTCTTGTAACGGTACCCATCATTAGCAAGAACAGTTTCAGACTGAGGAGCCGCGCTGACTGGTGGCAAGTACTCCTGTGTTGGGGCAGCAACCACAGTAGACTGTTGTACTGGTGGAAGGTATTCGTTGGAAGGCAGTTCATTGACATCACGGCGATGACGGTATCTCAACCTACGCACGGTCTTGTAACGGTACCCATCATTAGCAAGAACAGTTTCAGACTGAGGAGCTGCACTGACTGGTGGTAAGTACTCCTGTGTTGGGGCAGCAGCTACAGCAGACTGTTGTACTGGTGGAAGGTATTCGTTGGAAGGCAGTTCATTGACATCACGGCGATGACGGTATCTCAACTTGCGCACGGTCTTGTAACGGTACCCATCATTAGCAAGAACAGTTTCAGACTGAGGAGCCGCGCTGACTGGTGGCAAGTACTCCTGTGTTGGGGCAGCAACCACAGTAGACTGTTGGACTGGTGGAAGGTATTCGTTGGAAGGCAGTTCATTGACATCACGGCGATGACGGTATCTCAACCTACGCACGGTCTTGTAACGGTAACCATCATTAGCAAGAACAGTTTCAGGCTGAGGAGCCGCACTGACTGGTGGTAAGTACTCCTGTGTTGGGGCAGTAGCTACAGCAGACTGTTGTACTGGTGGAAGGTATTCGTTGGAAGGTAGTTCATTAACATCACGGCGATGACGGTATCTCAACCTGCGTACGGTCTTGTAACGGTAACCATCATTAGCAAGAACAGTTTCAGGCTGAACAGCTGCGCTAACTGGTGGCAAGTACTCCTGTGTTGGGGCAGCAGCCACAGCAGACTGTTGAACTGGTGGAAGGTATTCGTTGGAAGGTAGTTCATTGACATCACGGCGATGACGGTATCTCAACCTGCGCACGGTCTTGTAACGATAACCATCATCAGCGAGGGTTTGCGCTGGCTCGCTCTCAACAGGAGGAAGGTATTCGTTGATGGGAGAAGCTACTGCTTGTTCTACCGGTGGAAGATACTCTGTTGATAGCTGGGCAGCAACAGTTGTGGTTACAATTGCAAACAGGACAACGAATAATTTCTAAATAAAAGGATAAATTTAGTTTGAATGAATATACATACTACAGTATATTAAAAGTTACTAGTTTTTAATGCCTACCATTTTGATGGTTTTCCTTTTCTTATTCAAAGAAGAACCAAAACTAAAATGATTGCGGTACTAACGTTTCCTGTATTTATATTCTTTTAGGAACTATTTTTTTTTCCATGATTTTTCGTTTTTTAAATTTACATTTTTACAACCCAAGTAGCCAAACGCACATAAGGAACTACAACTGGTTTAAAATTAATTTGCATATAAAATATCATGAGAATTTGATTTTTGCTAAAACAATTTTGCTGTATTGACATGAGTCTTTTTGTCTTCATTTTTAAAATTCTCATAATAAAAGCGGAACGGCGTAAGGCTATTTTTAATTACATACATCAAAACAGCAAACTTACATAGATCTAATCATTAGTTCGTTTTAAGGCAATTAAAGAGGAAGTAAACGAATGGATCAGCGATCTTGTAACGTGTTTTCACCTTTACGACGGTAGTTTAACTCTAGATTGAATTATTATTTAGAATTTGAATGTTGTTTCATGCTCATAATTTTAGTCCTAATTGACTAGTTTTACGGGTCGGCACCGTTGTTGACTTAGCTTAGTTGACTTCTATCTTCTTTCAATATTTCCGTTTTACATGCTTATTGAGGGCTTGAAGGACTGGTTAACATCCAAGTTCAAGAATTAAGGTATTGACCTTGTTAACAAAAAAAAATAATAATACAGTTAGCAAAATGATTTGATTTGTTTTAAATATGTGTACCAAATTACTGGAAGTTTATATATTTTTTATTGTTTTTGTTTTGAGTGATGGCAATGAAGCTGATTCTATACTAACTATTCTATTCAGACCTCGGATCATGGAGAAAATGATTCATGTCACTTCTGATGTGAACGATTCACGCACTATAATTATGCAACAAACAAAAAGTTGATGTGTACCTAGGTGGTAGAAAGAGGTGGTGGTTAAACGATGAACCAAAGTTGCAGTAGAATGCGCCTTTTTGTTACCGCTACTCGTGTGATCTGGTCGATGATATGTGCTGTTGAGGATGTGAGAGAGTTGGTGCCTAGAGAAAATGGATTAGATCCTGTATCCATTTAGTGTCGGATATATGCAGAGGAAGGGGGTGAGAGTTTGCATTTCCGCATTTGCGAAAGTGGGAGTTGTATGGGATACCTAGTTTGGCCACCCCCCGTGATTATCGTCGTGACTCTGGCGATATCTGGGCGAGTTCTGTTAAGCAGGTCTGCTGTTCTATTCTTATCGTAGGTCGGCCGAATCTTTCTTGATAAGGCGCAATTGGTTAACCCCCTCCATTGGAGGTTTGCCGTCTGCAGTAAGTGTGAATGGATTTGTCCTTTGACCGCGCCCAGTGGAATGTGGACTCTTGCCGCGAATGAGCCATGCAAAGCTGAGCACTGCCTGGCCAGTTCGATTGCGCGCTCGTTTCCTTTGATGTCAATATATCCTAGAACTTAGAGCAGTGTGACACTGAAACATTCACTCAAGCGGGCAAGCTCGTCCCTTCCGGCACTCCTGCACCAGTTTGGAAGATATAATAGCCGAGTCAATAGCTTTGATCGCTATTATGAGGACAGCAATGTGTTGTTTGTGCGTTGTGTCACGGCCTAGTTGCGTGCTAGCCTCACGGATTGCCAGTAGGTTAGGTTAGGTTGAAGTGGTTGCCAGTAATTGCCAGCACACTTAGACCAGTGATAGGTCCATTGTGATACCACATGGATCTGAAAAGATCTCCATACCTACTCGTTAAACCAATTGGAGCTTTTTATGAAGCGAAGGAGGTTTCTGATATCTGTATTTATCAGATCGCCTAAGTCGTTAAAGTAGAGTTCCCCTAAATGGAATCTTCTTTTACGGGAGAGAGCTGGGCAGTTGCAAAGAAGGTGGCGAATAAGTTCCTCCTCCTCATTGTCCATGCAGCTCCTACAGAAATCGTTTGAATGGACGCCAAGCCTTGTTGCATGCTTGCCTATTAGACAGTGTCCCGTGGTGACACCTATTATGAACTGATATGCGATCTGTTGAGAGAAATTAAATTCTTAGAGCGTTTCAGATCCAGCCGTGGCCAAATCCGCCTTGTTGCTAGACATGTTATGCCATTTGTCCACCTAGAATTTTTTTTTTTGATAGCATCCAGCTTGAGCTTGAGTTTACATGAAGCGATCGGTATACCCAGGATGTCTCTTTCTGTGAACACGGGTACGATTGTTCTATATCTGGCGAGTTCATCAGCTTTGCAGTTCTCTGAAATATCTCTATGCCCCGGCACCCAACAAAGGTGAATATTAAACTGCTCCGCCATCTCTATAAGAGATGATCGGCAATCTAGAGCTACTAATGAATTTGAAGAGACTGATTCCAGGGACTTGATCGCTGCCTGAGATAACACTTCTTTGATCGCCAATATTTCCGCCTGGAACACGCTACAATGATTTGGAAGACGAAACGAGAGGCTGAGATTAAGCCAGTCGGAGAAAACACCACCACCTACACTCTCATTGGTTTTAGATCCGTCGGTGTAAAAATGGATCGAATTGTCTTGAAAAAATGACTCATTCTCCCAGAGTGATCTGGAGAGAATGGTTGCAAAGAAGTTTTTATTGAAATTTAATTTTAATTTTATTGAGCTTAATACAAGCATGGCACATAGTGAAACTTAATTCTAAACTATAAAGTAAGGGTAACATAAACTTAAACAATCTACACCTTAAATCAAATAAAAAAGAGCTAAGACTAAATTTAACAATTTACTATTGCTACGTCAAGAGAAGAAAAGGTTCAGGGTTGGGGTAGGTTATGAAGGGAATGTTTCAGGGTGAGTTTGGTAAGGCTTAGGTCGAATGCATTAGGAAACATATTTGCTTTACGGAGCATTCTTGTAAGGGGTTCGTTCGTGCCATAGTCAGTACGGTGGTGGGGAAGTCGGAATAGGGGAATAGATCTTAAACGACGAGGGTTGGTGTTAAGGGAGATCTGATGGAGCAGATAAGGACAATCTATATTTCCAGTTAATAACTGATGTATAAAAAGTATATCAGCTACATCACGACGAGTTCTTAGGGCCTGTAAATTGAGCAGCTTAAGACGATGCTCGTAGGGAGGTAAATTGTGTGGGTCATCCCAACCTAGGCCACGTAAGGCAAAACGAATGAATCTTCGCTGGACGGCTTCAATTCTTTGAATATGAACTTGATGGTATGGTGACCATACCTGGCTGGCATATACCTAACGAATGTCATATAAAGGGATTTAGTCACGTAAGGGTTCGAGAACTCCCTCGACCAACGTTTAACAAAGCCAAGTGCGGAGTTGGCTCTGCTAATAATGTTGTCGATATGAGGACGAAAGTTGAGTTAAAGAGACAGTGGGAACTAGCTCATTGTTAATGTGATATGACCTTTGAGGCAGGGGATGACGTTTGCGGGAGAAAGTGATAGCTTGGCATTTTTTCACGTTAAGCTCTAAAAGATTTTGTTGGCACCAAATGTAAAAATGATTTAAGCCAGTTTGCAGAGACAGGGAGTCAGCAGTGCAGGAGATTTGCTTAGAGATTCTCATGTCATCTGCGTAAATCTCAAGGTCGGAGAGGAGAATTACATGCTCAACATCATTAATCGTCAAATCGAAGATCAGAGGCCCTAAATGGCTACCTTGTGGTACGCCAAAGGATGCAGTGATTGGGTTCGAGACAGAAGATCTAAAAAGGACACTATACTTGCGATCTTCTAAATAAGATTTAATCCATGAAACAAACCATGGTGGAAAACCAAGTGCCTTAAGTTTAAGGAGTACGACTTTGTGAGAAATTCTGTCAAAGGCTTTGCTGAAATCAGAAGCCACAGCATCCACCTCCTTACCATTTTCCAAGGCACGTAATGAGTTGGAAACAAATGTAGTAAGGTTTGTGGTTGTAGATCGACCCTTTAGAAACCCATGTTGCTTTGAGGAGAAAACTGGTTTACAATGGAAAAGCTTCGTGTCATAAACTAAACTCTCAAAGAGCTTAGGAATACAAGAAAGTTTAGCAATGGGCCTATAGTTGGAAATATCATTCTTACTACCCTTTTTGTGGATGGGAATAATAAATGAGTCCTTCCATAATTTAGGGAAAAAACCACGTGCGATTGAAAGCTGGAAGAGAGCAGTAAGGGGCTGAGCTAGTTCGGATACACATTTCTTTAAGACTATGGCGGGGAGTCCATCAGGACCAGATGAATAATCGTCCTTGAGGAGGTTTATTTTATCAACTACTGATGATAAACTAATACTTACGGATGTTAAGGAAGTTTGAGCGCAGCCATTCATGTAACTGAAGTAGTTAAGGTCCGGCTCAACGTCGTCATTCGCGAACGCCTGGCTGAACAAGTCAGCGAAGAGGTTAGAGACAGTTTTGGGGTCCGCGGAGGAGCAGCTTCCGGATTTTAAAGTGGAAGGGTAACCATCCGATTTCCTTTTAGTATTAATGAACTGAAAGAATCGTTTAGGGTTTATAATAAGGTCATGCTGCATGCTGGCGAGGTATTCAGAGTAAAGGGACCCACACATTGCGGAGAAGTTGTCATAGGCTAAAAGGTAGTTTGAGTAGTCAGATATAGACCTAGATCTAAGATACGTTTGCCATAGTTTGTTTCGTTTGTTCCGCAGTGAGCGTAGTTCTTTATTATACCAGGGGGGAGAGGAAGTAGTACTTTTCTGAGTTGTTAAAGGAACGGCTTTAAGGAGACATTCGTAGATGTGAGAATAAAAAGTGGTAGTGGCCACATCAATATTAACCGTCTTGTCAGAAATAAAGTCAAAGTCAATATTACCAAGAAGCTCAGAAAGTTTGTCGAAATTAGCTTTGCGAAAATTAAATTTGCGCTGCGTCAAGGGGTCAATTTTAATGTTTACAATATCATATGATAATGATAAAAACAGTGGAGGGTGAAAGTCGTCAAGTTTGGAAAGAAGGTGGCTACTCTCGATAACTACACAGTTATCGGCGTCAGTAGAAAAAATTAGATCTAGTTGTCTTCCTAGATTGTTTTTGATACCACTTAACTGATAAAGCCCAGAAGCCAACAGCCGATCGGTTAATAAGATTTCCTTATCAGAAGTGGCATTAATTGAGACTAAGTGAATATCATCATCTGACTCAGCCCAGTGCAATCGTGGAAGATTGAAGTCACCAACGACGATAACATCATCTTCGGGGCTCATGGCTTCAGTCACAAAGTCGACAGCATCAACAAAAGCTGGTATTCACTTAAAGGTTGTGTGGGTGGGATATAGCAGCACAAGATGTAGAGGGAGCGCTTAGTAAATGTAACTTTTACACAAACTAATTCCAGATCAGAGGTGTTTGGAATAGGAAATTCAGATGCGTCATAACACGTGTGAAGAGCCAATAACACTCCTCGACCAGGGGGATCGTCGCTAGAATGCTCGTAAGTGATTTCGTCAATTAAAGGATCAACTATATAGGGATTACGAAAAACATTGTAGTCAGACGTAAAGAGTTCGCGATCCTTAATATTAGGGGTAAGATTAGTTTCAGTTAAGGCGAAAACATCGTAGGGGAGCTTTTGAGAATTAAGAAAAACCTCGGAGGTTTTAGTGCGAAGACCTCTTACATTTTGGTAATAAAGAGACATGCACTTGAGGTTAGCTTTATTTAAACATAAATTAGAAGAGCGTGTTACGTTAGGAGCGCGGTGGACGAAAAAAATTGTTAAAGTCAGCCCGAGATCTTTGGAGATGCGATATGCGCTTGGAGCTAACAAAGGAGGCGTATGTAGATAGGTCATTAGCCACTTGGAGGGGCGATATATTGAAATTCTCGTGAAACCGCAAAAATATTTGTTTTAGGGTTTGTATTTCGGTTGGGAGACCCTGTTCGCGAATGAAGACCATGGTATTGGTTTTTGTTTTGCCATTGACACAGATAGAGTCGGGTTTGTCGTGAAGGTAGGCAAGGTAAAGACGGACGTTCTCAAAAGTGTTGTGGTCTCTTAAACGTGACATTACATAACGACTGTCTTCGCCAAGGTCGGCCAATTGTTGAGTGAGTTTGACGTTGGGTGGTAACATGGGGTCCAGAAAGGAGGCATGTGCATCAGCAGGACTTGTAGGAGAGGGGTCAGGTGTGACAGATTTGTTTGAGCAGGTGAGGGAGGACAGAGTGGAGGTGGTGGGAGCATTAGCGCATGAAGTGTCGGAGGCTGGCGTGGCGGTAGGATTAAGAGTATGGGAGTGGATGAAGTTAGGGAAGTAGGACGTAGGGGGGAGGTTACTTTGAACTGAGGGTTGTAAAGATATGGGACAAGGAACTGGAGTCGGATTGAAAGACACGCGATTGCGACGGGGGCTTTTTTGGAAGGAAGCAGAGATCCTAGGAGGGAAAGAGGTGGGTTTATAGGACTTAGAAGAAAAAGCATTACTTAAATTAGTTATATTACGGGTTGATGGTGTGGGGTAGTTCCAACGACGAATCTCGGTGTCATCACGTGAGAAGATTTCAGAGTTATTTGTGGAGAAAAGCCAGTCGTATTTCTTGGGCATGTTTACCGTAAATGAGGATTTCTAGCGGCTGGAGTGGGAACTCTTCACAAAGTGTGCATTTATCTTGTATTTCGAATAAAACCAATTGTGCATCCATTGTTCGTCGATGCAGAGGGGAAGGTCTTCGATGAGGTAGGTGACTGTGTTGGAGTTGGAAAAAGTAGTTCTTTTTTTTAGGGTCCAGTACTGTCTCCAGGTATCCAAAGGTTTATTTGAGGAGCTGGGTAGGGGTGATGATTTGGACATAGTAGGGCGACAGTCTTTAGGTTCTGTGTTGGCTTTCACGGAAATATTGTTGGGTGTATCGAAGAAGGCATCAGCATTAGACAGATTGTCTGAGATGGAAGTGTCATTGCTCTCAGGTGAGGCAAAGGCCGTCCGAAGTTCGTCAAGAAGGGATTTGTTATTCGCTGGGTATTCCTCGCACGGCAGTAGGTCGAGTTGACTAGAAATCGTCTTGAGTTCTTCCATGATCACTTCGATTGCCGATTTGTTAGAAGATGACTCCAGACGTAGCGAATCCATGGAGGCATGAAAGTCTTCAATCCTTTTGGCTTGTTCTGCCAAGTTACTAGCAGCAGAGACAAGTGCACCAGATTGCACTGTTAATGACCCGGATAAGTTGGCAATGACGTCGTGGATTGCGTTAAACTTTGTTAGGCCGGCAGTGGACTTAGGTGAGGGACTCCGAATGCTTCTATCTTTAGTTGCACTGAGTTTCTTCAGGTCTGTGCTGAGGGATGATAGGGACGCATTCAGGTTATCCAGCAACTTGGATGTGGTGTAGTCTATGTTTCCAGGGAAGATTTTGAATTTGTTCAAAATGGAGGCGTGGCTAACATTTTTTGTAGATCGCTGTGAAATTGATTTGAGGCGAACAGCCGAGTTAGCAGCCATTTGTCTGCCGAGGATGTCGAGGGGTGTCAAGTGAAATAAAATGTCCAGTGCTGCCGAGGGTGTCGTACGAAGAACCCCGCTTATGCACAAACATGCTGATCGCTGGACCTTGCTTAGATGGTCTCGGTTCCTAGCCTTATCCAAGGCGGTCCACCAGACAGCCACCCCGTACATGAGTATCGGTCTTATGGCCGAGATACAGAGCCAGTGAGTGATACAAGGTTGTAAGCCCCATTTATTCCCAATAGCTTTTTTGCAAGAGAAAAGATCTTTCGTAGCTTTCCTAACTCTTTCTAGTTTGTTGGGTTTCCAGCTTAATTTCTTGTCCAAAATAAGACCCAAATATTTTGCTTCGTTAGAGAAAGTAAAACTTATCCCATTAAGGGAGGGTCAATGACTGGAATGACTGGAATCCTAGAAAAGAGTACCAATTCAGTTTTGTGGGTGTTTACACCCAGACTATACCGAACCATCCATCCAACTAGCTTATTTAAAGCTCTTTGGATGAGTTCTTTTAGGGTATTCAGGTGCTTTCCAGAGACGGCTAAAGCCACGTCATATCCGCATAAGCAATCACCGTGCATCCCTTTGCTTCTAAGGATATCAGTATTTCATTTATCACCATATTCCAAAGAAGAGGGGATAGAACACCCCCTTGTGGGAACTGCCAGTAGTTCCGACTGGAAAACGCTGGCAAAATCCGGTAGGCGGTATGATATTAATATTTTTAGTGATCCAGAGTAGAAACTGGCCCCCACACCACAATTCATCTTTGATCCATCGGTGTAGATGACCGTGTCGAAGCCCTTAACTACTTCATCTTACGTCCAAGTTTTTCCGAAAGTTTAATTTGGGTGTGATGTACTAAGTCGATGGGAAATGTAACCATGCCCTTTGGTATCGAGTTCAGAATGTTGCTGTAGTCGCACAGTAAGGGCATCCGATGTGTACTTACCCTTACATTTCTTTTGTTTCATATTCATAAGATTATGATAGCTTCTGAACAGATTTTAATTAAATGTTGGTCATTGTATCCAATTATAATACTTATCAAGGTAATTCAATGGCGGATACAAAACTGCATTTATAATAATTATCTCCAACCCTAGAATATCCATGTTAGCCGGTATTCTCTTATTACCAAAAATAGAAAAATAACTGAATCGTTTTAATGTTGCGGTAAATTTTTAGTAAAAATTAATTTTTCATTAAAAATACAATTATTTGGTATTAAATAACTGCAGAATTTACACTTTGTGTGGAGCAACAGTCCATTATTAGGTAAATTCATTGATCCTTAAATTAAGTTGCACCGCATTTTGCATAAAGATCTCGGCATACATGCTTATAAGGGTCAGTTGACATAATAATTGAAGCCAGCAGACCACGCTGATTGGGTGCTTGAAATTCATGATTTTTAGCACAAAATTTCAAAATTGTTCTGGGTAAACAAACAAAACTGTTAAATTCAATAACCCCTGAAAAATAGTGGAATAACCTCTCCATCCACAATAAGTGACAGTTTGGTACGGTTTTTGCGTTCTCAAACGCTGCTGACTGAGTTTTTGCTGTCTGAAATTGATGCTATGGACGTGGATGAAGTTTAAAATCAGGAGGACGGCGCCATATGCCACCCAGCTGGTGAAACAATGTCTCTATTGCTTGACAAATTTCGTGTGATTTCTCGAAAAGAAGATTTTAATTGGCCGCCGCGATTAACATTTAACACCTTCAGAATTTTTGTTCTTGATCTATGTTTAAGATAAAGTCCACGCCAATACTCCACCAACGATTCATACACTGAAAGAATATATCATAGTTGCTATTCGCGAAATACAGCCACAATTATGCGAAAACGTGATGAACAATTTCATCAAAAGAATTACTATTTGTAGGCAGGCGGACATTTGGCAGATCGGTCGAGTTCATAATTGTAGACTTTGTTGCCCAAACCATGCAACAAAATTCTTTTAATACATTTATGAACACGAAACATAGCTGCATGAATGCGGCAGTCATACATTAGCAAAAATTAGTTCATAAATGTCAGTATAACTGACTGTTAAAAAATTAGAGAAATGAAACATGTCAAGGACCGGCGAATAAATTTTGGAAATTTAATAATTTAGATACGTGCGCTAGCATTTTATAATGGCTTAAACAAAAAATGATTTTGAGATTTATTCTAAATCTCTTGGATGGCATAAACTTTGAAAGTGAGCAAAAATAGAAGGCACAAAAACTCCAAGAGGAGACGCTTTGCTTATTCCGTTTTTTTATCCTCTGGTAGGAAATTTTGAAGTTTCGAAACTTTCTTACAATGTCGTCCCTTTCGTAAGAAAATGTAGGGAAAAGGTTTTAATTTCTGCAATAACTTTTTTCCACAGCACCGACTTCTTCCGCCGCCTAGCTGTCAACTCTAGCTTCATTCCCAGCCGAACGGAGATCAAGAATTTAACATCAACATTAGCCCACAATTTCTGGTCAGGTTCATTCCTATGGAAAATTATTTATTTATTTCATATTTTAAATGAGAAAAAAATATTACATATACATTTCTAGCGATATTAAATTAATTTGCAATTAATTATAATTTTACCTGCATTTTCTCTTCTGCCATATTTTTTCCTGCAATGCGGACAAAACAAAAACGCATGCCGATTTGACAGCATGCTGACTGTAATTTAACTTTTATGGACACAAATGTTGCCAGACTCATGCAATGATAATGCAGTCATTTTAAAAAATTAACGCAAAATTTGCAGGACTGCACGTTTTTTACATTTATGAACTCGACCATTATTCCATTACTAACCTCAGATTTTGCACTTTAGATTAAAATAAAAATATCATCACTTTTCATAAAAATGTTGCATTTTTCTATTAACTTTAAATGACACCTCTGGCTGGATGACCCTATATTACGCGATCAGCGTAATGGGTCATCGCGATGACTTTCTGTTGTCAAAATTAAGTAGAAAGCTTAAAGTATCGATTACACAGGACACTTTTTTTTATATATATTTCGGAGTTTAATTACGGTTGGGTTTTACTAAGAACTGTCATGATTGTCAGAATTTTATTGATCATACTAGTCTTTGATCTTATATGACAGATAGAAATATAAATAATGAACAATTTGTAGATTCCTTATTTGCTTTGTTTTTTTTGTAATAAACGCACACTAAAATTCAAGTTTCTGGTCATACCGGAAGTCACTTATGAATTTTTACCTATTGTTGATATTTCTCCTTGAAGTATGTTCTTGTATTAAACCCAGGAACTTAAAATTCGGCGCAGAGGTAGGCCTTAGCATATAACTGAAATAAAATAACCCATAAATTTAGATTTATGACAGAAAACCAAAACAAAAAGATTTAAAAAAGAAAACTTTCCGCGGATCTACAGGTTTTATTGCCTACTTCATATGGCGGTGAATTAAGAAGCTCTTTCTCGCTTAGTATTCCAACACACTAACCATTGAGCAGTTTCAAAAACTAGTATTTTTTCAGTTTGACCCCAATTTCGGGGTAAAAATTGGAAGGTTTTATCTATGAAGTAAGCCCTGCCAGTACACACAAGATTCTAGCTATACAGGGGTATTCGAAATGTTTTTTTTTTTTTTATTTGCAAGAAAAAATTAACATCTCTCACATAATAATCATGACATCAACTAAATATTTTAGGAAAACATTGATAAAGGGAGATCAACTTTAACCCTTACAAGCTTACAAATTATTTATTGACTCGGGATAATATCGCGAGCTTCCGATGAAATGCTTTTTATCAAGGTTCAGTGACTAAATTTTGATTTGAAAGAGAAATTCAGTTACTTTTGACAGAACACCAGGATGGTGATGAATTATTAATCGGGGTTAATAAGGTACTGATGAAGAGATACATATCTTCGTAGCAGTATTATGTTTTTATGATTTTTCAATTAGACTTTAACCATATATAAAGAATACAGGTCCAACTGTTCAAGGAGGGTTTTTTTCTTTTGAAAGTTTCCAATATTTGCTATGCTAAGCGAAGTAGGAACGGTGTAGAAGATTCGGTAATTGCAAATATATTTTGAAACTAACACAATGTAATCCAAGCAGAAATGGGAAGAAAGTAGATACGATATGCAAATTTCCAAACAGACCTCCCGGAGGCGAAAGCGATCGGATACTGTCCTAATCGGCCCAGAACCAGGTATCAGGTACTTAGCAAAGCCTTTTTCAAGGAATTATCAGAGATCCCTAACATACAGTTTTGAAAGATCATTAATTTTCTCAATTCCACTGGATGGATTTGAAAACTACCCCTCTCAGTTAAACCTATCAACATCCAGGTCACGTGAGTTGTGGTATGCAAAAGGACATCAGCGCTTCTTGTGTTTCTGATAGGACTTACCAGACAGCCACTCCTATTAACCTACCTACCTATTTGTCTGGCTAGTCTCCGATTTTTACAGAAGGTGCAGGGAAAAAGTGGAGGAAATAATTATTCCACATTTTGCTCGCACATATCCAGCCGCATCCAAAATCAGACTGTCCTATCCCTATCAGTACCGACGAAAGTAAAAATCATTTGAATTTGTTGAAATTTAATAGTTGACACTTTTAAGTAGAAAATTAGGAAAACCTATTTTTTTTCGGTTAGACATCCAGGATCCTTAAAAAAGAACCCGCATAAATGTGCGGGTTGGTATTTGAACAATTCAAAAAAGTAAAAAGCGGTTAAAATTCAAATAATCTTTATTTCATTTTAAATTCATTTAAAAATTAACTCTTATTAAAAAAACAACAAATAAATAATAATAAAAAACAATAAAAAAATACGCTTAACAATATTTCAGTACTTTTTAGTTTCACATTTGGTTTAAAAACATTTATCCTATTGCTCATGAAAACTTTTAAAACATTGTTTTCCTTGAGCAAGGCATAAATAAATGTTGCACTTTTCGCATCTTGTTCGCGTTCGGCTTGAACAATTTTTCATCTGCACATGCGTGCACTTTTAAGATTGTCTATCACTGGCCAATGGTTAAGCCCATCAAACCTTTTGCTTGCTCCTGGCAATGATGCACACCGTTGAGTGGAACTCCTTTCCAGTAGCAGACAGAACGTACATGTTTGTAAATTTAGCTGCGTCTTCAAAGTGTTTGTTGTCGAAGTAGCGTCTGAAGTATTCAACTGAAAGAAGCAATGGTCTCGAAGGAATTGGGACTGGATCTTGTCGAAGATTGGATTGAAATTCACAATTTTTCCAAATCATCCGGCGTGAGCTATTTGTTTCTCCTTGCTCTTCAACTTCAACTTCCTCAACTACCTCCTCAACATTCTCTTCTTCAACCATTTGAGCAGCTCAGACTGTCCTCGGTCGTTCTGAACACGAACTTATTCTTCCTCATCTGCAGAATCCTCACTCGTCGATGCTAAAAGATTTAAAAGTTCTTCCAAACCGGATTCTATTTCCAAACGCAATAATTTTCCTAAGAATGGACAAAAACGTCGTCAATTAATTCCAACCCACACAATTGTGCGCGTTACACATTAAGTTCAAATTTTAAAATATTTCTTTCTCATTTTGGTAATTTTTTGCAAACAAATTATTTTTAACATTTATTTTTCAAAATAAAACATTGCATCACTTAAATACACTATAAATTAAGAAATATTAACACTTACGTTGACTTCTTCTTGGAGCTCCAGACATGTCGTTGTTTGTACACGCGCTTTTCACACAAAAATGTCAAGAACAAGAAATTTTTTATTCCAACACAATTGATGCATTTGGAACTTTAAAATTAAGAAATTGCAGGGAGAACTAAAAAAAGAAAAAAAAGGGACTAATTTACCCGCACAAATGTGTAAGTGGGTACTGAAAGGGCTATCTGGGGGCTCTTTTCGTCGATAACGCCGATAACATAGCGAAACTAGCCTAAGAGATGTCAGTTAGGACATTCCGCAGTCTAAGCAGTTCAGTTGTGTCGTCTACCTACGCACAGAAACCGGGTCTTCCTTAACCCAGTCTAGCCTCTTTCCTGTATATAGGAATATAATACTACACAAACTTTGTCTTTAAATTATAAAAACCCGGAGATCTTTCTTGCTAAACAGATCGTTATCGTAAACTTAAATTTCGCAAATAATCTCATAAGACTAATCTTAAAATAAACGACGGATGTGTCATCGTCGAATAAAGTTGTTTTGCCTAAAAATGCAAATTCCCTGCATCTTCATTCAATTTCAAGATTGTACGTGTGTTGACGTTTTAATTTTTTCCTCAATAAATCGATAAGATAAAAATAAAAATTGAAGCGGCAAAATGTGAGTCAAGTAGATCTTAGCTCTTCTCAGGAGGAAAGTAAACAATTTTTTAAAGACGATTTTATTTAGCTTGCACTCAAGGTATAACTTTAGAGTCTCTTTCATTTCGCATAAGGCACATTAAACATACTTACTTGCAATGCTTTGCTTTGATTTATTATTCTATGATGTAGATATTATCACTCATATTAATTTATTTACTGTTTACAAATTCAGTTACCAATTGAATTATTTCGCCTCACTATTTGTTTGCAAAATATGAACTCTAAAAAGCCATTTTTTTAAACGTATCGCAGCGTTTGTTTGGATTCCGGTTTTACCAAAATTATAATTAAAAATTACTTGCGTCTCTTATTATGTTGCATATAATTCTTTTTTGTGTTATATCAAGTATAAAAGACGATGTCGGGATATAGTGAATACAATTTGTAGTCTCATTCGTTTGAGAGCAGTGTTTTCCAAAATGGTGAGATATGAAAACTTGTTTTTTGCCATTATTAATAACATACATTTAACATACTAATTTTCTGTCTAGATTTTACCTTTTGTGCTAATCGCGTTGTGTGGAGCAGTTTCGGGTGATGTTTCTGAAATAATTAATCCGTCAAGGGAGTATCTCCCTCCAACGAGAGGATATTTACCACCTGTTTTGCCCAAACTACGTGTACCATCAACGTTTACGCCTGCCATAACAACAACGTCGTACCAACAGAATCCACAACCATTTTCGACTCCTTTACTTAACCTTGCACAGGAAATTCAACCTCAGAGTACTGCTGAAATTATTAGACCTGTTGCACCCACCTTTGAGAATAAAGAAATCATCACAGCACCATCGGTTACGAATGCAGTTTCCATCCGAAGAGAGTATTTACCTCCACTTACCACAACGACTGTTGGTAATCAGCGAAATGATAATCTTCCTGTAGTGCCATTCATTGCAACACCAAATGGGATAACAATACATTCAAATGGAAATGACGATGATTTGGAAGTTCTTACAAACACCATATCACAGCCTTCACTTAATGCAGTCACCGTGCCGCAGCCTACTGCAGGCGTAGTCACTGGCACTACGGATTTAACCTCAACAAGAATAACTTCACACCCGTCCGTTGTGACATTCGTATCGGGAACTTCTCCAGTTCCTATTACAGCAGAGACCACGTCTGTACCTGCGTATATACAAAATACGGCAGCAGCCTTAACAACAGAAGATAGTTCAGAAACTGACCCTTTCATTCGTATCAATGCCTCAGAATTATCTGAGTCGATTGATGGGCTTCCATCTGAAGTGGTTGAAGTAACTACTCCGGAAACAATACTATCTGAAGACGGTTACCATTACAGTGTTCCTCTCGTTTCATTTGGCGGTTAATAGGAAATAATTATGCATGTACGTGTGTTTATTTGTATATTATTTGAATCAGAAAATAAATTTATTGGAAATATTTTCACTGTATCAATTCTTGCTACACAGGAAAGCTGTAAGTCAGTCCTTTTACTTTTTATTTAAACTTGTGTTAGAAAATTTTTTTTTATGAACGTACCGGTTAAGCTTAGATTAAACCACGTGTAAAAACCATACCATTATGTACCCGTAACGTCAACGAAAAGTGCAACATACCAGTTGCACATTTGATACGTCTTGCAAATGTGCCAAACCACAATGCACATATCATTGTCTAAAAAAAATTTACATATAGTGGCGCATACATACCTATGTATCTGTGGTGTTTGTGGGGGAAATGATTATTCCAAAAATTGAATTTTTCTATCAAAACTGTTTTAAACCTTTGGGCTATATTTTCATTCATCTGCCAATTTAAAGCTGCAGCAATGGTTGTAATCATTTGGCCCAAAATTATTAAGTGCCAGCGTTTTATTTTCTATATGGTACTACTAAACAACTTTTAAGTGCACGAATGCACATGTGGAGTGGATGAGCCGCAATGTGACGTCGGCGTTGCCTGCATACATAGGCGTTTGCGTCTTTGACTCACCTCAACATTAGGCGTTAAGGGCTAAGATGAATCTGGAAATTCCCCTAAAATCGAGCGATCGGCAACTTCTGATGGCAAACTCTAAGTTGTCTCCAAATCCGAAGTTTGATATCCAAACGCTTTGAAATTCACATTTGTTTGTTTTATTAAGAAGCCGAAGAAGACTATAAAACACGACCACACACCAAAATGACCGATAAAAATATGTAGCTTCAGGTTTTCTGCTGACACATATTTGGGTAGCAAAACTTTTAAATGCATAAAGTTGTTTGTGACACCCGATTAGACGATATATGTCAAAATGAACATATTTTTATGCGCAACGGGTACAACGTATTGTCAACATATTTGTATGTGCTATATGCGACTGACATAATTATGTCTTTTAGATGCTATGTGATCATTAATGACAGCTATCTAACGTCATAATGATAACACAGGCACACAACTGTGTGGTTTTAACTAGAGATCTCGATCCAAGGCGTGGATTTAAATTAGGGCTCTCCATCCAATCCGTGTATTTAGATACACGTGAATTTGGTTCGTTTCGTGTATGATGTGTTGGTACTCGGGCCGTGTATGACGAGCGGGTACTTGGTCCGTCTATTTGGGGCGTGTAATTAACAATTGTAATTTGTTTTAAATTGTGAGGTATAAGGATGAACAACATGAAATGTCCGATTTTGTGGTAAAAATTTCAAAGCCGATATTTTATTTTTTGTCGTTTAATTTTATCTTTGCTTTCTTGGAGGCGGTAGCCTCCATAATAGACATAAGTCTCCTTAAGCTAGTGTCATAACCGAACGAAAATTTTGCTTAATTCGTTTCAAAAATGGAAACTGCCCATAATACAATTAATGCAAATTAAGCATCTATCAAAGTTTTTCCCGCAGATTTGTTATTAAATTCGATTAAAAACGATGAAAAATGAATTTCGTCCGACATTGCGATTTCTTTTTTGTTTTGTTTTGATTATTTTCTTGTTCTCCTTTCTGTCAAATCGAGTTCGCTCGCCACTTAAGTGATTGAAACTAATGGAAACTTTACGAAACTGGACAAAGCTGAGCGCTTAGTACATTATAATCGGTTCATATGAATTTTATGTGTTCGCGTCATCATTAACTGGGCCTTTGCCTTGCCAGGAAAAGAGATAAAAATAATTTAAAACCTTCATTTTAGACTGAAACGGCGGTTTTCTCAACATTGTAATTTCAGACAGATTTGTTGCCACAGAAATATAAGGAAATATTATGTGCAGCAGCTACATATAAAGGGTAAAGCATATTTCCTTCCGCAACCAATATTGTTTTGCGTGTTGCATTATTTTCAATACAAAAAAACTCAAATTTTCATTGCTGTATCATATGGATTAATAAAAATTAAACTTTCAGAAATAATAAATTATTCTAAACTTTGTTTTCAAATTTAAATTGGGATTAAGATTTGCATAAAGGTGAGTCTTTTGTTGTTTAAAAGAACATTTCGTTATTTTAAAGTGAGCATACTTTGTTTGACAGCGTATGCGTCTTGATACTCGGATTCCCAATGAATACCTAGTCGAGCTTCCGCAAGCAAATGATAAATCGGACATAGCAGGTGTTTTGAAGTATGTACATTTAACTATTTGCATATGAATATGAAGCTGTGGGAAGCAGAGTAACAGGTAAAGCAGACACTTGTTTTTATTTAAATTTTTGTTTTGTTTTTCATTTTGCCATTTACCGACATAGTTCCTATGTCTGTTAATTGCACATATATATGTATAAATGTACATATACATAGTAACCTCTCAAAACATTTTAAAAATCGACTTCTTCGCTTTGCGTTTTCATTATTTATAGCGTTTATGATCTCCTAATTTGAACTGAAGACCCTACACATAATTTCATTTCATGTTTGAAAAAAAAAAAACAAAACAAGAAATCGAGAGGTGTTAAGAAATCAGATGTCGGAAGTTGGATGGATTTACTTGATTACCGAGAATACGATAAAATTACGTCTTTTTCATAACATGTAAGAGGTCGTTTCTATATTTGTTTTGCTTTTGTTTTAAACTAGTAGTAGTTTGATGTCTGTATATCATCTTGACATTTCTATCTGCCTTCACTCTAGCAGAATAACTGCAACAACTTAAGTCATAAAAAACAATAATTATAAAACAGTTTTGTCGTCCTTATAAAACCAGGATTCATCATCTACATATTTGTGAAAATCAACCATTCGAAAGTTTTTCGTACATACTGTTGGCCGATGGTTTAAAATACAGTGAACTCTATATAATTCGAACCTCCATAATTCGAAAACCTCTATAAATAGAAGCATTCTCTCAGTCCCATGAAAAAACTTCTGTTAATCGAAGAAAACCTACGCAATTTGTCCCTTTCGTTAATTCGAATAAACTGAAAACCTATCTACTTCGAAAATTATGGCTTTTTTACCTCTATAATTCAAAGTCAAGTCTATTTGTTTTTCTTCAACTGTTCATTGAAATTCGTACGTGACGACAGTAAGGCATAGAAACAAATGCTTGAGAGATGCTTAAAGTAATGTTAACATATATGTTTATAGATACATACATACCTACGAGTAATAAAAATTTCGTTTGGCAAAAATAATTTTTTTCTGAAACCTCCTTGATTCGAAGTTTTTCATTGGTCCGATGCAATTCGAATTATCGAGAGTTCACTGTAGGTAGAGCAGTGGCATTTGAACCCATCTCACTAGCTATCAACTGTCATTCATGGATCTTTGTAAATTTTTGCCATAATGAGAATCACATTTATATTTGTTCGGATTTTTGGGGTGACCTTCAGGAATTTCTGAATTTATACGACCCATTTGCATTTTTAAAAAATCTGTATTGAGTTATTAATTTTAATTTTCTCATTTCCATTTGTGTCTCTGATTATTTGAATGAAACTATGTTAGACTTTTAATTTATAGAAATAAGAAAAATAGAAAGAGAAAATAAGAAATGAGAAGTTTTTTTAACGAAGTTTTATTCTCCTCGTCGTTTGCAACTGACTGCTAGCTACGTGAAAACAAAAAAGACGTGAAAAGACTTTGTGGCAACAACCTAGACCAACCACCACTGACTGGCTTGCATACAATTTGTCGGGTTGAGGTCATTTAACTTTTATAACAGGCGATTCAACTAGTTTTTATGTAAATAAGCAATAGAATGTTTTGCCAGCTAGCTATATGAAAGAAATAATAACGCGCAAGAACAAAGATCCTGGTGTCAACTTTACACAAAATCTCAGTCTACTAGCGCACTTTAACTCAATTAAAAACTACAGTCGCTACCAAATTTTACCAGACATGTTTTTTTTCGCAATACGACTTTTTTTTTATGTAGTTTGCCCTAAGAAGCTGCTGAACAAATTGACATAAGTAGCCACCTCCATGCTTCAAATTAAACAAAAAAAAGTTAAGGCTCATTTTATGCGAGAATTTTGTGTAGGTTTTGGCCATGGAGAAGCTGTCGTGACGAATATTGTTTTATCTTTCCGTGAGCCCGATGGGGTCTCAGAAGCCCGAATTTTTCAAAAACCTTGCAGTTCTTGTAATAGGAACGTTAGCGATACAAATTCTCAATAGAGCTGAAGTTAGATATTTACGCTGGCGATTCCCACCAATTCCTTAATGTAGCACGCAAGTTTGCGCGAATAAGTCCCAAATGTCCCAGACCTCACTCGGGCTCGTTACGTGGCAAAATTTGTTTAATAGTAGCAAAGAGCTGCAATCTCAAAATTGCAATTTTGAATTTTGTGTTATTTTAAAAAAATTAAATGAGTCATTTGCGATACATGTTTTGTTATCAACAATAAACCTGCTACAATGTTAAATTTAATTTCTCCTCGCCC
Source organism: Criorhina ranunculi (assembly GCA_951813785.1). Lineage (NCBI taxonomy): Eukaryota > Metazoa > Arthropoda > Insecta > Diptera > Syrphidae > Criorhina > Criorhina ranunculi. Next base: position 27,342,490 of record OX638382.1, on the reverse strand, counting down.
TTTCCAAAGTGCTGCTTGGCATTTCAGACTCGGATGGTTCGCCTGAAGGGATCACGGTTTCTTCCTCTATTATTCCAGGCTCTGCGCTGTAGCTTCGACAAATACCTATTGTGCAAGGCGCAACACACGTTCACTATACTTGTGGCCTTTCTCGGAGCATAGTGCAATTCTCGCTCATTTAGAAGGCATCTGAAGCGGCTACTGAAAACTCGAAGTGCATAGCAAGTTTTGACCAAGAATGAAATTGGTCACGAATTCGACCCTAAACAAAGGCAAATGCATCCTTATTCAACCGAAAATACGAGGTAAATCTGAAAATGAGGGCTTAAGTAATTTTTTATTCAGAATATTCAAGAACTCACAAATAATCCGGAATTTCCATAAGATAAGAGCTATCTCGGATTTTTCTTCGCAGTCTGCACATCTGTATTGCCCTGCCGTCTTTATAATTGTCGTCAAAAAACAAATCAACACTGCTTATCATGTTTTATTATTTATATTTACTTAAAACCGCAGAAATCACACCAAAATAATTAATCTTTTCGACATTTCACAAATGTCATTTCATGGCGTATGGTTGGCAACATTGTTTTCAGAGGCAAATAAGAAAGTTCGCCAACCGTAATACGACGACATCAGTAATTTGCGGGGGAGTTCGACTCGGTTACCGTAATAGGAGTGTAAGTTTGTTTTCCTAGCTTCATAAAATATAATATTTTGCATAAAGCACGTTTATTTCTTATTTATGTTATGCATTTATAAGTCTAATACTGTCTTTGCGATTCTTAAAATAAGCCATAATATGCATGCTGTACTCCACCAGGCTCATGTCGCAGCCTTTTTCACCAAGCTTTCGGAAAGCGGATTTCGAAGAAATACGAACTGTGTCTTCATGTTATTCCAGTAATGACCCTAAACACTAAAACCACAATCCTTATATACTGTATAAGTGTATATGTATGTATACGCAATATAACGGATTCCGAAACTTTGTAAACGCGTTTCTATGGTGAATATCTGAGCTGATTTCGTAGTCGTCGTATAAGTCGATCAACTACGAAAAAAGCTGACGTCAACTCTACTGCATGGGCATAACACTGGCAGTAGGGTGGTCATATGGCTTGAAAGTGTTGATAGTACTAATAACATCAGGATCTTCGAAAGAAATACTGTGAACTATAAGCAATGGCAACAGTACCAATAATTGTCCCCAGTCATTCTGGACACCACTCTTGGAGCAAAAAGACTGAAACCTAATACCACCTGAGTTTCAAAATCACTACACTAACACTAGCGCAGTGTGAATAGCATCATAAGGGTATTCATTACCTCTTTAGCGCTAGTGAATTATATAAAAAAAAGGTGAGCGTTATCGGTTAAGAGAGGAGCGTGTTGCCCCCCTTTTTATTCCCTAAAATGCGCAATGATAAAACTTGAAAATTCTAAATTTCATTTATTTCTAACGCACTTCTATTAGGTTCACTTGTAACTATAGGCGTGTTTTTTTGAAACCTAGCTAGCCAGTCGTTCATTTAGACGATTCCCAGCCAGCCAAAGCCAGCCGATTTTTTATACCTTCAAGCTGGCAACTGTCAAAGTATTAAAGGGTGTTCCATGTATAAAATAAGTGAAAGTAAAATTTAAAACTTTGGAAGCGGGTACAATTTTTTATAAATTACTACGTTTACATGAGGATTGAATTCAATAAGCCTACTCGATTCGATCAAAAAATTTGTGCGATTGAATTCAATTTATGCATGTATACCCAGATTGAAAATCGAGTTCGACACCTTAAAAAGGTGGGGGATTTTTCTCGCAGTGACGCCAAGGAGCAAAAAATGTTGGTTTTACCCTAATTATCTTTCCACCAGTATTGCAATAAGACAAAGTTCCGAACAAAAATTTGGAAATATAGGTATAAAGAGGTAAGCAATAATCACGAAACAAAAAAAATGCCTAACTAAAATTGTGTCCATATTAGAAGTAAATGTACTGTCTTTTTCCAATTCAAGAAGAGCAAATTGGTTTAATTCCATTAAAAAAATAGACTTATTACATGAGAAGACTTCGAGGGATTTAAGGGTCTCGAAGCATTAAAATGTATTTAAAGTTTAAGCATTGCTTAAAATTAAGCCGCAAATTTCAGTTTAAAAATGTAAAAATGTAAATGTTAAATGTAGCAATATTACAGAAGGTAAAAACAAATATCGAAAGGAGAAAAACATCAAACTAAGTGACAACAGAGATAAAGAATATCCTACAAAATTATATGTTAGAGTGCGCATGTACCATTTCTTTAAGTATTTTAATAAAAATAGCACGCAATCTTATGACAAAACAAAATTATTTAGCCTAACACATATGTGAATGCTTTATGTATCTTTACTAAAATGCTTTAAAAAAAGTTGTTGAAAAATTAAATGAACGGAACACCCTGTGCAGCATTCTGAAATAATTTTTCTGATCTTTTGTCTTTCTTTCACTGCTGTCTTTCTATTGCTGTCTATTTCCCTACTACTGTCAAGAGAACATAGTTACCAACGTCTATAAATAAAAACATCGCCTTTGGCGCCGCCTACCCATGAGATATCGTAAAATTCCTAGCCAGTTGCTTTTGACTGGGATCAAGAGTTGTAGCCAGCCGATTGTTGTATTTGTTTTACGTGTGAAATTTTACTTTACTAGCAAATACTTGCTAGCAAGGTTTCAAAAAAACACGCCTTATGTATCTTAACAAATTTAAAAATCCCATTTTCACTAAGCCCCACAGATTTTATCAATTTGAATATAAGCATGTATACATGGTTCCCGTGACAATACATTTAAACACTTCTATGTAATCAAAATTCCATATGACGGATGAACTTGGCATTCATGGTCTGATTGGAGCATAAATTACATCTGGGGGTTTTCAGGTTCGTAAATTACGAATTTCAAGTTAAAATTTAGGAATTCAAAATGGAGGCGCCAAAATTGTTGACGAATTTGGCATTTATGGCCCGATAAGACTCAAAACCGATATCTTTGTGTTTTCGGAGTCACGGATTGATTGTCGTTTATTTCATTCAGTTGTAGATTTTATCGATATTTATATGGATTGTGATTTAACCCAAGTTCACCTGTTCAATATTCTTAAATAAGGTATACGATGATATCTGAAGTTATGCTTCCAAGTTTGAGATTCTCTGATTTGGATTGCGCGTATAGTGGTTATGCTCCCTCCGTACTTGTTCATTTAGGAAAGTTTCTGAACCCGTACATATATATACATTTGTATATTGCATGAACCAAGTATAAATTCCTCTACTATATATTTTTAAGTCTATCCTATCATTTCTTGAGGAATTTTAATTAAATATATATTTGTTTGAATAACTTAATTCAAATTAAATTGTTAAAGAAACTAACAAGGAACTTTGATATAACGAACTAACACCCGGATATAACAAAAGAAAGTTGTCACTCTTCTATAAGTTGCCTTCCTAAAAGTTACAATGAAGTTCAGTTGCCGGCTGTTACGCATAATTCACAGCATAATCGGCAAAATGTTGCAAAAATAGATATTAATAAATTCTTCTCTGTTCTAAAACAACTTTTTGGCATTGGTTGGCGTTAAAGATAATTCGTAAGATGATCGCTTAGTTTGTAATACTGTTAAATATGGATATAAACAACCCCTTTTCATTACAATGAAGTTATTAGTTATAAGAAAAAACAACTCGAATTTATAGAATATGCTCCACATAATGCATAAGCAGAAATCCTTTCTTATCTGAATTTACGTAAGAGAAATTGTATAGTCAACAGTTTAGTGAATGTAATGTCTTTCCACCTTTATATAACTCTTATCGTCAAACCAATATCCATTAGATGTTTAAAACTAAACAACCTTTCCTACTCGTGTCTCGATAAATCTGTAATATGAATAGTTCAGTGAACTTAGACGCTATGAACGAACTGAATCGCGCCGACTTTTATTTTCATTTAACTTCTTTATTCTCGTATTAAAAAAGTGACAAAACGAAGGTCATTGTATAAACTTGAATGGTTCGCTTTGTATCTACAAACAGGTTGTTAGGCAAAACGAAAAACCCATTCTAAATCACGAAACAAAGCATCTTAAGCTAAGCTAATAAGATATGCAAATTTGATTCTCATATCATGTAGAAAAAAAAAATTGAAAGTAGTTTTTCCACATTTCAAAAAAGAACGTCTCTCAAATTCCTATACTATTCAATTTTAAATGAGATGTTTACTAATTTTTTATTTTTTTCTTTGCTTCTAAATATTTTCTCCTTCCATCTTTATTTAATGAATGGATTTTGTAGTTAGCAAGCAAATACAAATGAAAACCAACCAATTTTACTATGAAATCTCATGTTTAAATGGTTTTGTTTACCTTCATATGATGTAAGATCGCTGCCATTTGCATGATAAATGACACCTTAAAAAAAACTTTCTGAATGTTACAACAATTCCTTGCTACAATTTTTAAGTTTGCCGAATTATTCCAAACCTAATTTTTCAAGCACTTAACTTTGACATGTAAGAGTAATGATTTTACCAAGTTTCCTATAATAATTTTTTAAAACCCATTTTTGTTTTTTTTTAAATTTAATGCAAAAATATTCTTAGTCTTTATATATTTTGTTTCCATAGACTCTGCACTTAACTGGAACTCCAGATAGAAACTACGGATCATATCGAGAAATGAATCTGTGAATTGACCCCCAAAAGGTCGTATGATTTTACCTTTCGATTATTTTCTTTGCGAACACGCGAAGTGGAAAAGTGATGGAAAAGCGATGCACACCAGATGTGCTATTATGTGTCTTCTTTAATCTCGTGATATGGTAGATAGTTCGCAAGCCAGGTAGAAAATCCATCCAGCTGCTGGTATAATATTATTGGATGATCCAAGCGTGCCGCCAAAGAAGACTTCACCGCATTAAAGATGGAGCGAAACGGATTGGTCTTGAACTTAATTAGCACAAAACAAAGTGGTAAACAAAAAAAGCATAAGTCCACGGCCAAAGAGCGGACATCATGCTTCATGGTTTGAATCAACCGCAGGTCTGTCTCAAATTAGTCCCAAAAGTCGGCCGATACACAAAAAAGTAAATACACATTATTTCTATTGCTAATGTTATCTGAATCGGCACTAAATTATTATGAAACTAAGGTTGAAATTTACAGTAGTTTGTAGAAAAATAATTTAGTATTCCAGGCGGAGATTCACGCAATAGAACTATGCATCAGAAAAAATATAAACAGAGCAATGTCAAATAAGAAAATTTACATTCTATCTGACAGCAAAGCTGCCATCCAAACTCGTCTGGGACTGCCTCCAATTACTTATCGCATTGGCTTGCACAAACAGAGTTCACCCCATTTGGGTACCGGGCCATAGCGGATATGAAGGTAATAAAAAGGTAGATGAACTAGCCGGATAGGTTCTGCATCAACCTTTATAATTCCCAGACCATTCTGCGGCCTCCCAACAAGCACAACTAAAGGCTGTATTAACAAGTGGTTAAAAGACAAAGCACAACATTACTGGACAGAAACGGAAGGTATCAGACAAGCTAAAACTTTTATACCACCCTCTTCCCAAAAAAGATCAAAACAACTTCTACAACAAACGAGGTCAGATTCGAATCATCACAGGCTTTCTTATCGGAAACTGCCAGGTTAAAAAAAATCTCATGACTATGGGAATAGCACAAGATAACACGTGTAGGATGTGTAACGAGGACGAAGTATCAACAGAACACAAACCATATCACTGTAACTGCCTCATAAAGACACGTCATCGTTTTCTAGGTAAATACTACATCGTGGCGTAAGATATAACTATCTTACCCAAAGATATCGCCAAAGATTCGTCGCTCACTCCAGCATCATGGAGGAGCTCTAATTAAGAAGACATCACAATAGGCCCATTTGCGACCGCAGTGATTAGGGACTAAGGACCACCTCAAATTTTAATCTAATCTAATCTATGTTGAAGTTTGACAAAAATTAATAACTAAGCCTGTAAATTAAACAAACTTAAAAAATACTTTTTTACCATTTTATCGAGAATGACTTTTTTAGATTGAAGGTCGCAACACCACTAAATGAAAAACGTTTTTAGAAACCTTTTTGAAAAATGTAAAAAAAACCTTCGGACATTTATTTTTTTTTCTTTTTAATCTGAACACCGCAAAAAACTGTCAAAGTTTTTAATGAAACTGATTTTTAAATTTCCTAAAAACCCGTTATAATCTAAATTTGTTGGAAATAAATAGTGTACCAAGTTTGATTAAAATGTGTTCAGTGGTTCTCGAAAATTAGTTATGTCGATTTTGAAATTTAAGAAATTAATGGTAAGGAGCTTACTTAGTTACTCTGAAATGGGAATATGAAAAGAACTGGGAGCGTTAATTAAAAGAAAAAAAAAACTTGAATTATGATGTTTGATTTCGCTGAATCTTGGAAACTTCTAAAACTATTCTACACTTTATTTCGCCAGGCGCTACAGCCTCTCCAGTTAACACCATCCCTTGCCAGTTACCTTCAAATGCGTTATTCAAGTTTTATGAGATCCCCTTTATCTAGCGCACGAAATCGAAAATCAGGTCTGCCATTTTTGCGTCATCAATTCGGGATGTATTAGAAGACTTTTTGCGTCAGCGGCAGTCTGATCTTCATCCATTCTACATAACCTATCCACCTTAGGTTCAAAAGATCGAATGAAGGCAGATGGATTAACAATCGAATCTCGAATCTTGTTCTTAATTAAATTAAAAAATTTGTTTTAAACGTCTTACGCTCGGATTCCTAGCTTCCAAAAGAAGTGCTGGATTTTCAGAGATGAATTTCACTTTCGAATTCACCATTATTTTAGCTTAAAAAAAAAATACGGCATAAAATGCATGTGAACTGTTTAAATCAATATGTGCTGGAACGTTAAGATTTGAGCTTTAGATACAAGTTATGTAAAGAAAAGACATTTAGGTTGAAAATAAAATGAAAAGTGTTACCTAAATAAAAAAGGAATACATCTCGTCGTTTTCATTAACTTTCATTTTGAATTGATAAAATAAAAAATAAAAAAAATAACTCAAAATTTCCATCCCTTGCAAAATTCACTCACGATGACGTCACATTACAATTGGATGCAACTGTCAAACATGAGCCTAATGCATGCTCGTTGTATCTCTTTCAAGCTATATTTTGAAATTCCTCGCTTTATGACTTTTTCAGAGGTACTGCTCGATTGCGTAATCTGCACACAAACCGCAATTCTCCAATATTTTTCCAGTTAAGTTCAAGATTCGAATCAAAGTCAATTTGTATGTACATACACATGTGTTTATAGTATGAACAATATAAGTATACAAAATTTGACTGAGTGGTTGTATGGCGTTAAGCCATAATACGAAGCTCTGGTTTTAAAGATATAAGCATTAAGAAGTTTTGTGTTTCTCCCGGGTGAAGCCGGATACAACAACTAGTATTGTTTCAATATTTGGGTGCAGGGGTTAAAGATAACATATCTCAGTGATTAGTCATATCATATTACGCTTATTTTTATTAGCACGCAACGTGATGACGAAATTTGACTGCTTTGAATGGAAACAATCTTAGAATTCAATTATTTGAAAATTTTATGAGAAAAATGATACATGTTATGGTCGAATAAACAGGTTTTAGACTTGTAGTTTTTCCTTTTGACAAGGTGACACGCTAGCGTTTATTTACTTGTTTTACTCCAAAAAATATGATTATGTAATTTAAATTTTTATTCTGAAGCCTCACAGACATCGTGTTTAGCTTTAAATCACGGAAGAATCGTATCCCAAACCAACAATAAATAACAAACAAAAAAAAAAAAACTGTAGCATAATATTTCATGCCATTTTTATATCCTATTATGTTAGTTCGTTTTTTTTTAATACATATTTATCTTTAATCAAACCTTTGAGATAAGGTATTTTTGTATACAAAAATGCAAATTTATGTTTCCTTTTTTGGATTTGAATTTCAGATAAGGTGAAAGGGAATCTGAACCCAAGGAGTATGAGATTGTAGCGGGTAGCCAGCTCTTTTAATAACACTAGTCTACAGTGAAAAAGTATCCGAAATAATTTAAACTAATTTCTGCTCGTCTACCCATGCTGAATACACATTGATAAGTAAAAGTCATTTATTAGTTTAAGTTTTCGCGATATCCGCATCTTCCGTATTTAACGATTTTACCGTCATTCGACTGGCTAATATTGATATTTTCTTAATTTGTTGACATCAAGAATTGAAAATATTGTGTTTTAGTGCTCTTTTCTGTATAAATAAGTAATAAAAGCGTTAAAAGTAAACATTCAATTATATTTTATATTAAAATGTCTCGAAAATGTGTGAATAATCCCGACAATTTTTGTTACATTTGTGGTGAGGCTATATTTAGTAAACAAACGTGTTCTGTATCGCCTACAATAAGAAAAGCCTATTGTTACTACTTTAACAATAAAATGAAGCACCAGGATAAAAGCAAGGTTCCACATTTCTGCTACAATCCGTGTTGTACAGGTTTGAGAAATTGGCTAAGTGGCAAAAACACCATTTCGTTTCGCAATACCAATGCAGCGGCGAGAATCGACAAATCATGCAACTGATTTTTATTTCTGCTTAACGACTTATATAAAGGGTGGTTAAATTTTAAGGGCCGATGTTGAATGTGAACCACACCTAAACGTCAAGTTTTTTTTCTGCATTTCATTTGACATTTCTCAATTTCAGACTAATTCAATTTGAACCATGGAAAGATACACAATCGAGCAACGCGTTAAAGTAATTCAGGCTTATTATGAAAATGGGCGTTCAAATCAAAATGCATATCGTACACTTCGTGATTTTTTCGGTCAATTTAATCGTCCAAATGTGCGTACAATCGGAAAAATCGTGCAAAAATTTGAGCAAACCGGGTCTGTAGAAGATGTGAAAACACCAGTGCATGCTCGTACAGCTCGTACTGCAGAAAATATTGCTGCTGTTCGCGATAGTGTGGCTGAAGTGCCGTCCACCTCAACTCGTCGTCGTGCCCAACAATTGCACCTCTCACGCTCGTCGTTGATGAACATTATGCATAAAGACTTGCATTTACGCGCTTACAAGGTGCAATTGACTCAAGAACTAAAGCCTCTTGTCCATTTCAAGCGTCGTCAATGGTCAGAATGGTGGCAAGAAATGGCAACAGTGGATGATCAATTTTCGAAGAAAATCGTCTTCAGTGATGAGGCACATTTTCACCTCAGTGGATTCGTCAATAAGCAGAATTGGGCGAATGATAATCCAAGAGTGATTGTCGAAAAACCAATGCACCCCTAAAGAGTGACTGTTTGGTGCGGTTTATGTGCTGGCGGCATCATCGGACCGTATTTTTTCCAAAATGAGGCCGGTCAGGCAGTTACTGTGAATGGTGATCGCTATCGTGAGATGATAACGAACTTTTTATGGCCCGAATCGGAAGATATGGATGTGGGCGATATGTGGTTTCAACAGGACGGTGCCACTTGCCACATAGCTAACGAAACAATGGCTCTTTTGCGGGAGAAATTCAATGGCCGTGTTATCTCACGTCGTGGCGATGTTAATTGGCCGCCACGATCATGCGATTTGACACCGTTGGACTTCTTTCTTTGGGGTTATTTGAAAGAAAAGGTGTACGTCGATAAGCCAGCAACAATTCAAGAGCTAAAGGATGAGATAATTGGGTACATTAACGGCATAGAACCTCAATTATGCCTCAGCGTCATCGAAAATTTGGACTATCGGATGGAGGTGTGCCGCCGAGGTCGCGGCGGCCATTTGGCCGATATTTTGTTCCATACATAATTGAATCATACCAATATTATCATAATAAAAAGAAATGACAATAATTTCCTAAATAATTTGTGTTTTATTCAAAATCAACATCGGCCCTTAAAACTTAACCACCCTTTATTTGAAAAAGCAAGGGTGTTTCTAAAAAAAAAAAAATACCGGCACCAGCCACAAGAGATAGGTGGATTTCCTTTGTATGCAACTTTTAAGTAAAATATTAAAGTAATCCAAAATGGCGAAATTATAACAATTACCCATAAACGAGTATACATTTTGAATTTCAACGAAATCGGAGCAATTTTAAAGAATTTCAAGATGGCGGATTCAAAATGGCGGGAATTTTTTTGCAAAAATATGCTTATACTATTACCGTTTCTATACTATTAAAAATGAAAATGCAACAATTTTATTAATGCGGAATTTGAAAAATGTAAAGGGGTGTGACACGCTCCCCTCCCAACCGATTACGCCCATCTACAAACTCAGCCGAGCTATTCACCATATCAACATGTGTACAAAATATCAGTCAATTCGGTTAAGAACTGCGGGCCCTATCGTGCGGACAACATTTCATTGTATTGCATAAATAGGCGTGACACGCCCCCCTCTAAACCGATCCCGCCCATCTACCAACTCGTCCGAGTTATTCATCATATCAACAAGTGTACAAAATCTCAATAAATTAGGTTAAGAACTGTGGCCCCTATCGTGCGGACATGATTTCGTTATATTACATAAATGGGCGTGACACGCCCCCCTCTCAACCGATCTCGCCCATCTACGAACTCGTCCGTGCTATTCACCATATCAACATGTGTACCAAGTTTCGTTCAATTCGGTTAAGAACTGCGGCCCCTATCGTGTTGACAAGATTTCGTTATATTGCATATATATAAACATTTGAACGGACCATGGTTTTGGTGTTTACTATAGAGGTCTTGAAAAGTTGCATTCAAATTTTTTGAAAGTTGCGTCATGAGGACCTCTGCAATAGGTAGTATTTCTTCGAAATCCACCTAAAACTGCCGTAGTTTAACCAAACATACCATCGGCTTCTTGTCCTCTGCCGCACAGAAACCTTCCATCAGGACATCGCAAACATGGAAAAACGATATCAGGGCAAGTGGAACGTTTCAATGTTGGCGGATTATTGCTGGACTGTTGTTTGTCGAGATATTACAGAAGCAGAATACAAGAGGGCAACGAAAAAACACGTATCAATTCTGCTACTTAGTAGAAGAATGTTAATTTTTGCAAAAAAAAGATTTATTTTTTTCAACAAAACTGAAACTAATTTTAAAATATTATTATTATTTTTATATTCAGCATATGAAAATTAATGAAAAAAGTTACTTTACATCAAGAATACTTTTTCAAAGTCAAAATTTGTAGACCAGTGTAATTTTTGTTTGCCTGAAAACACGTTTCTTTAGAGTAGTAGTTTCAAATATTTATAAGTCGCAGAGAATATTTCAGGAGAGCATAAGATGCAGAGTACTCCGTCGCCCGTATGTCAAAGGTTTATATACATATATAATATAGTACACATCTATGTTATGCAATTTTAGAAATTTTACTTGATTTAATTTTCCAAATTGTTGGTCAGTATATTATCTTGGTTATAGCATAGGCAAGACTCTTATTTCGTGAAGCATTCGGATATACTCCGCGGAGCACAGTTTGTAAATCACGACTCGAGAGTCCACGATCTCTATATTACAATAAAAATCTTTGCAGTATTAAAAAAAAAAATGTTTTTAAGTATAGGAATCAACTGATAAAATGATGTAATTTGTTTGGGTCAAACATTTATAACTTACCTTTGTTAATATCCACACATCCGAGCTGGGTCCACTTAATGGGCATGCCTCAATGAAATCACGTAAGTAACCTCAAATGTATTTACATAAAAGCCTGTTTTAAAAAAGACAGACACAGTTCATATTTTTTTTTGTTTTAGAAAAGCCAATTTTTAGATTTAAAATGTTGGTATTGAGCTTAAATAAATTGACAACAAAAACTAATCTTGTGGGAGACACTAACAAAATAAAAATAAAAAATTGAATTTTTGTGTATTGCCTAGTGGTCGCCTTGGCCTAGTGTGTTGGATAGCTAAGCGAGGGGACACGGGCTCGATCCCCAAAACCCCCAAATGTTTTTCGCGACACCACCTCTTCGCAGGCATGACAAACCTTAAAGAGTATAATCAATCATGAAGATGCTTTCAATCCCCGCCGTTCGGAATCGGCAATCAAACTGTAGGTCGCCTTCATTCGAGCAAAAAGTAAAACACACAACATGAATGGTGTGAGAAGTTAGACCTTTAGCTCTTTATGAGCTGTCGCGGGAAATATTTTTTTTTTGCATAATCTCTATTATTTCATTCGTGCATGTAGGAAATATGATATATATTATATTAAATAAGCTCTGATACTACTCCTTGCCACAGTATTTGTATTATTTTAGATGAAACTAAAGGAACGCGAAGTTAAAATTCTCACCAAAATAATCTCCACCCAACTTCAAGTTTTTTCGAAGAGTAATGGTGTTTTTCCAGGAGGACCGTCTATTCGCTGTTTTCATTTTGCAAACTATTATCTCGCGACTGTCTAAATATATTTTCTCTATTTTGTAGACGTCATGTGGCGAATTTTCATTTTGTCTTGCTTCGCTGTAAGATTGACTCGCCCTAAAGCATTTAGCAGTTTAAGAGACGTTCAGTTTCTCAAAAAAAGTCCCAATGTTCAGGCGGGGCTTATGTTCTAAGCTCCTATCATTTTGAGTGTTAGCTTCCTTGTAGGTGCTAATTTTCTTCAATGGCTGATCCCTTGGTCTTATAATTATGGAACTCAATTTTGGTAGCACCGAAAAATGTTAAGCTTCTAGAGACTTCCTCACTAAAATGTTCCTTCAAATACTATATTATTTCTTCTTTGTTTTCAATTCCATTAAATATTGAAATGCTTATTTTGTTATGTTGAAAAGTTTATTTTGTGACTTCGATTTTCCTTTGTTTTTGAGTTTAATTTAATGTTAATAAGGATTCCCTGCATTGTATATTGTTTTTTTTTTTTTTTTATAAAAATTGATGGTCTACAAATCAAAAATTATTGTTTTTTAACTCTTTTTTGTTTCCATTGTTTTGAAACGCCATTATTAACCGGTTTTGTTATTTCGCGAAAAATTTTGTTTTGCAAAATATTCGCGAAATTTTGAACATGTTATGAAATGAAAGCCAAACAAATTAAAAATCTAAATAAAATTTTGTCAAATAAAATAAAGCGAAATAAGGGGACGCCAAGTAAGCTAAAGCTTATCAAGAAAAAGCTATCTTATCAAAAAGCAAAATTATTATTGTGAAATAATGAATGCAGAATATCTTAAAGCGAAATAATTACAAATCTGAATAAATATTTGCCAAATAAAAAATGCGAAGAAACAAAATGCGAGTTGTTGAAATGCAAAATAATAAAATGCGAAATGATCGCAGCGAAATAACAAAATGCGTGAAAAATCCCGCGAGTTGTTTTTACCATACCCGTTCTCCATGCTGTCAGCCCGATAATTTGTATTAACCTCACCAGGAGAGCAAGTTGGATTTGAGACCGTCCGACATTACATACCTCCCAACAGGTAATGACAACCTTCTGAGAGTATAATTTGTCATGAAAAAGCTCTTCAATCTGCCGATCAGCGTCGCGTCGGCTGCAAAGACTGTAAATGCCCTTTTCTAGGAGCTGTGGCGCCAAATATTTGCATTTCCGTTTTCTTGGTTAACAATCATATTGTAACGTGTTTGCCGGTTCGCAATGATAAAACTTTTTCTCCTTTCTGATTCTATTTGTCTTTATTAAATCTTTTCACAAACAACTGATTATCTTTTATTTATTCCAACAATATTCAACTCTTTAAATCCAATTATTCACAACTCTTTTATTCCAAACAACTTAAACAATTAATCTCAAACAAATTCTTCTGTAATTTTAATTCACTATTAAAATCTCTATCCAAATCACTTTTCAACTGTATCTCTAATAAATCTCAAGTCAACTGTGTCCATGCTCTCAATGCTCGTAGTATTTATACCCGAGATACGAATCCAGAATCTTCCTTCCTGGCGACGATTTGCCCATCTAGTGAGATATCGATAGTTCTGGAACGTGCCTGAGGTAAGTACTCGAAAATTCCTGAAGGTTCTTATAATTGCTGAATGCACTTAAATTTAGCACTAATCCCCCCAATAGATGTCGCTGATCGATGTCTAAATGTCGCTAATACAGTTGATATAACAATTCCACTAAATGTCGCTAATGCAGTCGATATTACACTGCCCCCCTCCTAAACTTGTTCGTCCCGAACAAGAGCATCGGCGTTGTTTCCATGGTAACGATGTAGGCGATCCACATGTATGATTTTCAACTTGCCTCTTAGTCCCCGTTGAATTCTGTAGACAACATCGTTGATTCGTGTAACCACTGTATAGGGACCCTCCCAGTCCTGCTGCAACTTCGGAGACCTCCCTTTTTGTCGATGTGGGTTGTACAGCCATACCAGATCTCCTTCCCGAAATCCTGACGTCGTTGTCTTCGCGTCGTACCTGGTCTTCATGCGGTCACTGGCTATCTTAATCTTCGTCCTAGTTCTTTGGTGTATGTCGGCGATCCTTTCCCTTAGGTCTGCCACATATTCTTCTTCCGATTTCGGCTCATCCATGGGAGAACCAAATTTCACCTCACTAGGTAGCCGGACAGGTTGACCAAAAAGGATTTCGGACGGAGTGTGTCCCGTTGAACTGTGAACTGCATTACGATAAGCCATCAGGAACAAGGGAATATGTCGATCCCAGTCACGTTGGTAATCACTCACGACTTTGGAGAGATGTTCATTCAATGTCCTGTTGAACCGTTCTACCATCCCGTCGGACTGTGGGTGAAGTGGAGTCGTTCTGGTCTTTTTGATTCCGAGTAGTTGACACGTTTCCTGGAATAGCTTGGACTCGAAGTTCCGTCCTTGATCCGAGTGCAGTTCCATGGGTACACCAAACCTGCTTACCCAGTTGTTGACAATCTTTTCTACAACGGTCTTAGCCTCCTGGTTGGGAATCGCAAACGCTTCAGGCCACTTGCTGAAGTAGTCCATAACAACTAAGATGTATCGGTTGCCCTGGTCGGTTTCCGGGAACGGCCCTGCGATGTCGACAGCGATTCGTTCAAACGGTGCGCTCACGTTGTACTGATGCATCTTGCCCCGGGTTTTCACGCTTGGTCCCTTGCTCGCTGCACACGTGACGCACTTTCGACACCAGCTCTCGATGTCGTCTCTCGCACTGAGCCAGTAGAATCGTTCCCGTACTTTATCCAGCGTTTTGTTTACACCCAGGTGTCCTCCGGATACGCCATCGTGCATTTCCTGCAGCACTTCATGCACTTTTGAACGTGGCACCACGAGCTGCATCCTACACGTCTTTCCATCGGGCATCTCCCATTTCCGCCTCAAGATGCCGTCTTGAACATGTAGAGAGTCCCATTGTGCCCAATATGCTTTGAGGGTAGGGCTTCTATCGGAGATATCTCGACCATCAGGTTTCTCCATGTTTTCCTTCCAAGCTAGTATCGGCTCGATATCCGGGTCTTCCTTTTGAGCGTTCCGGATCTCCTCGGTACTCCAACCGATGATGGGCTCAGCTCTAACTACTTGGACGGGAACGATCTCTTTCTCCTCCTTTCGTACACAATGCTTACAGTCGGCTTTACAAGGTCGTCGCGACAATGCATCCGCGTTTGAGTGGAGTTTTCCCTTGCGATGCTGTATTTCGAACTCGTACATCTGCAATCGCTCTGTCCACCTCGCGATCTGACCCTCCGGATTTTTGAACTGCAACAACCATTTTAGAGCTGCATGATCTGTACGTAGGAGGAACTTTTGACCGTAGAGGTACTTGTGGAAATGTTTCGTCGCCATAATCAAAGCAAGAAGTTCCCGTCTTGTTACACAGTAGTTCCGTTCTGGTTTGGAGAGTACCTTACTGAAATAGGCCACTACCTTCTCCTGGCCATCATGCACCTGCGAAAGGACAGCTCCGATCCCAACATTACTGGCATCTGCATCTACGATAAACATCTTGTCCGGGATGGGGTAGGCCAGTATTGGAGCCTCACATAGTTGTTGTTTAAGTTGCCGAAAACTCTGCTCGCATTCGCCTGACCACTTAAATTGTTTTCCCTTTTCCGTCAACTGGTGCAGGCTCTTCGCAATTTTGGCAAAATCCTTTACGAACCGTCGGTAGTATGTGGCGAGGCCAAGGAAGCTCCTCAATTGGTGTTTGTCTTTGGGAACTGGCCAGTTTTTAACGGCTTCAACTTTGTCCGGATCCGTTCTCGCTCCCTCTGACGAAATAATGTGACCTAGATACTTCACTTCTCGTTTAAAGAGCGCACATTTCTTCGAGTTGAGTTTCAAGTGGGCATTGCGTAAGCGTTTGAAGACTTCCCTTAGGTTGTCTCGATGTTCCGCAAACGTTTTTCCCACCACAATGACATCGTCCAGATACACCAAGCAGGTTTTCCAGGTTAGTCCATGCAGGACGCGTTCCATCAGACGCTCGAAAGTTGCCGGAGCGTTGCACAAACCAAATGGCATGACTGTAAACTCCCACAGTCCATTTCCGGCAGTGAATGCGGTTTTCTCGCGGTCTTCTGGGTGAATCTGCACTTGCCAATAGCCGCTCTTGAGATCGAGAGTGGAGAACCATTGGGCTCCAGAGAGGGTGTCCAGTGTGTCATCGATCCGGGGCAAAGGGTAACTGTCCTTTTTGGTAGCATCGTTCAGCCTGCGGTAGTCCACGCAGAATCGGGTGCTGCCGTCCTTCTTCTTGACTAGTACAATAGGCGATGCCCACGGGCTCTGGGAACTTTCAATTAGCCCTTCTTTCTCCATTGACGAAACCATCTCCGCAACCTCTGTCTGCTTTGCTAATGGCAGTCGCCTGGCAGGCTGTCTAATCGGTCTAGCATCCCCGGTGTCTATGCGGTGCTGTACTAAGTGTGTTCGGCCGTGGTCCCCGTCTTGTAACGCAAATATGTCAGCAAACTCACCGAGTAGATTCGCTGCCGTGCTTCGCTGCTCCTGATTAAGTTCACAATGTTGAAAGATGGTTTTCCGTAGTTCCGCCAATCTGTATGTCGGAACCGGCTTCACAGGCTCCTCTTCGGTTGCTGCTGAGATCGCGGAAATCGGTACGCATTCTCCAATCACTTCCCCTCGCTTTAATTTGACGCTGTAGTTTTTCGGGTTCATGAGCCTTACTGGTACCATGTTGTTCTTTGGTTCCACTAGAATTCTTCCCACGATGTAGTTCTGGGAGTCTTTTTGGTTATCTGGCTCAATAAGGAAGAATCGATGGTTCCCAGGATCACCCTCCAAATTTGTCCAAATTACTGTCTCTGCAGAGGGTGGCAAAATGTCGTCCTCGCTGATTACCGACCTGAGATTTACTGTGCCTTTGTTTCCGTACACCATAGGAATCTCCACATGTCGATACCTCAGCACCTGCATTCCGATGTCCAGGATGATCTTATGTGCTTCCATAAAGTCCACCCCGATGATGCAGTCGTCGCATATGTCAGCCACCAGGAACACGTGTGAGAATGTTAAGCCTGCCATTTGTATTCTCAGGCGAACTTCTCCGTAGACTTTTGCTGACTCTCCTGTCGCAGTCCTCAGGCAGTAGCAACTGGTGTTGTGTAGCCATGAATTCCGGACGAGATCCCTCCTTACGATGGAAGCCGTGGCACCGGTGTCTATGGTAGCCACGCACTTGTTGTTGCCCATAATTGCTTCCACGGTCAAGCTTTTGTTGCATCGCTTGGTTTGGGAGACTTGGATGGTGGTTCTGGGGCCATCGATTCCAGAAACCAACTTCTGCCCCGCGAAGTTGGCTCTTAAGCATTTCCCGAATGAGAAGCTTGACCAGCAGGACGGATGTTATCCCCGCTGGATGCTTCTTCGTCGCGTCTCCGGCTAGCACAATGCGGACAGCTTCCGTTTCTTCGTGGTGCTCTGCACTGCCGTTGTAGATGCCCAACCTTATTGCAATTCCAGCAACGAATCTGCCGTTCTGCGGCGTTGTTTTGGCGCTCGGCGTCCACTCTCTGGCAGGAGCATTCTTCGGTGACTATTTCCCTGACACGATGAATCCTTTGGGAGGCCTGATCTGCTGCCTCCATTGTCAGGGCAAAAGCCAAAGCCTCAGCAATTGTTTTCTTCCCAGCCATTCGTACAGCCATTTGTAGTTTTTCGTCGTTAATGGCTTGGATAAACGCTTCGGTTGCCATTTCGTTGATTATCTCCTTTCCAGTATTGGGGTAGGACAGATGCGCCAGACGTTCCACATCTGCCTGCAGCTGCTGCAGTGTCTCTCCCTTCATTTGAGCCCTTCGGCGCAACTGTACCCTGTACACTTGTTGCATGTGGTCATCGCCGAATCGCATCTCAATGGCCTTCAGTAGC
Source organism: Criorhina ranunculi (assembly GCA_951813785.1). Taxonomy (NCBI): domain Eukaryota; kingdom Metazoa; phylum Arthropoda; class Insecta; order Diptera; family Syrphidae; genus Criorhina; species Criorhina ranunculi. The sequence continues at coordinate 27,324,118 of OX638382.1, read as the reverse complement.
GAGCCATAGTCACGATGTTGGTCATCCGCGAGGGTTTGGAGTAGTTCGGCGGCTGAGCCTCGGAGTGCAAGTGTGAGTGCAATCGATTTTTCTTCCTCGTCCCAATTGTTGGCCAATGCGGCGGCTTCGAATTGTTTCTTGTATATAAGCCATGATGTTTGACCATCGAATACCGGGGGCTGCATCTCCTTTCTTCTCGGACCTTCGATTGAACCCACACGAAGTTTTTGCCTCTTCACGCCGTCGAGTTCATTGGTCAGATGTTTGAATTGTTTTTCCATTTCTTCGTACTGACCTCCGAATTTCACTTCCAATCTCTTTTCGACATCTTCTATTTGCTGGTCGAATTTGACCTCTAGACTCTCGAGAACATGCTTTTGCTCTTCGAGCTTGGTATCGAGAGAGTTCCTGGCCTCATCGAATCTGGCATCGAGCTTGGCGTCCAGAGAGTTCTCGAAATGTTTGCTCTGCTCATCGAGTTTGGCATCCAGAGCGTTCTTCTGTTCGTCGAACTTCTTATTCTGTTCATCTAACTTGGCATCTAGAGTATTCTCGAACTTTTTGCTCTGTTCATCTAACTTGGCTTCCAGAGAGCTTTTCTGTTCGTCGGACTTTTTATTCTGCTCGTCCAACCTGGCGTCTAGAGAGTTCTTCTGTTCGTCGGACTTTTTGCTCTGCTCGTCGAACTTGGCGTCTATTGAGTTCTTCTGTTCGTCGGCCTTTTTATTCTGCTCACTTAATAGGGATATCTTCTGCTCATCTAACTTGGCTTCCAGAGCGTTCTTATGCTCGGTGAGCAGTTTCATAAGCGCGGCCATGTCAATCGTTGCACTTACACTCTCCTCCTCCTCTACGTCAAATAGCTCAGTTTCGGGGTCTCCACCGTCTTCTAACACAGCATTCTGCAGCCGGAGCACTAATTCGCTTTTCAGCCCACTGGTCTGAAGATTTCTCTTACTCAGCTCTGCTTTCAACTGGACCAGGGACAGATTTTTCAATTTGCGACCCATTTCTGTTCAAATTTCAAACACTTTTTAAATCACACCACTGTTCTTTTTGTTCAGAAACTGTTTCTTGAACGTTTTTATCACTCTGAAAAAGTTTTATCCCACTTCTGACACCAAATGTAACGTGTTTGCCGGTTCGCAATGATAAAACTTTTTCTCCTTTCTGATTCTATTTGTCTTTATTAAATCTTTTCACAAACAACTGATTATCTTTTATTTATTCCAACAATATTCAACTCTTTAAATCCAATTATTCACAACTCTTTTATTCCAAACAACTTAAACAATTAATCTCAAACAAATTCTTCTGTAATTTTAATTCACTATTAAAATCTCTATCCAAATCACTTTTCAACTGTATCTCTAATAAATCTCAAGTCAACTGTGTCCATGCTCTCAATGCTCGTAGTATTTATACCCGAGATACGAATCCAGAATCTTCCTTCCTGGCGACGATTTGCCCATCTAGTGAGATATCGATAGTTCTGGAACGTGCCTGAGGTAAGTACTCGAAAATTCCTGAAGGTTCTTATAATTGCTGAATGCACTTAAATTTAGCACTAATCCCCCCAATAGATGTCGCTGATCGATGTCTAAATGTCGCTAATACAGTTGATATAACAATTCCACTAAATGTCGCTAATGCAGTCGATATTACAATATGTTATTGCAGCAGTTGTTAAATTTCTCTTGGCTGTCAACTAACACACCTTTTGCTGTTACTTTGTTTAAGAACACTAACTCCAGGTTAAACTCTTTGAATCCGGGAAGCATAAATACGAATGAAAGTCAACTTTTTTTTAAATTTAAATTGAGTCGTAGATACTTTTTATTTCAAATTTGTATCCCAACTAGGATTAGGTTAGGTACGTGGACACTTAGGTCTCTGTAGACCCATTGTGATATCCTAACCCTACCCGCATTAAGAGTAAAAGCTTACTAATTGTGCCTCTGGTCCTTACCGTCTGGTGGATTCGATAAAATTGTTCAGGTCGTTCACAAGTTTGTCGGATAGTTTTTTGAAATCCCAGAAGAAGTGATGTCCGAGGAATTTATGTCTTAGGTGGTACAGACCAGGACAGTGACAGAGGGTTGTATCCTCATGAACTTCCTCGTCGCCGCTGCCCCTACACAGATCTTCGTCCGTAATACGAAGCTTCTACATGTGGTACCGCATGTGTAATACTCCTTAATCACACCTATAAGGGTAAAGAGGGATTTTCTAACTTTTTGTATAATTCTAGCGGTTAAATTTGGGCCATAGCTTCCTTCTGATGATACAAGTCTCTAAAGAGAACCATCTGTTGTTTCATTGTTTGTCTCTCTGAGAGCTTTACTCCCTTCTCGGCCTTCAATGTGCAAAGCGGAATGTTCACCGAAGGGTCGGCTTGTTCCGGACTTAATGTCGAACCTCTTCTTGTTAATTCGTCAGCGTTCCCGTTCCCGTCCTCTGTTATGCGATCATGCCCAGGAGCCCAGCAGAGAGTAACCTTGTGCTGTGATCCAAGAACACACTTCACACACTTCGATTTTATTTACGTGTTGACTGAGCCGTGCTGCATGACCTGCTGCATATTGTTTAATTTCGTTGGTTACTGTTTCTCTTTCAAGGTCACGCTGAAGATCAGAAAAGCGGATGTACCATGATAATACCTCGTAGCACTTTATTTAGGATCCTTTGGATGATTTTTATGGTTTAATTCTTGGCACACCCCCATAGCTGGATACCGTAAGTCCAAACCGATTTGATAATTTGTTTGTAGAGAAGAAATTTGTGATGTATTGAGAGGACTGACCAATAAGCCAATTCAGTTTTCGTATTTTGATGTTAAATTTATGTTTTTTCTTCTTGACATGATCCTACCAGCGAAAGTTTGGCGTCCAAGTTCATGCCAAGATATTTAGCGATGTTTGCATATAGGATCTGTGTAATGTTTATAAGTATCGGAATATGATAATTTTTTAGGGGAAGACAACATGTACAGATTTGGCGGCATTTGTCAGGTAGGATTAAGTATTTTGCAGTATTGAATTGGGTGTGATGTTTCAAGTTTGTGCAAAAGTTCTTCATGCCAAACTTTGTCAAAGAGAGCTACATCGAGAAAGATAGTAGAGCAAACCTTCCTTTCTTCTAGCGCCTTTTTTATTGTGTCGGTGATTCTGTAAACTTGACCTATAGTTGAGTGGTTATCTGTAAAGCCAAATTGGTGGTTTGGAATTAGTTTCCATCGTTTTAGTAATAGCCTTTCAAGCAATTTCGACATTATTGGGAGAAGGGATATAGATCTGTACGATCCCATATCATACGAGGATTTGCCTGGATTGAGAACCATGATCACTTTGTCTACTTTCCAATAACTAAATCATGTTCAAGTCGAATTGAAGCTTGTATTAAATTGGTAAGTTTGACGATACTTTTGTGGGAGAGTTGTTTTAAAATGTCTCCTGTGATTATATCATATCCGCTTCTTCTTTGGCTTGATGTTTTTTTGAATTTCATTCTTGATTTCAGAGAATGTAACTGTATGTACAAAACTACCTATTGAAGCGCAGCGGTATTAATTGAAACACATTTAATTTATTGAACTTTTGGAATAAGAGTAAATTGACGAAACTGTGTTGCGGACGGTGCAATGGAAGATTTTACATTTGTGTCGCTGCCAAAGAAGCTTTGCTCGATATATTCGCTTCGTTTCAATAAGCGCCTATATGCCGATTTGATATAATATTCAACGTAACCTTATTAACAGGATGATCCTACGAAAATATGGCCTTTAATAGGATTTTTTCCGAGACCGAGATAAAAGCAGAATACATTTTTAGTAGTAAATTCAATGTATTAACATTTTTTTTTTTTAATTAACGATTTTATAAATGCATTGAAAAGAAGAAAATAATTTGTTTTCTGGTCTTATACCTTTTTTTCAAATTAATACGGATTATCTATTAAAACAATATGAACGTTTGTTTTCATTCATTGTGCATTCTATTTAAGGGATAGAAGCCAAAAATACACAACCAAGAGAGCAATGCATTTGATTTCGGCAACAGACGTGTAGGAAAATCAATTGGATAGTTTGTCGAGAATATTCAACTCAATATCATATGCTTCGTCCATCAAATCAACGTGGGTATCAAGTCAACGCGTGTAGCAGTTCGTTTACCAACACACCGAAAAAGCAGTTCATCAACACGACCAAAATATTTTTTTGTCAGAACCACACATGTTGATCAACTAGGTGTACGATGGCATTCAATAATTGAATGAATTGATATACTAGGTGTACAGGACTCGCAACCACAAACATGTTAAATTTTTAGTCGAACTGCTTTGGTTAAAGCGAACAACGTACATTTGTGCACTAATGTACGGGGCTCTGATATTTATTGAGTTGAATTAAAAATTAAGTACACTTGGTTGAATCAGTTGCGCACGTAGTGTACGATGGGCATTAGTAATATCGTTACATTTCGATGTCAGTCCTCTTGAAGAGGGCATCAGAAACGTTGAGCGGTAGGTACTAAGGACTGGATAATGAATACGTATAGTTTTATCTTCCGGAAATCGCCACATACAAAGATGGTAAGCAAGAGCTTGATTATTTGACGTTTGGTTTAATCAATGTTTTAAGCAGTCAATAAAGTACGACCTATCTTCTTCTAGGCCCTGCATTGACAATAACAACTCAAATTTCGATAATACAAATAATTACAAGAATATATGAGAAATGAAATTGATTTTTTTGTTTTTTATAATTCACTAGCGCTAAAGGGGTTATGAATACCCTTATGATGCTATTCACACAGCGCTAGTGTGGTGTAGTGATTTGGAAACTCAGGTGGTATTAGATTTCAGTCTTTTTGCTCCGAGGGTGGTGTCCAGAATGATTGGGGAGAATTATTGGTTCTGTTGCCATTGCTTATAATTCACAGTATTTCTTTCGAACATCCCGATGGCATTAGTACGATCAACACTTTTAAGCCATTGCCTACCCTACTGCCAGTGTTATGCCTATATAGAAGAGTTGACGTCAGCTTTTTTCGCAATTGACCGAATTTTGACATCGGGATTCGAACCTGGAACCTTCAGCGTGACAAGCGATGATGCAACCATTACACCATGGCCCCCCTCTAATGAATAGCTACTTAGTGCGTTAAAGTAAGATAATACTGCTTGCCAAGTGGGCATATGAATGACCACAGGCAAATGACCAGATTATCTGTTACATGACCAAAATGTCAATGTTGCCACGGTTCTATATTACGCTATGTGACCAAAATGACCAAACTTGCAATATTTATCTTGCTGGTCATTCAAGGCATGTTATTATATTTTCGAAACAAACAATAAAAACCAAGAAACACGAACAAAAACACAACAACTGCAACCATGGAGACTGATTACAATTAAATTATCGAATGCCAGAAATGCCATCACCAAATTTCACTAAATGGCATATGGTCATTAGGTCAATATTCGTGCTAATTGTCTGATTACACTACCTGGCATTTGGTCAAATTTATCAGTCAAAACGAGAATGGTCATTTGTGGTCATTTGAGATATGCCTTTTATGTCTTTTAGTTATGATCTAGGATCACCGAGGACGTGATAGATATCGATTTCATTTCTTTGATTTTTTTTATCTTTTTCTGTTGTTTTTAATTCTTTTTTTGAATTATTTTTTTATTTTTCTTTTCATATTTTTTTAAGTATAATAAAAATTGAATTTACTTTATTCTTACCATGTTCGAATGAGGGACAAAATAAGGAATCTTGAACGCAAAGCAATATTCCTTATAAATAACAATCCTTACATGTTAAGGTATAAATTGCATTAGGATAAGCATTATATAAGCCTTATGCTTTTTGCTGGGTACCCCTTTCTTTGCTTATGTGCCTGTATCCGCAACGTGGTATGCATGTGGTACAGACAGTGAATCCGCACCTCAGCAAGCGAAATGAAAATGAACAAATGAATAATTCTCAACGTACTGCTTCTGCCTTCTACACAACGTTCTACCTACAACCGAGTGTGGAATGAACGACACGGTGCGCTGAATGTTGTTGAACACCTAACCAGATATGCTAATACAGATTTGTATTTAGCAATTTTATCTTCTCTTTCTGTCTGAATTTTTTTGATATGTGGATTTGCTTTTCTTCGGTGCGCTGATGTGGAGAGAACACCCAAATGTATGCATTTTTGTTGTTTTGATTGAGAATGAATTCTCTTGCCATTCGAAAGAAGCAAAGGTTGAGAAGTGCGCTTGATAAAGGTGAACACCAAGTGCTATAGATTATTTATCAGAGAGTAGGAATTTCGTGTTTTTTAACTTTGTACGTGGATTAGGTGCGCTAAAGTTACGAAAACACCCTTGACTGATAGCTAGGTAGTTGCAAAATAAATACAAATGAGAAGACTTAGGTATTTTGGTAACATATGCAAAATTAAGATTTTGGTAGGGTGTGCGGTGAACACTTGCGCACCTTCGAATAAACGTCGCTGCCTATTACACTGTATGACCTTATTTTGACAGAAAAATGGTATTTTTTTGCAAACTTGGCAAGCAGTCAAATACTACCTTTAGACAATGTCCGAAATTCAAAACTTTGGTTAATGTTTTCATTTTAATAGGAAGTCTTTTAATTCGGGTCAACCAGCTGATCTAACAGTTTTCTTATTACTTATTGTAAAGGTGTATCTTTAAAAATAAAAATTAATGAACTTTAATTAGTCTTTTCTTAAAAATACTGCAATGCATCTGGCTATCTGAAAAGGAATGAGGAAAAATGAGTTAACTTGTAACAATTTATTTCAATCCCCAGAGAATACTTTGCTGGTAATATAGTTAAGCGTTTATTTATACTCGATAGCGATACTTAATTCTGCGAACTGTTTTGTATCTGTAACCATCATTTGCTAACTCATGTGATGGTTCAGGTTCAATTGGAAGAGATTTTTCCTCAGAAATTGGGGTAATCGGTTGCACTGGCTTGGGAGCGGGATAGTGATATCCTTCTGGAGTGGATTTCTTAACCTCTGGTGCTGGCTTAGGAATTTCAACAGGAGTAACTACATTATTTATTTTTGTTTCAGCTGGTGGAATGTACTCAGGTGCTGGAGTAGCTACTGCAGTTTGCACCTTAACTTCACTTGGACTGGGAATTAATGCAGGCGCAGGAGCAGATGGTTTGGATTCAACAGGTGGAATATATTGTGCTGCGGGGGTTGGGGCCGGGGCAACTGGTGTTGGGGGAGGATATTTGTACCCTAAATGTGATACGTCACCGCAAACAACTCCTATCAATGCCAGACCAATTAAAAGGACTTGCTGAAATATTGGTAACATTAACACAGAAAACAACAGATTACTTCTTGCTTACCATTGTTGCGTATATCAACTTTCCAAGTGAGCGTTTACAATAAAATGGTAAAGAAAATGTTATTGATATCAATATATATAGGACTTACCTAAGAAATTGTCTAAGTCCGAAACTGGTGTGGTTTCCATAATACATATTTATAATGATTCTGTGGAAGAAGCGAAGTAGGTTTTTACCAATGGTTTTTCCTCATGGGCATTAATTTAATCATAAATTTATTTCTTCCCAAAGTGGGTATATATTTACAGGTAGCCCACCAGTATTAACGAATTACGAAAAGTCTTAATAACTCAGCGAACTTTGTTTTTCTTCGTCTTTTTTTTTTTGTGCAACCTTGGTTATAACAATAGAGCGTGAATTATAATTGTTAATCTTCATCTGCATTTGTAATTGATAAGAAAAGGTCATTTTGGAATGAAGGAAGGCAGCTTAATTAATTGTATGCTCATGGGCTCTGTTAAATTTTATCTAAATTTGTATTTAAAATCCAAGCATGTGTACGTTATGGACTGTTAACTACCAACCATAATACACTTTACTGTTTCTCGTATACTTATGTATGTATGCAAGCTAGCGCTTTGATAAATGACCAAAATGTACAAGGTGAAACTGTTCTATCAGATGTATGTCATTGGAACAGAGGGCATCACTTAGATCAGAATAAATTGCTTCTTTGAACGAATGAAGAAAATTGTATACTAGTTCAAATCTTTTGAAAAGACTTAATGTTTTTTTAATGTGCATGTTTAAATTCAAATTCTATTTATCATTATTGCTCATATAACCAGTTATTTATGTCTTTTGATCGCATGCTAAATAGCTTGTAGCGGTATGGATTGTAAAACTGAAACAATAGTTGGGTTAGAGTTAGTCAGCGTTGGAAATATGTACATATCACTCGTGAAGTTAAGTAAAACAAATGGTTTCTTAAAATCAATGACCCCGAAGCTAAACCCTCAAACACAGGAGTGCAGGGCTTATTGCCAAGGTTTATTGACCTCCTAATGTATCTGATTCGTTCACTGGCTAGAATGTTCTTATGCTTCACCGAACTTAAACACCCAGCTCTTGCGGCTCGTTACAACCTTTTCAGGTCTTTTAATAGATACCTAATGGTAGCAAAGGTCACCATCAAATATTAGAAAGGCATTGCCTTACCAGATGTATCTTCATTATGTCAAAGTCGATTCGAAGCCCTAAACCTGCATATTTCATTAAACTGAAAAGCTAACGTGCAAACGAGGTATGAACATACTTAATAATTGTATTTTGTATATTGATTCAGAAAACTTGTTGAATTTGACATAAATTTCTAAGAACGCATCAAAAAGTTGTGGAACTTGAAGATGCTTTACAACTAATGCTGGAGAGTTGAACAGTTGCAGTTGATATAAGTGCATTTAGCATTGTTATAAGCCGCTTGAGGCGACTTATGAATAAATTAATTTTAAACTGCCACAATATTTGCCTTATCAAATTTCATATTATAAGTGATTATTGTCCTAGGATAGTTATTTAATCGCACCTATCATCAAAAGATATATGATCGTCTTCTTAAAACAGCTTTTTCTCAAGATAGTAAATTTCGATTTAAGTAAGCGGTTATCGCTTGAAGCTACAGATTTATTGTTAAGGAAATAGTCACAAAGTACAAAGAAAAAAGATTGAAATTTGTTTATTTTTATAAGAATAAGATATTTATGCATGAAGTAGAGCTCTCGGTCCAAGACGTGTATTTAAATACGTGACATGTGTAATCGTGTACCCACCATTGACACGGGTATCCATGTTGAGAATACGTGTACTGTTTTTTTTTATTTATTTTTTTTAATGTATGTTCCGATATTTATTTTCAATTAATCAAATTTCCATCAAAAACTTCATAATTTCTTTCATTTTTACTAGGTCAGTAAAACGTCACGGTCGATCCGTGTAGTAAATAAACACACGTTAAGATAAAAACATGTGTGATTAATACACGTGCTAGTACACGCACATATTAAATACGCGTTTAGTCCGAAAGATCAGCTCTAGTATGTATGTGATACATAAAAGGTACTATTCCGCTCCTTGGAGGCAGTGAATTCCGTGAAAACGTATATAAGAAGACCGAATGTTTTTACAGTACGTAGCGTTGTATATTGTTTAAGTTTATTCCCGATTGGGATTGATTTATTTGGTATTCATATTAGCTGAAGGAACCAAGGATTGACTGCATTTGGATACGAGAGTCAAGGACGATGCTTAGATCAGAAACTTGAAATTCAGTACAATATAACCAAAGGCAAATTATTGAAAATGTCAAATTTTTAACTGTAAATTAGTAAAATTGTCTTTTAATTCGACATAATGGCCGGGCATTATTTTTAAAGCCCTCATTTATCACTTGATCCATAACATAGATTAAAGTGAATAAATATATTTTTTGTTAGCAACAGAACGAATGAATTGAGTTGTTCAAATTTTTATACAACGAAAAATACGGTTATATTACTTCTCATTTTCTTCCTTCTTCTATATTTTTCAGTTCATTTTCATATGCTTGTGAAAGGAATACTTCGCCTTGAACAACATTCTGAACAACGTTATCATTCATTTTATCGCAATACTCATTTTTTGGACATAGAACAGCATGATCTAGGACCTGCATTACGTTGCCTTCATATTATGACTTGAGTATCGAAAACTTTAAGCCTGTGCAAATTCATAACAATGGTTAAGAATTTTAACTGCATCAGATATATTTGTTTGAATTTCAAGCTCCCCGTTCCTAACTGTAAGAGCAAATTGCTGAAGGTGGAATCATCATTAGGTTAGGTTAGGTTTTAGGGGTGGTTGCGTTGTGTACAACCTCACTCGAATCTCAATGGATCCATTGTGTTCCCGATGTGGTGTGGGATACCTAAAATTAAATAGAATAGTGTTAGTATTTTCAGTTGGCCACCCTGAACCATCCCGAGTTCCGAAGGAATTGCAGGATGGTTTTCGGTGGCTTGCTTGACAGTTCGCCCAGATCACTGAAGAAATGTTCTCCGAGGATTGTCTTTCGGTTTTTACTGAGGCATAGGAGGTGGAATGTGTCCTCCTCGGCATCTGTGTCGCCACATCCTCTGCATAGTTCTGTTGTGTTCAACCGCATTCTCTTTAGGTGGGCTGCCAGCAGGTTATGACCTGTCACAATACCTATGAGAAGTGATAATTGACTTCTGTTGAGTGCGATGATTTCCTGTTTTTTTCTGATTTAGTTCTGTCCAGAATGTTCTTGAGATGCGGCATGTTGTGAGTGACGTCCATCTCTCATTCGCGAGTTTCATGGATTTCACGGTGATGCTGGACTTAAGAAGTTCTATTGGGGGCAGGACTGGCCCTTATTAGTTTCATCTCCGAGCCTGTTCTCGCGAGCTCGTCTGCCTTTTTGTTCCCGTGGATGCCCTTATGTCCCGGGACCCAGATGAGTGTGACGTTGTGATTTGCGCTAAGAGCTTTAAGCTCGTCGTTGCAGCGTTTCACAGTTCTGGATCGGATTGTTGTCGATGTAATGGCTTTGATGGCTGCTTGACTGTCTACGAAAATGTCAATGTGAGTTCTTGGGAGTGACCATTGTGATAGTTCACACGAGGCCTCGGCGATCGCTAGGACTTCCGCCTGAAACACGCTGCTGTGATTCGGAAGCCTTATTGACCGTGCAATGCTCGGTTCTTCTGCATAAATCCCGGAGCCCACTCCCTCATCCATTTTTGACCCATCCGTGAAAATGGATATATGGTTGGGGTTAATGACCTCTCCTTCTGTCCAGCTTTCTCTGGAGGGAATTTTCAATTCGAGGTTTAGGCTAAATTCCAGAATTGGTGTTAGGTAATCTGTTTTGGTCTCAGTGCTCACCCACTTGGTGATAGCTTGGTGACCTATCAGACCTTTTTTCCACAGATTGGACTGTAGTAGGAGGAGCGCACTTTTCGCGGCCACTTCCTTTGCGAAAAGGTCGACAGGTATTATCCCCAGCACGACCTCGAGTGCTGCGGTTGGTGTTGTTCTAATTGCACTTGTGGTCCCTACGCAAGCGAGTCGCTGGATCTTCGTCAGGATGTTTAAGTTTTTGGTTTTTTCGGCGGCTGGCCACCAGACGAGGCATGCATACGTAAGTATGGGGCTTATGATGGCTGTATACATCCAGTGTATAGTGGCGGGCTTGGGCCCCCATCTTTTGCCGAAGATTCTGTTGCATGCGTAGAATGCAATTGAATCTTTCTTTGTTCTTTCCATTAAATTTTCCTTCCAGTTCAGTTTGCGGTCTAGTATGCATCCTAAGTATTTTGCACGTTCCGATATATGGAGTTGATGTCCATTTAATCTCGGGGGTTCAAAAACTGGGATATTCCTTTTGTTGGTGAATAGGACCATTTCCGTTTCCTGCGGGTTTATGTTAAGGCCGCATCGTGTGGCCCAGTTGCTTAGAGCGTTTAGGGCTGATTGTAGCTGGTCTTTAATTGTGGGTATGAACTTGCCTGTGGCCAGTATGACTACGTCGTCGGCATAGGCAACGACCCTTATTCCACTTCTCTCCAACTTCTTTAAAATCTCGTTTCCTACTAGGACCCATAAAAGCGGTGATAGGACTCCTCCCTGTGGAGTGCCTCGGGAGGCCAAGGCATGCATTTGGCATTCCCTGAGCTCTGAGTGTATACATCTCGTCTTGAGCATGTATTCTATCCAGTTAGATAAGATTGGGTTGATATGTAGTAGATCTAGTGATGTTCTAATAGCTTCTGATGTGACGTTATTAAAGGCTCCTTCGATGTCCAGGAAGGCTGCAAGAGTGAATTCCTTATAGTGGAGCGACTTTTCGATCGTTGCCACCACTTCGTGCAGCGCCGTTTCCACTGATTTGCCTTTCATGTACGCATGCTGCGCTTGTGAAACGTCTCTTGGATTCAATTTGGAGCGGATATGAATGTCTATAAGTCTTTCCAGTGTTTTCAATAGGAAAGATGTGAGGCTTATTGGCCTAAAATCTTGGGCAGTTGTATACCTGGGTTTTCCGGCTTTGGGTATGAAGATGACCCTCGCTTCTCTCCAGATTTGTGGCACATGAGTGCAGCTGAGGCAGCCTCGCAAAATTTGGACAAGCCAAGGTAGGATGTTTTCCTTGATACTCTGCAGCATGATTGGTATTATGCCGTCAGGTCCTGGAGCTTTATATGGAGAGAAGGAGCTAATCGCCCAAGCTACCTTCCTTTCATCAATTATTTGGTAGCACAGCTCATTAGTGTTACAGTTATGGGCGGTCAGGGCCCTCTCCGCAGGGGGTGCATTGACGAAAGAGCATCCTGGGAAATGGGTGTCGATGAGGACTTCAAGTGTTTCCAGGCTAGATTTAGTCCACGAACCGTCCTGTGTTTTCAGGAGTCCTGGTGTCACGTGTATTTTTGACAACACTTTTCTTAGTCTCGAGGCATCCTTTGTCGATTCAATATCGTTGCAGAATCTTTTCCAAGCGGCCCTTTTAGCGTAAGTAGTTCTGTTTTTGAACCGGCCTTTACTTTCCTCGTAGCGATCCCAGTCGTTGGGATCTTTCGTCCTTCTGGCCACATTGTACAGCTTTCTTGCCTGTTGCCGTAGCTCCTTTTGTTAGGGGACAGGATTTTTCAAAGGCTTTCTTAAGGGCTTTAGTGAGAAGAGTTACTTCTTCATCAACCTCTGTACTGTTACTCAGGGGCTTCATATGTGGGCCCTTTATGTTGGCCATTTCTTTTTTAAAAACGTCCCAGTCAGTTTTTTTGGGATTTTGATATGGCTTAATCGGATCTGCTTGCTCTGCTATGCTAAAACTAATCATCCTATGGTCTGAAAAAGTGACATTGTCGGACACTTTCCAGTCCCTGACTGTCAGGGACTTCAAACTCAAGGTCAGTGTCACGTCTATAACTTCCTCTCTATTTCTTACGACAAAAGTGGGTTCTGACCCTTTATTTTCAATGGAAATGTTGTTACTTATTACAAATTCAAATAACAATTCACCTCGTGTATTTGTGTCCCGGCTACCCCATTGAACATGATGTGAATTTGCATCACATCCTATAATCACGTCCCATTTTCTCCTGGCCGCTTCCTTAGCTAGGTCCGTAAGAGCTGAAGTTAGTGGCGGCGTCGGGTCGTCGTACGGGAGGTATAGCGATGTAAAGATGAGTGGCGTAGTTTTGGGCCTCTCAAGTCGCACCGCTATTTGATCTGCATTGCTGTGGGGAGGTAAGGGAGTAAGGTCTATGTTACGCTTGGCCAAAATACATGAGCGGTACTTACTGTTTGGTTGGCCCTTTTCATGGAACAGTTTAAGATCCTTGGAGTTGAGGCCGCAGATCTGGCCATTGTGAATCCATGGCTCCTGGACTAGGGCGATGTCGATGTTATTTTCTATTATGTAGGCTATAAGGCTGGCGCTGCCCAGGTTGCTATGATGAAGATTAAGTTGGATTAACTTCATCATTTATACGCGTTGCTGGCGTTTCTGCCGTCCCCTTTTTGTCTGAGAGGGGCCTCACCTTCACCATGTTCAAGCCGACTCTTAGTTTGTAGCCCCTTGATGGAAGCATGGCCATTGTCTCGTGATTAAACATCACTATGGCGTCTTGACCCGTTTCTGTGGGTGTTTCCATTTCCAGGGCTTTCCAGTCGTCGCTTGGGAATTCAGGGTTTAATTTTCTCAAAACCTGCTCTAACCTTTCCCTACACATACATACGTGGGCCTGGAATGAGGATCCTGGCTTTGGGTCTGGTTGGCAGGTCTTTTTTCAGGGCCACTTTGAGTTTAACACTTTCCCATGGCGTCACTATTTTCAGGACTTCTTCACTGAGCCATTTGAGGGTGAAGTCGTCCTGGCAGGCTAATATGCGGAAGCCCTTTATATTCGTTAGCTGCCCAAAGAATGGCATTGGGCTAGATGACGGTTCTTCTAGCGCTATGGCCATGCGGTCGAGCAGCGCCGATTCAACATAGGCCCATTGTTCGTCATTCAGACGTTGTTCCGGGCATGCCTCGTTTATGACGGCAACTTGCAAATGATCCTTGGCATTATCTGCCAAGGCGGCCATATGACCTGAGGTCTTTGGCTTTTTGCATGTTGTCGTCATAGGGACTTTTGAATCATTGCGAGCTCTCTTTGAACAGCTCGCAATCGGTTCTTTATTGGCCGACTGTCTTGGTGGGTGGTCGGTTCGACTGTCGGGTGGGTTGAGCTTTGGCCGGGCCCGGTATGGGCTTGTGCTCTATTTTCTTCCCTCCCTTGGCCTTCTTTTCATTTGGCCTCTCTCTAGGCTTGTTTTCTTCTCTGGGCTTTTCTTGAGATATTAATTTTTGGGCCCCCCGAAGGTGATTTCTGTCTCTTATATTAAGGCTGGCCTCATCTACCTTGCCAAACCTTAGGACCGTTCTATATGCATTTGCCAGGTGTTTTTCTTATTGCGAGAGCATACTTCTCCGACTCTGGGTCTCGGGTTGGGGCCTGCTATCTACCGGGCGGGAGACTTTGTTGCCCTGGATGTGCTGGCCTCACTCGCAGAGATGGGCGTAGAAGTCGAGATGGATTCTTTTTGGGCCCTCATCGGTGTGGCGGCAGCGACCTCACTGTATGTCGGCCCTCTTGCGATGGCACTGACATCAGCTTTGGTGCTTGAGTACGACATGTAGTCATCCTTCTCCAGTATCCGTCTCTCTTCGCTAAAGTCGATGCTACTCTCCTCATCGGTGTCCCTATTGGCGAGTTTAAGGTCCTCTTTGGCCAAAGTTTCGGGTAGCTTATCTACCGATGGATCTTTTCTCTCTTGTTGATTTGTTTCTTGTTCTTTTATTGTGCTTGTTGTGTTTAAATTGTTAATTTTTTTTGTATAAGTTCCCACGAGTAGCTAGGGAAGTGGTCCATTTGCACAGAGCCCCGCGTTATGCAGATAAGGCTAAATAATCCGAAGGGCGCCTGGTATTCGGATACTCCGTTCGCGACTGTGCTATTTTTGTTCTGGGCCCACAGCCAGGTTGATCATCGACACGGGTCGTATAACACCTTGATCCAGTCCAGGGGCCAGGAGGAGGGGAGGGAGAAAGGAGTTGGTAGGTTATCATGGTTGGGGTATGACTATATTTTAGCTTCTAGTCTCATCTGGGGAGTAGATTCCCGAGAATCTTTGACACTACTAAGCCCCTACACCGCGTCAAGGTATATAGTCACGTAGGAGGAATCATCATTAACTCTCATATTTTGGGTCAATTTAGTCGGCATTTTCGACTACAGAGGTGAATGGTTCACGTCGCTCTCAAGAATTGTAGTTCTGTTGCCGCTTCCGACAACAGGAAGAACCTATCGAAATCTCTGCGAAACAAAATTGTCATTCCTCCAAATGGAGCTGTGCTTTTGCAAGTTTCTTTCAATACGCGATCAACGACGTTCAAGGCCTTCTGCAGTTTGATTGTCGACGTTATAGGCATCTTCTCCCCCTTCTTCGCAGCAAGTTAGTTTTGGTAACCCAAATAATAATTTAATTTTAATTTTTTAATTTTTTAATACTTCGTCCAAAGTCCCTTATTTTTAATGACGCTTTGTACTCTTTTCAGCATACTTTCTACCAATTTGTCTAATAATGTATGAGGGATGCCCGCCCATTCCCTCTGTACCCTCTCCCATAGCTGGTCACAATTCCTCGGTGCCTTCTCGTACCGTGAGAGACGTTTCTTAGCAAATGCCCATAAATTCTCAATGTGATTCAAATCGGTACTTTGGGCGGGCCATTGCATCGTCTGAAACTGCTGCTACACAAGCCATTTTTTGACGATATGAGCAGTATGCTTTGGGTCCCCATCCTGTTGAAACACCAATTCGTCCATTGGATAAGTGCTTTGCTTTCATCCATAAATTTTGGTAAATTTGTTGTCAAAATATCGAGATAATCTTCCTTTTTTATAATTCCGTTTATTTTTACCCGGCCCACTGGTAAAACATACCCACACCGACACCATCAAACTACCTCCTCCATGTTTCATTGTTTGCTTCACCTGGTGCTTTTGAATGGTGGCATGGGGGCGATGCCAAAAATGTTCTTTTTCATGTGACTGGAAACGATCGATTTTAGTTTTGTCCGACCATATTACTCGTTTCCAATCTTCTATGGTCCAGGATTTGTGTGCCTTACAGAATTTTAAACGGGCCTTTATGTTTTTCTCTGACAAGGCAGGCTTTTTTTTCTTGATTGCAGCTACCAACCCAATTCGACGAAGAGATCTTCTGTTGAAAAAAGAAGATACGAACGTGATCTATGCCTTAAAATCTTCGCTCATACAAAAAATGTAATTGGGGCATACAAAATGTACCCTGCAAATAAAAACATAAACACATAAATTCACCCAGTCTATTCTTGCTCCCCTTCCGCATATGGTGCAGAGGATTTGCAATCAATCCAATCCGCTAAATAGTGTGTGAAAAACTTGTGTAGAGTTGACTACTGGTAAGGCATAACACCAGCAGTAGTGCGATTATATCATTTCATTTCAATGAGTTTGGCATACGAGTATTCTCATCTCTTCGCGAGTGTTAATTGTTTGAAATCTTTCCTGTTTGTAGTGCTAAGTGAAAATGTTCGTGGTTGCGTTGACCAATATTCGTGAGTTGAGGACAAATATATATTTTTCGTCGCTCTCTATGTGTTTCAAAATAAACCAGATGTAACAGCACTAAATGAAGCCCAGCTATGTGATGATATTGACCCCAGTGAGCTGGCCGTAACGGATTATACAATGGTGCTGTTATATCTCCACCACGGCAATAGCACTGTGGCATTGTACCTAGCAATGTAGGTACATACCCCGAATTACCATTTTTTCTGAAACTTCCGGGTAATATTTATAAATATTATTTTATTTCAAATAAATGACTGACAAAATGTCAGACATTCGTGATATTGGCAGTCACGATCAATACATTCTATGACTCTCAGTTAAGAAAAAGCTGATGCCCTTGGGGCGTCAGATCATAGTCCGGAATTAGCTAAATCAAAATTATCTAGAAAATGCCAGTTGACAATAAACATGAAATAATTACAGAGGATTTATCTAATATGTAGTTTTCCTGTCTAAACAAACACTTCTATTTATTTATATAGATAAGTTGTTTCCTAAAATGGATAGTGAGTAATCGATCGAAACTACCACTTCTCAACCAGTGCTGGTTCCTTTCTCCCCCTTGAATCTGATTAAATTATTTGTTGTGTTCTAGCGATAGCGATCATTGGCTTATCACAACTGTAGGGACTTAAATTGACATACATAATAAGGGAATACATACTTATAAGGTGCGTTTTTTTGCAAGCGTATATACGCTCAATTTTCAATTTGCATGTAAAATACACTAACAACAAAACCTATATCCGTCTAATTAGACGGGGATAATTATCGCCGCTTGTGAAATAGGCTCAGATAAAAACAATGCTTCCAACCCTTATTTTCTATGTGTTATCGATGATTTGCTAAGAAACGTCATAAAATTCATCCATAAATTCATTTATTGAAACAAAAAAAAAAAACAAATTGAAAATTGTCAAAACTTTTATATGAGCCTGGCAAAAAATTAAACGGCCTTGAACAAAAAATGGAAAATTTAAATTTTTGTATGAACATACATATACACATAGGTTCAAGAAAAACAAAAATACACACTTATTAGGTGTGCGTATTCTCTGTATTTTCCATTCTTATTTGTATTTTATCCAAATTATGTTCAATTCCAATTATTTTCAATTTTTTTAACAGCTGACTGTCACAAATGTCATAAATGTCATCTGTGCTGCCACAGTTTTTTAAGATGATTTATTAAGCGCCAATGATCGTTTTTTTGTGCACTTATAATTTAAGCGTATATACGCTTGCAAAAAAACGCACCTATAGTTGTACTCGTAAAGAATTTTTTTACCAGAATTGAAAATGGTCGCCAAAGCAAAACCATTTATGTTTAACAACACCCATACTCGCGAAAAAAAAAATTTGACTGGGAAGCCAGTCCTGTACTTCCCACCTTATATTGCGTTATATTATAGCGAAAATTATTTCCTCAACGTGCTTGGGTTATCCACAACACCTTTTTTAAAAGCATTTCTTAAAATATCTCAGCATCCGCTGGACCGATTTTGCTCTAAGTTTCATTCTGAAAAAAAAACCGTATAATCGTACGTTATTCCTTTCTCCAGATATCAAAGAAGAAACAATTTTTCACACACACACACGCATGCACACACAGCCATCACTTCGAAAATGGGTGCAATTGATTTCAAGTGTATCGTAGCTTTGTTAAAATCTCGAACTTTTTTTTTGGCCGATTACAATACTTCCCCTATGGAGGTGGAAAGTAAAAAATGTAGGACTTATACTTTACAGCAGCTTCACATGGATTGGCTACATTATATACCTAATACTCACGAAGTCTGTCGACAAAAAGCGACGACTTATTTAGCTTAAAGGCGATCCTACACTACATGTCGCTTATTTGCTAAAAGACAAAATTCACAAATTTTGAGTTATTGATGTCGAAGTTACGTTAATAAAGGGATTTTTCACCCTATGCAATTTCATTTCCTAACTTTAAAGATTGGACATGAGGGAACACTTTTTCACTATTAAATTTGTCGCTTTTATAAGGGAAATCATTCGTACTTTGGATAATGGTGTAAGTATTTACCCCATCAACAATGTTAAACCCTCTACCGCGTACGTAGCCATATATGGCTTTTCGCAATGATACGGTATTTTCTTTACTTAATCACATTCGAAATTACTAAAACGCAACATGATCGCTTTGTGTATATCCTTAACAACACAAAATAGTACTTTTAGCATTTTCTGGATTACGGCTGTCTGCGATTTTTTCATTTGTACTTCAGTTCCTCTCGAATGTGCATTGAAAAAAAGTGAAAAAAAAGTTTAGTTCTAAGTATATCCAAATAATTGTGTTCAATTGGAAAGAACAATCAGTTTAAAAATACATTCTGGTTAAAATACTTAATTTTCTATAATATAAATGTATTTCCTTTGTTTAAAAATTATTGCTAATACTCGTTTAATTAGTTTAAACCAACGCACTTTATTTTTTAAACTAAACTTTTTTTTTCCTTTTTTTAATAAATATTAGGTGTGTTTTTTTGCTTATCTATATAGGCTTAAAAAATATATTCCATGTTAATTACAGCAACAACTCAGTCTGTATAGAATTACGAAATCTGGATAGCTATCCAGCGTTATTTCCTTAGCCGCGATAAAAATGGTGCTACCAAACTGTTTTGTTCTCGATTGTTTTCGAAAAATGCTATCGAAAATGTCAAAAGTGACATAAAAGACATTTCTGAAAAAAAAAAAAAATTCTTAGAAAGGAACACAAAAAAAGAAAAAAGAAGTCATTAAAAGAAAATTCGCAATAAAGAAATCATCTAAAATTCATAATTAACCAACAAACATACGTTTGAGTTTTTTTCATCCACAATTTTTTTTACAATTCGCATTTTTTTTTAAATCAGCAAGAAAAAATCAGCTGATACGTGTCATTTCACATAGTGCTGCCAAATTGCTATGACGGCATTCGTTACCCTCGATAAGCGTTTTTTTTGCTCACACTTTTTTTTAGCCTATATAGATTACCAAAAAAAAAACACACATATTGTTAAAGAATAATCAAGAAAAGCTATTTCAACCGTTTTTTACTTTATTCCTCCACGCACATTAATTCATGTGGTAGAGGGTTAAGAATTCACCTGGGTGTTTTTTTTTGTAATATGCGCTATCAATAGGCGTGTTTTTTTGCAAGCGTATATACGTTTAAATTTCAATTTTCATGTAAAATGCACTAACAACAAAACCTATATTCGCTTAAGTAAGTGGGGAAGTGCGGATAAAAATAATGCTTCCAGCCATTTTTTCTACGTGTTATCGATAAATTTGCTAAGAATCGTTATAAAATTCATCCATAAATTCATTTAACTACAAATTATCAAAGTTTTGAAATGGCTGAGGAAGATAAAATATAAGAAAACTATAATCAAATTATCAAAAGAAAAAGTTGGACAAAAGATGAAACGCTGGGGCTGCTTAAGTGTTACTTAACACGAAAGGACGAATTCACGCATTGCCGGAAGAAAAAAATTGCGTATGGAAATATTCTGGAAGACATGGTGAATCAGACCATGACGGTAGGCGATAGTATAAATTCCATATAAGTATTGATCTACAGTTAACCATCTTTTTCAGGTTTCAAGTACCATGACCTCTGCCTTGGAATGGAAAATGCAGACGCTACTGAGGGCCTATAAGACAGCGAAGAACAACGTTAGGCAAACAGGTGCGAGCCCATGTATTGGCCCATACATGGTGGAGATGGAAGAGATATTTGGTGATAGACCAATTATCTCGAGTATCCACACCATTCATCTTGGGAGGCCGCCTGGCCTGTTGTCACCATTGCTGGGCTCAGGATCAAGTAGCACATACTCCCAGTCGGATCTTCCTCAACACTACCAACACCATCTTCTTCAACGCCACCAACACCATATTCTTCATATTCGTTGTCCTCTGAGACAAAAGAAAAGCAAAAGGCGAAGTTTTTTCTGCGGAAAGACTTAAGTTGATGAGGGAATTGGGTGAAGCCAAGCTGTCACAGCGGGCAGCTTTTATGAACAAAATGCAGCAAGCTTTGGAAAATAAATGGAAAAGAGACCATGAGATCGAGCTCAAAAAAGTGGAACTGCTACAATCTCTTTTGAAAAAATAAAAGATGTACAAACATGCGAGTATATGCTTTACTTTATTTCAAATTATATTGTTCTCATCTACATAATCCAATAAAAATTGACGTCGATCGACTGTGGACTCTAATACACTTCCTGCACTGGCATTTTCGGGAATGCTTGCGCCTTATTGCTCTGGCGCACTTTCGGTGTATATGTCGTCATTTATTATGCGTATGTTGTGTTAAAACATGCACTCACAATAATTTCGGTTACTGAACTTAAATTTGTTTGCTCCGTAAACTTCAGCAACCTTCGGAATCTACCCTTGAGCAACCCAAAGGCATGTTCCACTGTCATTCTTGTTGCTGAATGTGCGTATTTGAACCTTCTTTGCAAATCGGTTAGATTCTCATTATCTTTAAAAGGTGGCACTAACCAGCTTGTTTGTGGATACGCAGAATCACCCTGTATAAATGATTCGTTTGGAAACAAATCTCCATATTTTGTTTGGACTCTTGCATACAAATCTGATCTTCGAAGAGCTCTGCTGTGGTGGAGGGAATCGGGCTCACCACAGGTGATGTCTATACATTTTTTGTTAGCATCTACAACAGCTTACAGAATTAGACTGTAATCACAGTCTATGAATCTATAGATTCATTTTCTGTGCTGTAATGTTACTTCCTGTTGTAGTAGCTTTCCTTGCTAACAGTTGGGGCTTTAATCCTAATGTGTGTACAATCTATAGCCACAATAACGCCTAGTTTTCGTTTCTTTTCCGCAAATTTTTTTTTGCGTTTCCTCAGCAGCAGCTCCTTGTGGCCATTTCACGTATTCATGGCCAATAGAAATTAGCCAAGAGCTGACACGTCGAACAGCTATCCATGCAGAATATTTTGTGTTTTTGCTTATGTACCGTATACAGTCCAACCCGGATAGTGTCACATCATGTAGGCAACAAAATAATGTGACTTTATGCGGGTTGTGACTTTATCCGTTCTGGCAAAAATCAGTTGGGTGTTACAACACAATTAGTAAAAGAGATAAGTGTTGGTTAAACTTTAAGTAAGCTCGCACATACACAAGGGAATAAAGAAAAATATATCCCTTGCCGCCCAGCAAGTAGCACACACACAATAACAATCTGCGGAGAGTTAATTTGCATTTGTCGGAAATTCTCTCTCGTAAAATGTGTGCATGTGACTATAAGCGGACAAAAATGAGTGGATTTTTTTCTTTTTAGAATATGTTTTGTGTGATTTTAACCCTTAAACGCGCTGCGTCCCATATATGAATCGTCTTAAAAAAGCTGGATAGAAGCTAAGCTTTTGCTATTTCTAATAAAAAAACTTTATGGTTGCATTATATAAAGATCTTTTTTTTGTGACCGCAAGGTTTTACAGTTCTTGTTTTGACAGAAGAAAGTTTCGTTTTTCAGTTTTCGTTTTTTTCGTGAGTGTGAAATTTCCCAAAGTTTAAAATTATCTAAAAAATAGAAATAATTGTGAAAGTGTTTTAAAAAAATATATTTATGTACATAAGTACATGTTATTGTGGTTCATAATAAGAAAAACATTTTTTTTTTTCTACATATGTACATATGTAAATATTTGCGAATATTTAGATAATTCATATATGAATCACTGCGCATTTGTCGGAAGTCTTTTTTTATTTGGTTGAATGTCTTTTTAGTTGAAATGTCTCGCAAATTTTTACAAACAGAAGCTGCGATTCGATCTGTATTTGAAGAAATTCCATCGGAAAGTGAAGATGGAGGTGAATCAGATAATGATGACTTCGAAGATGTTCATTTACCCGACTTTGCTCAGCTTACTGAAGAGGAATTAAGGCTTGTTCAAGAAAAAAGATCGGATGAACCAGAATTCGACGATATAAATGTGCCCATTTCTCAGGACGAGGGCCCATCAACATCCTCAGTCATACATCCCGAGAAGGAAGATTTTAAAAGACTTATTTGGAAGACTAGAAACCTGTCAGTGCCAGCAGAAGCAACTACCTTCCAAGGTTCAACTGAATTCTTAGATCAGCTTGAAGAACTAAGTATGCCTTTTCAGTTCTTCAGGCATTTCTTCTGTGATGAGCTATTGGAACACATACGTAAAGAAACAATTAGGTATAGCGGATGTAAGGATCCAAGTAAGACTTTTTTTGCTTCAAAAACCGATTTGATCCACTACATCGGCATCCTAACTTTTACTTCTGTTGTAAAATGTCCTAATATGCGTTCATATTGGAATTCCACCATGGGATCTGATATGATAAAAAACACCATGTCTTCAAAAATGTTTGAAAAAATCAAGTCCTGTCTATATTTCAATGACAATGAGAAATGTGTTTCAAACCGAAACGATGAAAAGTTCGTCAAACTTCACAAGCTGCGTCCCATAATTGATACACTAAATGAAAAGTTTTCGAAAATCCCTATGGAAAAACGATTGTGTGTTGACGAACAAATATGTGCTACTAAAATTCGTCACCATTTGAAGCAATATTTGCCATTGAAACCACATAAGTGGGGATATAAACTCTTCAAGCAGACTTCCGGCTTAAGTTGGCAACAGTCATGTGTGCATACACATTTTTGAACGAGACTTTGACCAAACGGGGAAGGCCATCTAGCTCCCCATCAAGCCTGCATGCCGAAAAGAAAAGAAAGTCTACGACCACGGCATCTATTCCACCAGTTGATATCCGTCACGATGGATTTAACCATTTCCCAGAAGTAGGCGAGAAAAGGCTGAGATGTAAGCTGCCCTTGTGCAATTCTCAAACCTACATTAAATGCACAAAATGCGCCGTTTCACTTTGTCTCAAAAAGGATAAAAATTGTTTCCTAACTTTTCATACTAATTAAACTAAATATCTACTAATATTATTTTCTCAATAAAGTGATATTAAATTTAAATAAATGGACTTGAATTTATTTTTTCATTGAAACGTGAACCTATACATGTTTTTCCTCTCATAAGACTTACCGGACTTATGACACATACAAAACATATAAGTCTTTAAAAAAATAACATAATGTCTTTTGAAATCTAAAAAAAGAAGAAAAATGTAGCCAAATGATTGTTTGCTAAGCAAATATTCAGTGAACCCACAAATGCGCCATGATGCATATATGAATCAACAAAATATTTCGATTTTGGGCACTTCCTATTAAGTTTATCAAAAAAATGTAAATGCCACTCATTATAATAAGTTTTAAGGAGTCACTATGATTTTTTTCATGAAAAAAAAAAAAAAATTGCGCATTTAAGGGTTAAGCAGTTTGTGCCATAAAGCAATGTGCCTATAAAAGGTTTTTTATCTGTACCAATTATAAAAAAAGGCAACTGGCTGGATACAATTGTGACTTAAAGCAATTTGTGCTAATAAGCGATGTGATTATATCTGGGTTTGACTGTATACATAAAAATCATCTTCCTTGGGCCAATCCTTACTCTTCTTCCATGAGATGAGTCTGAAAAAAATTAGACTGGGAATAGGTTGCTGAGAAAAGAAAATATATGTACATACATACGTTGTACATATATACGCAAATACACACTTCTTAGGTGCTCCGCTGTTGGTCTCTGTAACCTCATATGGGACTTGAAATCACCATCGCTGTATGCGTCGATTGTCCCCACAAAATCTACACATTTAATGTGTTGCTCCTGTTCAAATTCCAATTCTTCAGACCAGAGCTTGAACTTGAAGAGTCGGCAAAAATTAAAGAAAATATTTCTTCCATTTCAGCTTCATCCCTTTCATGATAAAGTCTCCTGCTTAATTCATCCAGCAATAAGTTTAATATCTAAAACAAGAAGTATTTTCTTTAACTGGATTAAAAATTTGCATTTAATTCCTTACCTGAGTATTCGCCGTATTTTCCATTGTAATTACGATTTGTGTTTTATCCAAATATTATTTGTTTTCCAATTTTATTTCCACATTATGATATATCTTTTTTTTTTATGATGAAGTATTAAGCGCCGATGATCGTTTTTTTGTGCACTTTTAATTTAAGCGTATATACGCTTGCAAAAAAACACGGGTAATGTGCTCGTATTTCCCGAATACTTATATTACGAAGAACATTTTTTGCAAATAAATATTCCTTCTTCCGGTGTATTGAAAACTTTTCACACTAGAAAAAAAAAACCAGAAATCTAAAATTATGAAAAACGGGAACATCCGTCATATGCCACCGTCACATAAGATAGTTTGGTAGCACAGTTTATATCGCGGCTAATGAAATAACGCTGGATAGTTATCCAGATTCCGCAGTTCTATATAGGTTAAGTTGTTAGTGTAATTAACATGGAAAATATTTTTTAAGCCTATATAGATTACCAAAATAAACACGTCTTTTATAAACGGATGAATATATTAAAACAGAGTTAAATTGGTTAACCGATGCACAGTGGGGTATTTGACCGATCTAGCTGGCCAAAAGTGCTTTTTTTAAAACATACTCTATGCAAAAAAATCAGGCGTCCCGTTAATGCTAAATAGTCAACAGATAATACACATGCCCTTCCGCATCTCTGTTAGCTTTTAATTGCCCGCTACTCTCACAATTCGGAAGGCATTCGTTGCGTTAGACACAGGTTCGTTTTGTTATAACTCAAGTTTAAATTTTCGAAAGGTGGCTATATTTTGTGTGTGTAAGTCATGTAATTAAGCATCATGAATAGTGTGAAGCTGATAATTTCACAAACTTCTTTCCTTATTGTTATAATTTTGTCCTAAATTGAAATTTTTAGGAAAAGACGTCTTGTAGTCATCTCTTTTTTCCTAACTTTAACAAACTCGAAGCTATTTGTGCAGGTTGCGTCCCGGCAGTAATTCAGGTCTTAATATAAAGATCACTATCTCGACTTAAAACTTATTTAAAGAACAGCCGCGCAAACCCGCGCTTTTCCGAAATATAGATACGTTTGTCGTTGTTAAACATGTAGAGTTTGCTCTTCTGTTTATTTTCATTTATTTTGATTTTCTTCTAAATAGGATCTTCAGGTGCTAAAGTTATGACTCATTAGCAGTTAATTGATAAAATGCAGCGACAAAATTTATCAACATTTGAAGAAAAACTAGAATTTATTGAAAATTACCTTGTGAACTATGTTAATTTTGTATTACATTTTGCATTATACAGATTTAAGAAATTTTTCGTACCGAAACACACGTTTTGGTATTTTTTTGTTAATATATTGTACTACAATACGGTCTTAATCATTTAAACAACATAAATAATTTTGGCCAGCTAAATCGGTCAAATACCCCACTGTGCGATTACACCCAAATTGATGCATCACACAACAAAACATATGTTAGGAAAAAAAATAAAACGCAGTATATATGAAGAGTTTAAGTGTTTAATAACCTTACTGGGAAACAGTTTTAATTCAAGTGGAAAAGGGGTTATTTGCCACCATGTGGAAAAAGGTAAAATCTAAGAAATGAAAAAAAAGAATGTCAGGATGACAACTGTGTTGCGTTGCCAACATACATATATGAAAATCGACGTGTGGGTTGCCTATGGATGATTCGACCTTCAACACGCCCTCTCAAGCCTCACGTCACCAACAAAGTCTTCGCGCCTATTAAGCCCCATACCTTGTAAGCATCGTTCATGAAGTATCCGGGGTAGAGACTTCGTCAGCACATCAGCAACCATTTGATCTGTAGGGACATGTTCCAGCACAAACATCTTAGAAATAATCGATTCGCGGACAAAATGATGTTTGATGTCAATGTGTTTCGTGCGAGCATGAAAAACTGGATCATTCGCCAAACATTGAGCTCCTCGATTGTCAATGAAAATAATTGTGTCGGCCCACTCACGTAACTCGAGCTCACATAGTATGCTACGCAAGTAAATAGCCTCCTTCGCCGCCTCCGCTAAACTCACATATTCAGCTTCTGTTGACGACAGTGCAACCGTCCGCTGCTTCTGCGATTTCCATGTTACAGCAGCGCCACCAAGTAAGAACACGTATCCTGTGTTAGAACGACGATCAACAGCACAGCCACCCCAGTCAGCATCTGTGTATCCAATAAGCGGCTCATCTGTTTTCCTGTACAGCAATCTAATGTCAGCACTCCCAGCAAGATACCTCAAAACTCGTTTCGCAGCAATCCAGTGCGACTTATTCGGTTTGCTAGTGAACTGCGCCAACCTCGAAACGGTATTCGCAATGTCCGGCCGTGTCGCCACTGATAAATACATGAGAGCACCAATTAACTCTCGATATGGACAGTCATTCTGCGATTCACGATTATCAGCATCATCAAAACGACTATTCACTTCCGAAGGCGTCGATACGGGATTACACTTGTCCATCCCGTAGTGTTTGAGTAGTCCCAGTACATATCCAGTCTGCGAAAGCTCGATTCTCCCCTCACCTTGATTTATTTCTAGTCCGAGACAATATTTAGCAAGACCAAGATCCTTCATTTCGAATTCCTCCAACAGACTGTCACGTAGGTCCATGATGTGGTTTTCCTCAGTTGATGCAACCAATATATCATCAACGTAAACAAGAACAAACAGCAAATTATCTCCACAATTTGTATAAAAAAGGCACGGCTCATTCTTTGTGGGTTTTAGGCCCCAACTTAAAAGTTTCTCAGAGAGTTTTAAATACCACTGACGTCCAGATTGACGTAGTCCATAGAGAGCCTTCTGCAACCTGCATGTGTTACCACCATCACGAATATCCTTCAACATTTTTTCTGCAAGATGTCCAAACTTCGTATTTTTACCCTGCTTAGAAATTATCCTCTCTAACATCTCGTTTAACATTTCAGGAATTCTCATAAAAACTTCTTCATCCAATTTGCCGTTTAGATACGCCGTCACCACATCAAACTGCCACAGCTTTAGTCCAAACTGAACTGCTATAGCCAAAAGCAAACGTAACGTCTCCAACCTGGCCACCGGCGCAAACGTCTGATGGTAATTTACGCCAAATTTTTGACTATAGCCTTTTGCTACTAACCGGGCTTTGCGTCTGTCTACCTTTCCATCAGAGCCGTGCTTATTTGTAAGCACCCAGCGACATCCAACAACATTCGTACGAGAGCTCTTCTTTACAATCTGCCAAGTTTCGTTTTTAATAAGACTCATCACCTCTGCCTCCATCGCGTCCTTCCACTCTTCACATGCATCGCTCATCAGGGCATCCTTTGTACTAATTTCTGCCACACCAGCGAAAACTTCGTCATCAAGCTCAGAATCGCATCCATCAGGTGGGGAAGGGGATTTATCCTCCTTATATTGTGCGGTGGTAGAACGTGTGATGCGAAACAGCTTTCTCGGTCGCCCTCTGCTACCCGTCTTCATCAACTTAGGCCTTCCAGGAGTTCGTCTGAGTTCTTCTTCAGGTTTCCTTTTCATCGACTGCATTTTTGACACATTTTCGGGAACACCATTATCCATCAATGGACGGGGCGAAAATTCAACTGACCTCATCCCGCTTTCCTCTACCTCAGTCTTGTTTGTTGCTGTTAGCAACTGATCCAACACCTGCATATTAAGAGTAGGGTTTGACGTCTCTTCGAGGAACTTGACATCACGGGCATGAACGATCTGGTGTTTACTTGGTATCCATATTCGATATCCGTTTCTATCTCGAGGATAACCGACAAATACGCCTTCGATAGATCTCTGTGCCAGTTTGTCTTTGTTAGGATCCTTGTCCAGAACAAGCACTTTGGAACCAAATGTTTTAAGGTAACTCACTTTTATTTGCTTTCCAGTCCATTTCTCATAAGGAATCTCACCGCCTAAACTGCTTGTAGGACATCGATTGCGGATATGACAGGCAGTAGCAATAGCTTCAGACCAAAATGATGCACTTAAGCCACACTGTAGCAACAGACATCTAGCCATGTCCAAGAGAGTTCGGTTCATTCGCTCCGCTACTCCGTTTTGTTGTGGAGTACGAGGAACCGTCAGCCTCCTATCTATTCCTTGATCGGCCAAATACCTGTCGAACTCTAAATTGCAATATTCACCTCCATTGTCAGATTGCAAATATTTTATCTTCCTCCCAGTCTGCCTCTCCACGAGATTCTGATAGAGTTTGAACGCGTCGAATACACCGCTCTTCTGCCTCAAGAAATAAACCTCAGACCACCTGGAACTATCGTCTATAAAAGTCACGAAGTACTTCGCACGTCCTGATGATTCCATCCTAAATGGGCCTACGACGTCAGAGTACACAATTTTTAATATCTCTGAACAAGGCACTCGACCTTTAGAGAAAGGTAAGGCAGTCATTTTTCCTTGTAGGCAAACCTCGCAACGTAATAATTGATCTGCATCCTTCACATCAACCGCGGGTACAACACCGATTTGAACCAGCTTTACTAAATCCTTGCTGTTCAAATGACCCAATCTTTCGTGCCACTTCAACAGTTCGGAGCACTCAGATCGGACAACCGCTTCTGCACAATCAGTATTTTCACGAACATAATAGAGGTCCCCTCTGCGATCTGCGACTACCGAAACATTTCCACATTCATCACGGATATAAGCGTCATCCTTACGAAATGTCACCTCATGACCTTTGTTCGTAATTTTTGCAACGGAGATTAAGTTTGTCCGTAAGTCAGGCACATACAAAGTATCCTTGAACTCGATCTTTCGATGACCACCGTCATTCGCAACTGATACATGGACAACACCCTTTCCCTTGACTTCAGCTGACGCTTTACTTGCCAAGTTCAACCTCAGCTTCGGGGAACTTAACATTGACTTGAAAAGACCTTTATCGCCACACAAATGCGCTGTACATCCACTGTCGAGAATCCATGCCCTATTAGTCAAGCACTTCTCGGCACAATATGCATTATTTGCATCTGCAATAACCAAGTGAGTAACAGCATAATACGACTCATCGACACTATTTGCTGAGTACCTCGGCTTTCTTCTAGCATCATCGGACTTCTTCGTCGGGCATACGTTCGCCTTATGACCCAAAATGCCACACTTAAAGCACTTGATTTCCCCAATTCTTGATGCCGTTTTTGTCTTGTCTCGCCTAGACCTCGTGTACCTACTGCTCCCAGCAGCCATGGCTATAACAGCACTCCCAGTTGCTTGCTGTCGCGCTTCGCTCTCCTCAATGATTTTTATTTTCAGCACTTCAGCATTTGGTAGCTCATCTCGCGACTCAATTGCACATCGAAAGTTTTCATATGAAGATGGAAGACTATACAACAGCATGATAGCAAGCAAATCTCCATTTATTTGCACCTTCATGCTTTCAAGTTTATCTACGGCATCGAAGAACTTCGCCATATGATCTTTAACATCGTGGCCATCGTCCAACTTTTGGAGCATAAGTTGCTTCAGCAATGTAGCCTTCCTTGCCGGTCCCTTTGAAGCGTAAATCGACTCCAGCTTAACCCACACTTCTCGTGATGTATCACATCCACGAATCTGTTTCAATTCAGACGGATGAATTGACAAAACCAAATCCGCCTTGGCTTTTCTGTCTTGCTTCAACCATGCAGCTTTCAAAGCATCATCCGTTGCAGACATCACACACGACCCATTTACATAGTCCCACAAGTCATTTTTGGTGAGAACGGCCTCAGCTTGCATACTCCATGTATCATAGTTCTCTTTGGACAGCAGCTCCATGCGCAAGGAACTTGATGAACTGGAAGTCATCTCAAAAAACAAATTCTTTTGTTCGGCAAAAAATTTCTGCTCACAATCAACCATACGTTTTTATTCGGCTACGAAGCGATATAATAAATTATACGAGCTTTGGGTCTGGGCCCATAACCTGTTAGGAAAAAAAATAAAACGCAGTATATATGAAGAGTTTAAGTGTTTAATAACCTTACTGGGAAACAGTTTTAATTCAAGTGGAAAAGGGGTTATTTGCCACCATGTAGAAAAAGGTAAAATCTAAGAAATGAAAAAAAAGAATGTCAGGATGACAACTGTGTTGCGTTGCCAACATACATATATGAAAATCGACGTGTGGGTTGCCTATGGATGATTCGACCTTCAACAACATACACAAAACAAACCGACACATGTGATAAAAAAAATAATGAGAGAAAAAAAAAAAAAGTAGTTCAGGAGCCACCGTATTATGAGAAACCAAACCGAAACCAAATTCCAAATAGTTTTTGGTTCGTTCCATCATCGGTTTCGCAAACTCGGTTTGAGTTTGGTAATTCAGTTTAACTCGGTTTAGCTGTAATTCGGTTTGAAGCGGGTTATGAATTCGAGTTGACACATCACTACACACTATCATTTTTGAAAAACATTCTTGCTGGAATGATGTAAAGATGATAGTGTATAGCTTGTAATGAAAAATGACGACTGGAGTGACGGCGAGAATGATCAGGGTTGCCATTCTTCGTGGATTTTGCTGGAATGACGGAGAATGATGCATTAGAAATGATAGGCATATTTCATCACTCGGCATATTTCACAAGTCGAGTTCGTTTGAAATAATGCCTCCTACCGATCCAAAAGAACTTTTGGAGGAATTCATTAATTACTATAGAAGTCACAGCGTTCTTTGCGACACATCAACCAAAGATTATTTTCAAAATAAGTTGTTCAAAAGTATTGCGTGTGAGAAGTTGTTTAAAGTTTTGCGGAAATATAGAAAAGATGCGTGTTTAGCTGAAGTAAAAAGAAAAATTAATACACTTCGGTGTACTTTTTCGAAAGAAGTTTTTAAAAAATCAGTTAATCTGAATCCTCTGGTGCTGGATTAGACGACCTGTATGTTCTTTCGTTTTAAGTTTCAGTCCTAGAGATCGTGCGCGGGTATACGTGTTCTTTTTGTTTTGATGCGGGTATAGGAAGGTTAAGGAAGTGAGCCTCCCACATATACGTATTTAATTAAACGATACGATACAGTGCCAGCAAAATTTACAATTTTCTTAACATGCATAATAACATAATTTGATTTGTCTTAGCATAATTTGATTCGTAAGCCTCAGGTTCAACAGAGATTATGCAAATCTTTCGTTCGATGTGCGTGATCTATAATTAGCCATGCTAATCTTGAGCCATTAGTAACTATAGCTGGATCGAACCTGCCGCCTACTCTCAGTAAGCCCTTGACATCTAATATCGGTTAAAGTGGTGCTAGGTTGCTTTTCTCTGGTAGATCTGTACGGCTCTTTATTGATGCTATCTCTCTACTGTAGTTCTCATCCTGTGACAAAAAATTCTCCGTAAAATTTCGGTCAGTAGAACGAATGTCAAAAATCAGCTGATTTGGCTGGAAGATGTTTAGCAAAAAGTTCTGCATTAAAGTTTTTATTTTTTTCGTTTTTATTATTTCATTATAATAGTGCATAACATTCTGAACGCGGCCATTCTATTGTCTTTATCTCAAACGCAAGCTATCTGATTTTGAAAAAAAAGGAAAAAACACTGCCTTCCTTGTCTCTACTTCTCTCTGTCGCAACCCTCAACTCTGTTACGCCGCACAGTGGCTCCTTTTGGCGAATTTCGTTGCAAAATTCAATTTTCGGGTGGTTTTATAATGCAAAATTGTTTAATTCACTGGATCAACAAATGTTTGGAACCCTAATAATTATTTGATTTGGATCAATAGCTTTGCTTGTAGAGCCAGTCAAAGTTGAGTAAGTTTTTGAGATCACTTAAAATTAATTCTTTGCCTTTTATTTTTTCGGTTTGAGTGCAAAAACTAGGCATAGGTTTAAAAAATATGATTTCTTTTTCATTTTGTGTAATATAACTGTTCATTTGTTAAATCAAAAATGAAGTACGTTTTTTTTTTTTTTAAAACTATTTAATTTAATGTTTTTTGAAACACTATTCACGGCACACTTTTTCGACTTTGGTGGAGTAAGAAAAAAAAGGTCCGCAAAAGTCCGCCCTAAAATCAACAGAGAATGAGTTCCTATGTATTTGTTAAAATATACTGAAAAACTCAGGTGCGGAAACTTGCATCCCTATGTGCTAGAGAGATTTGAATTGAAGAGGACAGCCAAATTTAATGTTTTTTCTTCTCTCTTTCATTGAAGAAGTACAATACAACAAATTTTAATTTTTCTTGTAATGAGTAATTTACATTCTACACTGGTGTATATGGTGAATATCTCGGCTTAGTTCGAAGATGGGCCTAATTGGTTGGGAGGGGGCGTGTCACGCCCCTTTTTATTTCTCACATTGCGCATAGAAAATTTTTGTGTTTCCATTTTTACTAGTAAAACAATGGCAATAATCATGAGTACCATTTTGCTGAAAAATGTGCCCCCATTTTGAATCCGCCATCTTGAAATTCTTTAAAATTGCTCCGATTTTGTTAAAATTGAAAATGTATACTCGTTTAAAAGTAATTACTATAAATCCGGTTTTGGATCTGGCATTTTGGATTACTTTAATATTAATAAAAAGTTGCATACACAGGAAATCCACCTATCTCTTGCGAGTAGTGCCGAAAGGTCTTTTTTTATTTGAATTTTTGTTCCGTTTACTTTTTTTTCCACTGTTTGACTTGAAATGAATCACTTAAATATTTTGTTATGAACTCAGATGTGCCACAAAATAAAAAAACATGCTCTTCTGATACACCTGAAG
This sequence comes from Criorhina ranunculi, assembly GCA_951813785.1. Classification (NCBI taxonomy): domain Eukaryota; kingdom Metazoa; phylum Arthropoda; class Insecta; order Diptera; family Syrphidae; genus Criorhina; species Criorhina ranunculi. Next base: position 27,290,375 of record OX638382.1, on the reverse strand, counting down.
AAAACATGTAAAAATGAGTTCGTTTACTTTAATTCACCACTGTTTTGCTCGGATTGGTTTTGGACACCCTGTTATGAGTTTTATTATGGAATTTTGAATATTTTTAAAGTAAAATATTATGTTCATTCCTTGTGGTGAAAAAGTCTTATTTCAGCAGAAGATTGTGAAACACCCTGTGAAGCATTAATCTCAAAATTCGCTAATTACATAGCCTTGGGAATTAACTTTAAGAAGAAAAAGAAATGGTAAAGATATCTTTATTCGTTTAAGAGTTATGATTTTTGCAACCAAAAAAGTCAAACGGAGCCACTGTGCGCCGTGCTTTCTCTTTACGAGGGAAGAGCGAAGTACGGAGCGGGAAATGAAACTAATTGTATTATTTTTAACCATTAAGCAAATTATTTTTTCGTTTGTTTTGACTTTATTTACTTATGGCTTATTTTTGCTTTATTGACTCAAAATGTATCCACTGTCAAAAAAAAATAGACCCATAGTTTTTGAATTAAATTACTTATAACGAAATATTTGAATTTTTTTAATTTTAAACAAATTTCCAAAAAATAGCAATTTTTTTCTTTAATCACTTTATAGTTGGTAACACTACCTACTATAATTTACAATTACCCGTTTATCTAATAAACTTAAAAACAATTCCTATGCATTCGTTATAATTTTCTTTCCGAATAGCTGCGGGGGGTTAATGCCCAGTTTATCTTTAAATATACAACCACTTTTTTGTTAATAACTTCGTCAAAAAAAAAATAAATTTTTTTTAGTAGCGGATTTGTTGTTTTTGTTTCCGTTTACATACAATATTTTTTGTTCATCAAAATCGGTTGCCTTAGGCATTTAAGGGTTAAGTATTTTATTTATTTGAATAGTAAGGTCAGCCGTCTCTAGCGTCGCTGCAACCTTCTATTTTAGTTTACAAAATCACACTCTGCTGTTCCCTTCCATCAATCGTCATTTTATACTTTTTAGTTTACCCCCTACTCTGCACATCCATCGCACCAGGATCAATGTAATCAATATTTCCCAAAGTAGTAGTTAAGTAGTAGTTTAGGAAGTACTCAGGTACTTGGGAGATAACGCACAGGAAGTGTTAAGATGCTTTTTTTTTGCACTATAATCACTTCCTTTATTGGCACACTAAACCCGAGTGGAAAGCATCGCGACGGGGGGTTGTGCTGCGACATGGTGCTTAGTGTATGTTTGGGATTTTAAGTGATTTACTACTTGCCCAAACAATAAACAATATATACTGGATGGTAGATGTGCATAGCAGGTAGCCTTTTATGATAGGGTGCATGCGACATGTAGTGCGATCACTACGACTCATTTATCTGCGCCTGACCACACGATTCTATTTTATGAATGTATATACAAAGGAGACAAAAATTGTAGCAATCTCTCATAAATTGTCTCTGACTACGTAGTCCCACAAAAAAAATCAACAAATCGGCGTTATCTTTATTATTTCATTCATGATATCGTAATGTGAAGCTCTGTTAAAATGTCGACCTTTTTTTTTTTTGGTTGATTGTAATACTTCCCCTCTGGAGGTGGGAAGTAAAAAACCCGACTGTCTTCAGTTCCTAACTCTGGAACGTCTACACACTTTGGGGTTGTTTTTGTAACTAAAAAATGCTAACAGCTCTCTTTGACAAAATTATTCTATAGAACTGTATGCTTAATTATAATGCCATGGTTATAATGATGATTGTAAATAACGTTCGATACGACCAAGATATGGCTTTGTTTTGGTTATACTTATCAAGCGCATCTTGCTCTTGCCTAATGTCTTCTAAATCTCTGTTTAACAAAGCGAGTTGGCTAATAGAGTCTATGAATATTTGACTACCGGGGATGCTGACGGATGACTAGGGACTCTTAATAAACTATGCATTTTAAAATCTAAGTGGTGAGTGCTATTTTTTTGAAGAGCTGATTGGTGCCGCGAAAAAACTTGTTGGTGGTTTTTGAGAATCGAACCTGTGTCTCTCATTTAGCAGTTCAACGCACTAACTACCACGGCGACCACTCGCGGTTTTAATGGTTAGAGGGAGCCTAACAATAGTGGAGTATGAGTATAACCTGAAACAAATATCTATCGTTGTATACAGATAAGTATGTACCTATATAATTAAAAAAAAGGGTTAACATTATATTTCTCGACCGAGCACACATATGCAACCTTATTTATTATCAAGCTTCCCACCTCGTATTGTGTTATATAATAGCGAAAATTGTTTCCAATATAGGTACACCACAACGTGCTTGCATGATCAGCACACCTTTTTAAAACATTTCTTCAAATATCTCAGAATCCTCGAACCGATTTTGCTCTAAATCTAGTGTGCTCAAAGTTTTATGCTGACAGATAAAACAAAAAAACAGCACGATCAACGTTGTTCCATTCTCCAGATATCGAAGGAAAAAAAAAAACGCCTACAAAGGCATCACTTCGAAAACTGGTGCAAATGACTTTCGTTATGTGAAGCTCTGTTAGGTTTGGTTATATAGATAAGTGTCCCGTGGGACTCACTTAGGGTCGGAGCCCATGGGCATCAGCCTACAGAAGTCCCGGTGAGAGAATTCTACCCGTAAATGCTTGAGTTATTAATAGATAAGATTTTGCGTAGCGAGTTCTGACTTAGGTCGCTGCTGTTGTTAAAAAAATAGAAGCTCTGGTAAAATCTAGAATTTTTTTTACCGATTGCAATACTTCCGCTTAGAGGTAGGAAATAAAAAGTCGATGAGTTGCAAAAAAAAGTATCGTCAACTCTACTGCATAAGCAACAGTACCAATAATTTTCCCGAATCATTCTAGAGTCCACCCTCAAAGCAAAGACTGAAAACCAGTACTACCTAGATATGTAAGTGTCAAAATCACAACACTAACACCAGCGCTGTATGAATCGCATCAAAGATAGAAAGCATCGAAAGCCTGAGAGTGGGACTTTAACCTCAACTAGAACCACCTCTGCCTCCAACCCCTATTCCCCGCGATACTACTATTGCATTGAGTGCCCTAATGTTATCCAGCCACTTTTAATGTTTGCTCTTGTGACCTTTTAATCACCATTGAAAATACATATTTCAGCGGAAACTGTAGTCTTTTACATTTAAATTTAAATGTGAGGAATAAACACGCCCTCTCCTTTGGCCGCTCCGGTTAGAATTGTAGCCTTGAGCACATTTCTTTTCAACTCTGTGATGCACAGACTGGTAATATTGCATGAACTTGAACCATCAAGGTTACGCATCAGCAAAACCGAAACACCAACTTCTAGCATCAGTTTATGAGACGGCACTCCGGATAACTCTAAGAAGTTCAAAAACTCTGCTAAGTAGGTGGTAGCTTCGTTTCCGGACATGATCTACTTCATATTCTCGAGGCGTTGTCAGATGTGTTTGGAGCAGGAAAAAAATATAATACCTACCCTCAATTGTAAAATTGCAGCAAAACTGTATCAAGTATGACTTTTTCTTAGAGCGTGGTTCTGTTTCTGTTAAACCGTATTTCATTGTCATCTAGACATTGATACAAATCTTTACCAGTGATCCTTATTTATCAATCCAATGCACTTAGCACTGAGTTACAGCGATTGGATAAGATTTTATTTATTTTACCTAAGCGGACTAAGTACAGCAAACTTTTGCAGCGGGGGCGTTTTCTCACTGTTTGCCCAAGCCTCAGTAGAAAAGGAAACATGACCCTCGGAAAATACTTCCTACTTCCTGGAGCTCTTAAGCAAAACCAAGTTGAAACTAACCCACCTTATTTATTATTATTGTTTGCATGTCCTTACAGATTTCTTCAACAAACCATTAAAATACCTAACTTAGCAAATAATCATCCATGTGATTTTTGTACCCTACAGTAGGATGCTCGGAAAACTCAATATCTGTCCAACCAAAAATGGAATCATCATCTAAACCCATAATTTCCATAATTTCATTTTATACTTTCCACAAATCAAAGAAAGCAACAAAAAAAAAAATTTGGCACTAGTCGCAACTCTTAAATAATATTAATGTAACTCATAATCGCGGATCCAGACCCGAATTATAACAATTACAGTCTTCCCCGCTTAATTGAACCGACCATTTTGTCCGATTTTTTCGATCATTTATCCGATTGTTCAATTAAAGAAAACCGGCTTAATTGGTTCTTTAGTGCAATTAAACGAGGTTTGCTTAATTGAGTCAGTAAGTCAATAAAACGATGTTATATTCGAAAACTGTGATGAAAATGGGTGCGTTCCGGTTTCTAGACCATCTGAAGTTTCAGATAAAGAGAACATTCTGATTCGACAACAGCCTGAAATTTGACAGATGAGCAAGACAACTATTTGTGAGTAAGTGGAGTGGATTGTTCGTGTAAAAATTCTGAAATTTTAAAATATCCTGTCAGTTGAAAATTGTCACAAAACAGCTGTTATGCCAAACGTATTTTTGTACGATTGCTGAACTTTGTAAGTATTTTTTTTTTTTCGTTGGTACTTGGACGAATATTAGTTTAAATTAATAGTTTAGTTTTCACACAGTTTTATTGTATAATTCATCGATTTTGAAAATTGTTGAGCTCAAATGAATACACTTAACCTGTGATATAAGTAAACTGCTTTTGGCAAAGCGCATAAGTGTATTACTTTCATAAAATGTTATCTTCAGAACAATTCGTGTTTTATTATTGTGCGCAGATTTTAAGTTACAAAGCAACTCCAATTCGAGAACAGAAAGTAAAAATGTAGTGTGATTCAATGCAAGCACACAATTTACGAGAAAAACTATTACGTAACATTGTATCACCCCACATACCCGAAAGTGTCAAGTGGCATTCGATCGGTATGGACAGTGGTTTGTGCTACGTAGGAGTTCGTTCGAGTTCATGTGTTTGTTATTGTTTACACTTTGTCCGTTGCACTCTCACTGCATTTATGTGGGACAAAGGGATCAACTTGAAACTTTGTAACATATGATCGGATCAATACTCTGTAAGAATTAATCGGGTCATATGCTTAGAATAGTTTAGTTTTAGAGTAAGAATTCGAGTATAAATAGATGGATATGTTCCAAATAAAAATCAGTCTTGAACACAATCTTGACTCTCAATCAATTGCGGCAGTAATTTGCCTCCTTTACAGCGAGCTGCGCTTTAAACAGCATAGAAGAGCGTGCTACGCTTAAATAGCTTAGGGTGGTAGGCTACGGTACCCGAAACCTTTACACGGCGAACTTTACAAAAATGTTGTTTTGACTTGGATGTCATATCTGACGTTGTCTTGGTTTTCAGTCAAATGTATGCGTCCCGTATTCTAGTCTATCTGATATCTAGAAATCGGAATAAGTTTTGTTGTCAAATGAATTCCGCTACCAAAATCGGAATATGACAAACTACAGCTCGCTGGCAACTATTGTGCAGTGCTGTCAACTTCAATATGAAAACAGCGCTCCGGAATTACAAAAATTTGCCCATCTTTTTGTTATGATCTTTTGTTTGTCGCCGATCAACTAACCGAAAAAATTGGATGCATTTAGTTTGTTTGGTATACATTTTTAAGATCAATTAAGCGGGTAAATCAATTATACGGGACTCAATTAACCGTGCAAATACGTGTATAGCTTATATAGGAAATATTCGAGTCCACTTTTTTCGTTCAATTAAACGGGAAAATCATTTAAGCGAGGTTCAATTAAGCGGGAATCACTGTACCTTCAAATGAGTAAACATTTTCAATTTTAAGAAAGTAGGTATTCGGAGCAATTTTAAATAATTTCAAGATCGCCATACATTTTTTCGCAAGAATATACTTATGATTATTACCATTGTTAAACTAGTAAAAATACAAACATAAAAATTATTATTGCGCTATTTTAGAAATAATAATTATTTAAATAAAAATAAATTTTCAATATACGACGGAATAAAAAGGAAAAAATACAAATTCAGATTCCTAACTCCATACCGATAGTCCTGAAAATTGGTTTTTGTGAAATTTGCATACTGAATCTTGCATACTATAAGACGACTGTTGCATATTCTATTCCTATTCGCAATGAATTTTCACATATAGTCCGATTCAAATCAAAAGCTACAAGGAAAGTTGCGCAGAGAGAGCATCGAAAATTGTGCTCTCTTTTATTGACTGGAAAATCACATGTACGAATCGGCTGAACTTTCTCGATTTCCTTTCAGATTTTATCCTATCGATTTTTTCTTACACGTGCACCTACCTGTTTAACTTGGAAAAAATCTAACTCCGATGAACAAACCACTTTATTGGTGCACACCCCTTTTTGTGACAACATTTAAGTACTTCTTGCAACAATTGTATGAGTAATAAAAGAGGGTTCAATAAATAAATTAATATGTACACATTTACACAAAAAGAAACATATTGGTTTAATTTTTTTAAATTTTTAAATTCATATTTTCGAGTCGAGGATAAATGCAAATAAAATCCAAGCCATCTGGTTTTCAAGGTGCAGGAAACAATGTTCTCTTCCCAACGGCACTAAGGTGAAACTATACTCTGCCGATATAGACTGGGCGGATTCTTGCAAATATCCTGGTGTGGTTCTAGACAAAAAACTTACTTTTCAACTACACATTGCTAGTCGCATTGATAAAATAAATTTAACCACCAGAATACTCTATCCTTTCATCAACAAAAAATCTAGTCTCAGTATTCGAAATAAGCTTATTTTGTTTAAAACTATTTTTCAAGCCATTTTACTTTATGGAGCCCCTGCATGGTTTGACTGCGCAAAAACTCACCAGCTTAAACTGCAAAGGTGTCAAAATAAAATTCTAAAAATGATCTTTGGGTTACCGTGGGATTTTTCAACCCTACGTCTCCACGATTTAGCTAATGTCAACCTTGTCACCATAATAGTAAACGATATTCAAAATAAATTTTACGAAAAATGCTTATACTCAGAAAATGAACTTATTGTACAATTAAATGTGCAACCGGGCACTTTGCAATCTTAGGTTTATGTTTAAGTATAGTAAGGTTTAGGTTTAAGTATCAAATAAGGGTTTTTGTTTGTAGCTTTTCCCTTAAAGTATTGTACATTTTGTAATTAAAGTTATCAAATATAGAGAAAATAATAAAGTTGTAAAGGAACTTTTCCTAAATCTCTTAAAATAATTATAATAATTGAAACTGTAACTAAATTAATGCTGCCATATCAGCAAAACATTCTTTCTTCTTTTCAACGCCATAAGTGAGAAGTAAACAGTTTCAAAAAACGTGTCATTTGCATGTTCACTGAAAAAAATAATAATCCATATTTCACACATTTTCTCTACACTCAGTTTTCGCATTTGGCAACATTGACTCCTTACCTTTTCAATAAATTTTACAACACATCGGCCAATCCCATTCAAGGATCTCATCAGTAGGCGTTGACGCTTGACGATCGTCGATTTTTCTCTGTTTTGTGTGTACACAAGAGAGAATGACTGGAAAAGAGAAAACCTGCGCGAGTTTGTCGCTTTTGATTTGAAACGGACTATAGCAGGCTATTAAAAATAAACAAAATACAGGCGACAGTCGTCTTCTCGATCGCCATACCACAAAATAATAACCATTATAAAAATTCAAAAAATATACCAAACCGGCAGAAAAATAAGTAATTGTGTTGCGTCTTTTATTACTCCCTTCGCCGATCCCTCATCTAACACTTGAAGTGGTTGCTGCGACAACGAAAATTCTTTCGGTAAAAGAGGCGATAAACATACAATCCGAAAAAAAAGCAGGGAAAAAACAACCCTTAAGCAATAAATCTGAATATGCGTCAGAGTTGCCAATGGACATCTGAAAATGGTCATTATTTTATGAAATCGACTGTCGGAACCCTAACGAACAGACTGAAAGTGAGTTAATATTGCATTGTCATCCAGTTCTGACCTATACTTAAAATTTTAAGTCTCTAGCTCATCGGGAAGTTAAAAATCAATTGCAAGATTTTTACCGAACAGACAGACACCAAAGCGAACTAATAAAAACGTTTTAATAAAAAGAGACGTATTACGCCCCCCTCTCAACCGAAAACGCCCATCTGCCAACTTAGTTGATAAATATGTGTACAAAGTTTCATTCAATTTGGCTAAGAACTACGGAAAGGGTATGGGGAAGAGATGACGATGCATGTTGCAGATTGTAGGTTTAAGGAAATTTTAAGGGCAAATTGTTTCATATTTGTATTGAGTGGTTAAAAACCGATCCTCTAAATTTCACTATAAGTTTAAAAACAAACTTCAAATAATTGTTAGAATGGGCGGACGATGCAGCACGAGTATTGCGACTGAGCAGACGGACGGGCGAGATACAAACACAGTTTTGTGCATACATATATTTCGTCCGAACAGTTGTGATGAAAATATCCGCAAAAGAGCATCAAGCAACTAACGTTCGGGTAGTGATCAAGAGAAGAGATTCATCTGGAAATGAGTCGATCAATTCCAACGCTTTCCGCTAAACACATTACGTATATGTTATACTTGTTCATAAATGAGAATAAAATAATTATTTACACTATTTAAGCAATTTTTTTGTTTGGGTGTCAAATATGGAGAAATTGTGTAATATGCCATTAAAGTAAACCTCGAATATCAGAAATACCGCATAATGACGCGAATACGTCAGTCGTTATCCACTCTAGTAAAGAAACAAAAGACCAAAACAAAGTTAACTAAGAAGTAAAATCGTTAACCACTTTATTGACTTCGTTATTAGCGGACTAACGCTTCCGTGACAGAGTTTCTACTGATGCCTATCTACCTAGTGCACTCACAGAAAAGCAATTCACAAAAAGAAAAAATTCAACTGCTGATACAAACGTTCGGCTTCATCTAGTCGTGTGTATCTACTGGTTGCCTGGTAGCTGTATGCTTTTAGCTGGACGTGAGACCGTTGCGTTGAATTGGCACACACATGTCATTTCTGTGTCGTGTTGGGAAAACCTTGACAAATTTAGTTAATACGACAAAAATTTAAGATATAGGAGTGGACTGCCATCGCACATAAAAAAATCGGTGTCACAAAAGCTGTTATTAAAAATTGGACAAAAACCGGATAAGAATGGAAACAGAAAAAGTACATCTGAAGCCTTATTGATGTGTACTTATGTGGGTTAGGCAGTCATCAGTTTCTATCAATTTATTAACAAAAGTCCATAATTCACGCAAACAACAACTTTCAGCTGGCTTCGCAAGTGTAGACCACTTCTGTTAAGGCACTGATAAAATTCAAAAATCTCAGATAAGCCAGATTACCAACATCAAAAGCTACTCAGAAGCACGTGGGCATAAAAGAATTTGTGAAAAATGGGTGGGCTACGATTGTGGTCCAAAATGATGTACTTCAATCTATGTATGTATGGTATATACCTATTTACCAATGCAAACTTTATTTATTTTATCCTATTCAATGATTTGCTTATGGCTAATGTTGAAGTGTTTCAACCAAATACATCTAAAACCCTGCGTATTAAAAGCATCGAAAATTTCCTCGACTTATCGATTTTGGTAATCGGCCTTTTAATTTTCAAATAAGAATCGGAAGTTAAGGTAAAGTCCATTACATTTAGCGGAACCGTGAAAAGTATTATTGTGATTTATAATATGCGCACTTCACATCAGTAGTTTAGTCAAATTCACTCTTAAAGTACCTATTTGTCCCACACGCACTTGCCCGATATTTTTTTTAGATTACATAGGTAAAAATATTTGGATTTGATTATATTGCAGATAGTCTTTAAGCCCAATTCTATTTCTTGGATGTGAATGTGTTCAATCAGTTCAATTAAGTAATCGACTGCAAAGAAAAAACTAAATACAGATTAGCAAATCAATTTAGATGCGTCATGAAACAGGGGAATTCCTAGCCTTTCCAAATAATTCAAATTAAATTCTGAAGTAACGCTTCTAAGGCATTAACTTCGATATACATAAGTTACATAACAAATATTATTGTTTCTTGGAAATTGTAGACTGTTTATTTTAGGAGAAATAGTTGAATGGAACCAGTTTTATCAAATTCAAATACTTATACTTATAAGTAAGTTGGAAACACAAACCTCCGTGTTTAAAAAAAAAAGAAGGAATTCCGAAATTAGGTACCGCCGTTAAAAAAATCCAAAGAAACCTGTCCTAGATGCAAATAATGTATGTATTTGATTTGACGAACAATAATTAAGTATAGTTCTTGTCTGAAGTCATTGATTAAATTTGAATGTTTACTGTTTTATCCTTCTTCTTTAAGAATTATTTACATCACTCTTTAACAATCTAATCAAAAATCATATACCTATACATAAATATGTACAAGTCGGCGCAAAAGTCATCATCCAGTTTTAAAAGCCTATAACCTTGGCCTTAAAATAAAAAATAAAAAATTGTGGTTTTTTTGTGATAAACTTTCTTGAGGGATTATTTGTTTGTGTATTCAATACGTGAACATTTCGCGAGTCTCTTCTATTTAATTGTCGAAACGCCACTGACATAAAACATTGTTTGAAGAAATAGAATTTTCAATAATTTCAAATCCCAGCAAAACTTTAAAAAAAACTGGCAACACAAGGAATTTTGAGAATTTCATAAAAGGAATCGTTATAGGGTCGCTCGTTTGCCCGCCTGCCTATCACCGCTGTTAATATTCGAAACTGTAACAGGCGATCAGATGTTTCAGTCATCTGTTCATGTCTCACAATCCTTTTGCCGTGATCTCTTTTGGTGGCTTTTCTAACTCAGGGATATCTTATAAAAGATCTTTCTCTCCGAAAGTATTAGACCACAAATTTTAAACGTTGAGAACATTTTGGGAAATTTAAGAAGAATTGGCGATATTTCGTAGTCGCCGTTGCTATGCGTTGGGCCGACTAGCCAGCTGACACAGGTTCAAGCCGCAGAAACAAAATTTTTTTCGCAGAACCATATCTCGGCGGGAAAAGAAACCCCCGCGATTGCAATATGTTATGAAAAAGCTTCTCAGTTCCCTTTTCGAAGTCGGCAAAAATAACTTTATGTCCATACCATTGTCCACAAAATAGAGCATTATCAGTATGAAAAGTTCGGATAACTAGGAGACAGAGCCATCTCCTTCCAAACATCTGTCATTTCGTCATTTAAACAAAAATATATTCACATTTTTATATTTATTTGTTTCCATTTATTTTACATTTATTTGTATCCAGGTTTACTTTCAGTAGATATTTTACATCATCTGACAATTCGAAGTTCCAAAGTGTCCGTCGTTTACACACCGCGGAAAATATTCTCAATGCTCACCAATTGTATCATCTGTTCATCTCTAAAAAAAAAATAATAATAAATAAATAAGAAGCATTACGTTCCTACAGTACTGTGCAAGATATTTGCAGTTCCTATGACTGAAGTATTGGTCGACTTGGCCACTTGGTCTGAAAATGGAAAATATAACTTAATTTATCTGTAACTAGCAATGCCCCCGCGGCTTTGCACGCATTACTAAGTCCCTAGAAGTCGTCTGTCCCTATGGAACTTTCAAAGATAAAAGGTAGCAAAAAGTGTCACCATTCTAATATTTTTTTTAAATCGATTCAGTAGTTCCACAGATACTTAAGGGTCCATCCAACCAAATCATCGAACACACCCGTTTCCCGTCGAATTACTAAGAACTGCGAATGCATTTAAATAAACTGTGTAGTGTAATCCATAATAGCAAAAGAAAAATAAATTAAATAATATTTTTTAATATTTTGTGCGGTTTTGGTACGTTTTTGGGGAGGAAAGTTGAATTGAACGGCTTATTTAAATAACATTGTAATTCGCATTTAAAAAATGAAAAATACGCTATACTACCATTACACTCAGCAATGAGATGTTATGCATTGCAATAATAGTTTGCTGTCTAACTAATGTGACAAGCTAAGCTACATAAATATGGCAAACGACATTTTTCAATCTGCAAACAAAACCATGAACTATAATAAAAATAGATAACAAGTGATAGTGAAGATTTAATTGAAAATAATGACGTCAAAGTGGCCTCGTTCTTACCGAAGAACGAGGATACATTTTCACAAGCCCGTGTTGTACCTTAATAATTTTTTCCTTTCCACCTTTAGAGGGGAAGTATTGCAATCGGTCCGAAAAATATGTTTCGGAATTTGAACATAGCTTCACATTTTGATACACTAGGTACCGTTTGCAACCATTTTCGAAGTTATGACTGTGTGTGTGTTATACATTTTTTTCTCCTGCGATATCTGAAGAACAGAACAATTTACGATCATGCGGTTTTCTTTTTTGGTTGTTTTATTTTTCTGCATGAAACTTCTGCATAAGACTGGCATCAGCTTTTCGCAGTTGACACAGGACAAGCGATGATGCTGACCATTACATCATGGCTAGGTAAGTGGATACCTACCTTCACCATGGGTACTAAAAAAAATACGAGTGTTTAAATATGCCCCTACAGTGAAATGGCAATTTTTTGGTTTACAATTATAAATTTAGATTTCAGAGTCATGCTCTTTCAGTTAAACCCTTGTGCCAGTTTCAAATTCTTAGGTTCACTAGAACTAAAAATACTAAAAGTTTTAAAATTCAAACAATCCTTCCTACAGATATGGCTACAAATCTGAAATTCAGTGTACAGGCAGGATATATGTACATCACAAATAAAATAGAAGTTAGAAATCCATAAATTTTCCAAATTTTACTTTCTTAACTGTTTTTTTTTTGTTTTAAGGCCACTACGGACAAAATAAGTATTGTCTTTGACACTCATGCAAATATATACTTAAAATAATCCATGTTTTTTTCAACTACTTTGAATTAATTAAATTTGAATCCCAAATTAACCGATATAAAAAAATACCTGACGCAACGTACCATCGTACAGTGTAAGCCTTCGATCATCTTCAAAATGTTTTCATAGAAATTATCGACTCCGAGGAACGGCAGAGTCTCAAAAATTTGTTTTATAAAATTCGTTGTAAGTAACAGTTCATTTAGCGCAAGACTAATTTTTAATTCGCGTTTATTGCACCAATTACAAAATGTATTAAACTTTTTAATTATTTATACACTACAATCGATTTGCGTTATGTAGATCTAAGTTTAAATTGATTATATGTATTATTAAACAAATGAATAATGCTTCAAAAGTCTTCGAACATTTTCTTAAATCTGTCAGAGTTATGTTTAGTAAGTGAAAAAGTAGAGTTTTAGGACTAAAAAAAAGTCTTTTCCATTGAACATTGAACGACGTTTCTGATGTAACCCAAAAGACGGAACAATAGATCGTTTGTTATAAGTATATATTACTTTTCTTATATGGCAACTATGGTTTATGCGAATCGATTTCTATGTTGTAAGATTAAATCTCTCAAGAGCTTTTATTTTAATTAAGGCAATAAATTATTAAAAAATACATAATATTATGCAAAAAAAAAGAATATTGCTAAGTGAATGATTTATATTTAAAAAAAAATATGTATGTACATACATACATTTTCCTGAAACTAGTCGTTACGTTTCTTAGTAACACATATTTCGGTACAACAATGTTTCACGTACTTAATAACTTTGTATACAAGACTTAAAGAAATACCTCAATAATATTTAAAAAAGTAGAAAGATGCTAAGTATATTTAGAATCTTTATTTACTGTGCTCAAGAACTTATATAGTCGATGATCGCAACATGAACTGCATGTGCTCGTATCATATAAATACTCATGTATATAAGAAAATAAGTATTTAAGTAAAGAAAAGAAGATTCTGATTTCATACATACATATGTACATACACTGTTCCCTACTATTGTACCTATAATAGTAAGTTTCTTATCGACTTCATAGATAATCGATAAAAATAAATTTAAATTTGGTTTTTATATTGTATGGGTTCCTAACAAAAAACTTGTTTTAACAGAATCCGCTTGGAGAATACATATTTTCTTGTTTTCTCTTTCGGCGGGGTATATTTACTTCTGTGCGATGGAAACATTTCAGTTAAAGGTTGTAGTACTTGTTTTAAGCTGATGGATTTGATAATCAATGAACATCATCTGACCTACCCCATTATGATTCTTTTCGAGCTTATATACACTTACGCGATTTTCTGTTTTTTTATTAGTGTTATAAATTTAGAATAATAAAAATTTGGCGGATATTTAAAACCTTCGCAGCTATCGCTTAACATATTCATACATATTAATTCAATAAATATCCAAAAATATATAAAGGAGTTTCCACAACCTTGCAGTGGTAGTGAGAAATCCGGTAGGTGGGTTCTGTGTCTCATATCTTTGTATAGTTTTTGTCTGTTTTGTCAACTTATAAATAATGTGATTGAATTCTCGATTATCATTTCTCTACATATTTAGGGGGAGAGAACATCGAGCTCTTTTTTGCGATTTTATCAAAAATGGTAAATTTTTTTTTATTTTTTGTTTCCGATTGTAAACTAATAACAAATTTTTTACAGAAAATTTTAATTTTGACGGTATTAGTTGCCATCGCGGGGGCCGACGTGTCGCACATTCTGCAGGAGGATGGATACCATTACCAAGTACCAAGCCAGCCTTTTCCTAGTCCACCACTCGTAGTCGACATTCCAGTTCCACAAAAAGTGCAACAAACTTACTTGCCCCCGCGTCAGATAATTACTCCAACACCTATTGCACCATATCGACCTGCATTACCAGTTCAACCAGTACCAGTTCAACCAGTACCAGTTCGACCAGTACCAGTTCAGCCAGTACCAGTTCGACCAATTGCGCCAATATTACCAGTTCAACCAGTAGTCTCTATCACTCAGAAACCAATCCTTCAACAACAATATTTACCTCCAGTTCAGCCAATCCAGAGACTTCCAACTATTCAACCTATTCAACGACCAGTGAATATTCCGCAACCACAGCCAAGCATTGCTCCTGTATTTAGACCTCAGCCACAGCCATCCATTGCTCCTGTGTTTAGACCTCAGCCACAGCCATCCATTGCTCCTGTGTTTAGACCTCAGCCACAGCCATCCATTGCTCCTGTGTTTAGACCTCAACCACAGCCATCCATTGCTCCTGTGTTTAGACCTCAGCCACAGCCATCCATTGCTCCTGTGTTTACACCTCAGCCACAGCCATCCATTGCTCCTGTGTTTAGACCTCAGCCACAGCCATCGATTGCTCCTGTGTTTAGACCTCAGCCACAGCCATCCATTGCTCCTGTGTTTCGACCTCAGCCACAGCCGAGCATTGCTCCCGTGTTTATTCCTCGACCACAACCCACTACACCTGTCCAACGTCCTGTTACTCCAGTAAGAGATTATTTGCCTCCTAGTCCAGTCGTTCAAGTACAACAACCCGTGTATCAACCACCAAGAGTTATTCAGAAGCCTGCTGTTGTCTACAGTCCAGCTCCAGTTCAGGTTGTACAACCAACTCCTGCTGTCCAAATTGTTCAAACGCCGCAAATAATCTACCAGCCAACACCACAAGTACCCAAGCCTATCATTGAGCTTGAACATGCCGGATCCCATAATGTGAATGTTGCACATAGTGGATATACGTATAACAACAACCCCCAGCCTCCCTTCAGTTTCTAATTTAAAACCGATATATTGGAAACAATTGATTGCAACTACTGTGTATGCTAGGATTTAAATAAAAATTAGAAACCTTTTTATAAAACTTTTTCGTTTCTATATCTTTACGTTTTTGTGTATACCTGACTACTTTGTGACACCCATTGTTTTAAATCTGAAATCTTTTTATGGTTATATGAAGTAAAATGCAGATTTTGGTAAGCCAAACTATACTCCACTGTGACTTACAAAACATGAATTAGTGATGCGCTTACCCTTCCCATCTCTATATGGGAAGTACTGCAATCGGTCCGTTAAAAATTTTTCGAAATTTTAACAGAGCTTAACATTTCAATAAACTAAACTCTTCAAATTGGTATGTGTGTGTGTAAATTTCAAATTCTTCTCCTTCGATATCTGGCAAGCGGAACACCATACGATTATGGTTTTTTTTTCTTTTTGAGGAAATATTGCAATCGACAAAAAAAAAACAAGATTTTGCACCCATTTTCGAAGTGATTTCTGTTATATCTGATAAGATTTTGAGCAAAATCGGTCCAGCGGATGCTGAGATATTTGAAGAAATGCTTTGAAAAAGGTGTGCTGGACAACGCAAGCACATTATGGTGTATATTGTTTAAACAACTGTATTTCTTCTTAAGCAAATTGATTATATTTATTTATTGGATAACGACGGTAACAGTTTTTCTTAACGGAAATATTCGTTCTAGGCAAATTAGTTATATTTTATTTACTTACTAATGACGGTTACAAATAGGTCTGCCTTTCGGTAGTTGCTGACGAACAAAGAACAATAAAACCCTTTGCGTCCTCTTCAACGAGTAGATATACTGTTGTCCCTCTCTTTCGCGCTGTCATTCTCGAGCGGCAGTACTGCCAAGTCTCCCTTGGTTACAATTGGAAACAATTTAGCCTGTAATATAAAGTAATACGAGGTGGGAAGTATAGGCCTGGGTCACCCACGAGTAATATTTTTTTTGTTTTCATTGTTTATTCGTCGTCGACGCACCACATGACCGCATGAGTTCAGGTTCGACTGAGTTAGTTTGAAGAGAAGGTAGAAACTGGGCCGTAGAAGAGACAATAATATGTTGGCGGGTGAAGCTGCATGCAAAAGGTAGTATATATAAGTATATATAAAGACGACAGTTTGAATGTCGGGATGTTTAGATGTTTGTTACTCAATCACGCCCTCACTGCTGAACGGATTTGGATGAAACTTGGTGGATCGATAGTCTATATTCTGAAAAAGCACACAGAGTGCTCTTCCACTAAGTTCCTTAGGATACAACCATTTAGGTCGGTTTTTGTTTTTTTTATTATAGAGTTTATTGAGTAGCAGTGACCTGTGCAGCTCAGGCAGCAGTACATACATCATATGAATCGTAAATTGTGATCTTGTGTTGGGCTTGTTTTGTTTAAGTTGTTATACAAAGGTAATTTTTCATTACTGTATTTGCTTTTTTCTGTTTTTTTTTTTTGTGATAGTGATAGGTATGCGTATCTTTGCTTCTAAATGAACACAACTCGCCCGTTATCCACAGAAAAAAGAGTTTTTATGAAGATGTTGTTGGTTTGGCAAATATTCAGTATTTCAAGTAGGTACAAAAGGAAATACGTATCCCACTGTAGGGATACAGAATTACGTAGGATGTATGTAAAAAAAAATGTCAATTACCAATCCTTTTTTATGATTATATCCCAAGTAAGTGTTTTAATGGATCCATAGTATTCCGCGTTGTGCAAGGGACAAATAACAAATAAATAATAAGTTAGGTGGATTAGTTTCAGCTTGGTTTTGTCTAAGAACCCTTGAACCACCCTGAGTCAAGAATCTTAGCTGAATATTGGCATAATAGTAGGAAGTATTCTCCGAGGGTCATCTTTTGCTTTCTGCTGAGGCTTGGGCAATCAGAGAGAAAATTGACCGTGTTCGTCCACGTCGCCACAGCCTCCTCTGCAAAAGTTTGATGTACTTAGTCGGTCAATAGCTGGCGAAAAACCTTCCACTTCAAAGATCTAAGAAGAAGATCTGGTTTTAGTCAGCTTAGTTCTGTTGGACCTGGATTTGTCCAGCGGTTTCGATAGCTCCTCCACCTCTGACGCATTTTTGCGTCATATTAGGAGAATTACGGTCATCTTGCGTAAGTTGGTTGATTCTGCTTTGCGTGGTCTTCCTTGGGTTGATCCTTATAACCTACCTCCCTGTTTGGACCGTCTTCAATTGATTAACTTACAGTCCCTAGAAAAACGTCGAAAAGTTGCCGATGTGCTCCTTATCCAACAACTTCTCGATGGCAGTATCGATTTCCCTCATTTTTACGAATAATATCTCTTAACACCATCCCACCTAACGTTGAATCCGTTCCATTATTTCGCCTTAGCTGTCACCGAACTAATTATGGGGATAACGAGTCGATATGTAGCATGATCCGCAATGCTAACAGCATGCATTCGATGTTAACCAATGCCGTTATCTCTTGGGAATGCTCTGTACCGTCATCCGTCCCACACTACCTGAAACCTCCTTCTGGCTCCTGTTTAATTCTAAGTTAAGTTTAGTTTAGTTTTTAAGTCTAAAGAAGTCAGACCAAATGAACGATATGACAGAATTTAAAGATATAATGAAACAATTATGTAATCAGGTGACTAATGTTATCAACATCATTACCCTGTTAATAACGAAACTCAATGGACCGCAAACATAACTTGCTTAAGATCGTAATATGGAATGCTAACGGAATACTTCAACACCAACTAGAGTCAAAGCAACTCATTAAGGACAAGAATGTTTGACGTGTTATTAATAACTGAGACGCAAAGCTACTTAAAAATCGCTGGCTATAACATTTACCCAACAAACCACCCTGACGGTACAGCTCATGGAGGTGCGGCGTTTATCATCGGAGACCGAATAAAATGCACTGACCTACAAGAATACAAGACGGAACACATTCAATCTACAACAATACATGTGGAAGACAACAATGCTGTGTGAATAACATCGTATGGGCATTTATAACCCCTTAAGCGCTAGTGAATTATAAAAAAGAAACTTATAACTGCAAGTTTATAAGCACCGCCAACCGACCCAAAGGAAAAGCTATACTGACTTGGCTTCTGTGCAACAAAAAACGTCAGTCTTTCCAAACTAAAAATAACATCCTGTTTAGAGCTTTCATCTGAACATTCGCCTATTATACTTGAGTATTCATGCCACATCATAACTACCCCATTCCGATGATTAAATTAATAATTAATTGCTTTCCTGAGTAATTGCGGTGTAATCTAATTACTCCGTCATTACACAGTAATTGAAATTGATATTTTCAATTACAATTACAAGTAATTGCAAATACTTATTTTAATTTCATATTTAATTAATGTAATTAAATTTTATTTTTTTTTATGTTAACGAAATATCTATTGATATATAACAAGAAAAAAAAAACAAACGCTTAAAATCCTGTGCGCTCATGTATGCCAATTTCATGTTTGGTATTGATACATATGTACATAAGTGTTTAGGCATTATTTTTGTACTACAAATTGCCAGTATTTTTACTAAGTTCTCTCGATATAATAAGGATTTTCTTAAATATGTCACCGTATAATGGACAATTTTATGAAATCTCACAATCTGTATCGTTAATATCTTCAAGATATGTATGTGATTTATTATATCATCTTCATTGACTGTATTATACACAATCAGATCCATATCCTTAAGTTCAACATTTTTTGACATTTTTTTAACTTGTAATGAAAAAGCATGTGCAATTTTTGATAATGTGAGATGTTTCATCACCATGTGGAAAACTGATATTAGTCACTTTTAATTAAATATATTTCTTGTAGAATTTTCAATAATTTTGCGAATATGTTGACCAAGACGGCGAAGATGAAGTGTGTGCCTTAAATGCAAATTAATAGCTGTTTGATAATTTGCAGACAGCTAGAGCTAGATTAGGTCGTAGGGGTTGCCTCATCTTTGTACAGCCTCACTCGGATCTTAAAAGATCTGTTGTGTTCCCTAGTCAGCTACAGCTAGCTTATCTTTAAGTAGATAAGCCCTAGAATCCAAAACTAACAATATGCAATTAAGGAGCGTAGTTAAAAGTTTATCTTCCATTCACCAATTGTTTTTCTTGTCTAAATCCCACTCAATGTAAAATGAAAAAATACTAGGGTAAAAATATAGTACAAGTATTAAAACAAACCTTCTCTACATTTCATTATAACCTCATGTTCTAAAGGATAAGCATTAAAATGCATATTACTTTATACTACGTGTCGCTAATTTACTGCAATGCTGTATCCAAGGAATCATTCCCCTGCAAATTGACTTCTTAGAACGAAACACCCTGTTTAAACTTAAAATAGTCAGTAGTTCTGCGACCATGTGAACAGATGAATAGGATATATCAAGAGATGAACGGAATTATCGCCAAGCACAAGTTTCGCACAAGCAATGCAATTTTTGTTGGGATGGTTATGCTCTCTTGCAGAGAGAGGGACAGATAATGACAGTTAACAATGGCTTTACAGAAGTTTATATTTACAATAAGTGGAATGAACGGTGTAACGCCACACAGTGGCGTCGAAAAACCGTCCAAAAGTAAATTTTGAGAAAAACCAAAAAAGGCATTTTAAAATTTAGAATAAGTGGTCTTTTTTTTAGTTGGAAAGGAGAAATGTTCCCGATGGGAATACAAAAAGGATTTGCTGCGCATATTTGGACTTCAATATGTTGTGTGCTGAAACGTATTTAACCAACTTATTAAATAATGCTCATGCGTATACAGCATTATTAAAAGAAAGAAATTGTTTGCTATTAAGGATCGTTCGTTGGGAAAGTCATGACAAAGAGGTATGCATTTGTGTGACATGATGGAAGAGAATAGTGGAGAAAAAGTAAGGGCACAATCGAATTATCTCTGATTCTGAATTTTTTTTTATTTTTTGGAATTTTTTTAAATTTTAAACAAAATTGTCAAATCAAAAAAAGTTACTCTTTTGTTGTATAATGAACGCAAAATAATTTGGCCTAGTTTTAAATGCAAAGACTCCACTGTGCGCCAGGAAGGACAAAAAAAAAATACAAATAAGAGAGTGAACATTTGTTTGAATGTATTCCCAACCGGTAAAAATTGTTAACATGTTTTTCTAAACGATTATGCTGCCATCGGCGTAGCATTGTCTTTTGGTAAATGAACAAGTGAAGTTAAGTGTAAGTTAAAAGTGCGTGAACTTAAATCACAAGTGAACAAATTTAATTTAATTAGAAATGACTTCGAGCGATGTTAACATGGATTTGCGAAGTACTAACTCTTAAGCTAAGAAGAGAAGCGACGAACTAAGTTCTGATGATAGTACATGTAACTACCTATCTGCCTACCTACCTGTCCGACATATTTTTGTTTTTGATTATTCAAAAATATGCAGATGTGGACTTAAATGAATCAAAAAGAAAACATCAACTCGCGTCCGAGATTTTATTTCGAGCACCATTTTTTGAACAAGTAAGCCAATTAAATTCAATTTTTACATATGAGGGGTTTTAAAATGCGAATGAAAATAATTCTTTTGAAAAAATTTAAAGTTTAAATGCAAATTAAAAAATTTGAACTTCCACATGTCGTATATTCGCTATTTTTTTGCGAGCTTAATTAAATGTCGGAAAATTTCGAAAATAAATTTTCAAAAAAGTTCACATGACAGAATCAACATGAAAACATGTGAAGTTCACATGCCGTGTACTTCCTTTAATTTCACTTCTTCACATTTGCCATGTGCGCCATAATTTTAAGCATTCATTTGACATTTTACCTGACGTCACTTAAATCACCTATTATTATCCACATGAACGAAGTCGCGGCTAAAAGCTAGTAAAACAGGGTGTTTTGTACTTAGATACACATCCATTAATGAATGGTTCCTAGAAATAAACGTAAAAAATTTTTTTACTCAAAATATTTCTAGGAGCCCGAACCACCCTTCAACGGATGTGCATCTGAGTACATAACACCCTGCATAATTTTTGTGAGCAAGATTAATTGTTAATTTAAAATCTTTGAGAAAACTGGGGTTGTAATTTTTCCCACATCTAGTTATAGTTCATTTTTATTTCGTTATTTGTGATTCTGATTGATCTTCATTGTTATTGCAAAGGTTTCTCCCGGTAACGAACTTGATTCCACAAAAATAAGTGGAAAGACTTATCATGCCAGCCTAAGGACTTTGCTTTAAAGGGTCAAAAGAATGTGAGCTCAAATTTCTTGACTTATCTGAAAAGAAGTCACCCTGATCGACTGAATAACCTAGAAAGAGCGAAGAATGCTAGGATATGTATAATGCCATATATAGAAAGTTTGAGCAACAAAATTCTGAAGTTTACACCCAGTGCAATGCTTCCAATTTCTATTGTAGAAAATCAGCACTTCAGAAGCCTTTTTGATAGATTTGGAATTAATATAATGGGAAAAAGACGTGCAACACGACCATTAATAATATTACATAATTACTTATATAATTACTTAAATACCTAATATTTAATCTATGTTAGACAATTAAAAGTACCTTTTTTGCTACAACTGACAATTGGTCCGGAAGAAAAAAAAGTTTTTCTGGCTACACATGTCATTGGCTTAACAAGGATTTTCAACGATTTTCTGTAGCTCTTGCGTGCAAAGGATTTCCGGGCACTCATTCTTATGAGAAAATCACAGAAACTATTCAAAGCATAAATCAAGAGTTTTGATTAAACTCTCAAAATACAGTTGCCACTGTCACCGACAGCGGGTCGAATTTCGTCATGGCATTTAAGGAAATCTGCATCTCTCCGATATCTACAATTGAAGATATTGACGATGATGATGCCAGTGAGGAAGAAGTTGACGAGGATGATATCCCATCTCCAGGCATTGTCGATGTGCTAGCTACACATTAAACTTATTGGCAAGCACCGATTTTCTTCAGAAATGTAAGAGAAATCCATCTGCTTTCAAAAAGCATTCTCAGGTTTGTAATATTTTAAGATATATGTATGATAACAAGAAGGTAATAAGGCCCATACACCATACATGCATGCATGTACAATCAGAAGCATGTATAATCACAATCAGTGGATTGTGCATACGTGCATGTGTGGTTTATGAGCCCTTTAAGACTTCCCACACTTCATTTGCACGTGGGCCTTTGCCTTTCATAATACACTTAACCCCCAACATACGCGAAGGGTGCATTCCCAAAAAAACACCACGTATGTTGAATTCGTATATGTGGAAGGTTCAGTGTACTTAAATTTCAATTATTGTAACTAAAATATCTTTGTTTCCAGACATTTTTTAAATGCTCAAAGCTGTGGGACAAAGCGCATCGTCCGAAGTCCAATGAAATAATTCTCCTAACGGTCGGTTACTCCTTCACCTATCTCGTCATAACAAGATGGAAGTCGACGTATAGTTCCATCAAAGCAATCGTCAGGTCCAAAGAAAAGCCAACAAGCTTTTTATTGGAAGGTTTACAACGGTTGATATGGAATACTTGGAGGATTATTGCAGTGTGATGAAACTACTAGATGAGTGTATTGACCTTTTGCAAGGGGAAAAAACCATGTTCTATAGATATTTAATTCCATCCCTTGTTTCACTCAAGGTCAAGTTTAATAGGATAGCTTCAAACAACAACTTGAAGCACTTAGGCAAAGAAGTCAGTGCGATAGAGCAAGTTCTATTGCGAAGATTCCAGTGCATATTCGACCTCGACTTAGAGTCAAATGATGCAGTCGTAGCTCCCATTACTTTCCCATCCATCAAACTGAAGTGGTTTAACGTCATCCGAACAATATCCGGTAAGAATATTGAGGGCATTAAAAAAATGTTCGTGGAATATTTCTTAAAAAACTCGGCGTATGAATCAGCAGTGGATTAAGAAAGAATTAATTTTTTATTTTAAATAGATAATGATTTAGCTGGTAACCAACTTCTTCCCGATTCCGCAACGACATCTGGTAAATTAGAAGTGCTATCGTATCTGACAGATACTTGCACTTCCCTGAGATCTTCGGAAAAAAACCCAAGAATAATGAATGTGTTCTTAAAGTTTAACATAATATACCTACCCGTCATTAGCGCCAGTAGAGAGACTATTTTGCTTTGCAGGAATTACCAATGCTCCTCACAGAAATAAGCTTTCTGATCTTAATTTAAAAAACTTGTTTTATTAAAGGCTAACTTGAAATATAATATATAATATCTTTTGTTTTTTGCGCCCGTTTCTTATGTGTTTTCCTGTACAGAAATAATAAAATGAAAATTGTTAAGTTACAAATCGAATTACTTTCTTTCAATTCGCATTACATTTCTAATAACATTTGAATTATATTAGTGTAATTGCAATTGTTCATTAAATTATTAGTAATGGTAAATATATATTTTGAATTACAATTAATTCGTATTTACAATCTAATTAATAAGGTTCCAATTAATTGTAATGATAATGGTAATTTAATTAAAATTTTAATTACCCATCACTGCATACTGGACAACACCAAAAACAAACGATAATGTTACCCCAGAATACATTAAGACAAAGATAAGCGAAAAAATGAATCTAAGGAAAAAGTGACATACTACAAGAGCACCAGCAGACAACCGAAAAGTGGACAAAGCATTCAGAAACTTAAAGGAAGCTCTAAAGAGAAACTAGAATTACAATCTGACAAAGTATGTTAAAAATCCTGATTTCAACCTCTGAGATAAACTGCTCACTTTGGGGAAAAAAAATAATGAAAAATAAAATAATTTCCTACTCACATCTGAGGAAAACGGATGAAAGCTGGGCCAGAGAAAATCATGAAAAGCAAATACCCAGCGGAACACTTCTGGAAAACATTTTCTAGTGACGACGGCAAGACTTGCATTCTACAACCCACAGGACTAATAGCCTAAAAAACGTAACAATAAGTGAAATAAAACGATGCATACTATGTAGTAAGATACAAAGTAGACAATAAAAAAAAGACCCAGGATATGATCTTTTAACAAGAGAAATACTTAACAAACTACCTATCAAGGCATTCCAATACATTCGAAACATTTACAACGCAATGATTAGACTTTAGTATTTTCCAAAAGTACCAAAACCTGGAAAAGACGCAACCAAAACAACCTCATACACACCAATCAGCTTATTTCCTGTCCTTTGAAAGACTATTGTGATGAGACACCGTATGGAACCCATATTGAACAGCCTAAATGCAATACCTGACCACCAGTTCAGATTTCGAAGACAGCACTCGACAATACAGCAAATTGTCAAAACTATATCCAACACGAGCTGGAGTCCGTCAAGGAAATGTATTAGGACCATTACTGTACAACCTCTATACAACTTATACCAGACAACATCAATGATTGCTACTTTGGCTGATGACACAATATTGCTTTACTCCCGCAAATGCTTACAAATAGCGACTATGGAACTACAAACAATCCTAGACAGCACTTCCAAATGGTTCAACGACTGGCGCATAAAAGTAAACGAAGACAAAACTGTCCGATGATATGTAATACAAAAACAAAATTTACACCTTAAGCACTAAAAATCGAAAACAAAGACATCTGTATTGACACGGTAGCCAAATGTCTAGGAATCAACTCAGACAGCAAGCTAATTTGGAAGCACCACATACAACAGAAACGGAACTAAACGAAGAACAATTTCACACAACTATACTGGCTGTTTAAACGCGACTCACTTTTATCCATAAACAACAAAATCCTACTATATAGAGGAATCATTAAACCAATCTGGACTTATGGAGCTCAAATCTGGAGCACAGCAAAGAAACTGAATATGGATCAAAAATACTACCAACAGTAGTTGACACTGAATGGTAGATAACTCACAACGATATTCACAAAGATCTTCAAATTCAAACGGTAGCGAAAGATGTATCTTAAACGAGCAAATGGGACTTAGCAAGGCTAATATCACACACAAACAGCGATGTCAACACCCTCCCAACACAGGAAATGCTGAACCGGAGACGACTGAAAAGAGAACAGCAGCCGCAACAGAAGCAGCAACAACAGCAGCAGCAACAGCAGCAACAACAACAACAACAGCAGAAGACAACAAAGCAAAGGGTGCCACCAATCAATACGTACAAGATTGAGCTTAAGGATACCATTGAACTTTGTAAGTCGGCCATAGGTCAAAATTTTTACGTAAAGAGATTAAGTGAGGATAGGCATGCTATCCACTGTAACACAGTGGAGCAGTACAAGAAAGTCAAGGATCTACTCAGGGACACGACGACGGAGTTCTTCTCCTTCACCCCGAAGGGGGAAAAGCCGCAAACAATGCTGCTGAAGGGGATGGAATCGTCATCTGAACCTGAGGAGCTTCTTAAGTTGCTCAAGGAGAAGAACAACGACGATCTCGAGTTCGTAGGGGTTAAGCCGTTTATCACAGCAAGGGCCAAAAGGGAGAAGCGGAAATTACCGTTCTTCCTGGTACAGCTGTCCCCCAAAAGCAAACTGGATGGTCTGAGGAAGATCCATGTCCTAGACTACCAGGTTGTTACCTGGGAAAAATTAAACAGGAGCGACAGCATTTTACAATGCGTTCGCTGCCAAAGGTTCGGACACGCGGCGTCGAACTGCGAAATGCAGCCTCGATGTGTGAAGTGTGGTAAGGACCACAAAGCAGAAGATTGTATTCTGGGTAAGGATGGTGCTTCGGATAAGGGCCAACTCGTATGTGCATTATGTAGGAACTCGGGACACACCGCTAACTATCGGGGTTGTCCTAAGTTCCAAGACATAAAAAAAGCAAACCTGGCTCGCCAGCAGAAAACCGTGGTGAAACGTTCACCCGCCCCCGCTCTAATTCCATCTCAAGCCGTAACTCCCCATACAACCTACGCCCAAATGGCGGCAGGTCGGGGAAACACGGTACAACAACATCAGCCAAAGGTTGCTACACAGGCCCCCGCGCCTAAGGCACCGGCGGCTGTGGGTGACTTGATGGCTATCTTGCTCTCTATTCAAGGGCCGATGGGCCAACTGCAAAGTCAGATACAAGAGCAGGCGACGCGGGTGCACCAGATCTACGCGCTTCTGCCGGGCCTAACGCACCTCCAGTCGTAATGGATACGCTCGATGTGATTCCCTTAAGGATCCTCGCGGTGAATGTAAATTCATTGATTAGGATCGAACGAAGAGCTGTTCTTTATAAGTTGCTACAAGACCGATGCCCTGATGTACTTCTGGTTAGCGAAACTAAGCTAACTCAGAAACATAAGCTGAGGCATACAGATTATAAAATTGTAAGAAGAAACCGACCCAACTCCATACGAGGAGGAGGTGTTGCGATCTTCATTCGGAAAGGCTTGAAACATAGGGTCGTGTACAGCGGTGAAGTGCGAAGGTTCCGGGTGCTGGAAGCGTGCATCGTGCGCATTTCTCTCCGTAGTGGAAAGAAGTTGTACATGGTCTCGGTCTATGCACCTGAAGCTACTCAGTCCAACTTATTTATTTCAGAGCTCGAGACACTTTTTCGATGTCTTAAGCTGGAGTCGGCGGAGAATTATTACCTCTTGGCCGGGGATTTTAGCGCCAAACATAGAGATTGGGGAAATTATATACCAAATGCTAGGGGGAGCTCACTAGTCAATTGGTGGGGTCTGCACAGTGTCGAGTATAGACTCGATTTGAAAGCGACTGATAGTGCGTCTTTTCCCAGAAACGGTTCCTATATGGATCTTTTGCTGTACGACTCACGGCTACAACTGACCGACACGAACCAACAAACGATAAACTGTCTACACACATTTGTGTATGACAGTGACCATTGCAGATTTAGTGCCGCCATTAGGATTCCTAACGAAATTGCAGAATTGGAGGAGTATGTTCCAACAAACATCTACAATTACAGTAGGACACGTTGGACACGCTTCTCCAGAGTACTGACAAGAGCACTCTCTTCGAACTCGCTCTACCCACCGACCAATAGGAACCTGTCAAACGAGGAGATTGATAGGTACCTAAAAGACCTTGACCTGACAATCAAACGAACGATGGACAGTACGATACCGCGGTACCAACTCACTAACAACGTTGACACATTCCGCAATGCAACAACTGACGCACTCCACGAACATAAAAGTAGACTGCTGTCGAGACTAAAAACCTTGTACAGACGTTTTACTGACAGACAAAACTCGGAGATAAGGCAACTAAAGTCGTTGATCAAAAACGTCCAACAGTTAATTAAGGAAAACTACAGACTTTCTGTAAACTTGCATCGGAACAACAGAATTCGGGCTGTAAATTCCAGCAACCCGAGTATGTTCCCGCAAATAAATAAAATATTTCGGAGGAAAAACGTTAGCGACTTGCCATGTCTTAAGATCCCCCGAACGACGAACAACGAACAAGTACTGATTACAGCAGGCATTGATCCGGGGAACGCAGTCGATGATGACAACTTCTTTGTGGTCGAGGATCCGCAGGAGAAAGTGGAGGTCATAGGAGCGACTTTCCAGGAAGTGTATAAGGTGAATGCTAGCATTCGCTCGAACCACGACCTGGAGAACCGCGTCCTTGTGCACAACCACTACCTTCGAAGTGATATACAGAACTGGCGATCTGAGAACACCGGTTTTACCGAGATCAATGACGATAACATGGCAAATAATGTCGTCGCCAACGAAAGGGTTCATCCCCCGTTCATATCGAAGGTCGAACTCCAAACGATCTTCGACTCACTTAGAAGAAAGAAATCAGAGGGAATCGATGGAATATCGAACATTGTGCTTCGACATCTCCCCCTAGTAGTGGTGGACATTTATACCACCCTGTTTAACAATGCGCTGAATAATGCACATTATCCAGCGCATTGGAAAACAGCGGTGGTACACGCTATTCCCAAAAGGGATAAAGATAGCTCCAATCTGGGGAATCTCCGGTCAATAAGTCTATTGCCGAACATCAGTAAAGTATTCGAAAAGATGGTCCATAGAGCCTTGGCTAAGTGGGTTGAGGACAATAATATAGTTCCGGATAATCAATTCGGTTTCAAGGCGGGTCATGATACAATACATGCCGCGTCTAAACTGGTATCTGATATCCAATGGAGCAAATGCAAGAACCAATGCACGGGTGCCTGCCTGGTTGATTTGGGGAAGGCCTTCGACACCGTATGGTTAGAGGGGCTCTTTTACAAGTTGAGCAGGTTGGGTATAAGCAAACCACTGCGGTACATGCTATGTAACATGCTGACCAGTAGACGGTTCATTGTGAAAAATGGCAATGTGACTTCTGCTGGTACATTCGAAGTTAAAAATGGTCTGCAAGAGGGTGCAGTAAATTCGCCGATCCTGTTCAACATTTACACGAGCGATCTCGTAGGTTCTCTTCATCATGCTATTGCGTATGCAGACGACTTGGTTGCGTACAGATCAGGTCCAAAGATCGAGGTCATTGTCACTCTTTTGCAGCATGACTTCGATGAGATTCAGCTATATTGCGACGACTGGAAGTTGAAAATCAACTTTCAGAAGTCGGAAACCATTCTGTTTAGGAAGCCGTTGTCTGGGGCCTCTAGGGATACCAGAAATAATTGGCGAAAGTTCGCAATCGTGGGACAGCACGGGCGACCATTAGAGAGTCGAAGTGTAGTCAGATACCTCGGGATCTGGCTAGACCAATATCTGTATTTTAACAAACATGTGGATGCTGCTCTGGCCAGAGCCCGAGTTGCTTTTGCCCTTACAAAGAGACTGTTTTACAGCAGCCAACTCGATGCGAGGGTAAAGGTAATCTGCTATACGGCCCTAATCCGGCCAATGCTTACATATGGTTGTTCCGTGTGGTTCAACGTGCGGGCAAGCTTGATGGAAAGGATTCGGGTGTTTGAGAGGGCTTGCCTTAGGCCTTGCCTTCGCCTATACAGAACACCAGAGTCTGAATACAGAAAATTCTATTCCAATGAGGTCCTATACAACAAGGCGGACCTAATCAGAGTGGACAATTTCCTAGTAAAGCTTACTCGAGGGCACATTGCAAGAGCAATGAACTCGGTAAATAACCTGATCTCTGGGGCTTAATACCCCAATCCTATGTATCACGAGAGGGTGCGCCTTAACGGCTTCGTCCCCCCAGAGGCTTTTCTGCATTTTGACAGGGAAGGTCTGATCCAGGATAGATCGGCGGTGCCGCTAATCTTCAATGTGGCCCGGACAACTGTGGAAAGGCAACTCAACTACGGTCGAGACGTCGTTGAGAGCACTGAGGAGCGCCTCCGATTCAGTAGGTCGGTTTCGGAGCGCGACATTAGGGATGTTGGGCGGCAGCACCAGACTTTCTGGTGGCTGTCAGCAAGCGAGGGAACTCCCTCGTCGAACCCTATCGATCCGGGCTAGTCCAGAGATGGACAAAGCTGGCCATGGCCGGCTTACATAGTTTAAGTTTCAGATTAGGTAGGTTATTTTTAGGTAGATTTAAGAAAAAAAAAAATAAATATTCAAAAAAAATACAAAAAATACAAAAATCCAAAAAAAAGTACGTATTTAATTACGTAGCATGTTAAATGTTAAGTAAGGTTAAGGTTTATTTAAAGGTAGTTTTAAGTTAATTTTATTTAGATTTAAGGAAATATATAAAAAAGTCCTGTCACTAAGTTTTTTTCAAAACAATTTTCTTAGTTTTTCAATAGTTTAGTCCTGAGATTGTTTAAGTAAATTAAGTTAGGTTAGGTCGAAAGACATAGATTAAGAATTAAGTTTAGCTTAGAGTGCCCGTGTAGGGCCAGTAAGTTAGAGTAACATAGTTAAGTTAATTAAGCTAGTTTCAAGCGTTTTTTTCCTAGCAAGTAAGAGTACTGAATTTAAAAAATAAAAATGCATTAAAAACAAACAAAAAAACGACTGAAAAGAGCAAGACATATTACTTGACAATGTAAGAAAAAAAATAATTTTTTTTTTGTTTATATTCTGACTGTATCCTGCGTGCAAATCTTTGCTAGTTAATCGAATGATCTGTTGACATTGGTCACAAATCAAATATGCATATCCCTCACCATGTCCTTAAAATAAATGTACTCAGTGTCGCTTAAGAGTTAAGACAGAAAAAAACTCTGTCTTAATAAATAGGCGCCAGAAATTTAAAAAAAAATTTTATTAAATTTAAATCATTTTGCATCTAACCATTAAATGTTTCTATAAACGCACTCTGTATTTTTTTCGCATTAACTTTTATCTTCCATTTATTATAAAGGAATGCTGGAAAATAATATGCAATAATCAGTCTTCAGAAGTCATAGGAAGACCAATTGGTTCAAGTATAGGAATAGCGTAGAATCTTCCGTTATATCTAGATCCCCTGTTCCTCTTAATAATATCCGTGTTCTGGATTGCCTAGTAAGGAAGCTTATAGGCGCCATCAATAACGCAATGTAAATTGTCTGTCTTGTTAGCAACCCAAGGGGAAAGTCCAAACCACCATGGTAAATCGGGAAATCACAACCTCTCGTAAAAAGGCGGCCCTTCAATTAAGCTATGTAGCCTCAGGGAACTCACGACTGGACCTTGTACAAAGCGACCCCAAAATCTTTTAAAATCAAATAAAAAAAGCCGTTGATTTCATGGAAACTCTCTTTTGGCAATATGGATGAGATCTGTGACGCATTTAGGCTCAGGAAAATCCTAGCTGCCGCCCTAAGAACTCCTAGTTATTCAATAATCCACGGGCTTTTTAAATCCGCCATCAGTCCTATGCTAAAGTATGGCGTGGTCGTCTGATGGAACGTCTTGGGTGAAGCCATCCATTGAAACCATTTCGATCGAGTACAAAGATTGGTCTGTATATGCATCAGTGGAGACCCCACAACCACCCCAACGGCGGCTCTAGACATACTGTTCTATCTGATACGCTAAGACATCTAAGGGAAACTAGTGGCAGCCATCGCAACCATTTGTATCGAAGAACTTCACCACAGCCTCCGTGTTGGACACTGCACTTTTCTCAATGACCTAGAATTCCTACCGCAAAACATTGACTATACTCTACAACCACTCATATTTGACAAACATTTTTCTTACCACTATTCCTTCCAGACTAAATTGGAAGGATGATTTGTGGGCTACGACGAAGGGGGTCATTTTGCTTCTACACAGATGGATTGAAAACAGAATTAGGTGTGGGTGGACGTATTTTTACCAAGCATGTGAACGAAAGCCTCTTTTTCCGATTGCCCGACCATTGCAGCGTCTTCCAAGCAGAGAAAATGGCAATCAAGGAGCCCCTTTCGTGAGTGAGGTATCTATACGGAATATCATCATCTTTGCGATCAAATTCCTGGAATTTGTCACCTTTTAGGCAAAAACAACTCCAAATTGACGCTTGTCTCTTAACGAGATAGCTGAACAATTCAAATTCACCTTATTTAGGTGCCGGAGCATAGGGACATTCTAGACGAGGAGGAGGAAGAGACGATTACCTTCGCTGCATATGTCCAGCTCTCTCAGCTTGAAGAAGAGCCTACTTAAGAACAAGCTTGTTACAAAGTCTAAACGAACTGGGTGACATTAGCATAAGCAGCTTCACAGTGAATTCCGGCTGGTTCTGCAGGTAGTAGCGTTTTCTGGCAGAAATCACCGATCCATGTGGTATTACAAAGGAACTTCTCTGGTCGCTGGATGCAAATGCAACCTGTTACTCCCGCCTTACTTAACCTAGTCGGCTAAGGTAAACTTATGATAAATATCCTGACCTGTGGCTCAGAGCTGAGTGATTTGGACTGATGAGTAAAAAGATTTGTATCACTGCCTATATGGCAGTGAAATATGTACAATCTAATAGAAACAGTAGAAAAACGTTCTGAGAATAAAAAGTCATATTTGATACAGTTTCGCTGCGGTACAGTTTCCTGCTCCAGATAGATCCGACTTCACCTCGGCAATATGAAGCAGAACTGGTGAAAATTTAGAACGGTAGATTTGAAAAAAAATTTCCAAGGTTTACATGAAAATTGAACAGGAATTTCTATTATTTATTAATTGTAAAAAAAATTGCATAACTAGGACTGCTGACTAATAAATCGCCAAGTGTATTTTAATGTATTGAAATACACCCAATTCTGTTTTTACACGGCAGATACGTTCGTGTAAAAAAAAACGGTATTTTCTGCGCCAGAATAAATCTCAACACCAGCTTCAGTAGTTTTATAAACGAACTAGCAAACCCATGCCCGCTTCGCTGAGCACATTTCCAAGGGGCTGTTCCCTCTAAAAAAAAAATGCAGTTTTGTTAAGAGGCGTAAAATTCTTTCAATTCGTCAGGCTTGAGAAATGCTAAAACTTAAGAGAGCAGAAAGAAAACTTTGAATAAAATTGGTTTTTAAAATATTTTACATTTTATTCTAATGCTTTCTTATAAACAAAATTGTTTGTTTTTCCATCTTTTACGTAAATAAAAAGTGCGGTCGGTTTCCCTACTGTAGAACACCCAACATACAGTTAACCATGAGAAAACACCGGATATTCTAAATCTATACCGCAAAGTTTTGGTTGATTAATGTTACGGAGCATTATAATCGGGGCTTCAACTTTTAGCGCTAAATAATGAGGTGGCGGTCCCGGTAAATCAAGTGAATTAAAAAATTCCGTCGGGTAATTCACTACGTCATCCTCAATTATTTTGGTGTCAACTGATTTCTGGGCAAAAAATGTTCCATCTATTTTTGCCAGCCAATATAGCTCTTTCACTTAACCAAGTATGATTTTTATAGTTCTCCACTATACTTGGAACACACACTTTGAATATTTCTTGGCTACCTCGCAAATCTTTCAAGGTTCGATCTAAAGCTTCAAGTGACTTTTTGTGTGCCAATGTACACTCATCCCATAAATTCCAAAATTCACTTCAAACATTTGAACAAAATGTTTCACAAATATTAATACTAACCGGGAATGATGTTTGCCAAAAAAACACAAAACGCTAATTATAGCACTTGATTTAAATTTACACAAAAGAAAAATCACTTAAATCTCGTTAGAACAAAAGAGAGGTGTAGCAACCATCTCTTTTGTTCCTCTGTTAAAAAAACTGACAATTGACAGCTGACTTCAATTTTTGTTAAGCAAAGGCTGAAACCCTCCAAAGTTAAGGCGCAAAATGATCTATGTAAGTTATTTTATTATCCTGTGAAGATCCAGATCCAGATCCGGGGATAATAAAACATGGCTAATATGTGCAAACATACACTCGAGTGGAGTGTGAATGGTAGAAACGGAGAAACGATGTTTGTTCTCTGTTCACTCACTTCGTTGGTTCAACAGATGATTTTTTCGTTGGATAGGTATTGTTTTTTTTTACATACAAACCTGCTACAAAAGAATACCTTGCCAACAAAAAAAGAATCATAAAATTCGGTGTTGCCAAACTCGAGATATAAAAGGACAAACATTAATCAAACTCATTTTTATATATATAGATTGTTTGCAGGATCATTCGTGTTATTTCCAAATAGATCGTGTACAAAGAAAATTAAATTCTTTTTCTACCTGACAAACTGCAACATAGCCTTATTTGCTGACGACACATGTATTTATTCCTCGGATGCAATTGGCTTCAACATTGAAACTAATCTGATATCAGCTTTAAAAACAGTCCAAGCTTATTATTGTAACTTTAAAATTAAAATTAATGCTTCTAAGACTCAAGCTATCTTTTTCACTCGTAAAAGAAAACCTTGTCTACTTCCAAGCAACATCCTTTTTTTCAACGGAGCTCAGGTTGAATGGAAAACGAGAGCAAAGTATCTTGGCATGCATCTAGATATCCAGGAAATTATAAATAAAGTTAATACTACGATAAGAATCCTTTACCCATTAATCTGCAGGAGTTCAAAATTAAAAAAGGAAAATAAGCTGTTACTCTTTAAGGCTATTTTCCAAGCAATCATATTCTATGGGTCTCCCGCCTGGGGCATATGCGCTAAAAGTCATCTGCGCAGACTTCAAATTACACAAAATAAACTATTGAAAATGATCCTAAACCTGCCTTGGTTTTTCTCCACCGAGGAACTACACAGCCTAGCTAACGTGGAAACCGTTGCAACTAGAATTGAAAAACTCTATCATAAATATAACGTCTTCTGCTTATCATCTGACAATGACTTGATTTCAAACTTAGCCTTATCATAAGTGCAATACTATAACATATCTTAATCATACATTTAATATTTATCTTTCTCTTGTTGTGAATTTCTTAATTAATTTTTGGTTTTTAACTTATTTGTTTTACGTTACCTCGTTATTCATTTGTTGCTTTGGTTACTTGTTTATTTATTTATTTTTGATTTTATTTTATTTATTTAAAGAAGCTATCCATGTATATAGTTATTTATTCATCTGTTTATTAATGTATTTATTTATTATGTATTTTTAAACAAGTTACTCCACAGCTTGAAATCAAGTATTGTAACCTCTTCTCTTTTCCCTCCAACGACACCAGGTTGAAGGTTTTTAGTGGCTTTCCTTCAAAACATTTAAAAGTATTTTCTGTGATATAATTTTAAAATAATTGTAGTAATATTCCAGTAGTAATGTACTTAAAACCATATCTCTATATTATTAGCAATATAGTATCTGTAAAATTGTAAAATTTCTTCCACAATAAATATCTAACTAAAAAAAAATATTTTTCTGAATCGTTTTAAAGTAAATTCGTGTAAAAAAAATACTGAGTGTATTCCTAACCACTGGTGGGAGGGAGTATAATAATTGAAACACACAGTTGAATTGTGGCTTCCAATTGATTTAATCCCAAAATATACGAACCTTAAATACTAGTTAATTGCTTACATTGCAATTTGATACTAAACGTATGAACCTTCACAGTTCACCGTTTAATTTAAACTAGTATCACCCGTGGTCGAAATTCGACCATTTGAAATGAAATTCAATTTGTTTTTCATATAACTAATTGGAATTTATTTGTATGCAAATTTGTATCACTATGGACATGGAAAGCTGCACAGAGAGAGCAACGAAATATTTGCTCTCATTTGCTGCCTGAAAAATGGCATTTTCGAAACGACTGAACTTTCTCCATTTCCTTTCATATATTATCCTATCGATTCCCAATACGTCCTACCACCTACCTGTTTGACTTGGAAACCCCTTTTTCCCTAATTTTCGGGTTTTCCCGTTTTTTGTTCAATTCGTTATGAAAATTAATATTGGCAATGATGAGTAATAAAACTTTTTTGACAAACTTTAAATGATTTCTGGACCACAAAGTTATGTTACATATTTAGACAAAAATAAACACATTGCTTGTATTTTGAGCAAAACATTCTTTCTTTTTTTCAACGCCATAACTGAGAAGTAAACACGTTCAATGAAATTGTCTGAAATTGTCATTACCATGTTCACTGAAAAAAATAATAATCCATACTTCACGCATTTTTTCTACCCTCGGTTTTCACATTTGGCAACAGATACTCCTTATATTTTCAATAAATTTCACAACATATCGCCCAATCCCATTCAAGAAACTGATACGTAGGCGTTGACGATCGGCACAGCAACATCAAAGCGATAGTGTATGCGATTTTTCCCTGTTTTTTTATGTCACTGGAATATAGAATACATGCGCGACTCATGTCCGTACCGTAGTGAATTAAACCGGACTATAGCATAACTTTTTTTTGTAATATTCTCCCGTGCAGGGTGATCAAAATGCTTTCATTTAATTTGCTACAGCTTTTTGTATGGGTAAAGCATGTGTGTATGTTCACTTTATTTTACCTGCCTTATCCCTTTGCGGCATATATTTTTCTATTGATCAAACATTTTGGAAATTGGTTTACCAAGGTTTTTAGAGCCGCTGATACAAATCTGCAATCAGATATCATATTTGTTTAATCAAAATAAAATCTGAAAGGGTTAACGGCAACATACACACATGCTTTCTTGTGCACATCTATGGCACATTCCCTTTCGAATGATATAAGTTTCATTCCCCTCCTTTCATAATAAATACTTAAAAAAGGTACCACAATTTGACTGAACCGGCGTAAAAGGTACCATATAGGTATTAATAGAAAATTTGCCATTTCTGCCCCGTCTGCGGATTTAGGTCATCCACCGCCGCAAGGCACTCAAACGAAATCATTAGGTGTGTTTTTTTGGTATCCCATATGGGATTGGCGAAAAAATCGACATCGGGGACTAATAATGTCATCACAAACAAATTGGCAGCACTGCGTATCGATTGACATTTCAACTCAACAGCTGTGAGATAGACAACCAAAACAAAAACTAAATAACATCTCAGCAGCCCCAATTCCTCAGGTCTTGACCACTTTTTGCGTATGCTAACAATAAATATAGATTTATCGAATTATTTTGCATATTGCATTTCTGCTTTTACGGACTTTCTGTCTTGCTCAGACATTTTTTCATAACAAAGAATTGCTCGACTGACATCAACGCACGTCAGTTGTCACGTTTCCATAGAAACTCGAGTCTGGTAGCACCGTTTTTATCTGGGATAAAGTTAAGCCCAGAAAATTTTGTAGTCTTAGCTAATGCTATGTGGGATAAGTTGTTGTTGCATTTAGCATGCAAATTGCTTATCCTCGATGTCGTTTTTTTCGGCAATCCCATACGGGATACCAAAAAAACACACCTATTAAATAAACATGTTCCTTGGACTATCTACAGAGTTGTAAATTAGAAATTTTGGTGATGTCATAAAACAATTTTAACAAACCTAATACACCCTGTCCATTCTCTTTTGCGCGCACTTATTACACATTTTAATTTGTGAGTGAAAAAGCCACAACAAATACAGTAATAAAAAATAAAAATAAAAGAGAACGAAGAAAAAAAGAGCAATAAAGGGAATAGTATAGTCCGTTTCAAATCAAAAGCGACATGGAGAGCTGCACAAAAAGAGCATCGAACATTTTGTTCTCTTTTATTGACTGGAAAATGACATTTACGAATCGGCTCAACTTTCTCGATTTCCTTTCAGATTTTATCTTACCGATTTTTACTTATATGTACACCTACTTGTTTAACTTGGAAAAAATCGAACTCTGATGAACAAACCACTTTATTGGTGCACACCCCTTTTTGTAACAACATTTAACTACTTCTTGCACTAATTGTGTGTGTAATTGAAAAGGGTTCAATAAATAAATATAAAGGTACACATTTACATATTGCTTTAATTTTTTCAAATTTTTAAATCCATATTTTCGACAGTGGCGATTCTTGGTGCCTAGTTTTGGGTTGGCTCCAGTTCATAGTCCAAATAATCAAACTCGGTACGAATACTGCACGCAATAAAACCGATTAACTTATAACTTATGGATTGCGAACTACATTCATTCCCCAGCTCCAGCACCTACAGTAACGACGTAATACATTGATTTTTTACATGGGAACATTTGTTTCAAGAACATTTTCCTATACTCAAAACAAAAAATCCTCGGCGACGATCGTCTACTCGTATCGTAGTAGCCATAGCCATTTGGTGTGTTTCATGCTACCAAATCGTGGATGTGTGCGTGTAGATTGTACCCAATCATCCCTTATGCATATCTACATAAAGTGTCATCGTTGGCATTTTCCTAGCGCCAACTTCTCATTGATACATCTTCTTCCAAAACTAATAACGCGGGGTAGCGGGTGGCAGGGAGGGTAGCTGAGTTTGTATGGAAGCGGTTGGCGACTACAATTAGAGCCAACCAAGAGTATTAGCGAAATCTCTCGCATGCGAGTTTTGTATTGCACGCGCGAAATTTTTGAATTCAAATTGGTTCGTGCAGTTGAGCATCGAAAATTGTGCTCTCTTTTATTGACTGAAAAATTACATGTACGAATCGGCTGAACTTTCTTGATTTCCTTTCACGAACACCTACCTGTTTTACTTGGAAAAAATCGAACTCCGATGAACAAACCACTTTATTGGTGCACACCCCTTTTTGTGACAACATTTAAGTACTTCTTGCAATGATTGTATGTGTAATTAAAAAGGGTTCAATAAATAAATGTATAGGTAAACATTTGCATAAAAAAAAACATGTTGCTTTAATTTCAAGTTTCAAATTCATATTTTCGAGTCAAACTCATATCAGCAAAACATTCTTTTTTCTTTTCAACGCCATAAGTGAGAAGTAAACAGTTTCAAAAAACGTGTCATTACCATGTTCACTGAAAAAAATAATAATCCATACTTCATTCATTTCTCTACTCTCAGTTTTCGCACTTGGCAACATAGACTTCTCACTTTTTCAATAAATTTCACAACACATCGGCCAATGCTATTCAAGGATCTCATCAGTAGGCGTTGACGATCGTCGATTTTTCTCTGTTTTGTGTGTACACAAGAGAGGATGACTGGAAATTGACTGGAAAAGAGAAATCCTGCGCGAGTTTTGTCGCTTTTGATTTGAAACGGACTATAGCAATAAATGCGTTTGACCTACTTTTCGGTCGTTTGTTTTCGTTAAACGGTGAATGCACCCACCTAACGTATTGTTTAAAATTTTGTACGCCTACCTTAACACTACATTACTTATGTCAGACTTAGCACTACTTGGAGGAACGACAAAAAGTAAACCATATTGGCTGTACTTATTTATGTTTGTATCTTTTGTGAATTCTTTGATGTCATATGCCTGTAAGGTATGTATAAACTAATTCTTGTAACTTGCGTTTGTAACTATCTAATCATTAACATAATCCAACATTTGTATTACTTCATTTATTTATTTGCTTATGCTTAAGAAAGCCACTATACTTTGGTGGTCAATGAAAAAAACATATGCACATTATAATCAATAAACAAGAATCTTTTACTTCTAATAAAATAGGACCATTTGCATTTTAATTAAATTAAATTAACTTACTACAAAGCGAAAGCAAAACAAATGTTCATTTCATTTAAATTTTAATTGTTTCACCTTTCATAATTCCATCATCTTATTGTTATTGTGTTCCACGAGACGCAATTCATGTGAAGAAATGCGTCATACAGCAGAAATATCTACTAAAAACCGACAATTTCCAAATATTATTTATTTCCCCACATTCATTTCTGCAATCATGTTTTGTCTTCTCTGGGGACACAATTTTGACATTTAGTCCCATCCAAAAATTTATACTACCGGAAACTTCATTTTCGCTTTCAAAATTTGTAAAACAATAGCAAACTTTGTTTTTTTTTTTATTAATGAAATGTTGACAAAGTCAAATACGTATCTCAACGAAAATGAATGTTTTTGTCTGTAGAGGAGAAAAATATTCCCAGTTTTCTTTATCTAATTTGAAAAAAAAAGCTGAAAATATCTGCTGAGGAATCACTTAGGTATGTTGTTATAAAAAGTAGGGAGACATAATAGGTAGCTAGGATTTTAATTTAAAAGGAAGTGAGGATAGAAACGAAAATAAAAGGGAAAGACTTTTGAGTGCGAGGAGCTGCACGCTTGCGACGCACGGCTGAGCATTACGGCATTACCTATCGTAAAACTTAAGTCGTGCCAGAAGGGTATTCATAACCCCTTTAGTACTAGTGAATTATAAAAAATAAAAAAACTCACTTACACAAACGGGCGGACTAACCACATAAAGGGGCGCCGTCGATGGTATTCATCGCGGTCAATACCCACCCAACCCAGAAGT
Organism: Criorhina ranunculi; assembly: GCA_951813785.1. Lineage (NCBI taxonomy): Eukaryota > Metazoa > Arthropoda > Insecta > Diptera > Syrphidae > Criorhina > Criorhina ranunculi. Next base: position 27,250,066 of record OX638382.1, on the reverse strand, counting down.
CCATTAGCCATCTTGGACTTGACCAAAATTTACAAAACAAAAAATAAACAAAAAAAAAATTAAAATATTTAAACTAAATTGTTATAAAACACACAAATAGGGTAAAGGCACTAGTAGCCGGACAGTTAACACAAATCTTAACTTTGACTTCTTCTTATTTTTTAAGTATTAAAGCTTCAGTGAAAAGGTTTGGATATATAACTAATGTAGATAATTTTTAAAAAGATAGTAAAACTCCACAAACATATTTATTATTGTGGATAATTGTTTTATTAATTCTTTAAAAAAGTTCAGTTTGCGCTAGTATCCGGACAGTAATATTTAGTGTCCGGACGTTTTAGTTTCAGAAGCCGGACACCAAAATTTCATATCAACTTTTAACGTTTTCTTTTTGATTAATGAAATATTTTATTTAGTTTGATACGAAAAAAAAAGAAGAGATTTATTCATCAGCTTTTTAAAATGTGTTTCCCTTTTCGAGTCCTTAATTATGTTTTGCACCGTATTAAGGAGATCATCAGTCTTTAAGGGAAACCCACATTTGCACATATCGGTACACCACTCATCAATTTTACTTTCTTCTACAGGTGTTAAGTAAGGATCTGGGTCCTTTTTTTGTTGCCTTTTCCCCAATTCCCCTTTTACATTTTAGTTGGTCATGAAGATCGACACAGATCATATTTGGCAGCTACTTTTTGAACTCAAATTATTTGTCCGAATATCTTCTTAAACCCGTGTTAAACTGCTTACCTCCATTCTTAAGTAATTAAATCTAAAAATATGACATTTTTAACTTTTTACATATTTTAATGCGTAAAAAAAACTATGGTCCGGATACTAAACCTAATTTTTCAGTACCCGGATAGCCGATTTCTGAGTTAAAAAACACTGTCCGCATACTGAAATTATTAAAGAAACATGCAATATTCTTTATTTAAATTAAGCAAAATACACATAGGTATCGTTTAAAAGTATTTAAACATGAATTTAAAATTTGCATTAAAGTTTCAATACCCGGACATACTGTCCGGAAACTAAAATCAGTATAAAATTTGGGCTCCCGTATCCGGAAACCAAATAATTTGCATAGAATTTAACAATTTCTTCATTTTTTTTAATTGAACACAGAAATTATTTATATTTAATTAAAATTAAACCTAATTTGATGTGCAAATGCAATAAATAATGTTTAAAATACTTCCATTGTGAAAATAGCGCCACTATTTTTTTTAGAGAAAAAACGCACTTAGCTGCACACTTCACGACTACCAAGTACTAACTGATGCGTATTTCGCAAACCAGTTATCGCATCTATTGGAAACTACGTGTGTGTATGAAAGAAACATAGAGGTTTGTTTTTTAAAGTTTTTTTCACACTAAAATTGGAAAATTATCTTATTTTTTGACAATAAACGACGAAGTGTCCGGATACTAGCACTGTCCGGATACAAGTGCCTCTACCCTATATCACTAATTGTGCTTATTTAAAACGCATGCCATTGAATGAGTTTTTCTCGTAATTTCAAAAACATAGGATTAAAATGGTTCGTTTTTTAAATTACCTGCTTAATGTGTATTTTTGAGGGTTAGGATCGAAATTCTGTTTTCGAAGTTCGTCTTGCAATTTTTTTTCAAAAATGTGCTCTTTAAAATTCTGTTCGCAAATTATCTACAAATAATCAAAGAAAAATTGAACCTTATTATTTTTTTTGGAATTCATTGAAGTTTAAATCTTCAAAAATGTCCAAAATCGAAATTAAACCGGCGAGTGGGGTAGGTTTCGCAGGAACGCGGTTTATATAATGGCAGACGCGGAGGCTTAAGCCATCAAGTAAACAGTGTCATCTACACTTACCACCGAGTCTACTGACTTGTACTCCATTTCCGTTCCTTCGAACTACTTTACTTCTAATCATGAAATCGGTTTAGTTGTTCCATAACTGGTCTCTCTGAGATAATATCTGTTCAACAGATTTTTAAAACTATCTGATTGAAGCAAGGCATAGTTTTTGTAGGTTTTGCCAAAATATCCATCAGGCATTTGTTATACAGCGTTAACACATCGATTACCCATCAATGATGTATGCAGAAGAATTAGAAATAAAAAGGCTAAAGAGACGATTACTCACTTTCTGTGTACCTGTTTTTCTCTACACCTTCAAAATACTTGAGCTATGCCTTGAGCAAGTACTTCCTTAATGACCTATCAGACCTCTATGTCTACAAGATTCACAGATTTGTCTCAAGGTTGAAACTTCTTCACTAAGAATGAGCATACAGCATAATAAGCTAACTGTTATAGTCACTTAATCTGTTTTCTACCGTATAAGAGAACATTAATGTTACTTTCACGAAGCCCAACCTTTTTTGAAAAAAGAACCGCATGTGTTAATAGTTACGAGTGCCGGTAGATCCAGTGAGTATAAATGATATCATAATGCGTCTCCCCGTTTGTCTAAATGCATCCTTATCGTAGGTTGGGCTGCCGTTCTAAGTACCTACGTAGCTTAACCTGACCTGGCATCGAATAGCATGGATTTAGCAATTTGAACTTAAATGCCGGTTAATGAGCGGAATACACCTTTAAAAAAGCCACCATTAAAAATTTACTTTAAAAAAAAAAATCCAAAGGCTGATAATTTATACCAGAAATCAACAGGAAGCTAATCACCTCCAAAATGTTTATACACATTTATTTTTAAATCCGGAAGCTTTGTATTGTGCTCTTATTTCTGTCACCCCCACTATATCAAAAAATCTCACCCACTGAAGAAGTGATCCTACTTATTCGAATTTCAAACTAAACAGTGCACTGCTTGCAGAAATTGTATACTAATTTAAGGAAGAACTCATCCGCACTTCATACATGCATTTAAATAAATATCAGGTGAGTACATATGCGTGTATATATAGAAGTTTGCTATACAAGACTGCTAATGTAACAATAAAGCAAAACAAATAAAACAATCTACTGGCCGTTGGACTCCATCAACTTCCACTTCACTCAAATACGGATTAATAAATTAAAGCAAAAAGCCTTCGGCTATTAAGCTATTTGAGATATCACATCAACTGGCTTATTACTCTCCAGACAAGCGGTTTTCACACCAATTTTCGCAATGTAAACTGTGCTCAAGTGATTCAACAAACAGTCTTCATCTTAACTAAGCCAACACTAATTCCAAATGGTTAACAGCAAGCCGACACTCAACTGACATTACCCTACTCTAGAATATTATTATACATTTTTCGAAGATTGACCCGTATTTCATTAATACGTTGATTGTTCAACTTTTGGCCAAGGTTGGCGTACCAAACCACATTAGAGAGACATAATAAATAATTATAATACCTTCCTCATTAAAAATGGGTTCGATTATGATGGACGTGTTTGTTTAAAAAAAAAAAAAGATATCTGTAAGAAATAATTAAACTACATCATATCTATCATTTGCTTTGACACCGCAGACGTAGTAAAGTATGACCTTATCAGTTATACCTTCATGTATGTCATATTCCGCACATTTACACAATTAAGTTCAATTGTGTAGTTGAGAAGTGAAAGTGTTTGTTGTTCAAAACAGTGGATAAACAAATAATTATTCTCCTTTTGTGTTGGTTGGAATGAAAACAAACACTGAAACTTAGACGCAATGGAAGAAATCTACGAAGAAATTAATGTAAAAGTTTAGTTAAGTTAAGAAGCGCCAAGGACCATTTTTATTTTATAATTCTTGTGCTAAAGGAATTATGAATATGATGCTATTCACGCAGCGCTAGTGTTGGTTAAGCGATTTTGAAACTCAGGTGGTATTAGGTTTCAATCTTTGCTCCGAGGGTGGTGTCTAGAATGACTGGGGATAATTATTGGTCCTGTTACCATTGATTATAGTTCACCGTATTTCTTTCGAACAACCCGATGTCATAAATACGATCAACATTTTCCATCGATATGACCACCCTCCTGCCAGTGCTATATACCTATGCAGTAGAGTTGACGTCAGTTTTTTTTTTGCAGTTGATCGATTTTTTTTTTTTTTTGACATCAGGACTTGTACCTGGAACTTTCGGCATGATAAGCGATGATGCAACCACTACACCATTAAATTACGATTTTGACAGTATAATAAAATGAGGTTCTACAAATAGAGTGGAATTGAATGCTACCAAAGCTCAATGCTGCCTTCTATCTCTCACGCGAAAGCCAAACCTCGAACCATTTTCCATGAATGATACCTACATCGCCGAATCCGAACAACTTTCCATCCTTGGTATGTGTGTTAACAACGATCTTCGTTGGAATGACCATATATTCGATGTCGCCAAGAACGCTGCGAAATGTTTAGGTTTCCTCAAACGATGTAAAAAATACTTTACCCCTTCTAATCTGGCTTCAATTTACAAGGCGATTATTCGTCCAAAGCTTGAGTACAACGCTCACATCTGGTCTGGTGCGCCAAAAACCGCCCTGCACATTCTAGGTAGAGTTCAAAAATGCACAATAAAACTTATAGGCGACAGAAACATTGAAAACTCAATCGACTCGCTTGAACACCGAAGAAATGTTTCCTGTCTCTCACTGTTTTATCGATTCTTCTACAAAAAGTGCTCTATCGAAATAGGCAGCTGTATTTCGCCCCTGCAACATTTCACCCGCAATAGTCGTCATGCTTCGAATGCATTTCAGTTTACCCTTAAGCCTACTTTCAGACGTACTGTCAAATATAGGGATTCTTTCTTTAGCCCTACTACACGAATGTTGAATAATCTACATAGCTCTGTGTTCCCTCATTACTACAACCCACAAGCATTTAAAACCAATGTGCACTGGTACCTCCTTCGTTTCTCCACTAATTTCCCTAATTGCCGTGCTCTAGTTTAAGAGTAGTCATAATCCCTTTAGCGCGCTAGTTATAAAAAAAAAATACCATGGCCACCCTTGTAGCTACTTGAGTAGAGGCACATTAAACATTTAACAATTTAATGCCCAGTTTCACAGTGTGAGTTCAAACTTGAGTTTTACTAAACTAACTACTGAGTTTAAATCGTTCGGTTTCACACTGTATTTTTAAACTCAGTTTGTCTAAACGAAGTTTATCACACTATTGTGAATTACACTGATGTATTTGAATCACAGTATTTGAATTAAATGTCAAATTGAAAATAATTTTGAATTTTTCCTATTTCGGTGTTTGCTTTCGAGTAAAAGTCACTTAGAATAGACAAAAGAGAGACAATGGAGGAAGCGAAAAGGAAAATTTAATGAATTTAGTGGTCAAATTCAAAGGCACAATTGAAAATAAAAAAAACTGATAGGATTCATTGGACGGAGAAAAATGCAGCATGGGATGCTATCGAAAAGCAAAGTCAATAAAAACTTGATTTCGGCTGATAATGAATTGTTCCTTGAAGTAAAACATTTTCTTTTCATATAAATCAAATTACATGTACATATGTTTTATTTTCTGAGTTACCAGTTGGATTTTCAATTTTTGGACGTATTTCATCCAAAACAGTATACGCTGATTGTTTGGACATGCGAAATCTGTTAAGGAGGTCCATATCATCCCAAAAATAAAAGTGATTTGTCCTGCAGCGAAATTCTCTTTGTCGGCTTACGTTAACCAGGATATTATAATATTCTTCATCACTTCTATCATCAGAATCACTATTTGCACTTGAAAACATTATTTTACACACTTTTTATTAATATTTTAGAAGAAAAACACAATTTGACATTTCACAACAATGGCAGTCATAACCACATTTTTAACTTAAACGAACGTTAAACGGTAGAATCGAGTCGTTTAACTTAATCCGAACATAAAACTCAGTTGAGAGTTTAAACGAACACTGTGAAACCAAACATTTGGTTGAACTTTAGTTTAAATCATAAACTGAGTTTAAACTCGCACTGTGAAACTGGGCATAAGGGTTCTACTTAATACGATACCATGATAGAAAACTTTTTCATAAGCATCCACAGTTTTTAAAGACATTTTTCAATACAAATTTCTAAATATATGTATAGGCTTATATACAAAAAGTCATGTCAATCGAAATCAAAATATTTTAAGCCGATGCAACTGCTTATTATTTATGTATTTTTTTTTATCGGATAATTGCACGGATTGCTTAACTGTTTGATTGTCTATACAATCAATTAAGTTAGCTCATGATTGATTTGAATTATGTATGAAGTACTATATATATCAACAAATTGATTGCATTTTTGACAGATGCATTTCGCTCGCTAAAGGATTATGATTACCCTTGAACTGTCATAGAGCGTGGACAGTGTATGCACTTAAATTATTTCTAGCTATAGTTGATTTTGAAAATGACCTTCATAATCCTTCACATTCATTATTGTCATATATTTTTTTGTTTTTCCCCCAACGCTAGTAATTGTGAAGTGATTTTAAATTCAGGTAGTACTAGGTTTAAGTCTTTGCTCCGACAGTGATGTACAGAATAACTAGGAAGAATTTGTGGGTATTGTTGTGATTGCTTAAAATTCACAGAATTTATTTCCAACTTCCTGATGTCATAGTTATTATTCAGCACGACCATCTCTTCAAGTCATATGACCACTCTACTGCCAGAGTTATGCCTATGTAGTAGAGTTGACGTCAGCTTTCACAGTAAGTCGACTTTCTTGCCACCAGAAGTTGAACCTGGAACCTTCAGTAAGGTAAGCGATGATTCTAACCACTACATCAAGGCCACCAAGACCACTCAGAAAATATTGTCTTCTAGCTTTAAAACCATTGATCTAATATACCAAAAGAAAACTTAAATGATGTTAAATCACATGATCCCATTAAAATTCTCTCTTCTCAGAGTAAAATGTTTAGAAATTTTGCAGTCCAACACAATAACCACTGTGCCATGGCGATCATAGAATACTGCCACAACGTAATCAAATTTTAAAATTAAGTTCCCACGGAGGCACTAAAAAGAGAAAGTAAAATAGGTGAGTCACCCAAATGCAAAAAAAATTAATAAAAAATGTTTCAGTGATGAAGTTATTCAAAGCCGGGTGTATATCTTACGAAAAGATACAGTGAAAAACTGTGTCCGTTGGGATGACTTGAGCAATAAGTATCCATCGCTTTAAAGGGCTTACATTGCAGAAAGCTGTAGTACATTGGTCCTACTGAGTTTTCACTTCGCATGACATACATATGTAGTTGGTTCATTACGTCTAAAAACTGTTGACGGCTATCTTTTCAATCTTAAATTCAACAGCAAACGAGTTCTCGAAACCAACAACAATAAAATAGAAAGAGTTTGAAGCTAAGCGAGCAGAGCTGTTAAGACTTGAGTCATTTCAGTAATACCAACATGTAATGTAAATTTTAATAAAAACATAGGCAAAAATAGCGAATAGCATGCACAGTTATTTAGGATACACAGTGCTCATTGAGTTTCAACTAATTATACAATTCCGAAAGTTCAATAATTTTAAAAGGCTTCAACTAACACTGCTGCGCTTCAGGAGGTACTTTTGTACATTTATTATATAAATACATATCTATTTACTTGAGACATACCGCAACTAACAGGCACCATTTTCGCTTCTTTTGCGGACCATATCACTGTAATAAGCACTTAATGCTATTATTAGGTTTGTCTTTAACCTCTGCAGATATGATCCCATATGATCACTCTCGACAAATTCTCGGCTGCAGTTTACATTGTTGCCTTACTCATCAATATTATAAAAAGGGTAATGCCAACGTATTTGTTTGACAAGATAACTTTCTCGCGGTCTGCGCGAGGTATGATTTTAATACCTAGTACATACACCTACCTCAGAACGCATCGTCAATTCTTTATTTGCTCTGTTAGCCTTTGGAATCATTTTCCACTCACGTTACGATACAAAATTGAAGAAAGCCAGTTTTCCCTGCCGTTTTTTACTTCTTATCACTGAACAAGTCTCTTTCAACTCTTTAAAATACTCGTAATTGTACTGAATATTTATTTATTTTTCTTTTAATTTTACTACTAATTAACTTTTTTGTAAAAAAATATAAATTATGAGCAATTAAAACTAAAATTATACATAATTTTTCTATTAAATTTTTGAAACTTTAAAATTTAAAATTGTTCTTTACACATGTAACTTCTATAATATTTATATAACTTGCACTTTTTTAAGAATTTATTCTCATTATATAGCGATCAAATAAATAAATTAAATAAAAAAATAAGAAAAATAGAAATAACATTTGATGCGAAATTAAAATAGAAGGCACACGTAAACAAATTTGGTCCAAAAATAACAATGTTAATTGTAACAACACTGTCCTTCAGATTTCGGATGATTGAAATTTAGTTCGTCGTTTATAAAAAAACAAAACAAAAATAACTCAGTAATAAGCAGACATGGCAGTAATGCATTACATTCCTAATGAAATTATAAAAAGCATTAGCAGTGATTGAAAGTAATGCCAATGCGAGCAAAAAATTAAAAAATAGCATTGGCATTACTTTCCATCCCTGGCAATTGATAACCGTGTGTAACTTACGCCCTAATCATTAAACCACGCCCACCACACAAAAACAAACGCATACATTCTATATAGATATATATACACCTTTTATAAAAGATAAAAGAATTTACATATGACTGTCCCCATTAATCAGGTTCTCGATGAAACTATCGATCATGTATTGATATATCCCGATTTTTTCACTATTTTTACTTTTAAAAAACATAAAATTCAACAAAAAATACATTTATATGAAAAAGCAAAACGAATAACTTATCGCGGGTTGAATAACCCTATAACGACATACATAGATGTGCACAATGTACATACATATGTATCTATTACTGTTTTGATTACTTAGCATTTTTGATTTTAATTGCTTTTATATTATTATTTACTTTTAATTTTGTGTTTAGCCTTTGTTTAGCTAAACTACACACATACACTCACATACCCTTTCCTCCCACTTAATTTTAATTAATATTACCATTCTTTTACACAAGTCAATCCAAAGCAAATACATATTTGTGCTAATATTTACTGTGCATCATGTAAAGTCTGATATAACACTATGGGGTGATAATTGACCAAATGTGTCTTACTCCAATTGTTGTGAATTAGATTAACAAAAAGAGAAAAAGATTTGTACACGCATATGTGTGTTCGCGAATGCTTTATTCAGATGAACGATAAGCCTTGATAAGTTTTACCTTTACCAAACTGGTTGCTATAAATATGGTCGCAAGTCGAACAGCGACATCAATCGATACCTTTCAAAGTAGCATTACACATCTACTTAACAAACCACATTATGGTAATCATACGAAACTATTAATAACAAAGGCGTTGAATTTATATGTTCTTTTCAGAAACTGTGCATCGCTGTGGTTTGCCTGGCCGTCTCCGTTTTGGCAGATGTTTCCCATCTTAAGCCAGCTGGTTATGTGTACAATGTTCCATCACCGTCATTCGAACTACCATCAGCTCCAGTAAAGGAATACCTACCACCTACTCCGGAAGCGCCTGTTCAAGAGGAAATCGCCTCAGAACCCATTGCACCTCAACCTGAATATTTACCACCTGTGGAAGTACCAGCGCCAATCATCCCTGTTGCTCCTTCAAATGAATATCTTCCACCTAGCGAACCAGAACCAGTTCCTGAAATTCATGAGGAAATTGCCTCAGAGCCAATTGCTGAACCAATAAAGGAGTATCTTCCACCTTCAGTAGCACCACTTGCTCCATCCACTGAATACCTGCCTCCATCAGTTCCTCCAACTGAAGAGTACCACCCTGAACCACAACCTAGTGGGTATAGGTACGATGCACCGATAACAAAATTCCTGTTTTAGATGATTCACCCTGTGTTCCTTCATTTTGATACATACATACTTATTTAATACACTTTTGTAAATAAACAAAAAAAAATAAAAAATTGTTTCATTCTATTTACTTCAATACTTCAATAGTGAATTGAGAGTAAAGGGTAAATTAGCCTTCGTGATTTTGTCATCAGGTAGTTTCCTTCACAGGTAGATAAAATAATGTAAGGTAAGTATTTTACCATCGCCACCACAAGATCCGGGTAAATACAACACATACATACGTATGAATGTATTAATATATGTGGCTGGTTCATGAACGTTTATTAATTTACCTTTAACAAGTATAAAATAAGAAGAAGCTGCTTATATAGGACTGATTGTGAAAGAGGAGAAGACAAAGTTGATGCTCTCTTAGTCAGAACTTTCTAAGGAGCCAGCTTCTTTTACAACAAGTGGCTGATATCAGCAAAGGTAGCCGGCTGGTTCTGCGGGTTGTATTGATCCATGTTTTTTTTATTTTCTATAATTCACTAGCTCCAAAGGGGTTATGAATAACCTTATGATGCTATTCACACAGCGCTAGTGTTGGTGATTTTGAAACTAAGGCTGTATTACGTTTCGGTCTTTTCGTTCCGAGGGTGGTGTCCAGAATGACTGGGGAGAGTTATTAGTACTGTTGCCATTGCTTCTAATTCACAGTATTTCTTTCGAACAACCCGATATCATTAGTACGGTCAACACTTTCAAGCCATACCAACGCAAGGATCCAACGTAGAATGACACTTACAATAACACTAAATAAGACTTGATAAAGAAGAACCAAGGAGACACTAAGTACACATGACTATTATCATTAGTTGAGCAAGCTACAGGACAAACGGTTACACTTGGTGCTGCTGGTGATTGTGATGGCAAGTTATGATGTGCTTGTGGCATAAGTATGCTAGTCGTACTAGCTCTCCCTCTCAGTTCCCTCTCTATGTGCACGATATCTGTTCGAATCCATTCAGGGGAATTTGGGAAAAGTAACAATGCGAATATCAACTCCCTTTCATTAATTGTGATACTTCTGTGAGTGCTGTGGTTGAGAATCTCAGTCTTCTTTTAGATTTCTTAATATACAACTTAGATTGACCGTACTAGCAGTGCTCAGATCATTTAGATCGTCGAAGAAGTTTTCACCTAAGGTGTTTTTCCTGATGTTTGCAAGGGCGAGACACGTGCAGATGAACTGTTCGATTGATACTTCCTCTTCTTCATCTCTACACCGCCTGTTGAAATCGTTGCACACCCGTAAAATAGCTAAACACTGAGCATATCTGCTAAGGATGCAGTGTCCTGTTAGAACATAAGTTAGTTTTGAGAGCTGGTCTCTTTTCGGTCGAAATAACTTACTGCTGGATTGTTTCTACCCCATTTAGATTGCACATGGAGCATAGCTTTTCGGTAAAGCTGGTGTTTAAAGTATCCAAGTGATTTTGTTTTGATTGTTTTTTTCGGTGCAATAGCCATATCCTATTGTGTAGTCCATGTATTAATATATTCTGTTTTCGCATTTTCTTGTTCTTTGCGCATCTTCATTCTTTGTATCAGTTCTACACATTTATTGTTCCAATCACTCATGGTTCGGTTCTCATCATCCCAATTTAATTCAAAGTTCAGCATTCGGTTCCTGAGCTCCTTATTTATACCAATACAATTTAAATTCTTGGTTAAATCTTCTCCTCCCTTAACCAAATGGGACCATAAATCGAACGTAGAATCTTTCTACACCTTCATCCGATTTTGACAAAGTCGATTTTTCAGGCCTGAGTATGCTAGCGCGTATTGTGCAAGTAAATAGATTTCAACTTAGTGACAAGTCTGAGAGTGCCCGTTAGACGTTGTATAAAATTATAACAGTGGTTATTAGATAGGCAAGATAATGCCGGTCGTATTCGAGAAATTTCATAATTAGGGGTTAACGTTATTCATTTAAAAAGGAAAGCCAATTCAAAAAAAAATTAAAACGCATTCAGGGGATCAAATTATTATAAAACCGTTGAGATATCTTCGACAGTACTTTCTTTATTTTTTTTTGTGGACCAGTGTTATTAATGCGTACACGCGCACCTTCACAATTATTGTTTGCTGGGAAGTCACTTAAGCACTTATTTGTATTAAACGTTTAAAATAAAATGTTTGATTATCCAAGCAAACCATAAACGACCGTGAGTTTATGTTACTTAATAGTTATTAATAGAAAGTATAGTATTCATTCAACTAAAGTTGAATCCGCTAGATTGAATAATTATCTATATCAAGAGTACACTGCCACATGCGATAGGTATTGGCACAGACTACAGCGTTGACACAGGAAATAAAAGTCTTCGTCCAGATGCCGGTTTCCACAAGTCGCTGCAGAACATACTTATCTTCTGCCTGACTAATAGGTTGTGAGTTATACGACATTAACTTTGATTTATTTGAGAAAATCAATCTTATTTAAGAGAAGAATTTATTTGTCCTATTGTCATGGGTTTTTGCCCACATTTTAATGTATTGATGTCGTATTGTCTTCATCGTTGCAATTTTAACCGGATCAACTAAGTAAATCGCAATGGACCTATCACTGGTCTAAGTGTGCTGGCAGTAACTGGCAGCCACTTCAACCTAACTAAGAAAAATAGGTTATCTTAATGTTATTCAGTTTTTTAAAGAGTAGGTACTTGCTAAAAATATAAGTTATGCGATAGCTACGTTTGCGGAAGACGATGGATTTTTGCATGCCAAAGGATCTAAAAACTCATAAAACTGTACTACCAAAGAAGATTTTTAGAATGTTATCGAAAATGAAGAAAATTACACAAAATCGGTACTCAAAAGAAACCGTTGTGGTAGATAAGGTTAAATTAAGTAATTGAGGTGGTCCATAGCCCTTATCACTGCGGCCGCAGATGGGCCTATTGTGATGTCAGTGGCGATTCTTGGTGCTTAGTTCTGGGTTGGCTCCAGGATCTTAATAAGTTTTTTTTCCAAAAAAAACAACGACGAACGCACAAAAGAATAATTTTAAGGTTTTATCAATAAGTAATATAAGCATAGGCAATATTTAACCGCTATTTAAATATAATGTCAATTCGTCGTTCGACGGATAAAAAATGTTCGATGACCTGATCGAACAAGTCTTCGCTCTTCATTAAATCCACCAGGTACCTACTCCTTTTCTATTGACATGAGAGCCAAATTGCTGGGTACATTTGTTTCGGGAACATTTTCCTATACACAATCAATTTTCACAAATTATGTTGCTAAAATCAAAACAAAAAAATATCTGCGGCGACGATCGTCTATTCGTATCGTAGTAGCCATAGCCACTTGGTGTGTTTCATGCTTCCAAACCGTGGATGTGTGTGTGTGGAATGTACCCAATCATCCCTCATGCATATCTACAATAAGTGTCATCGTTGGCGATTTTCGTAGCGCCAACTTCTCATGATACATCTTCTACCAAAACTACCAACGCGGGTAGCGGGCGGGAGGGAGGGTAGCTGAGTTTGTATGGAATCGGTTGGCGACTACAATTAGAGCCAACCCAGGATATTAGCGAAATCTCTGCATTTTTGCACGCGCGAAATTTTTGAATTCAAATTGGTTCGTGCAGTGTATGTGTATTTTGTGCAGAATTTTATTGTATTATGTAGTGTTAATGTTACTAAAATGACTTAATGCTGAAACATGTTTAAACTTAAGGAATCGTTGGTTTGGCGGCGCCAAAGTCGCCAACTGAGAGAAATCGCCACTGTGTGATGTCCTCTTAATTAGAGCTCCTCCATGATGCCGGAGTGGGTGATGAATCCGGCGATGTCTTTGGGTGAGCTGGTGGTTATATCTTCTTCGAGGTAGGGTTTACCTAGAAAGCGATGACGTGTTTTTATGAGGCAGTTACAGTGACAAAGTATGTGTTCTGCTGATTCTTCGTCCTCGTTGCACATCCTACACGTGTTATCCTGTGCTTTTCCCATAGTCATGAGATGTTTTTTAACTCGGCAATATACGGTTAGAAAGCCTGTGACGGTTCGAATCTGACTTCTCGTTAGTTGTAGAAATTGTTTCGGATTTTTTTGGGAAGAGGTTGGTATAAAAGCTTTGGCTTGTCTGTTATCTTCCGTTTATGTCCAGTAATGTTGTGCTTTATCTTTTAACCAATTGTTTACGCAGCTTTTTGCTGTACTTGTTGGGAGGCCACAGAATGGTCTTGACATCATAAAAGTTAATGCAGAACCTTTTCTGGCTAGTTCATCTGCCTTTTCATTACCTTCATATCCGCTATGGCCCGGTATCCAAATGAGATGGACTCTGTATGTGCCAGCCAATGCTAGAGTAATTGGAGGCAGTCCCATACAAGTTGGGAAGTAATTTCGCAGGCGTTGATTACTTGGAGCGCAGCTTTGCTGTCAGAAAGAATGTAAATGTTCTTATTGGATAAATCTCTGTTTATATTTTCTCTGATGCATAGTTCTATTGCGTGAATCTCCGCCTGGAATACTGAGTTATTCGTCCCCATAATGCTGTAAAGCGATGTTTTGGTGTGTGGATTGTAAACTCTAGCTCCGACTCCTTCATCTGTTTTTGACCCATCTGTGAACCATACACGAGAGTCGTTTGCAAATGTTGGTTTATTATGTTCCCAGTTGTTACGTTCTGGGAATGTAACCTTGAAGTTTTTGCTAAAGTTGAATCTAGGTAGACATCTGTCCGATATTGTTATTCCGAGTAGCTCATTTTTTGTTATTATTTGGGTAATATCTGAATGAATGAATCTGGAATTAGATTCATCTTCCGTGATGAGCATATAGGCATTCACTATTGCTTCTTTTTTTATGAGAAGGTGAAGAGGTGGGAGATTTAGTAAGGTTTCTAATGCTGCGGTTGGAGCTGTTCTCATCGCCCCTGTTGTACACACACAGGCCAGTCTTTGTAGTTTGTTGAGCTGTTCTGTGCGGTCTTTTGTTTGGTCTTTTCCCACCAAAACGGTGCAGCATAGGTATGGTTGTTGTGGTATAAAACGAACCACCTCTTATTGCGTTATATCACGAAGACAAATTTGTACAATATTAACAACGTTGTCCGTACGTGTTCGACATGGGTTAGTTAGCGTTAGGCTGCTAAGCAAGAGGACATAATATCGACCCTAAAAAAACAACCAAACGTTTTTCGCGGCACCACCTCTTGCCAGGAAATAAAAAACCTCCAGGAGTATTACCTGTCATGAAAGGGCTTCTAAATCCGACCTGCGGAGTCGGCAATTAAACTGTGGGTCTCTTTCATTCGTCCGAAAAAAAAAGACCTTCCGGCACCAGCCGCAAGAGATAGGTGGATTTCCTTTGTATGCAGCGTTTAACTAATATTTAAGCAGTCCAAAATGGCGAAATTATAACAAGTACCCATAAGCGAGTATACATTTTCAATTTCAACGAAATTGGAGCAATTTAAAAGAATTTCAAGATGGCGGATTCAAAATGGCGGGATTTTTTTTTGCAAATTATGCTTATACTATTACCGTTTCTATACTATTAAAATTGAAAAAAAAAAAATTATTAATGCGGAATTTGAAAAATGTAAAGGGGTGTGACTCGCCCATCTATGAACTCAGCCGAGCTATTCACCATATCAACATGTGTACAAAATATCATTCATTTCGGTTAAGAACTGCGGCCCCTATCGTGCGGACAAGATTTCGTTGTTTTGCATAAATGGGCGTGACACGCGCCCCTCTCAACCGATCTCGCCCATCTACGAACTCGTCCGTGCTATTCACCATATCAACATGTGCACAAAGTTTCATTCAATTCGGTTTAGAATTGCGGCCCCTATCGTGCGGACAAGATTTCGTTATATTGCATATATATATACATATATATATGTATGTACATATATTTATATATATATATAAACATTTGAACTGACCATGGTTTTGGTGTTTACTATAGAGGTCTTGAAAAGTTGCATTCAAATTTTTGGAAAGTTGCGTCATGAGGACCTCTGCAATAGGTAGTATTTCTTCGAAATCCACCTAAAACATGAACGCTTGCGAGAAGCTAGCTCCGGGCTCTCTATGAGCAATAGCGAGATGGCAAATGTTATATTTTCTTCATTTTGATAACTAAAAATGTATATGCAGTTTTAAATTACACTCAACTCTATGTGCTTATTTTCACGAACACCACGTTGCAATACCCTACGCTGATGGATCTCGAAGAAAAAAACCCTTGCATAGTTTTAGACTTCACAGTTTAACGAGAAAAAAATATTGCATACTAACAGGTTCCAATGTTTTTTTTTTTTTGTGCTACTGAATAAATAAATGGGTAAAGGACTTCTTTTTTGATGTATTAATTATAGTTTTAAGATAAAAATAATTAAAATGCGAACATTTTTTGATTTCTTATTGATTTTTTTCCTTGTTACAAATTTTATGAATATTTATTTTGTGTTTAACACTAGCAAACTTTTCTGCTGATTTCGGTTTAATAGTTTGGTTACAGCTTGCGCTAAAAAGCTGTTTGTGACAGGGTGTTCAACATTTAACTCCAAAATTATTTAATATAAAAACAAGGTGTTCCTTTGCCTTTCGTTTTAACACGAGTTTAAAATAATGAAGTTTAAAATGTACACAAATCCGGATGTTACAATTTATACATATTTTTAAGACATTTCTGAACGTTATAGAAAATGCCACTGTGCTCGTACTTAAAAGCTCTGTGGTGTGGTTTGCAATCAGACATATTGTTCCAATTTTGTTGTATTAAAAAGTGTGAGAACTTTTTTTTGTTTTAAATACATACAAATAAACATTTATTAATGGTCATTCGAAAGAATGTCCTTCAGCATCTAACAAGCATACCTGTTCACTCAGTCCAAATTTTCACCACTTTTTTAAACATTTGGGACCTTATTTCAGCAATTCGTCATCTTGGTCCACTTCTATAAATAACCTTATCGCCAAACAATATTGTTGCAGTATTAAATGGCATGCAAATTTGTGAAACAAAAAAATTTCTTCTGCGTTCGATATCAGCGATGCACTGAAAACGCATTGATTCTGCTCCGCTATGTTTGATGTGGACCCTGGTACTGCAACTCTCTCCGCGCATTGGGCGCGTTCAAGAAAGCAGTTCTGTCAGAAATAAGAATGTTGTACTGTCACTCTGCTGTGCTTATGTAATTAAGAGCAATTTACATGTATAGTAGTTAGTGCGTTGGACTGCTAAGTGAAAGGACACAGGTTCGATCCTCAAAACCACCAAACGCTTTTCCCGGCACCACCTCGTCACAGGCATGACAAACCTGCAAAAGCATATTCTGTCATGAAAAAACTTCCCAATCTGCCATTTGGAATTGCCAAAAAAAATTGAGGTCCCTTTCATTTCTAACATGAATGTTTGTGAGAATCTAGGCCTTGGCTCTCTTTGAGCTGTCGCGCAAATATTTGTATTTGTATTTTTTTTTTGTGTTCTAAAATTTAAGTAAAACTATCTACTTATGAAATATGAGTGTTTATCAGTTGAAAGAATAACATTGCCATATAGCTTTACTTGTGAAAATCAAAGGGTGACAGTTGCTCGCTAGATGAGAGCTGCTCGCTAGCTCTACGAGTGAAGGAGAATAAACAACACAAGCTTTTAAAAAAGAAGGAAAGGGGTGGCCATGGTGTAGTTGTTGCATCACCGCTTGTCACGCTGGAGGTTCCAGGTTCAAATCCCGATGTCAAAAAAAAGGAAAAAAAAGTCGATCAACTGCGAAAATAGTTGACATCAACTCCAACTGCCAGTGTTATGCCTAAGCAGTAGGGTGGTCATGTGGCTTGAAAGTGTTGATCATACTCATACTAATGGCATCTGGCTTCTCTGGCATCAACACGGTGGCCAACCCCTCCAACCAATTCAGAAAAAAAAGAAAGTAAACAATTTCACACTCATCCTACGATCAGCTGTCCTTTCGGAAGCTTTACGAAATTATTATTAAATGTTTCTTTGTTATTTCACAGTTTCCATTAATAATGACACCGAAGAGAATAATGTACTTTCTATTGCATCGGTCAATTCATCAAAAAAAACCAAATCGATTGCTAATGAAAAACTAATTGCAGTATCATTGAAAATTTCATGGTTATAAAATTTAACTTGCATTATGATTGAAAAAATCAATGCTAATAAACTACAATTTACTTTGCAGTACAAATGTCAATGCTAATGGGAGACCTGCACATTTTCATTGAAATTCCATAATGAAGAAAATTTCCAAATTTCAGAGCACTTAGATTTCGGTCCAATTCATTATACTTCCAAGCTTAAATTCCTTTTTAGTGTAATGGTTGAAGAAACTTGAATTTCGTTCATTTCTCTTTTTATTTTCAGAGGTTGTTGGCTACAGTTTAACAATCGGGCCCTAGCTCATTTCATCTCATTTTAGTTCCACTGTTTTCGATTAGCACTACATTTGTATGTAGGTACTTACTAACTCGCATACATTATTCTACTGCACGTTTCGACTTTCTAAAAAATATCTCATGAAGAAAAAGTGTCGATAGTGCTTTTGCGGATATGGATGTTGATGTGTGGATATGGCCGTCCGTAAGATTTTGATTCCTTTGACTATTGATAATATGTACCAACGAGTGAAAACAGTCTTTTAACAGATGCAAATAAAGGCGTGTTGCATTTCATTAAATCTTTTTTTACGATAGGACTATACGGTCTATACAATCTCAACTGTATCCCTCTTCCTCTAAATACCGGTCCAATTCGTTTCGCGCATGTAATAAAGGAAATTTTTCTAACGGTGCGTTATGTAAATAAACAAAACAGTTTCATTTAAACAAATTTTGAACTTTGATAAAATGCTTTCAGAACTTTGATCAAAATCTGAGAAAGCTTGTACTGTTTATAGGTGTTTCTGACCGGCCCGCTTCTTTTTGAAACTTTTTAAGGTGTTTCACTTAGTGATTTAAAAAACTTTCATTTTTTAACCGACAGGATGTTGCCAATAACAAAATCATTGCATTCTTAACTCATTTCAAAGACATTTTTTTACTAGACACCTTTTAATTTTCTTTGAGATAAGTCAGATTTCCAGACTCGTGGAATTGAAAAGCGGTCCAGTTATTTGAAAAAAATATTTTTATATATGTACATACATATAATGTTCGTACATTCACTTCAACGAAATTGAGTTTGTTGACATGCAAAGTTATGCATGAATTATTAAGTCTCTCCTTGAAGTGGAGAAGTAGTATTTAATAAACAAATGATAATATTAATGCTTTAATGAACTTTGGTGTTTTTTTTTACAGTCTCTTATTGCGCTTGAATGCATTATTAAAATCTTTTATAGCAATTAAAATGTTTTGGCAATAGAAAGTTAAATTTCCTGACACTAATTCAAATCTATGATTCGACTTAAAAATACTGCTGCCGTCTTTGTTTGCCTTTTGTTATATACAAAAGGAAAAAAAAAATACATAAATAAATGAGACCAAGAGATTAAACTAACGTTCAATTCCTAATTGACTAGGATCAGTTCTAGTTACATATCCTGAGATTGCAATATATTTTACCTGAAGTGTCATTGGATATATTCTCGGGCCTGATATCTTTGTTTTTAAGTCTGATCCATGTCGTCCTCGGTCGTTCGCTTCTGTTGGGCCCATCATCTAAATCCTTTGCTGTCCTCACAAAACGGTATCTGCTTCTGGACATAACATACCCATACCATTTTTTAATTCTTCATATATGGCTGCAGTTTTCTGTAGTCAAAGTGGATTCTACATCTAAGGGTTACGCCAAGTGACCCTCGTACCATTCTCATTTCTGTAGTCAATATCTAATTTCATTTTTTTTATAACGACACGTGATGTTCTGATCCGTACATAATAACTAGTGGAATAACCATCTTATAAATTTTCCCTTTCAGTTTCAGGGCCATTCGTTTATTGCATAAAATTGCTAATACCAACCTAAATTTAAGCCATGCGAAAGTAATCCGATGAGCGACGTCGTCATTTACCTTACAGCCATCACCTGTGATCGAATGGATAATACTGTTGTAAGTGGATTAGCTTTTTTTCTCCCATTTTATCTAGGCATCACGTTCTGGGACTTAAATTCGCAAGCCATGTTTCAGCATTTCACCGATTGAGTTGTCTTTCCAATTCGTGAATGTTGTCGTTAACTCTTATGTGGGCATCAAGGTCCGCCTAGACTCTTTGCATTTAGTTTTATGTTTTTTGAACAATTCTTTTTGCGCGCATCATATTGTTCCATGTATGATCCATATAGCCACTATTTTAAATTGGATTAATTGGGCAAAATCATTTGAACAGATGAGGTGCGTTGGGAACTTTAGGGGATTTGTAAATTCTAGTCATATTCGTTATACAAGGATCTAACCAGACCCCATTTATTTAATTGACATGAAAATAGTCGAGTTCTATTTTGTTTTTCAGCTTCTTATCGATCTATCATTTTACCCAATTTCGTTGCATGTATGGTTGCAAAAAAGTCGTTGTTTCAATGAGAGTAAGATTGTGTTAGATTCATTTTGTTTGCTTGTGTGTATTTTTTTTTGTATACAAATTGAAGGTTTAGAAAATTCTTATGTAAAATAAATGAGAACTGTCCACATAAGGGTTAATGAGAACAATATGGTTAACTTACAGTACATTAGAATTAAAGTAAGGATTAGCTACATATAAGCATAGCTAGTATAAGCTACGAACAGAGTGAACCTGCAAGCTGCGATGTTGCCGTGCTGCACTTAAAATTGTGGTATTCAAGTGAACAAAGCCAGTGAGTACGCACAGTGAAGCTTAATTTTCGTTATAATTTTAAAATATTAAATAATGTCTACAAATAAGCGCATGTGTTCACTTTTACTTTTTTGAACTGTAGAAGCTACCTTAACGCAGCATGATCCGTTCGCAGATGGAATTGTTGGCCGTATAGATACACTTCAGAAGTGTTTCACACTCTCCATCATTGCCAAAAGCTCCCTTCTTGTGACGCAATAATTTTGTTCTGGTTTTGCCAAAATTTTTCTGAAATAGGCGATTACCTTCTCCTGGCCATCGATATTCTGGCTGAGAACGCCACCTATTCCGACGGAAGAAAATGGTCTCACCCTACACCCAAGTAAAACACAAGCTATTATAATCTCGAAGAAAGCCTAGAATACGGATGACCTATCCTCGGTTCTTCTAAAAGACGAAAGAGTACAATTCGTGAAGTCTATATGTAGCATTGGCTTCAAAATAAACTCTAATTTATCATGCAGTGAACATATAAATTTGGTTGTGGGTCGCATTTATGGGGCACTACGAAAACTGTGGATGTCAGCCAACTTCACTCTCATCGAAACAAAACTTCGGTTAATTAAAGTTTTACTTGTACCCATCTTATCTTACTCTGAAGTTGTTTACCCTAAATTAGACTGTTTCCAAACATAAACTACTTGTCGCATTTAATGCGGTTCATTGTATATATGGCTTACGGAGATATGACCACATCTCAGCTTTCCGGGCAAAGATTTTTTATTGTACTTTACCACAGTATTTCAATATAAGAAATTGTATTTTCCTTCATAGAATTATACACACTAAGTCACCACATTACCTGTATAACAAACTTAATTTCTCCCAATCTATAGGAACACATAACATCGGAATACCTTCTTTTAATTACCTTAACTCGTCGCGCCTTTTCTTTGTTAATAGCATTCGCCTTTGGAACTCACTACCAGCAAGCATAAAGCCAATAAGGGATATCAACAAATTTAAAAATTACGTTTTTAAATATTTCTCTAATCAGCAATAATGTTCCTTCCACCACTTCTTGTTTTCTATGTTTATACATAAATATAATTAAACATATATAAATCTTTCACATACCATACTATAAAAGACTAAGTCGTACTTGTATGAACCGATGTAACAATAAATACAAATATAAACTCTTCTTGACGTTTCTGTTGTTGCTCAATCGCTTCTTTGCTGTTATTCGGAAATGCATTTCTGGATACCCTCTTCTTGTTTCCTGGCACTCTCTTCTTGCTTCTTGGCACTCTCTTCTTGCTTCATAAGCAGATTTCGCATAATGGCCATAATTTGGCCTAGGTCCACCGGAGCTGTCGATGCTACGCTTCCAGAAGGTTCTTCATCTTTCGATACCAATGCAACTTCTACCATAAACTCATGCGTTTCGGTATTGATTCCACCTTCTTCTAGATCTTCGCGGAGTCGCTGCTTCAAATCTGCTTTACCTCCAACAGTCGGCAAGCTCAAGCGTGCCAGCTCCCTCTTCAGGTGTTCCACATTTAATTGTGTAAATTTTACCATTTCGCTACAATCCCACTTCTGACACAAAATGTTACGAAATTGTCTATTCTGTTTTTATTTAGAATTCGATCTCTGGATTGTAACGAATTAACGAATTAATTACTTTTTCAGCACAATTATTTATTTTCGCAAAAACTAATAGGAAACAAACTCCAATTTATTAACTCAAAATCCAACTGTTACTACTTTTCAAAACTCTGAATTTCACTGTGTCGATTTGCGTTGATGTTACAAGATTTATAAATGATATTCAACTTGTTCTAATTAAAATTTGTTTTAAAAATAAAAACTGTAATTTTAATTTTAAGTGAATTTTAATATACATATGCATATACTTTATTCAGTCGCGCCTAAGGGGTTATGAATAATCTCATGCCAGTCATACATTACGTGCGCAACTGATTCAGCCAATTGTGCCCAATCGTATTCAACAATTCAAGAAATTTTAAAGCCTCGTACACTAGTACAAAACACAGTTCGACTTAAAATTCAACATGTTTGTGTTGAACGGTTTGCGAGCCCCGTACATTTAGTTGATTAACTCATGCAATTGTTGAATAGCCCCGAACACCTACTTGATCAACTTAAAAGAATGAAATAAAAGTCTAACTAACTAACTAACTAGTGGATTCACTTAAACATAACACGTTTAGTTGTTTGGCATAAGAGTACCCGTAATAAGACCAATCAGTTGTCTGCAGTCTGCACCTTAAACCAGACAGTTTGCAAGGAAGGACTAACAGACAGTACGGCTACGTCATGTGCCTGAGTTTAAATGCTAGAACTGTTAGGCAGAAAGTTGATCAGCACTACAGAGGAATAAATAAAACGCCACCTTGTGGACAGCCCTGCCAACACATGGCGACAACAATCTGCATGCACCACCAAAGTGGTGCATTGCTCTTATACACAGCACAAATGATTCACCAACACTTTGTGTTCTCTGGTAAAATTCCACATGCTCTCAAAGGTCAGATTGTCAAAAACTCCGTCTATGTAATTGAAATGGTCCATGTCATTTTCTTTCTGTCAAACGCAGGTTTGATTCTACCAACTAGCCTTGCAGAATTTTTCGAGCTTTTAAGCGTGTTGCAGAACAACTTTGCACATGTAACTCAACCAGCTTTTCCATGCTTTTCAGCATCAAAGAAGCATTAAAAGTCAATGTGTGATTCTCATTCAATCTCAAACAAATTTCAAAACACTTTACATACCATAGGTACTATAATAATCAAAATATTTAATTAAGAAATAGATTCACTTAAAGGCAATTGTTTGTGGCTATACTGTTACATTAAGAATTCATTTAAAAGAAGTATAAAAATAAACGTAAAAATATTTATTTTTATCAGATGCTGAACCAAAAACTAGAAAAAAGTGACACAAATATCTGGGTCCCTTAAAGATTCTACTTTCTGGTGAGAAATCATGCAAGGCAGATAGCAGTGCAGTCTTTTCGAGTCGGATGCCAAAGGACACATTCTGTCGTTACGTCAGCGGATTAAGTAATAATCTGGAGCTTTTATCAAACTTAAATAAAAACTCAACTCAACTCCTCTCATTACATAGTTACGTCGGACACGTCACTTCCTCTTGAACAGAACGGCATCTCCCTTTTCCCCGCCCCATACCATAGGCATGTGGCTAACGGATGCACGCGCCCTTTATTTTTGAAACCCTAAACATTACGTCTCCTATTTCATTGCACGCGCATCGCGAATGAACAATAATATTCATTTTCATTGCGCGGGCATGAAACACGAATATTTTATAAACAAGCGCACTCCATTCCCATGGCTTTGCAACAAGTAGAGTAATTCAATTTAGTTCAGTTCAATTTTGTAACTCAGAAGATTAAGCCGATATTTTTTCCCTTAATAAAAAGATAAAAAAAAAGAGAAAAAAAAAATAAAAGTTTTTTTTTAACTTAAACGGCATTAATAAAACTTAACTGGCGCAGTCGGTAGTGCTCGAATACGCGAATAATTAGTATCGCGGTTAATTTCTATTATTTAATTCGAGCGAACTCAAAATTCCGATCAAGGAATCACTTGTTTCGAAAAAGAAACTCGACAACGCGTGTAAACAGTGTGTGAACGTTGTTTCGACAAAGAAACTCGACCAACGCGTGTTAACAGTGTGTGAACGTTGTTTCGACAAAGAAACTCGACAAACGTGTGTAAAAAGTGTGTGAACACTTGTTTCGTTAAGAAACCGAACCCAATAACTTCGTGCAAGAAGAACGTGAAAAAAATAAGAGACTCAAAATTAATAGACAACGCAATCAGTGTTTCGATCAACAAAGAATCGACAGAATGGCCCAAAATAACATCGAGCAATGCCTCATTGCACTGATCCAACTTTTAGTGCAAAATAACCAAGCATCCAGCGCGAGATCGAGAATAGAAAAAGAAATTCGATACCTCGCAATATACCAAGGTGATCCGGGAACACTGCCATCGTTCGCAAACTCCGTCAATAAAATACTGGAAAACTACAGAGAGGAAGACAGACCACAGGTTTATGAAATCATCTATGATACAAAGATCCAAGGACCAGCGAAGAATCTTCTTAATACAAACCCACCCGCAGATTGGGATGCATGCTTAGGAAAATTGAAAAAACACTTTAGACCCTCCAGAGATGAGATGACGAAAACTAAGGACATCGGGGGATTAACTGTAAGTAGTATTAAAGAACTTGATGTTAAAATAAAGAATATTGTAGAAAACATAAATGAATTTGCCGCCTTTAGCGACAACAGTGAAACAGTGTTAAATATTTTTAATGGAATGTTAGTACAAAAAATTAAAGAATTATCATCTGGGTCATTAGCATATGCAATCATGTCTAAGTATGATATCACAGAAATTAGAGATACAGTGCATAATTTTATAGGACAAGATCAAAGTAATTTGAATTATAGAATGTGTAATAAAAATTCTCAAAGACCAAATGACAGATACAAAGACCAGAACAGACGACAATCCTATGAAAACAGCATACATTTTAGACAAATCGACAACCGTAGACAGGGTAATAATAGGCCAAATTATGATCCTCAATGGAATAATTATAACAACAGATCAAACCGCAGTACACAACAAAATTTTAACAACTGGCAAAATCAGAATCCTCAACGGAATAATCATAACAACTCAAATTTCAATAGATCAAATCATAGTGCACAACAAAACTTTAACAGTAGTAATAATCGCATCAGTAACTCAGGCAACTTTAGAAATAATAACGAAGTAGAACTCATGGATACTTTATCCGGGAGCTACGCAAGACAAGTACCAAAATTTGAAATATATCATACGGAAACCAGTAGGGAGCCAATCCTTAACCAAATAAGGATAGCTCACCTCAACAAAGAGGAAAAAATGATTATAACCAACCTAGTTTCTCGATATTCCAGCATATTTTATCAAGAAGGTAGTGACCTATCATTTACTAATGCAATTAAGCACCGTATAAGGACAGTAAATGATATCCCCATCTACACTAAGTCCTATAGGTACCCAGAGGTACACAAAGACGAAGTCAAAAGACAAATTGATGAAATGTTGGAACAGGGCATCATTCGCCCTAGTAATTCCCCATATTCTGCTCCTATCTGGGTCGTCCCAAAAAAGCAAGACGCGTCCGGAAAGCAGAAGTGGAGAATTGTCGTCGATTGTCGGAAATTAAATGAAGTTTCGATTGACGACAAATTCCCGATACCAAATATCGAGGACATTTTTGACAAACTAGGAAGAGCTCAATACTTCACAACCCTCGATCTGGCGAAGGGGTTCCACCAGATCGAAATTGCGGAAGAAGACGTAAAAAAGACGGCTTTTTCAACGAACCATGGTCATTACGAATTCGTTCGCATGCCATTCGGGTTGAAAAATGCCCCCGCAACTTTTCAGAGGTTAATGAACTATATACTTAAAGAATTTATAGGTAAAATATGCCTAGTATACCTCGACGATATTATCATCTTCTCTACCAGCTTGGAAGAACATATTGACTCGAGTAAGAAAATATTTACGAAACTAAAAGAAGTAAACCTTAAAGTTCAGCTTGATAAAAGCGAGTTTCTGAAAAAAGAAACCGAGTTTTTGGGACATATTGTAACAACCGAGGGTATTAGACCCAATCCAAAAAAAATTAAGGCTATCCTAGAATACAGGCTACCAAGAACGCCCAAACAAATTAAGTCTTTCTTAGGCATAACCGGGTACTACCGGAAATTTATAAAAGATTATGCCAAAGTAGCCAAACCAATGACAGCATATTTAAAAAAGAATACAAAAATTAATTTAAATGACCCCAACTATATTGACAGCTTCGAGCATTTAAAGAAATTGATAACGTCCGAACCGATTCTCAAATACCCAGATTTCAATAAAAAATTTACCCTGACAACAGATGCTTCGAATTATGCCTTGGGCGCAGTTCTTTCCCAAGAAGGACACCCAACCTGCTTTGCAAGCAGAACGCTAAACGAGCATGAAACCAACTACTCTACCATAGAAAAGGAGCTTTCAGCCATCCTATGGTCCATGAATTACTTCAGACCCTACTTATATGGACGTAAATTTACAGTTAGAACCGACCATCGACCCCTTGTTTGGCTGAGTTCGCTCAAAGAACCAAACGCCAAACTCCAAAGATGGAAAATAAAATTAGAAGAGTACAATTTTGACATCGAATATGTTAAAGGGAAAGATAACCAAGTGGCAGATGGCTTATCAAGAATGGAAGTCTACTTCAACGAAAACATTGAAACAGAAAGCAACGAAATTTTAGATAATGATAGTAATAGTGAAAATATCTTGGATAACCAATCTATGTTAGCTACTATTCACAGCGCGGATGAAGACAACAGTGACTATATTCCAATCGTAGAATCACCTGTGAACATTTATAAAACTCAAATAATATTAAACACCACAGAAAACCCTAGTAATCACAAAATATACAGCCAATTTAGAAAAAAAATAATAGTTATCAATTTAAAAACATATAAAGAAAATCTAATTCTGGACATTATGAAACAATTTATTCCACCGAAGGGAAAGTAGGAGTTTACTGTAGTCATGATCATCTATTTGCCCAATTTCAGAACACTTATATAAAGTATTTTAGTAAAAATAAATTATTGAGAGTCGTCAAGTGTAGTAAATTCTTAGGCGACTTGGAGGATGAGGAGGAATTAGCAATGGTGATTACCAAAACACATAAACTACTAAACCATAGGGGCATAAACGAAACGTTCGCGGAAATTAGAGACGTTTATTATGCACCTAACTTGAAAGAAAAAATTCAACAGTATATTAATAATTGCGAAACTTGCAATAAGTCAAAGTATGAACGACTACCGTACAAAATCCCACTAAAGTTAACGGAAACCCCAACAAAACCGAACCAGACAGTTCATATCGACATCTGGTATGCAAACATAAATTTAATGTACGTAACAATGATAGACAAATTCACTAAACATGTATCAGTGCATGAAATTAGACACAGAACGTGGATGTCCTTGCTCAACACATTAAGGGATAGATTTGCAACTCTAGGCATTCCAAATAGAATAGTTACTGATGGAGAGACAGGATTTTCCTCAATTCTTATTAAAGAATTTCTCAAAGAAAATAATGTCGATCTCCATATCACGACACCCTATCACAAAACTGGAAACTCGGATATCGAGAGGTTCCACTCGACTCTTAACGAGCACATTAGAACCTTCACAGCTGATGACAGCAATAAAGACACCCTAAGAAACAAAGTCTTAAAAGCTGTAACCATCTATAACCAAACAATTCATTCCGCAACAAATAGAAGGCCTATAGACTTTACAAATGGATCAGTATCAAGGGAAGATTATCCCAATATCGTAGAACGAGTAAGGAAAAATAAGGAAAAATACACAAACAAATATAATAAAAACAAAAAGGATGTAGATCTAACAAAAACAAACCACCTTTATCTCAAAAATAGGAACAACAATAAGCTAAAACCGATTCACAAAAAGGAAAATGCAGAGGTAACAGACAAAGACCATATTAAAGATAGTAAAGGAAGCAAGTTCTATAAAAAACAATTGAAACGAATATATAAGTACGAAAACACATGAAATATTTCTGTTTATTTATTATTTTCTTTTTTTCTTCAGACATTACTGACTCTAATTTTACTAACAACAACAGTAACAAACGGACAAAAACTAGACGTACAAAACCTTAACGCAGGACATGGGTACATTACCATTAGAGACGAAAAGATTCCAGTAATAGTAAGCTATACGAAAAAACTTCACAGTATAAACTTAACCTCATGGATGAATAACCTAGACATCATAGAACACAATATAAACAAACTAAATCACCAAAACAAATACCCTGCAATAATACATAATTTTAAACTTTTATCGGAAGAAGTAGAAAACCTATTAGAAAACCATCATAAACAAAGAAGAGGACTAGTTAACATTGTAGGTAGAGGACTTAAATACTTGGCAGGAACGATGGACTCCGACGATGAACAAGAAATCAGAAACAGTTTAGAGACGAACAAAAAAAATAACCGAAACTTGATCGACGGACTTAATGACCAAATTAGGATAAATCAACACTTCAACGAAGCCATTGACAATATTACGAAACACATTAACGAACAACAACTAGAAATAAAAGCCCAATTACTAAATGTAGGTAACGCAATAAATAGAGAATCTTCAGAAATATATAATATGCAACAAGCATTTCAAATTCAATACGACATAAATTTATTAAGAGAACAAGTTAGAAAGGTAAAGGAAAATCTACTGCTTAGCAAACTAGGAGTTCTAGGGAAAGGTATTCTATCACCAAAAGAAATAACAAACTTTAACATAACAATTAATAAGTTAAGCAACATCAAAAGCACTGTTATTATACACGATGACCAAATAATATTCATATTATTTATCCCTAACTACTCAGATGTAAATTTTTATAAAATTTTAATAGAACCAATTCCTAATAATAATAATTTAGAGTTAGTAACACCGTATAATCAGTTTATAATAGATGATAATCTTAGTTATGAATATATAAATGGAACAATAAAGTTCAAAGACTTAAAAATTATAAATGATAACTGCATATCTAACATTTTTAAACTAAATCCTGAATGTAATTTTAAAGAAAATAAAAATATAGAAATTAAACAAATCCATAATAATATTGTAATAACAAAAAACATTCCGTATACCCAAATTTTGCATAACTGTAATAATTTCACGTTAAATGTTATGGGTAACAATTTATTAAGATTCGAAAATTGTAAGCTAAATATAAATAACATAAAATATGAAAATTTTATAACATACGATAATTTTGTCATACCTAGCCTTAATAATGTAACTATAAATAAAGTTGTAATGAACTACTCTACAGAAGAAATACACCTGAAAAATATCGCAAATCGTAATTTAATAGAAGAAATTAAAGTAAAAACTACCGCGCATGAATACATAAATCTTGGAGTAATTTCGGTTATCATAATTATCTTAATTATAGTTTTCATCTTCAGTCTTATTTCAAAAAACAATAACGGAACAAAAATTAAAGTAAATGTAAAAAACGCGGATTCTTCGGAGCAGAATCTTAAGGGGGGAGGAGTTACGTCGGACACGTCACTTCCTCTTGAACAGAACGGCATCTCCCTTTTCCCCGCCCCATACCATAGGCATGTGGCTAACGGATGCACGCGCCCTTTATTTTTGAAACCCTAAACATTACGTCTCCTATTTCATTGCACGCGCACCGCGAATGAACAATAATATTCATTTTCATTGCGCGGGCATGAAACACGAATATTTTATAAACAAGCGCATTCCATTCCCATGGCTTTGCAACAAGTAGAGTAATTCAATTTAGTTCAGTTCAATTTTGTAACTCAGAAGATTAAGCCGATATTTTTTCCCTTAATAAAAAGATAAAAAAAATAAAAGTTTTTTTTTAACTTAAACGGCATTAATAAAACTTAACTGCATCTTAATTGCATGGTTTCTTTCCTGTTAATTTCTCACAGTCCAGCTCCTCAATACACAGCCCTTCCAAAGACCTTACGCGACACAAGCATGGTCAACTATACTACCATGCATTTTATGTACTGAGGAGTTGGAGGCAATATTAAGTGATAAAGTCTCTGCTCGATACCTTAAATACTATTTTATAAAAATTAGCAGATTCTTAAGTTTCACATTTAACGTAGGCTTCTGCAGCATCAGGATTTAAAAATTGATGGTTGAAATTATTATGAGATTGCATTGACTAAATACGCATGCCAAGCATCATCTGAATCGGTTGAGGCGAAGTTGTCGAAAAATCGATTGCAAGATTTGAAACAAACATACGGAGTGAAGCTAAAAAACAAAAGGCGTTCCCATATTAGATTTAGAATAACGCCACGTTGCTTATCGTATATTACTCGTCAAATCCTTTGGTTTGATACCCCTATCAAGGGGGTCGTGCAGAAAAATGTTCAGGCGTCATCTTGGGCGTCCGCCATTTTAGATTTAGAATAACGTCACATAACTTATCGTATTCTACTTGTCAAATCCTTTCATTTGATACCTATATCAAGGGGGTCGGGAAGAAAAAAGGTTCGTCCGCCATCTTGGACTTAGAATTACATTAGATACACTGTATTGCATTTGAGCTATGTTTTAAGTTTCAAGTCTCCAACTCATCGGGAAGTGCGTTTAAAATCGAAAGAAACAAGTGAAGCTAAATAAAACCATTTAAAAACTATAAAATGATTATTATTATTATAATTTATTAATATATTATTAAAATAAATATATTAACAGTGAGAGCACTAGCCGTAAAGGCTTATGGCTACATATAAAATTAACTAAGACCAAATTAAACCTAGAATTATCTTTAACTATAAATACCTTAGTATAGATCATGTTTTCCAAAAAAAATACCTATTTGTTAAGATTTGGTAAGATTTTTATCGATTCTTAAAAATTACTCATCGGTAACCCTGATCGGCATACCTAAAAGTTCCGTCTGCTGGTGTTTTCTTAAGTGTGATTTTGGCTCTGAAAAAGCATACAGAAAAAAAAATAAAATCTGTTGAAATAAAGTACCTTTACCCTATAAGTCCTCATATGCAATAAAGACAAATTATAAAAACAAAACAAACCCAAAGTTTAAACACAATTGAAAAAAAACTAGGTCAATTTGTATTACTGAATTGCCAATTTGTACCATATGTATATACATATGTACAAACTGGAAGAGTTAATATCCAAAGTTGATGAATGCATATATACATATTCAATACAAGTTGATATAAATTCAAAATCGACAAATGTCGATTGTAAACCAGTTTTTAGTGATTATATATTTGTGAAAAATATGGGAAAATATTTACGGTACCGCTGATTAAACATAAGGCCAAGGTCACCGTGACCAGGTATCTTTACAGTAAGGAGTCTGGCACGAGCTTAACGCGCGCTATCAATCAAAAATATCGTAGTTTTTACAATTTTGCCGGTAAAGGTCTTCATATTAAGTTTTGAATTTTTTGAATTAAAAACCCCGTCATTCTGCCTTGGTTTTATTCCAATCAACATGAATGTTAATGAGTACGCGTGGTGGAATTAGATCAATAAAAATCTAACATTTAACTATATAAAATACCTTATAAGTCAATTCAAATTTCCATGCATTAAATTAATCATGATGATGAAACCCACATAATTTGTCTAATTTCGAAAGTGTATTCGAAGCTCGATTGAAGCGTGTCTTCTGTTTTGGGAATTGATTGAAGATATTCGTTAAGGTTAAATAAACAATTAATAATTATTCATCTATTCGAAGCAGTGAGCATGGGTAAAAAAAAATAATCCAGTTTGAGCTTTGTGTGAGAATACAAACCCACAAAATTGGCATGATAAATGAATCCACGTTAATTATGTTTTACATTGAACGACAAGCTAAATAACAAAACGAAAACATCTGAAAGCAATTTAAGTAAATTAAAATAACATTTTATTTATTTTTCTATAATAATAATTGCAAAAATATGTTATAAAGACCAGCCTAAATGCTTTCGATTACATATATCGATTTTTAACTGTTATAAAATATAACATTATCATAATCCTTGTTTGAATAGGTTTTCCATGTCTTTTTTGTAATTCTCTTGCGCTCAGCGGTTTATGAATACCCTTAGATGTTGTTCAAATAGAGTTACATCCTAAAATATATCGCATATTATTTTGTCGTTTTTGCCTGCAAATTAAAATTAAAGAAAATAATTTGAAATGCAAAGAGGCAATTAAAGCGACAACGACAGCACTGATCATCTTTATTTCTAATTTATGGTATCTAAAGCACGAAAGACTTTCACTTCTTCACTTGAGTGCTAGAACGAGATAACTTAATTTTGTTCATTTTTGAGATAACTGGTTTTTTGGCTACTTGGATTCGATAAGAATAGAATAGATTTCTGCCAACTGTTGGAGTGTACAAAAACTGAAAACAAAACAATAAATTAACACTTAGCGTAAAAAGTAGACATTTTGAGATAACGGTAACTACATTATGCAACGACAAATCGATATTGCCTTTATATTCCTAACGACAACGCCTGGCACCAAAAAAAGCATGTCGACTTGATTGCGTACAGATCAGGTCCAAAGAGCAAGGTCATGGTAATCTATTGCAGGGTAACTTCGATGAGATTCAGCGATATTGCGAAGGCTGGAA
The DNA here is from genome assembly GCA_951813785.1 of Criorhina ranunculi. Taxonomy (NCBI): domain Eukaryota; kingdom Metazoa; phylum Arthropoda; class Insecta; order Diptera; family Syrphidae; genus Criorhina; species Criorhina ranunculi. The sequence continues at coordinate 27,217,101 of OX638382.1, read as the reverse complement.
ATTGAGTCAGTGTAGTCAGATATCTTGGGACCGGGCTGGATCAATCTATAGATATAGATGCTGCTCTAGCCAGAGCCAAAGTAGCTTTTGCCCTTACAAAGAGACTGTTTTACAACAGCCAACTCGATGCAACGGTGAAGATAATCTGCTATCCAGTCCTAATCCGGCCAATGCTCACATATGAATGTTCCGTGTGGTTCAACGTGTGGGCAAGCTTGATGGAAAAGATTTGGGAGTTTGAGAGGACCTTACCTTTGTTTATACAGAAAACCAGAGTCTAAGTACCTACAGAAAATTCTATTCCAATGAGGTCCTGTGCAACATTTCGGGCCTAATCAGGGTGGACAATTTCATGGTGAAACCTACTCGATGGCACATTGCAAGAGCAATGAACTCGGTAAGCAACCTGATCTCCGGAATGTGTTTACCGATTTCTTGAAAGTATAAAAAGTCGCGTTATCTAGTTCTGGCAATCAGGTTACGATTAACAGTATACTGTTTATAAGAAAAGTATGTTATGCTTAATTTTTTAAAGTTATAAAAACTCTACATACCAATATATTTTTTTTCCTAAATGCCGTCTAATGGCCGTAGAAAACTAACCTCTTTATGATAAGCCGAACTCGTATGAAATATCTTGGGAGATTTCATGCACAGTGAAGTGTAGTAAAGTAAAGCGCATACAAAAACCCACGGCGGCTATATTCAACACCAGTAGCAGTACTATCTCAAGCTAAATTCACGTGATGAATATTCGAGCTCAATTCTAACTTTTTTGTTTGTTGAATTGTTGTGGCAGGTTATGTTTGTGAGCAGCAAATTTAAAACACAAAACACCATGCATTTTTTACTACCAGCAAAACAGAGGTAATACAGGGTGTTTCGTTGTCAGCGACACATAAGCATTGTATGGAAAGGGTAGGCAGAGGTGGTTAATTCACTCCTTGAAAATATCAGGAGGGAAAATGAAAAAAAAAACTGTTATGACTGATCGAAGAGCTCTTGAATAGCTATGGCTTTAACCCTCTACTGCATGCATTATGATCCGTTGAAAAAAAATTTCTTTTTGCTGTTTCTGTTTTTATTTTTGTAAAACTAAAAGATTAAGACAAAAAAAATATTTAAAATAACATTCTATTAAAAAACATAAACTTTTGCCATATATGGCCGGTTGTGCAGTTAGAACTTTTTAAACAGAAAAAAAATTAGGAAATATGGCATTTCGTGCAACCAAAGGAAACTGTTTTTTCAATATTTTATTCATTAAGAAGTAACTTTAAACACATTTTATGTGTGGAATGAAGCAAAGCAATTTCGGTCCTTGTTCAGGCACAGATTGACTTTGCATTTTTGGCACATGATGAAAGACCTGTATTTACAATCATTTTGGCATTGCTGCCTTGTTTTTTGCCATTTGGGAATGTGATCGGTAAGGTCCAAGCGAACGGAATGTAGCGGAAAGTCAGAACGCCTTCCTATTTTTTTTGTAAGATCCTTTGAGAGAACTGGAGTCGAAGGATGGGAATCAATACTTCTCTTTTGGCGTTTTGGAGTGTTTGAACATGAAGCAGGACGCCCCCTTTTAAGACACTTTCCACTCTTGGTTAAATGTTCTGCTATTGCCAGATTGAAATCAAAAAGAGGTAGATATATGTCACTCTTCCGCCGCCACAAAATCCAAGCATTGACCACACATAAATCCAAAAAGTGAAAAAAAATTTTGATATACCACTTTTTTGATCGTATGTCAAGTCGACAAAGACCGAGCATAGAATCTAAAAGGTCGACACCACCCATATATTTGTTGTATTCGTCTATAATTTTTGGGCAGTCTACCTCTATGTATTTTTTCTCCTTTCTGGAATACCTCTTTTTTTTGGTTGTGGGATTGCCCCCCACAAATGTGGAAAGCATATTGACAATTTTGTTTTCAAACCAGGACACAAAAGAAACGTCGATCCCATCTATTTTTGCCACTTTCTCAATCATGTTTCCTCGTCCTTCCTTCTTTCTTTCCTTTTCTGTTGAAACGTCAATGTTGGGAACTCTATTCAGTCTCACAGTTCCCAATGAAAGAAAACCCGCTTTCGTTAAGCATACTTGCAGTTTTGGGCTGTTGAACCAGTTGTCAAAATATATTTTGTGGTTTTTATGCCTTTGAACCGTTGATACCGACCGTGTCACAACATTCCCGCTAACACCCAAATCTGGAAAACTCTCTGGAATGATGTTACTTTGCTCCCCTGCAAATATTTCGAAATCATAGCTGAATCCTGATATTCCGCTTAAAACGAGATTTTTGTAACCCCATTTATGTGGTTTTTTGGGATTATACTGCTTTAGGTGATGTCGGCACTTAGTGGGTATTGTTTGTTCGTCCACTGCAAGGTGTTCCTCCTTTGGTATTAAAAGTAGTCGATCCCTTATATTATTCAGGAATGGTCTTACTTTGAACAGCTTGTCGTGTCCAGGTAGACCAAGCCTCACAAACTTATCATTATCCGCAAAGTGAAGGAATCGTTTTATTTCTTCCCATCGTCTATATGGCATGGTCTCATAAACAAAAGACTGCCCTAGTTCAGAGTTCCAGTAACGTCTAGTCGAAGGCAATTTGATGAGCGACATAAATAAAGAAGTGCCGACAAATAGTTCCATTTCATTTCGAGTTATGTTGGCTGGCTTATTTATATTTGCTTGCAATGCTTTTCCTCAACAATCATATCGAACAGTTCACCAGTGAAAAGATAAGAAAAGAACTCAGCGGGGGTATCAAAAGCAGACATTTCCTCTGGAAGATATTTAGTTCCTAAAAAAGGATAATCGCTTTCCTTGTATGAAGCACGTTTTTCGTTACTCCATTTTATCCTTTGCATCTTTTTCTTATCTTTTGCATTCAAACTAGACAAGGGCTTGTTATCTTCGGAATCGTAATCATTACTTTCATCGGTTTCAGAAATCTCCAGATGTTCTGGATGATGTTCAGCCTGTTCATCTTCTGACTCGGGATTTCATCTTCACTCTGAAATCCATCACCAGGAATGGAACAAAATCTCGGTTTATTGTAAAATGATTTTGATGGAATCATTGTTTAGTCACTGCAAAAAAAAAACGAGAAGCTCTAATATCCATCTTTTTATGCACAAGCAGCCATACATATATGGCATCCCGAAATTTGACGAAAATGTTAGTGAATACATAAGAGGCCATATATGGACGTTGCCGAAAACGTGCTGCATCTTGAATCGCACAGACCTAATTTAAAATTTAAAACTAGAATTTTACTTACCAGTATCTAATCTCACTAGAAAAAAATATAATCAGCTTGGTGGTACTCCGCTACCCAAAAATAAATCAGTTTTTTTTTCTATATTTTTTCACTGCAACCTTACAACGCGCACTACTGAACTTGATTGTAGTTTTTCGCGATCGCACAGCGAAAACGAGAACCAAATTCACATATACACATAAACAAAGAATTTATGTAAACGATTATTAACGGTTATTTTCCAATGGCAGTTGCGAAATCTAAGTAACCGACGCACGCCTGAAAAACAAAAGCATATATGGCTTCTTGTGCAGTAGAGGGTTAAAATAGGTTTCGGTCATTTTAGAAAAGGCATTTAGTAGGTTGAGTGGTCTATACAATAGAAAAATCTGTGAAAGATTTTGGATTGCATTAATCGGTGATATGCAGAATTCATTGGCCCTTTCATCTATCTATCCAATTATCGAGATCGATATATTCACATTTTTCTGGCTGCTTAGATATCAATATAAATAGTATGGTAGATGCAAGGCCAACGAAAACGATGCGCGACATTGCACAGAATATGGGAGTATGTATGCCCCATGATATAAGTCGACACCTGTCTCTAATAGAAAAAGTAAAAAAAAAAAATATATCGGCTTTGAAATCTTTACCACAAAATCGGATGTTTCATGTGGCACAACCTAATACATACATCAAAATTTGAAACAAAGTACCATTTGTTAGTACACAGCCCGAGAACTCACACATAATACACGGCCTGAGAACCAAGCACATAATACCAAATACACGGGCCAAGTACGTGCACATCATACACGAACCAAATACACCGCCCGAGTACACGCACATCATACATGAACCAAATACACGTAACGCGTACTGGTACATTACATACACATCTTAAATCCATCCTCGAATCCAAAATTCACGTGATTAACTTTTCTCTCAAAATCGTTTCATCCGCCTATTATAATGTTCATTAAGGATCTCCCAGCACCAGGAACAAAAACTCACCACAGGAAGGAAGTGGTATAAAAAGAGAAGGATTAGCTCTAGAGAGACAGACGAAGGAAGAAGAATGAACAGACGACTTCGAACGGCGAAATTGAATTACCGAAGTGTCAAAACTAAGTCTTAACATAAAATTGAAATTAATTGTTAATAAATATAACTTAATGTTAATACTAAATTAAAATATCTATTATAAATTAATTAAATTGAACTAAACTCCTAAACTAAAACAAACTATTATTTTTATCGCGAAGTGTCCTATAGCTCATGCTTGTGCGATATAAGGCTGGACTGGTATGATCAAGGTTTTATACAATTTATGTTCGGTTGTTCTCGGTAGAGCTTTACTACTGAGTTGCCCAAAGTGAGAACACTTTTGATATTTGCGCTGATATCGTTATTCGGATTTATACCAAAGCCTAGGTAGAAAAACTCCTTAACTACCTCAAATAGCTTGTAATTGTTACGCTCTACCCGAATTGTCCTTTCCTATTAAGCCGAAAACCCATTTAAGTCGCATCTCTTTAGATTCTCGCAAGTGCACCACCGACAACCCGCTGTGTCAATCCCATTACGTCAATGTAGTTACACAGATTTCTAAAAAATCCTGCCTCTAATGTTGGCTCATGAATTTCTCACGTTAAAAAAAATTGTATGTCCTTGTCTCAATTTCACTCATAAAAGTGTACAACACGTCCGAGTATACATTAATAACAATGTAATAGAATACTCGAATACAGCTATGTATATATCTAGGTATGACCATTTTTTTTAATATAAAAATTTGCAATTTTCTTAATTTAAATAAATTTGCTAGCAATTTCTTCAGTTTCTGCGGGAGGCCCCCAGTATCTTCCAGTTATTTCTGTCATGTGTTTCTCTTTCCTATCTGTCTATTAAGCTCTGCAAACTATCCCTCCATCTTTTCATCTGCCTTCCCACTCTTCTTGCGCCGTCTCTTGGGATCAACTCCGTCAATGTCTTTGTCCATCTATTGTCCTCAGCTCGAATAACGTGTCCTGCCCACTGCCATTTCAGTGTATTTGCCTTTTCCAATACATCGATAAAGTTGGTGCTTTATCTTATGTTTTCGTCTCGTATCCTCTGACTCTTGTTGATTTTCAGTTGAGACCTCTCCATAGCTCTTCGGCTTACTTACTTATTTTTTAAATTTCCATGTTAAGGACCAGGTTTGAGCAAAATACGTCATCACCGGCAGAATTGCCATATCGAACAGGTGTTTTCTTGTCAGTGAACTTAGATTTGAGCGCAAGATATTTTTAAGGTTCCAGAACTGCTTCCAGCTGTTTGTCACCCTTCTGTCGATATCTTTTTCATGTCTTTGATAAAAAGATATCAACTGGCCGAGGTACACATAATCTTCGCAATATTCTAGCTTGTTACCATCTTATTCGACATATTGCTCTCTTGCGTCGGTCATTAGCTTGGTTTTCGATTTGTTCATTTCCAATCATTTATCATTTTTTCAATTTGGTCAATTTTGCAGACGGAAAAAAGTGTTGACGAGATCGGATCGCCCTGTCCTACTTCTCTTTGTATCTCAAAATGTCTACTTATATTCTATAACTACTTTAGCTGTGCATAAATGTATTTCTGTGGTATGCCTTGGTTACTGAGCGCTTCCCAAATCCGCGTATGTTCTATTGAGTCAAAAGCTTTATAAAAATCGATGTATGCCACATATAATTCTTTTTGGTACTCGCCAGCTTTTTCAAAAAGTTGGTTTACAGATTTTAGATGGCCAATAGTGCTGAAACTGGAGCGGAATCCCTCCTGTTCTTTCGATTGATTCTGATTAAGGGTTCCCTTCATTCTAGCTAGTAGACATTTTGCGAATACTGAATATATTTTAGACAGTACACTTATTGTTCTATAGTTGTTCAGGCCTTATCTCCCTTTTTATGGATGAGTATAATTGACGATTCTTTTCATTGCTTTGGCACATCCTGTTTGCTCAACACCTCATTAAACAGATACGTTAGCACTGGATAGTTTCTCCTTCATTGCCTGCGCAATTGACCTTCTTTAATTCGTAGATTGTTCTCTCGATTTCCGATTTAAGGAAAGGTAAACAGACTTCCATATTTCCCGAATCTGCAGATCCCCATATCTTTTGTTCAGGGTTTAAGTTTGACTGATAAAGGGTCATTCCACGACAAATCGCCGAGCCTATATGGGGAGCTCTGAACGACCCCCCTCCGATTTGATTCAAATTTTGTGGAATTACTCTTTGGAGTGGAGCAAGTCTTCTGACAAACATTTGTTGCAGAATTCGATATAGATTGCGTGTAACGGAACTTCAAATGTTGAAAAAAAAATTAAAAATCAAGATTTTTTCTATATTTCAAAAAATTATAACATTGGTCCTGCTTATCAGAACTTAGTGATATATACCTCGTTGAATTCAGGAAAACGTGAATTTTCAAGTTCTCAACATAATATTTACTTTCAGGATGAAGGACATTCCAGAATGTCCTTTTTAACACGTATCCTTATATATTTTTTTTGAATTTTTTTATATATTGTGGAGAGGCTCATCCTCTGTATCTTCAGTTTAAATTTCAATTTGGAAACTCCATGGGTTCGGCCAAAATCATTTTTTAAAGTCGTGTAATTAAAAAAAAAAAGATTGGTTGGTTATTATGAAATCGATTTCATGGAAAGTTTTTCCATCCGGTGATTTCCAAGTCCATTTGTTTTTTTTTTTTCTTTTTAGCATAATAATTTAACATAATTTGTCACCTCTTATATTTCGGTCTCTTATATCAGTAGTCTCCTAAAATAAGATCTTCTTCATTTCTCTTGCATCCTACATTCGCATTAGAGTCTCCGAATATATATAGAAGTCATTAATTAGTTCTTCACTTGAGTTTTCGGTAGGTGCATATATTTGTATGACTGCGAACTTAATATTTCCTCTTTCAAACTCGCAAGCTATTATTCCTTCATATATTATTTGTGTTTCTTTTCTTTTTTTTTAAGTTTTTTTTTTATAAATAATCCAACGCCGTACATTCCTTTCTGCTTTAAAAGCAAGTAATAAAACCAGTTTGGATCTACGGATACCAATTGTGGCTGTGCACAAGCAAAACAAATTTGCAAACCATACAAATTCTTCAAAATAAAGTATGATACTTGCGTAGCATAGTAAATGCACCGTGGTACATAAGAAACGCCGATCTACATATAGATCTAGAAGTTGAGGTGGTTGAAGATGAAGTAAAAAAAAGTAGTCAATAGACATTGACTTAGGCTTCTCAACCACGTCAATGCATTGTAGAAATGACATAACTTTTAAAGACTGACAATCTGACTAGGGGTTAAGAAGAGTTAATACCTTTCAAACTAGCTAGTTAGCAAAAATAAAAAATAAAATTTAAATATAAATAAAACAATAGTTTACCGCCCACAGATGAATAACATACTTAACATAATCTATTTAATTACATACATATGTATGTGAACGACAAATTGCTGATTAGTCTAACGACCAGGTGCAATAATTGGAAAGGTTGGTTTCTCACGCTGTCATAATCAGCTTTTAAATCGATAAATAGGTGATGTGTATCGGTTTGGAATTTCAAGGTCTTTTTCAGGATCAGCATTTCAGCAATTAAATTTCCTAGTCATTATAGTATATAATACGTACACACATTCAACGAAAGATTAAACATTTGTATTGCAACAAACCAAATTTTAGTATTATTATTATTTTCTTTGTTCTTCTCTCTATTTTGTTCTTAATTTCCTTTTGTTTTGATTTTTCCATTTCTCTTTAAACTTTATTTTTTTTCTTTTGTTGTACGACGGTTTTCCTTTTTAATTTCAACTTGAAAAATTTAGTAGAATTCTTCTAAGGAAAGTTTTCTTTTATGGGAGAGAGCTGAACAGCTACGAAGAAAGCGGAGAAGAGTTTTCTTCGCATATTCGTCCACGCAACTTCTACAAAAATCATTTGAATGTAGGCCAAGCCTTGTTGCATTCTTCCCTATTAATGGGCCGACCCATGGAATTCGTTCTTTCCGTCGCATCGATGTACACAACTGAAAGCTCAATTGAATACAGACTTGCTTATGAGAAGTAACCCATTGGCAACTCTTAACAAAATACAATTCATTACTTGTGGCAATATTTCAATTTTTTTGCAGCTATTACGTATTCATTGGGTCACCTCTCTCCGCCGTGTACGTCATCGTCAACCTATCCCTATGTACTTTGAATGGACGGAGCAGTAAGCTTTGGCCAAATCTGTTTTGTCGCTAGACTAAAGACGCTGTACCACTTTTCCACCTACGATTTGTTTTCGCAATAGCATCTAGTTTGAATTTAAGTTTGCATGTAGCAAACGGTACACCCGAGGTGCCTTTACCAGAAGTATGAGTATAGTTGTTTCTATACGGCTAATTCGTTAGCCTTACGGTTCCATGGAATCCAACAAAGTTGAATATTAAACTGCTCTGCTGTCTTGAATTTATAGAAAACTAGCTGTACCCATACTCGCCTTGCTTCGCCCCGCCTGAAGACCAAGAAGAGGTCACGCGTTAAATACATACTAAGATTTATACTAAGTCACTAAAAATCGTCTGTCCCTATGGAACTTTCATAAATAAAAGGTAGCAAAAAGTGTCACTATTTCAATATTGAATTTTTGAAATCCGTTGAGAAGTTCCATAGATACTTAAAGATCCATCCAACTTAATCATCGTTCATACCCGTTAGCCGTACCCTTACGCAACTCGGCAAAACAAAAACAACACACGATCACAACGATGGCTACGGTTGCGCATACTATAAATCTGCAAACACTGTATCTTGGCCCGTATTTGAAAATGGTTGCTGAAAGTGGAGACAAATTGAGATAACTCACTAAAAAATGCAAATAAATGAAAGAAAACTACTTCATTTGTTTATTTAAAAGCTTTTTGTAAAAAAAGTTAAATTTTGTATGTGTCTATAGGAAAAAACTGCATTCAAATCCGTTAAGTAGATTCGGAGTTTTTGCGTTACATACCATACCTAGCCAAAGATGAAATTTCATAACCCAAAAACGAAAAACATTAAAATAAGTATTAGGACATCTGTCAATTGATCCAGAAATACCTTTACCGGAAGGTTTCAAATAGTCACTCATATCTTTTTTAATGGCTTGCTCTTAAGACATTCCAAACAACTGCTGCCCAGTTATTATCGACACAGTGTAGCTACTTCAACTTGACGTATGGCCATTACATACGCATTATGTAAAGTTTAAAATGACTGAATGGCTTCGTGAGGATTTATAAATAATTAAAGAATGATATTTTTCCCGTCAAAACTAATTTCCGCCTCATGCATTCCAGTCAATTATTATCTCTTGACCTCTCTCCAAGTTATTTGCTTTGTTTAAAAGATTTTATGATCAAGTTAAGCTCAATGATGTGTTTACCAATCGTTTTTCCTCTCCCTTTTGTGATGATAATCAAAACCAATTGCTTTTACGTTTTAGCCCACATTATTCAGTGTCAGACGATAGTATAATTAATGAACAGAAACACATAATTTCATCTTCTCATTATTAATACATTTGAAAGCATTTGCGATTGACGGAAAATGTTATATTTGAATGTCTAATGAGACTTCCATTTAATTTGAAACGAGGTAAAGATACCATCGAACAATAACTAATGTGTGAAGTCCTTGTAACATTTAGGAAAAATTGCACATGCTTTACATGTATTGAAATGAAATGCTATTGAGAAATGTCATCTCTACGTTACGAGTTGCATCATAAAGGATTGGTTGCCATTATTGCAGTTATTACACGAATATTAAATGTAGAATATATTAGTCCATTATTATCTCATTAAAACAGGTTTTCTTAGAGCATAGTTGATTAATATAATTCAGTTTTATGGAAAATATATTTATTTCCAACATAAAGTAACTGGGATTAAAAAATCTCGTCCGGCGTTCGACTGCGGGCTTGTAATGCCCTGAATCGGAGCATAAAGTGCAATGTACATTGCGTATATACCTATAGTTTTTGTATGTCCAAAGCGAAGGAGAAGAATAGAGAGTACAATTGAAGTTGTGTCAGTATATATCTGTACTACATATGTATGTACTATGTCAGTATATATATGTACTATTTGTATTTACGAGTACAGTGATCCCCGCTTAATTGAACCTCGCTTAATTGATTTCCCCGTTTAATTGAACGAAAAAATTGGGCTCAAATATTTCCTATATAAGCTATGCACGTATTTGCATGGTTAATTGAGTCCCGTATAATTGATTTACCCGCTTAATTGGTCTTAAAAATGCATACCAAACAAACTTAATGCATCCAAATTTGTCGGTTAATTGATCGGCGACAAACAAAAAATTATAACAAAAAGATGGACAAATTCTAGTGATTCCGGAGCGCTGTTTTCACATTGAAGTTGACAGCACTGCACAACAGATGGCAGCGAGCTGCAGTTTGTCATATTCCAATTCTGATAGCGCGATTCATTTGAAAACAAAGCTTATTGGGCACGTTTTGATTTCTAGATATCTAAAATTTCAGATAGAATACGGAACGCTGAAACTTGACTGAAAAACAAGACAACGTCAGATATGACATCCAAGTCAAAACAACATTTTTACTTTTGTTTCTCGCATTGAAGTTGCTTTGTAACTTAAAATCTGCGCACAATAATAAAACACGAATTGTTCTGAAGGTAACATTTTATGAAAGTAATACACTTATGCGCTGTTTCAAAAGCAGTTTACTTATATCACAGGTTAAGTGTAATCATTTGAGCTCAACAATTTGCTGAAGACTACAAAATCGATGAATATTATAATACAATAAAACTGTGGGAAGATTAAACTATTAATTTAAACCAATATTCGTCCAAGTACAAAAAAGAAATGTCTTCCAAAGTTCCAATTTCAAATGAGTTAAGACAAGAATTTTCCAGTCCACTACTTCACAAAAGTTGTCTTGCTCATCTATTAAATCTCAGGCTGTTGTCGAATCAGAATGCTCTCTTTATTTGAAACTTCAGATGGTCTAAAAATCGGAACGGACCCATTTTCATCACAGTTTTCGAATTAAATATCGTTTCATTGACTTACTGGCTCAAATAAGCAAATCTCGTTTAATTGCACTATAGAAGCAATTCAGCGGGTTTTCTTTAATTGAACACTCGGATAATTGGTCGAAAAAATCGGACAAAATGGTCGGTTCAATTAAGCGGGAAATACTGTATATATGAAATAAAACGCAAAAAGGTTTATGCGGGGATTCCATTAAAAGTAGAAAATGTTTAAGAGTACATACCTAATTCCAATGCAGCCAGAAACTTTAAATTCGATATTCAGGAAGGTTTTACATTACATACAATGAGGATAAAATAATAAAAAAAAAATTTTTGTAAAAACATTAAAATGACCGTTTCAAATTTTTATTATTGAGTCAAGGTCCTTAAGTGACATTCTAAAGCCACTAAAAGTCCGTCTTACTAGATAATAACGAGATGTATAATTAAAACCTAAACGGCGGTACTTCCAGTATGATCAAAAGCTGGAAATAAGTTGTTGTGTTTTTTAACTTTAAAAGTGCATTTAAACAAAAGACGGAAATGCATAGGTATATGTACATATGTGCTTTAAAACAATTTTATACAAATATGGTATTCGTGAAAAAGAACAGAAGTCGTTTGAAAGATATTCGTCAAAAAGATCACAAAAAACTAAAATTAAAGATCTCTTTTCAACCACAATAAATGTTCAGCTTGGTGTTCCTAAAGATTCGAAATGACATAAGTGTGTTATTTTTTTTAAATTTGTATAAACGATATCGAGAAGGCATTAATGCAAACACAAATATAATTCTTTGCTGAAAAAAAATGTGAGGAAGTATGAAAATGATTATGTAATGCAGAATGAGATGAATATTTTAAATGAATGCTTATGTAAACTTAATGTGAGAAAAACGAGATATTTGTAAATATGTTTGTAAATGGCAACGATTGGAGTGTTAATATGGAAATAACGAAAATTCCATGAACATGTTACTAGGCAGATATCTAAAATGATCCCTGAAAATAATTCGAAGGTATCCATCATTGAGTTATGTGCAAACAGTATATAGGTAATACCATAAGTATCAAGATGAATATGAGCCTAATCGCTGAAGATGATTTGGTTTGAAAAACCTTCTCTTTTTTTAAAATACTGCTTAACAATTAAAAACACGTTGTTCTTTCGTGTAGCACTCCATTTTTAATAACCCTGAACTGTCAGGTGTCACGCTGTATTTTATTTTTATTTTTTCGTTGGCAACAGTATACCGCACAAATGGCGCAAAATTCAAATCTTGCGTCAATTGTGAGACACCCTTTAGATCTTTATGTACCAGCTTTTACCCTGAAACTCGTGATGTAACAATGTGTAGTATTTTTACAAAACATTTCTTTTCAGAATCAGTCGATTTAGTCGTCTCGAGGTGTATTTTTAAGTTATTTTTTTATTTTTTTAATATTCTTCATCACTTAAAAATATGTTCTTTTAGAATTATTAGAGTTGGAGATAAAAAATAAAAAGAAAAGAGGTGACATCGCGTTAATTTTTAATTTTTGCAGATTGTAGGATTTAGAAAATATTGAGGAGGGTAAGTTGTTCTGTATTTGTGTTAAGTGATTAAAAACCGATGTTATTAATTTTACTGTTCGTCCAAATCAACCGTTTTCAATTTTCACCAGTACCGCTTTATATTCTCGAAGTTTGTTGGATCTACCTGGAGCAGCAAGAAAAAAATCATACCCAGTCTTCATTGTAAAATCGCAGTAAAACTGTACCAAATCGGACTTTTTTGTTCTTAGAGCGTTTTTTACTGTTTCTATTTGACTGAATTTTACTGACATTTTGACATTGATATAAATCCTTTCCAGTGATCTTCACTAATCAATCCATAGCAGTAAGCATATTTATCATTAAATTACCTTGGCTGACTAGGTAAGTCTTTGGCAGAGAAAGCTGTGGCCATGGCGATGTGGACGCGGCCAATTTTCTTACTGATTGCCCAAGGTTCAGCTGAAAGAGAAAGTTAATCCTGTGAAAATACTTCCTACTATCTTCTATATCAATAGAGATCCGTCAGCTAAGATCGGGGCTGTTCAGGGGGTCTTAAACTCACTAACAGCTAAACAAAAAACCTATTTCCATAGAGAAAAACAAAAACCTAAGCAAAGTGTTTTTGGTACCTACCTCCCACGCAAGAGATTCCGGATTTTAGTCTTAAGCATGTATTTGTGTTTTGGCTGTGTATACGAGTTGGTCTAAATTTTGGGGAAATCACCTCATTTATTTTGCTGTGTCATTTGTGTGTAATTTCTATAAAGGGGTAAGTTGTAACACTAGTTCATGATTGAACTCTTACAGGTGTTTCATGTCTGAATAACGTATGGTGGTTTTGAGACTAAAACACATAAGTCGACGTCTTAGTAACCTCTCGCTTCGAGGACCTTAAAACAATTATTTTTATGTATGCAAGTGGGATATCGTTTGAAGATATTAATACGAAGACCTTAAACATTTATTTTTTTTTTCATACATTTTTCTTGTCATTTAGATCAAAAATGTTCGCTTTTCCTAAAGTATTGTGCCAAAAACTCTGAAAACATTTCAACATTTTCTTTATTAAAGGAAAACTCTAACGATCTTTGTATTGTTATTCATTTTTAAGTTATTGATCGATTAAGTTGTGATCGAATTTTCACAGACTTCCTGTTAACCGATTGAGTCAAAATTTTGCACACGCAATATGTTATACAGTGATCCCCGCTTAATTGAACCTCGCTTAATTGATTTTCTCATTTAATTGAACGAAAAAAATGGGCTCAAATATTTCCTATATAAGCTATGCACGTATTTGCACGGTTAATTGAGTTCCGCATAATTGATTTACCCGCTTAATTGATCTTAAAAATTTGTACCAAATAAACTAAATGCATCCAAATTTGTCGGTTAATTGATCGCCGACAAACAAAAAATTATAACAAAAAGATGGGCAAATTGTAGTTATTCGGGAGCGCCGTTTTCACACTGAAGTTGACAGCACTGCACAACAGATGACAGTAAGCTGTAGTTTGTCATTTACCCCGTTTACATGAGGATTGAATTCGAATTGAATCCTCAAAAACCATCATGTATACCCAGATCGATTTCAATCAGAATTACTCGATTCGATCACAAAAATGTATGCGATTGAATTTAATTTATGCATGTAAACGCAGATTGAAAATCGAGTTTGACAGTTTAAAAAAGTGGAGGGGATTTTTCTCGCAATGACGCCAGGGAGCAATAAAATGCTGGTTTTACCCTAATTATCGTCCACCAATATTGCCAGAAGATAAAGTTTCGAAGACTTTTTCCATACAACAATGGCGGACGATTGTACATTTTTTGGCGTAGCTAATACTACGACAAAAGTAGCTAGTGTCAAACTAAATTCTTGTTGAATTTGCTTTTTGAATTCGGTGGAAGCGAAAATCCAGATTGAGATTCAATCAAATCGAATTCGATCTGCATGTAAACGGGGTAATTGTCATTCCAATTCCTTTCGACAACAAAACTAAAACAACAACAAAACAAAACTTATTTTCATCACAGTTTTTGAACACAACGTCGTTTAATTGACGTACTGGCTAAATTAAGCAAATCTCGTTTAATTGCACTAGAAACGCAATTAAGCGGGTTTTCTTTAATTGAACACTGGGATAATTGATCGAAAAAATCTGACAAAATGGTCGGTTCAATTAAGCGGGGAAGTCTGTATCTAAAAACTTGATATATGGTACAAAATTAACTACTGCATCTAACATCAAGTGTAACGGGGCTTTAGGGACAGAATGGCATAATGGTGTATACAAATAATATGTCGCTGGGGTCTAGCCTCAAGGAACCAGCCGCATCCAGTTGTTATAAACGCATTGTCCCTCTATTGGGGCTCTGGGAGAATTGACCGTTTTTATCTGTAATTCTTGTGGGAACTAAATTGAATAAATTTAATAAAAATGTTAAACAAACTGAAAATTTGGAAATGATACAAGCAAAATACACAAAGGGCAATAGTTAAGTTAAATTTACTTTTTATGTCATTATAAAGCTCATTTTATATATATGTATATATATATACACTCCATTTTTTATCACAAAAACTATAAAGTTTCATGAAATGTATAAAATCAAATATTTAATAATTACTTTACTAAAAACAAATTTTTAATAGACCACGTTTTTAAAACGGACTAAAAAGTGTAAAATAATTCATGCTAGCCCCATACAGATTCCAAACACCATACAGATAGCCCTGAAAATTTTGTGATTGTGAATTTTTAAAAGCCATGAAAATTTGTAAGATTTAAAACGAAAAAAGACGCAACGAGTATAGAAAGTAGCTGCCACTGAAAAAACTCACACAACATTCATATCACTTGCAGTCCAATCAAATTGTTAGTGACTTAGGTGAACTGTTCATGCGCCCCGTGCCTTGTGTTGTTATTATGGCTGTTTACATTCAGGCGATAGCGGCAGGCTCAGGTCCCCATCTTTTGCCGAAGATTCTGTTGCATGCCTATAATGCAACTGACACTCTTTTCGTTCATTCCATTAGTAATTTTTCCACAGTTTAATTTACTTTCTAGTATACACTCCAGGTATTGTGCCCTTTGACGACTATTACACGGAGCATGTTTAGTGAGATTCAAATTGCAAAAGAGAGGGATAATGAAACAAAAAATACATTCACCCCCTCCGATGGGTAAACTTTTCCTTACATCTTTTTGACATTTATTTTTCTCCTTCTTTTTTTTGGAATTTGTTTTATTATTTCTTTGTCTGGTATTGTGAGCATAGTATTTGAGTATGGCGGATGAATTTAAATGGAGTAAAGAGCTTACAAGCGAAATGATTTTATTTTATGAAATGCACTCGACTTTATATGATCCTCGCCACCCTCATTATATAGATATATAGAAAGTGTTTTAGATTTTATAAAATGTTTAGAACCAAATATAACAGTAGATATAATTAAAGGAAAATTTCACACACTGCGGACTCCGTTTTCGAAGGAGTTCCGTGAAAGTGAAAGGTCAAAGAAAAGTGGAGCTGGTGCCGATGATGTCTATAAGCCTAAGCTCTAGTGCTATGACCAATTAGTTTTTTTAAAAACTCCCAAAAAGAAAAGTAAGTGTATTATTTTATTTAAATCTGTTTATTTTGCCAGCCTACATACTTTCCCTTCGTTACAAAAATATTCAGCAAAAGAATGGCGTATTGCCTCCTCTGCTCCTTTACGAGGATTATCAACTGTTTTATCTTGTATGTATGTGCTTGTTGTAGCAGAAGAAGATGAAATTAATGAATTCATTTCATTAGACTTGTACTTCATTAAAAAATTACGCAAGAAACAACAAGCTTTTGTGACAACTTCAACATGTTCGACTGGAAGATTCATAGTTGACTGTATAATTTTAAATCTATTGGACAGTATTCCAAAGGTATGCTTAACGACATGCCTTGCTCTGCTTAAGCTTACGTTGAAAATTATTTTTGTTTCACATTTTGCTCCAAATGGATAAGGCTTCATTATGTGTTTTTGAAGAGGAAAAGCATAATCTCCAACAATCACATACGGAAGCACTCTTCCCTCTCCCACAACCTTGTCAAGTGGGAACTTATTAGCTGCACCATCAATAGTGTTTCTTAAAAAGCTTTCCAATAACACTCCAGCATCTTTTGTTCGTCCATTGGATTCCATGTCCTTAAGCCAGTAAAATTATGCTGTTAGTTCCTTTGAAATTATGATAATATGCACCATCTTTTTTTAAACTTCTGAAGAGCATCAAGGCAATTTGAAAACTGCCCACGTACTAAGAATTCATCGGTGATTCGGTCCCATTCCGATTTTGAATCTGGAAACTAAAAATATCCTTATAAGTAATAATAGTGGTAGTAGTAAAAAAACAATTTAACTGGGGGGCAAGTCCTGTACTTCCCACCTGGTATTGCGTTATGTAAAAGCGAAAAAGCACCACAACGTGCTTGTTGGCCAACACACCTTTTTTTAAAGCATTTCTTCAAATATCTCAGCATCCGCTGGACCGATTTTGCTCAAAATCTAATCAGCTCTAAGTTTCATTGAGACAAATACCGCTGAGACCGCTAGATCGTACGGTTCCGTTCTCCAGATATCGAAGGAGAAAAACATTGTCACACACACACACACGCACACACAGACATCACTTCGAAAATGATTGGAAATGATTTCTAGGGTATCGTAATGTGAAGCTGCGTTAAAATCTCGAACTTTTTTTTTTGGGTTATTACAATACTTCCCTTTTAAAGGTGGGAAGTAACAATTGTTTTTCTCATTTTAGAGAACAGCCTCTACACCAATTATGGGACAACAATTAAACAAATTTAAGGACCTCCTTCAAAGAAAACTGAAAAATAAATCTTCGTATTCGTGGCTGGCAAAACAAGTCGTTTTCGAAATGGACAGTATTGAAAACGAAACATAAGACGTAAAACATCTTGGGTCATCCAAAAAATGTCCGCGAAAGCGTCGAGGAAGATATAACCCTCAGAAATAATACTGTTTCTCAGTCAAGTGAAACTGTTTCAACACCAGGAGGATCATGGGAATCATTACCTTCAATTCCATCTACATCAAGGAGCAGCTCGAGGGCTCAAATTTTAAGTATTAAAGAAATAAGACCACCATCTTTTCAATCAGATTCTGCTTTCACTCCAGACTTGCTCGAGCAGTCAATAGTGGGAATATTCGAGGATGAAGATTTTATTTAAGTATTTTTTAAGTAATTTTAAAATCAAAATATATTTTATTTTATACTAACCTTCAAATATGTGTTTTTTAAGTTCTTCCAAATTGCGTTAGAAACTTCTGGGATGGCTTTACAAAGAAAAGATTGTGTTAGTCTGGTTTGATAATAATTAATGCTCGTGAATGATTTACCCGTTGCTAAGAATCTCCGAGTAGCTGCCAGTTTTTTTGGTGGTGAGATTGCTTTTCTCATCATTGTATTTTCTTTTTTTTATGTCAATTTCAATAAGTGACCAAAGCAAGTCAAAAGAGTTTTCGTTCATCCTTAAATAATTTAAAAAAAAATTATCATTTATTTTTAGCTCTCTTGTCAAGAAACTGAATGATTCCTGGACAGGTCTTTTTTTTCTCCACACTTTAACCCAATTTTTTTGTTCTTTTCTTTCACTATCTCCAAAACATCTTCACAAATGTCTAAAAAATCTAACAACATTTCTTCGTCCGAACTGCAGTCGGTATCCATACAATCCAGAATCATTTCTGCAGAGTCCAATAAATTATTAGGTCTTGAAATGCCATTTTTGTTTTTATAATTTATTTACATACATTCATTTTCAACACTTAGCACCAAAGATGAAATGAAAGATAGCTGTCAAATAACATGCAACACAAAAAATGAGAACGCATTAAACTCATGCGTCTTGTAATAGCCATCTTTCTGATAATTAGATTCGTAATCCATTTAATCTCGGGGGTTCGAATGCTGGTATGTTTCCTTTGTTGATGAAAAGGACTAGGTCGTTTGGCATAGTTGCTTAAAGAGGTGAGGGCTAGTCAGTGATTGTGGGAATAAATTTGCCTGTCCCCAGTAAGATTAAGTCGTCGGTATATGCAACGACCCTTATTCTACTGCTGCCCAGCTTCTTAAGTATCTCTTTTATTACTAAGACCCACAACAAAGGTAACACAGGACTCTTCCCTGTAAGGTGTCTAGGGAGGCCAAAACATGAAAACATGTATTTGGCACTCCCTAAGCTCTGAGCTTATTATACCATATCTAAAAACTTTAAAATAATTGACAAAACAAAAAATAACGAAAATCAACTTTAACCAGCAAATAATCAAACCAAAGTAACAAATTCAAAATGCGATACACGTGACAAAAAGTTCTGTGAGCGAGATGGAAACAGTGCTATCATTATGTTTATAAACCTTTACTACCCATCCTTTAATATTGTTCATTGCAGCACTGCGAGAGCACTGACGAATCAGAATTAAGTTGGAAAATTCTGACTTTTCGGCTTTACTTTCTTCTATGGTGCAAAACAATTGAGGAGAATTTGTTTGAGTTCTTGTTTTGTATGCAGACCTTGATTTAGTGTGTATTTCGCGCAAACTATAGCCATTATCTTCCTTTTTCCATCAAAAAAATTCTAAACAATCTAAATATATAAACTAAAACTTAAAAGCAGTTTTGTTATGTGATTGCGATGATGAGGATGATGAGAAGGTGCGAGTGCGTCCAGCACGCGAAATTTAGTCTACGTTCCACCTGAAACCGCAGTGACTGAGAATTGAGAATAGACTATATCGTTCCAAAGGACGAACAACTCAGTCCTTACAATGATATCGCCGAAACGGTTGAAGACTTGAATCCATGATTCACCACTAAAATCGAGCAAACTCAAGCACGGTGAAGACGAATCATCAACATCGGCGGATGTAGGTAAATGCAGTGACTTTGGCAATGTGAGCCTGGGTAGCGAGCCGACATTTGGCATTGTACTTTATTCTGGTATCACCAGTTGCTAGACGTTGATTCGTATTGGTTAGTTCAAGTGGATCTTGGAACTTCGAATTTGAAACAAGCGATGAAGCGAGGGAAATTCAAAACGATTAAACTATTCCTTCATCTTTTCAATAACGATGAGCTTGATACAACTGATCTCTTCAGCAAAGCTTCATAAGCGTTTATGTAGTTTAAAGTATTAACAACTCATCTTACCATCCATGAGCCAATGGTGCCGTACCTACTTTGACAGACATGCCTGTAACATCTTTATTCGTGGTAAACCAATACGTTTTGAACTCAAGTATCTACTGGCGTCTGTTAAGTGAAATAATGTTGGTTCGATGGGCCGATAATGCAGACGTGACCATTGCCATGAACCACGAGAATTTGGAGCCAATGAAAAGCTCCCGCCGATACGACCGGCTTCACAGAGACAGTGCCGCAACCACATCTGATCTACGCATACAATCGGTACATGGGTGGCGTCAATTTGCATGATTATGCCGTGGTAAATAATCGAGTTGGCATTCGTGAGAAAAAGTGGTAGTGGCCTCTCTTCAGTCGTAGTCTCAATTTATTTGAAACAAATAATAAAATAATAATATAGTGCATTTGCGTTGACAAAATGTAATTGAAAAATTATTTCTCAATTTCAATTTGAAATTTTGATATCGTAACCGGCCAATGGTTGGAAAATCGACCAGTTTGTCCGAACCAAACAGAAAAGAGGAAAATTCCGTTGAAAGCGGAAAATAATTTTTCGGGTTTGTAATAGAATATCCTTTAAAGGATTTTAGTTTTCTTAAAAATACGAGCCTGCTTGCAGGAGCAGTCCTCTCAGAGTGTAAGCAAATTAGTCCTCTGAAGACAACAGCGCCTGCTGATGAGACCACCTAAGTCTGTGACAATCTACTGGCAAAAGGGAGATAACATCGGCTAATCCGGTACTAAAACCGAGTTCAACTGCAAAGCAGGAGTCGACCGTTGTACTCTAGACCTAAATGACGTCTGAGGCGAAAAGGATTCCGGAGAAGATGGGTACTCCAGCGTGACAAGCCATAGTTGCAAATGCAAGTGGAACGCGATTAGGTTGACACGGCTGCGGCTAAAAATGAGATTCGCAGGCCTACGTGGACAGAGCTACTTTGGATAGGGCATGTGTAAGCTCAAAGGGTCTACAAACTATGATGGAACGAAGACGAAGAGTCAAAATGAAAATGGACGTAGCATTGGGCAAATTAGGGGAACTGGTAAGAGACTGTTTGTGTCAGTCGCGCTCAGACTTGAGACCCCGTCAACCAACTCAGATGCGGTCGCTAGATTCGACCCGATTGCGGATTGTTGCAAATGCGGTAGGTATGGCGAAACGAAAAAGTCTCCATGCGGTGAGTCATTGTTTGAGTTGATAATAGAAATATTATTGAAAAACAAATATAAGCTTTTGTAGTTAAGCGTAGGCAGGGTGTTGTTTTATAGGAAGAATCCTATTATAGCCAAATTATTGAACTTAGACACTAGCTGTAACTCACCTTAACGATACAGAAATCGTAGTAAAGCCAATCAAGCCTATCTGAATATTCATCAATTGGAAAATTAATATACTAGGAGAGAGATACATAAAAACGGCCTTAAAAGTATTATCTCCCCACTGCTATAAATTATGGTTTTAAACGATGTACCGCAACAACTCAGTAAACAGCTGCGCCCAAGCCATAACTTATGTGGACAAAGTAGTGCTGATCGCGACGGGGTAAAATTCTTTCTAACTCCTAGCCAAAAAATTGGAGGGACCTCAATGAGTTATCATACCTGGACCGAGAAATGTGGAATAATGGTCAACCTCCTCAGAGAACTGAGCTGGTACTATTCACCAACAAAACAAAAATACCAAAACTCAGAACACCTTCTGATAGTGCCAAATATCTGGGACTTGTGCTTGATAAAAAACTTAACTGGAGGCTGAACATTAAACGAACATCAAACGAAGACAGTCTTCTACTCCTGCAGCAAAATATTTGGGAAACCCAAAATCATTCTGTGGATATACACGGTTAGGTTAGGTTAGGTAAGAGTGGCAGGCCGCAGATTGCAACCTCACTTAGACCATATAAGGTCCTTTGTGTTACCACATGGATCTGTATTTCACCGGAGAAATACTACCCGCAGAACCAGCCGGAGCTTATTATGAAGCGTTGGAGGCTGCCTATGTTTATGTCAGCCAGTTCCCTAAGGTTGTGGAAGAAGGTGGCTCCTAAGTATGCTCTTCTTCGAGCTGAGAGGGCCGGACATGTACAGGTGTACAAGGTGGAGAATCGACTCCTCCTTCTCTTCGTCCATGCAGCTTCTACAGAAGTCGTTGTAGAGAAGGCCCAGCCTTTAGGCATGTTTGCCAATCGTGCAGTGTCCCGTTATGACACCGACTAGGGTGCTTATTAGCAATCTTTTACGTCTGATGAGACAGTGGGAACGTTTGAGATCCAGCTTTGGCCAAATCTGCTTGGTGATAAGACAGGTGTTACCTTCTGTCCATCTATGATTGGCGATGTTGATCGCGTTATTGATAAGTAGCAGTTTGCAGGTGGCGAGAGGCATGTGTTAATTCCCCTTTTCCGGAAGAATTGATAGAGTTGTGCCTACTCTGATGAGTTCATCAGCCATGCAGTTGCCTGGAATGTCTCTGTGCTCCGGCACCCATATTAGGTGAATTTTGAATTGCTCAGCCATCTCGTTAAGGGACAAGCGGCAATTTAGGGCTGTTTTGAATTGAAGGCGACAGATTCCAGGGATTTTATCGCGGCCTGACTATCGGTAAAAATAGTGATATCCCGAGTGGATAGTATATTATACCTCAGCCACGATAGGGCTTCCTTAATAGCCATAATCTCGGCTTGGAAGACAATGCAATGGTCAAGCAAACGGAAGGAGATGTTTACATTCACATCTTTTGAGAATATACCCCCACCTACTCCAGATTCTGTTTTAGAGCCATCTGTATAGAAGCAGATAGATCTCTTTCGTTGTAGCTCAAAATCGTCCTTCCAGTCAAGTCTGGAAGGGATAGTGGTAACAAAGTTTTTGTCGAATACGAGTTGTTGGAGGGTGTAGTCGGTGCTTTGCGGAAGGAATTCTAAATTGTTCAGAATCGTGGAGTGTCCAGCCCGCAGGATGGACCATTGGTGAAGTTCTTTGATACGTATGGCTGCGCTGGCTGCCACTTGTTTACTATAAATATCTAAAGGAAGCAAATGGAACATAGTGTCTAGAGCCTCCGTGGGGGTGGTTCTGAGTTCTCCACTGATACCTATACAGACCGACCTTTGCACTTTACAAAGATGGTTACGATTGGTGGCTATGTCCAAGGCTTTCCACCAGACAATTACGCCATATGTTAGGATTGGTCTGATAACAGATACATAAAGCCAATGAGTAATGCGTGGTTGTAGGCCCCATCTACTTCCTATTGCTTTTTTTGCAGCAGTACAGTTCTGTGGTGGCCTTCTTAACTCGCTCGAGGATGTTAGGCTTCCAGCTGAGCTTTTTGTCGATAATGAGACCCAGATATTCAGCTTTGTCTGAAAGAACGAGACTTGTACCGCACAGTTTAGGAGGGTCGAACGGGGGAATTTTGTATTTCCTAGTGAAGAGGACTAATTCCGTTTTATGTGGATTGACTCCAAGGCCACATTCTTTAGTCCATTTAGATAGCTTAGAGAGAGCGTTCTGCAGGAGGTCTCTGAGCGTGTTGAGGTGCTTGCCTGAGACAGCTATAGCAACATCGTCCGCAAAGGCAATTACATTGTAGCCTTCGTCTTCCAGTATTAATAGTAGTCCATTGACCACCAGATTCCAAAGAAGAGGAGAGAGCTTTTGCCTGCCTTTGGTATGAAGACTACGTCGACCTCCGTCCATACCTTAGGAATATGGATCAATTCTAGGCAGCTCTTAAAGATGACGGTAAGCCAAGGGAGGATTAAATCCATTGCGTGCTGAAGCTCAGCAGGTATTATGCCATCTGGTCCTGCCGATTTAAATGGTTTGAACCCGCGTATTGCCCAGATGATTCTATTTTTGGTTATAATGTCAGAGCTGCAAGGCTTTGATCCTGCAGGGGTTGACCCGGGATCGTTAGTTGCCATGCGGCAGTTGGGTACACGGTTATTATTATATAATTTATTGATTGGCTCTGCGACCCGAAAGATCTATTGGTATAAAGAATGTTCTCCGATGGTTAGCACCATCGCTTGTTATCCTGAAGGTTCCAGATTCAACTCCTTCCTGAGGTCAAGAAAGTCCATCAACTGCGACTGTATATGACCACCCACTCACAGTAGGGTGGTCATAAGGTTTAAAGTTTGTATCAAAATCCGCTGCCTCAAAACCCCTTTTACCAAAGTTCTCCTTTTCCTCATGTCATCATTTATTTTCTTTTCACGTAAAACGAATAATTCGCCTTTTGCATATTTTAAAGACTTAGGAACACAAATGTTGGTTGGATTTTTTTGCGTCTTAACTATGGAGGGCTTCGGCCTTTGCTTAACAAAAATTGAGGTCAGCTGTCAACTGTCAGCTTTTTAACAGAAGAACAGAAGAGATGGTTGCTACCCTTCTCTTTTGTTCTAACGAGAGCTTTTGTCGCTACTAATCAGTGTTTCCCAAATTTAGGATAGCAAATGCCATCTACTTGTTGGAACTTAAACAAATTTTTAGATCAAGAAAATTTATCTTGATCAATAGCAGGATCTTGTGTTGTTGTTGTAATGCACACAAACCAATGATCTATATGATTCATCGGCGATAATAAAATACGGCTATTATAAGGGACAGATAATTGGGTTTTTATGATGCTGGGCAATATAAATAACTGAGATTATACATTTTCCACATTTTGTGATATTCTGAAATTTTTAAATTTCGAGATTTCGATATGCGAGATTTGGAAAACAAGATTTTAAAATGCGGTCAATCGTACCCAACCTTGTTAAATAATTTTTTCATTATAACAGCCGCTGTCTTTTATCTTATCTTTTTTCCCACCACGCTTATATACTACATACCTATGTACGTTAATACATATCGTCATGTGAATTCTTACCTGTACCACGCCAAAAACTTGACTTTTCAGGAGAGCAAATTTTAAGTTTGAACCTATCGCTTATTTTTCTAAGAATATCAAACTGAATGCCTTTTAATTGAAAAATTCTAATATCTGGCGAAACGTATATTATATTATTATTATTTATTTATTTTTAACTTATATCACCGAAAAAAATGTTTGAAAAAATAGTACTTAAATAGATATAAGACAAATACTATTGCTTTTGGATATAGGGTAGTTAAGCACAAACGCATTTTCGATTTTACATCGAAATTAAAATTGAGGTGATATTGAAAAAGAAACTGGATTTTCAAAATTCTGGATTAGATAATAGTGATGTTATGATTTAATATAACGAAACATCATGGATTATGCTTAGTGGAAAAGCTAGAGTTAAAATGAAATTTAATTTGACGTGCAAAACCGCGAGAACAGTTAGTTACAAATAAGCACAAAATTTGTGAAGAATTGTTAGCCAGTTGGACAAAATGGGCACTGAATATCTTGAACACTATGATAGTCTGATTTGGCAGATCCAAAGAGCATCCCCATAACCCATTGTCTGCTGCTAAAAAAACGTTTGGTCGTTTTGCTGATGCTCGACGCTCACTTAGCAGTCCAACGCACAAACTATTCAGCCACGGCGGCCACTTTCTAAAAGATACACAATAAATATTAATCAAAATCAAGTGCCAAAAACAATCAAGAACCAATCCTTTCGTCTATCCTTTTGTCTTTTTATTTACAATCCTATCCTGCTTATAGGTATATGTATATCCTATCCTGCTAATAGTGTAAAAGTGAAAAATTATCCGTTTGTCTGTTTGTCCCTCTTTCACACGAAAACTGCTTAACCAATCAATCTTAAATTTTGCATACAGAGTGCTTATACCATTCAGTCGGCTGTTAAAACTTTCAGCTACGATGTTTAAAGGATTTCGTATTAACAAAATACAATCCAAAGAAAAAAAAAGAAACTTAAAACAAGGATGGAAATATAGGTCTAGCTCACTAGTTGATTTTTTTTCCATTGTTCATTTGTTGTTGATGCACCACATGGCCCCATAAGTCTATGTTCGATTGGCTCCTACAGAAGGTTGGAACTGGGACGTACAACTTAGTCCCTATTGACTGAAAATGTGCAATTTTCCTTTTTCCTTCGGCGTGCGATATCTATATGTATGTAAACTCTAACATCTGTTGCCTCTCTGTTTGTTTTTCTTCAAAACTCGCTAAAACGGCTAAACGGATTTAAGTACAATTTTTAGTATCCGATTGCTTATGTAGGCCCTGATGTTACAATGGAGACTTGGTATTTACATATTCTGTTACTGTTCCAGATGCATCCGACAGCATTTCAAGAATGTAGTGCAGAACTGCTGAAAATTTAAAACAGTCGATTTGAGACAAATTTACGAAGTCTAAGTCTACAAATTAAGCAGAGAAAAGTAAGTTGAGTCATGTAAAAATAGTTTCATAATTTTATAACCGCTCCATAATAAAACAAATTGTATTAGGAGAATAACTTTTTAACTTCAAAATACACCTCGAGACTACTGACTCGATTGTTTCTGAAAAATTTGTTTCTGGAAAAATACTATTGTCACATCCCGAGTTCCAGACGAGTGGCGGCGGCGCTAGTTCTACATACAAATTAAAAAATCATTTAAAACATACGCTGTTCGAGTTCATCTCAAAAAACGTTGCACTGTAACTTAAGCGCACTTTTTTACATCATTAAAAGAAATTCCAACTAGAATGATGGATTAATTGACTTCAGTCTACTAAAAATAAAAACAGTTTTTGTATAGTGAATGCGGTAAACGCAACTACTGGCGAATGACTAAATTTACTATTGACACTTCCTATTAATTTTAATTAGTTATTATGTCATCCAATCAGTGTTAGAAGCTGTAATAATTTATTTATATCGCCACACATGCGGAAGCCTGCTAACGATTGATTGGCAGCAGGATTCAAGAAAAGGAAAGTTAAAAATGTTCAAGGTAACTCATAAAAAAAAAAACAAAAACAAACCAGCATGACAATTACAAAGGCAGAAGAAATTTGACTTACTAAGCAAAGCATCCGCAAAGCTAATGATAATAAAGCGTTCCACATATTCAGTTTTGTTTTGTATTAATAGCACTGGATCCCTTTAGATACGACCTCTAAAGGAGTTAAACAACTCTCTTAAAACTCGAAATAGTGGTGCTAAATAATTCATGAATAAATTTTTCTAAATATGTATTAAATTGTGATAATATATAGGGTAAAGATGAATTTACTGGTATCAAATTACCAACTAGTCGATGAATGAATATAAATTGGAAAAAATAATAGCTAATGCAAAATAAGAAATTGGTCGTTCAATCTTCACGTGGAGTATTAAGCTTAAGTACAGGCGAACACTTGAAACTACATATGTATGTACATAAGACGGCAAATTTTCTTTTCCAAACATTTGGTCAAATGAGGTTTGCAGATGAAAAGCTACTAAATGTAAGCAAAATTATGTATGTAAGTGTGTATTCTAAAGAGAACCGTGACTACTCCACAGTAAAGAAAAGACTTTATTCAGATACGGCTTTGCAACCCCAAAGCATGATATCTGTTCTTTAAAACTGCAAATCTACATATGTATCTTCAATGAATTATTTGAATAAACGTACAAATGTATCCTCAACAATCGGTTTCTCGTGCTTTGACAGTCTTGTCTCTTGTACAATTGTGCTCACTGCTCTGCTGCCTGATAAACTTACGTGATAAGGTATACGAAAGGTTCAAAACAGTTGTCTTAACAGAAAAATTTAGTTTTTAGATTTATTGTTGGGCACGGACTTAAATTGGAACGGGCTAAATTTTCGTCGATCTGGATCAACTTGCTAACTTAAAATCGCCTAGGGTCGAATTGCTAACCACTTTTTCTCTTCCCCAGCTTTGCAGCCAACAACAGAGGCACAATCTTTCAAAAGTCCGTCCAATTACTCGCATATGCCGACGATATTGACATAATTGGAAGAATGCAGCGTGATGTCAGTAGCGCTTTCGATGGTAATGAGACGGATGCGGCGAAGATGGGTTTAACAGTCAATGAGGGCAATACTAAGTATATGCTGTCAACAAGCAAGGACCCTCAAACTCGGACAAAATGTCACCGTAGACAGATAAAATTTTGGTAGTCAGGAAATTTGTATACCTTGGCTCCGCTATCAATTCAGACAACGGCATCAGCGGTGAGACCAAGGGAAGAATAACTTGCCAATCGCTGCTTCTTTGGACTAAGAAGGCAATTGACTAGTAAAGCCCTCTCTCGAACAACTTAAAAATGTCCCTTAATTATTCCAGTCCTGCTCTACGGCGCAGAGACATGGACTTTGTCAAAAGTGTATGAGGTTGCTCTTGGCTATTTTAAAAGAAAAATTCTTCGGTCTTTTTAGACGGTGAGAGGAGGAGAAGATACAATGACGAACTGTAAGAGCTGTACAGCGACATCGATTTAGCCAAAAGAGTGAAGGTTTAGCGACTGAGGTGGCAGGGTTATGTTGAGCGGATGGACACCGAAAAATTATCGAATCCGCCATTGACGGACAGTGCAGTAGAGGAAGACTGCGACTCAGATGGCGCACGCAAGTGGAGTGAGACCTCTGCTAAACTGGCGTGCAAAACTGTATGCAGCTAGCTAAGAATAGAGCTATCTGGAGACCCTTGTTGGTCGAGGCCCAGGTCCACCCCGGACTGTAACGTCACCTTAAGAAAGTAAGTAGGCTTTGCAGCTGACTTCCTTTAAATTCCATTGCAATTTCACTAAGGAGAAATTTGAATTAATGACGTGACATTTTTTTTAAAGTAAAATATTTGATCGGGACAAGAGTTACACAATTTGCAATTGCTGTAACATTCAATTATAACAATGTGAAACACATTAACGCGGCCAATACCGCACTGCCTTTGATATGTTTGATTGAGACCCTGTTGCTGCACGCAGCTCGCCCCAGGCATTTCCTCAGAGCAAGAAAGAAATGCTTTCAGAAATTAAAATTTTGTACTGTTAATCTGTTGTGCTGATGTATTGTATGATGTTTGTAAATTAAAGAAATAAAATATCAATTTGTGAAACATGTACATAGCTCTAATAGTGAGAATCAAAAAGTAACTGTTCTCAGAGCAAGATATTTGCGTTTTATTGAGAACCGAATTGTCAGGGTTACTAGCACTTTTTTGACAGACATGGACATATACTGGCGCCTATCAGGGCGTGTCATCATATTTCTATTTCTATCATATGTGGACATTTTTTGGAAAAACTCAAAAACGTAAACTCAACTTAGTTCTACGCACACTTGTAATTGGTTGTATAGATTGGAAGAGCCAATTAGTTCATGAACAAGCCTTTCACTTTCACAAGACACTGCTTAGCATTTGATTTGACTCCCGGCATTATTTAATCATTATTCTTGGGAGACTATTTGACGGTCATTTGACCAATATCATAAATCATAATAAAATATGATTCATAACAAATTAATAATAATATAATACATCTTGAAACAAAACAGAAACAGTATATAAAAACACCCTGTATGAACATAATACGACGAATTAACAAAATAGAATTTAAAATTAGATGAAATACAACAGTCTCATTTTTCGCCACGTATTCAAGGGTAAACTAGGAGCAAAAGAATAATAATAGAACTCCCTCTCCGCTGTAGTATTGTCTTTCAGAACCTTGTAAGATCTTAATTTCAAGTACAGTTTTCACACTTATTTCCTGCTTTTTGAATAGATATGGTAAGTACAATTCAACAAAGCGTAGCAAATTTAATTTTCACACTTCGAATTTACATTTAATTTTATAGATTTCTTTTATTCCACTTCCAACTGAAACAGATTAAGTCTTTGAAGGCGATGGAGTTCGCTTTGGATGACAATTTTATACACAGTAAACGCCATATCGGAATAATAATACCTAACATAGTTTCCATCACGATGTCGCACTGATTTTTTGAATGAAAATATCTAGCCCTACCAAACACAACCCGTTTTGTTAGATCTTGTTCACCAAAAATGCGAACCCAACAGCCATTTGACCTTGATAAACAAAAGTAACCATAAAAGAGGTGATGATGCTTACCTAAGTGCCTAAAACCATTTAAAATTCAATTGATTTTACCTACACATCGCTCAGATGTGGACGAAAAAGTGAATGTGAACAGAGATCCGATCACCACTTAACTACGAAAAAAAAAAAAATAAATAAATAAATAAACTTATGTAGAATCTTCCTGAAATGTTATTTTGGATTTCAGAAGAAAATGTAGAAATTAATTCAAATTAATTTGGTGGTTTTTGAATACATTGAGAATTTTTTTGTTCTTATCGACTGGTGATGATGGCACATCAAGCACGCGAGTTGTTACCACACGTCCATATCCAAAATGTTGATATATTTTTGTTGTTTTACTTTGACGAAGAAGTAGTACGCCTCTCACTCTTCCCGCTATCTATTCAGAAGTTCATACGAAAGGTGATGTGAGTCTTCAGCATTGGCCGCTGGCCGCTTACCACTTGAATGCCATGTGGTGGTCCATATAAATATGATAGTATTTTGGAAAAACAACATCATTCGTCTTTGAACTTCTCAGTGATATACAGATAAACGAGATATTACCAAAATGGTAGGTGATCGACCTTAGTTTTGGATCAGTGATTTGATGGTTTTATTTATTTTTTTTTTTTTATTAAAATTTCTTTGTTAAATTTTATATATGCAAGTGACTAACGTATTGCATTTTGTTTTGTAGAAATTTGTGTTGATTGCCTTTGCTCTGGTTGGATTTGTCATTGCTGATGTTTCGCATTTGAGTGGCGGTCGCCGTGCAGTCCTAGATTCGGCGACACAAGGACCCAATCCACAGGATATTGCTACTCCGGAGCCAGAGTATATCGATATCGACCTCCCGGAACCACCAAGACCAGCTCCAGTTGCTCGCGCCCACGTTTCTGGATTAAATTCAATTCCATCAGTCGAATCGGCACCGGCCCATGTCTTTACCTCCAGTGGATACAAATACAAGCGCCCAGTGACTTATAGACGCTTTTACCGTCTGCGCTACTAAACTTGTGGCTACATTCAATGTCACTTTCATCAGTGTAACGTTACTTTCATTTGGTTGCATATACATTTCAATGTGATAAAATTATGATTGGATTACTGCGAAGACCTACATACAATGTGAAAGAAATTCATAAGTGCAATCATTCCGATAAACTTTTTTAGTTAAATATACACAAATAAATTATTTATAATTCAATAATACTGTGAAGTTTTTAAAATGTAAACAGACCACATTTTCAAGCAAGACAATTAAATGTTTATTAGTTTGATAGTTTTGATAGTGCTTTGAAGTTTGGAATTCTGGTTTCTGTGTAATACCCACATAAGAATGCACGTTACAGAAAAACGAATGGAGAATGATTTTAAGTGATTTTTAAATTTCGTCTCTCGATATCTGTTTAATGTTCTTGCACATCTTTTGATACTGGGGCTTGGATTGAGTGCTCCATTATCATTTGATGCGCAAATTTATTAAATTTAAAATCCCAAAGATGACATTGTGAAACTCTTGGAAGCCTTCAGGTGGCCAGTGAGCAAGAGCAACATAATTTCGTTGTTTACTACAGCGTTAAGGATTCTAGCATAGTTTAACAGGGTTGATTAGAACACACGTAAGGTCAGATACCGTAAATCAATACAATCGACATTTCAATGCTAAACTTCCATTTAAATTGTTGTTCAAGATATGGTGAAGAATCAGCGTTGCCATTTTAGCGACTTTGTTGCGAGAAAAAGCAACTTTTGAGTAATGGCGACAAAGAATGCATTAAGCGCCTACCGAAAAACTTAGTGAGAAAAAATAAATAAAAAAGTTAAGCGATTTAAGCGTCTTTTAGTGACTTCATTAAAGCGCAGCGAGCGTAGCAATTAAAAATCGACCTAGAATTCGATATATGTACCTACACGAGGTCAACATTTTTATCAATATTCTATAGACAAATTAATATTAAAATCTCCTTTCACGCCAAAATATATGCACATCGCTTGGTCTGTATAACGGGAGCTTGGGAACAGTTGAAGATGTTAATTACGACACCCCTTTAACTGTCGCTCTCAAGAGTTAAAATTGCAATGAGCTGTAGCTGACATTGGCCCTAATGAGTTTTCATTTGAGATGAGTCATTCATGCCGCATGAGTTATGTTGGTTTGTCACGCGTAAAAACTATTGGTGGCCTACTTTTCCAACCGAATTTCAACCGCAAACGAATTTTCAAAATCAATAACAAGAAATGTTTTGAAGCCAAGTGAGCAGAGCTCGTTTGCACCACGTGCACACGGAGCTTTATATCAACACCTCCTTAATTAAAAATCCAACAAAAAGGAGTTCATGCCAAAGATTCAAACTTTACAATACATTCATCACTTGGTCATTTACTGCATATTGAACATAAGCCAATGCCAAGGGGCCAAAAAAGTGAGTGGTCGAAAATCGACTATTGGCCGGAAACGATATTATAATATTGTACCACATTCACAGTATTTCAAAATTCAGTTTTCATGGCAATCGTAGAGTGCAATAACAGCACTCTGTGATTGCGATGATGAGGATGATGAGAAGGTGCAAATGAGTCCAGTGCGCGAAATGTGGGCAACGTTCCACCGGAAACCGCAGTGATGAAGAATTAAGAAACGATGATAACTTTCCGGAGGACGAACAAATCAATCTCTAGAATGATATCGCCAGAGCGGTTGAGGAATTAAATTCGACTCGCAAATCTTTGATTAACCACTAAAATCGAGCAAATGCAAGAACGGTGAAGACGAATCATCAACATCGGCGCATGAACATAGGTAACTGCAGTGATCTTGGCAATGTAATCTGGGTAGCGAGCCGTATTGTGTGATATCGGTGTGCCGAAATGAAAAAAGTCGAAAAGAATCAAATACAAACCAGATGCGGAAGACGTAAGACGCTGCATGAGCTATTTGAATCGTTTCTTGGTGACCAAATCATTCAACAAATCGTCGATTTTACAAACCTCTACACAAGGCAACACGATGTGTAGGGCGAGGCGGTTGATTTGTTTGAAATGAAAGGACTTTTTGGCATTGTGCTTTTGTCTGGGTTACCAGACGTTGATTCGTATTGGTTAGTTCAAAAGGATTACGAATATGGAATAAGCCATGAGCTGAGGCAAATTCAAAACAATCAAACTATTCCTTCATCTATGCAATAACGATGAGCTTGATACAACTGATCACTTCATAAGCGTCTTGAATACATTTACGTAATTAAGAATATTCACAATTAAATTTTCCATCGATAAACAAATGGTGCCGTACCCACTTTGACAGACATTCCTGTCAAATCTTAAGTCGTAGTAAACCAATACGTTTTAAACTCTGGTGTTTGTTTAGTGAAATAATGTTGGTTCGATGGACCGATAATGCAGACGTGACCATTGCCACGAATCGCGAAAATTTGGAGCCAGTGAAAAGTTCTCGCCGATTAGACCGGCCTTACGGAGACAGTCCCGCAACCATATTTGATTAACGCATACAATCGGTACATGGGTGGCGTCGATTTGCACATGATAATGATTTGGCAAATAATCGAGTTGGCATTCGTGAGAAAAAGTGGTGGTGGCCTCTCTTCAGTCATAGTGCATTTGCGTTGACAAAATTTAGTTGAAAAACTATTTCTTAATTTTAATTTGATATTTTGACATTGTTTCCGGTCAACGGTTGACGGTTGAAAATCGAAAAATCATTTATCAGAGTCGTAATAGAATGGCCCTTGAAGGATTTTAATTTTTCAAAAAAAAGGTCCTAGGCCAAACGAAAATGGCTTAAAAAGTCAAGTGGGAAATCGTTTGAAAGGTATTAATAGGGCGGTTCACATGTCCGGTATACCGGACAGGCTTGCTGTCGGTATGGTGGATTATCGGACAGACCGACGCCATAAGCGTTCATATTGTCAGGCCATGCCATTAGACTTCACTTTTCAAGTGAATTTCAGATATGGTGAGCGTACTCTTATCAGTGCTTCTGATAGATAAAATTTTAGAAGAAGAAGAAATCAAAGAAACAAAAGAGAAACGAATTCGGGTGGATTATACAGCGGATTACAGAATTTTGATGTGGAAACGTGTAATGAATTGAATTGAAATTTAAACCATACATTAAACGACAAAATATGAACATAAGAGACGACTTACTGCCACATTGCAATTTTAAACATAAGTTTATTATTGCAATTGGTGCAGTGATCTCTATTGAAGAAAATTTATTTACAAAACATAAACATAAGCTTATTATTGCCATTGGTGCAGTGATATCTATTGATGAAAATGTACTTACGAAACCATCTAATAAGTTCAAAGATTCTTTTTTATGTTTACTTTTCTTTTTTAAATCTAATTAAATATGAACAAAATACGCATTTTTAAAATAATTTCTAATAATAAATACACGGTAAATACCCTGGGTATTTGCCAGGTGTTTGCCCATCACCCGCCAAGACACGCATTCGCACGCAATAAGGCTGTTTAATTAATTATCCACGCACAACCGCACGCTTTGAATAATTTTTGAAAATGAAATTTCCTCAAATTCGGACAGACACGGGTTCGAATGGCCCATTGTGCTTTGGGTATATAAATTCTACATTCTAATGTAAATTTTTTTTCCATACAAACTGGAACACCCTGTATCTCCCCTTCTGGAGTAAACATTCGAAAAATTCTACGTCGCAAAAGGAAACTACTGTCAAAATTTCAAGATGCGTTGATGAGTCAGTCAGTCAGGATTTATCCTTTTATCTACAAACCTTAACACCCTTTATCTTGGTCGGTATTTATAAAACGGTCAAAACCGCTTACAACGACATCGGTTATAACGACCAATCTCTTAGGTCCCGGTTGGGCTCCCTTATAATCCCATTGCATAAAAAACCGTTTACAACGACATTGCTTATAACGACGTATCGCTTACAACGACCGATGTTTCCATTTTTGTGAAAAAAAAAATATTGGTTACAACGACTAAAATTGACGCAGCTGTTGGTGCAACTGCATTTCTTTCTTAAACGGTAAACTTTTTATCAATAGATCCGATGTATCTGTGTACATAGAATTTCGGATATGTTACAGCTTACCATTTGTTGACATGTTTTTCTTTTTGTTTTGCGTTTATTATTGGTTTTGAGTTTGTTCAACAATAGGTGGGAAAATAACTTAGTGCAAATTTTTCTGTGACGAGTGGTCGTAGTAGTTTAATTTTATTCGGTTCGCATAAAGTTGTATTGGAAAATGAGTCAGAAACGAAAAGTCTTTACGATTGAAAAGAAAGCAGGTATCATTTTTAGATTGGAAGCTGGGGAGCAAAATAAAGACCTTGCCAAAGAGTATTGCGTTTCACACTCCACTTTGTACATACATACTCGGTTGTACATATGTATGCCTTAAGAATAAATAAGAATAATGAAAAATAAAAATAAAACAAGGATCTCTACTTGAAAACAGATTAATTGTGTATATGTAACACCTTGATATCGGTTACAGCGACCTATCGCTTATAACGACCAAATTCATCGTTCCCTTGAAGGTCGTTATAACCGATTTTGACTG
Organism: Criorhina ranunculi; assembly: GCA_951813785.1. Lineage (NCBI taxonomy): Eukaryota > Metazoa > Arthropoda > Insecta > Diptera > Syrphidae > Criorhina > Criorhina ranunculi. Next base: position 27,181,411 of record OX638382.1, on the reverse strand, counting down.
TACCTACCAAATTTCAATTCTTAACTCTAATTCAAATTGTTTTCCTTACAAATTGGAACACCCTGTATCTCTCTTTTTCGAGCAAAAATCAAAAAAATTCCATAGTGGTTGTTTACGCCACATAAAGAAACTTATATCCGATTTTCAACTTTCTAGCGTTAGCCGTTTAGACTCGGCGATGATGAGTCAGTCAGGAATATTCGCGGTTTGTTATTGTTGTCAATGTGAACTTAATTTGGAGCCGTTTATCACTGTCATTTGCATTCATGTTCAAACGTTTTTTATAAACGTTTTTTTTTTTTTTTTCAATAATAAATTTGGTGCTTCAGGTATCAGGTTTTTTCTTTTTGGTTTCTTTTTGGGTGAAGTGCTATGAAGAAGTGCACGGTGTATTTGCTCGCGTTTCTTATAAGTGATTCTTTCTTATATCCGATATATACTGTAGTTGTTTTGTCATCTGAACATATCTCTCCGTAAGTCCATTAGAGCGCGTTTGAATCCCCAGGTTTTCCCAAACGCTTTGAACTCTTTTGCTGAAAATTGCAGTCCATTATCCGACTCACGAAGCGGAATGCCGTGGGTGGAAAATCATATTTTTAGCTGTCTGACCATTTTGGCTGAAGATGACCTTTGAAGTTCCACGAAGACATAAAACCCAGAATAGCTATCTACAAAAAAAAGATAATCAGTGTTAAATTTATGAAATATATCGCATGCATAAAACCCAGAATAGCTATCTACAAAAAAAAGATAATCAGTGTTAAATTTATGAAATATATCGCATGCTACTATCTTCCAGGGTAATGATGGAATCTCCCTTAACATGAGCGGGTCCTTAGTTTTCGCATGCTGAAGTCTCCAACAGATGGCACAAGATTCGATCATACGGACTACATAATTGGTCATGTTCAAGCAAAGCATTTGCTCTCTAGCTCAACTGAGAGTACCCTGCATATCAAAAGGTCCATTATGTGGCTTTTGTTCTATGGTTGACTTTAGGCATTTAGATACTATAGGCTTATTTCCTTGAAGAGCAGGTCATTTTCAATGATCATCTCGAAAATCCAGTATTCCTTTAGTGTTGTGTCGATTTCTTGTATAGGGATTTTGGACTATCCTTTCAGAACACATTTCTAAGTTTTTCCAGCTAGATAGCTTTTTTTGTTTCTAGTACAACGTCTTGTTTTGATTCTTCAGTTATTCGCAGTAATGCACCAATCTCGAATTCATCGCTTCGCTGAGGTTCAGCTTGGTTGATTCAATCGCGACTAATCTCTTATCTCTATCATCTTAACTATCGGCGAATATTGCATAACTTCGAACAGAATTCTCTGCAGTCGATAAGGTGACAAATGTAATGGCTTCTTTACAACTGCCTAAAGAGGTTTATGATCAGTTTTGATAAGTAGTTTCTCACCGCAAATATGTTCCCGGAACATAGTGCACATGAATTGCATTTGTTGCTTTTGAAGCATAGTGTCACATTTAACTCTGTGACTCCCACCCACTGAGCAAAAGGAAGGCTTTCGCCACGCTTGTTGTTTGCCACCAAACATCAAGCGTGCAAAGATTTCCGCGAGAGTTAACTACTCTCTCCAACATTATCTTCTCAGAAGATAAAGTTGGAGAGTTTGTACCAGGGTCAAGCCACGGAGGCAACTTTGGTGTAGGCGAAGAGGTTTGCGGCACGCTTACGGTTGCTCGGCACAACTCGTCGGACGTGGGTGGATTTTGTCCACTCCACCTTGCACCACCTGCTCAGCACACAAAATTTCGTGCCAAGTAAGCTAGCTAGAAGAAAATATAAAGGAGTTTTACCCCGCCCGCGCCCAAATCATCTCTGCCCCCCGCCACCACTACGCAGCAGAAAACAGTCACCGGTGGGAGCGTGGATGTGCCCGCTCCGACACCCGTGTCTGACCAAAACACTGCAGGCACCAATAGCCGCAGTAGCCAGCAGCCAAGTCGAAGCGCGGATATGCCAGCTCCGACACCAGCACCTGAGCCTGGCAAAGCCCTCACTAACACCGCTACCAGGGCACCCTGGTGTCTCGGAGACCTTTAGCCTGCGATTTCATAGGGAGAAAATCGCTTTAGGCATCATCCAGGAACCGTGGTTGGTCGAAGGCAAAATTATGGGGCTTCGGAGCAGGTCACGTGAGTTAATTTATGCCCCCGGGGAGTAAGCTCCCAGGGTCGCATGTTTAATCAGTCGTAACATAAGTTTTCTTCCCATTCCAGAATTCACACGCCGAGACCTAGTGGCAGTCATTGGAAGTTCCAATTGAAGGAGGAGTAAGAGAGATCGTGTGCGCCTCAGCTTACTTCCCCGGAAATGCGGAACAGATTCCACCTGTAGAGGTACAGGAGCTGATCGACTACTGCCAGCATCGCAGCATGCATCTCATCATTGGCTGTGATGCCAATGCCCACCATATTGAATGGGGTAGTAGCGACACAAACAAAAGAGGTGAGTCACTTTTAGACTTGCTAATAAGTAGAAACTTAATTGTAGCTAATGTGGGTAACAAATCAACTTATATTAATGCCATTCGAGACCTAACGATCTCAAATTCATTTATATCTAATGCTATCATGGACTGGCATCTATCTAACGAAGCTTCGTTGTCTGATCACCAGCACACCAGATTCAACGTTTTAGGTGTAGTTAAACAAGCCAGTCCACGGTACGCGCCCAGACGAACTAACTGGGCTTCTTTTCGTGTTAATATCGCAGTCAGAGAAGATTCGCTTCCCAAGTCGTTACTGTCAGAAAGTGACGTAGATGAGGCTGCGTACCAACTCAATAACACACTCATATCATCATTTAAGAGCAGTTGTGTCGTTAAACTAGACACGGTAAAACGGTGCGTACCGTGGTGGAACGAACATCTCGAAAAACTCAGGAAAAAGGTGAGAGCACTTAGTGCTAAACGCACTAAAATGTGGGATGAATATAGATCCGCATGAACCATTTATAACTCCGAACTCAGGAAATCCAAGAGACTGACTTGGAGGAAAAACTGTGGGAGTTTAGAAACTCTGCCGGCTGCAGCCCGGCTCCAGAAGTCTTTATCTAAAGATCACTCCAACGGGCTAGGGCTGCTTCTCAAAGCAGATGGCAGCTCTGCTCCATGTGCACTTCTCAGGCTCGGAGATACAGCCAGACGTCTCTGATGTCACTACCACTGCTTCCGATTATAGAATCGACAGCAGAAACAACAGTCTGTCTGGTAGACTTTTCAGCCAAGACAAGATAAGATGGGCAGTCGACTCATTTAACCCTTTAAGTCACCAGGGAGTGATGGAGACTTTCCGGCTCTCATCCAGAATAGTCTGGACTACATCATTCCATCTCTGGTACATTTATTTAGGACCAGCTTTAACCTAGGATATATTGCACTAGCTTGGCTGGAAGTTAAAGTAGTTTTTATTCCCAAGCTAGGCAATAAGCCTAGCGAGCTTCCTAAATCCTACCGCCCTATCAGTTTGACATCGTTTTTTCTGAAAACAATGGAAAAACTGCTAGATTTTCATATTAGAGGCACCCTTGAAGTTAATACGCCTCTGCATCCCAACCAATATGCTTATCGCAAGGGTCGATCTACTGAGAGCGCCCTGCATCATCTGGTCACACAGATAGAGGCAGGCTTTTGTTCATAGGAAATCACTCTCTGCGCTTTCCTCCTTTTTTTGTGCGCTGGGAAGTGGTAATCTTCAAAAGACGAAACTGAGCCCGTACTCAGTAACAGTGTGAGATTTTTACCCACTAACCTCTTCTCCCTTCTTCCCCTTTTCCGTACGGTATGTTCATCTTAGCATTTCACCGCAGGAGGGGGAGAAGCCAGCCTTTCCAATTATTGCACCTAGTCGTTGGACTAATCAGCAATTTGTCTTTCATATATTTAATGTTGTGTTTTAGTTACCTTTTTTTACTCTAACTATCTAAAGGTAGTTAGTTCAAATGGTTTTTTCCTTCTTAATCTTCGAACAAGATTGTCAGTACATATTTAGTAATTCTGTCATTTCTACGTTGACGTGGTTGAGAAGTCTGAGTCTATGTCTATTGGCTACTGTTTTTACTTCATTTTCGACCATTTCAACATTTAGATCTCTATGTAGATCAGCGTTTCTTATGTACCATGGTGCATTTACTATGTTTCGTAGTACTTTACTTTGGAATGTTTGTATTTTTTATAAATTTGTTTTGCATATGCATGCCCACAGCTGGAGCCCAAAGGTCCATACTGGTTTTAATATTTGCTTATAAAGAAGCGGTTTATTGTAATTTGACAGACAAGAGTATCTCCCGATAAGCCAATATATTTTATTGTTACGCATGTTCAGTTCCTCTCTTTTTTTCTTTACATGCGGTTTCCAGCGCAGTTTTGCATCTAAGGTCATGCCTAGATATTTGGCTGTGTTTGCATATTCTACTGCATTACCATTTATGAACACTGGGATATGCTGAACATTCTTATTCGTGAAATTAATATGGACCGACTTTTGGTCATTAATATCAATAACAATATTCAGGTTCGCCTTCCAGACAGGTCGGAATGTAACAATTACCTACCCCTATCAAACTATCAAGTATCGATCTTCACCGACGGCTCCAAGATGGAGTGTGGCGTTGGAGCAGGTGTTTTCTCAGCGGAACTGAACGTATCCAAATCGTTTCGCCTCCCAGACTCTTCAAGTGTCTTCCAAGCGGAGGTACGAGCGATTAGAGAAGCCTGTAAGATACTTAGCCTCAGTCCCACTACCTGTAACAACAAAGGAATCTTTATTGACGGCCAGGCTGCCAGCAAAGCGCTCCACTCACTTTCTTCGTCCTCTAAATTAGTTGAACAGTGTAAGGAAACTATAACGCAAGCAAACGCTCGGCTCAACATCACTCTCCTCTGGGTTCCCTCCCATAGTAACATAGAGGGGAACGAGAGAGCCGATGCGTTGGCCAGATGCGGCTCCACCCTGGATGTCTCCCATGCGGAGTCAGTCTGCTCCCCAATGGGACTCATCAAGGGCAAAGTTTTCCAACACTTTCTCTCTATTGCCAACTCTAGGTGGAAAAGTCTTGCAACTTGTGCCATATCTAGACAGATTTGGCCCACCTACGATAAAAACAGAACGAATGACCTAATCAATAGAAACCGCACCGAGACAGCCAGAATCTCGGCAATTAGCACGGGCCACTGGTCAATCGGTCCACACGCTGCCAAGTTAGGCATCCCGTTCAACCCCCACTGCCGTAGTTGCGACAATTCACAAGAAAAGGAAACGCTATTCCACTTTCTCTGTGACTGCCCGGCATTTGCCAGAACCAGGCAGCGCACTCTCGGAAAACCCTTCTTTAAAGAACTGTCTGAGATTTCTAACATCAAATTTTGCAACATTATCAATTTTCTTAATGCCACAGGATGGATCTGAAAATCTCACTCTTAGCCACGCCCATAAACACCCAGGTCACCCAGGTGAGTTGTGGTATCAAAACAGCGCATCCGCGCTATTTGTGTCTCTGGCAGGCCTACCAGTTTCAGCCACTACTACCTACCTACCTACCCCCTTAGGTCATTTAATTTAATTTACCATTTTTTGTCCGTTTTGATACGTTATTTACTGCCATCTGTAGCTTTTTTGTCGCTTCTTCGACATTTTCTCCCACAGCAAGGACAGCAGTATCATCTGCAAATGTTGCCACGGTTGTTCCATCGCTATTTGATAGATACCTGGTAAACAGAAGATATAATACAGGGTCTAGCACACTACCTTGTGGCACTCCAGCATCTATTTCTCTCAGTGTGGAGTAATCATTCGTCAAATTAGAAGGATATGATTTAAGAGATTCATTTTAAATTCTTTTACCGATCTTTTGAGTTTACTGGCTAGATTATCTGCGCTTTCCTTGACGTTGAAGGTGCTTTTGACAATACCGGCTACGACTCAATCACCAATGCTCTTACCCGACGAGGCATTGATCATCCAACTAATAGGTGGGTTAGGGCGATGCTTGAAAGCCGGAGAATCTCAGCCACTTCTGGAGAAGTCTCAGTGACTATTTCGGCAGCAAAAGGTTGCCCTAAAGTTGGCATCCTATCGCCTCTCTTATGGTCAATAGGCATTGACGACCTACTCACAAAACTCAGCAACCTTGGCTACAACGTCATTGGTTACGCTGACGATCTGGTGATCACCATAACAGCTAAGCATGAACGCAAATTGTGCGACGACATGCAAAACGCCCTGCACTTTGTCTCTGACTGATGCGTCAGAGAGGGCTTATCCATTAATCCCAACAAGACAGTTCTTGTTCCATTTACTAGAAGAAAAAAACTGAACTTTGGTACAGTGACCCTAAATGGTACACCTATCGGCCTTTCGGATGAAGTGAAATATCTAGGAATTGTCCTAGATAAGAAGCTCAACTGGAATTCGCACGTCAACAGCAAAATTACTCCGGTGTTGGCGCTGGTGTCTTTGGCCCCAACTACAAAATCTCAAAGGCGCTTGGGATGTGTCCTAGCGTCTTTCAGGCTGAGTTATTTGCTATTGATACTTGCGCCCATATCATTCTCGACTCCGGCATCAAGGGTGTAACCATCAATATATTCGAGGGCAGTTAAGTAGCGCTCAAAGCACTGAGTTCCCATTACGTCAACTCTAAGGCCGTTTTAGGCTGCTTCAATGCTCTCCAGGACCTCTCAAAGCGAAACAAAGTCAAGCTCTGGTGGGTACCAGGGCACGGAGGCATTGAAGGCAATGAAATCGCAGACCAACTTGCCAGAAAAGGCTCTTCAGAAAGGTATATAGGTGCCGAACCTTTCTGCAGCATCCCTACTTCCACGTTCAGAATGAGTCTGGACAGCTGGGAAAAACGGAACCTTCTATCATACTGGAACAATATTCGGGGACTTAGACAGGCTAAAAGAGCCATCCGACCCCTGAACAAAGCCACAAAAAGCGCTTTCTCCATAAAGAATTCCTGACACCGGAGGATCTTCGTAACGTCTCGACTGGAGATATTCTCAACTTCATTAGGAAGATAGAGGATCTCCTTGTCTAACTGGCTCCAGGCACAATAGATCTTTTATAGATATGCGTCTGTCGCAGATCCTTTGGACAATTTTTGAACACGACACCTTATGAATTATGGCAGTTCTTCGGTTGCTTTATGACTATGAGCGTACTTGGGCTGCCACGATTGAAGATGTATTGGGCAAATAATCCCGTTTACAGGTAAATTCAAGCAGCAACAAGTAATAAAAGGGAAGCCGAACCCAGAAGGTATAGGTACAGAGATCATCAAGACCCTCGGAATGGGACCGGACCCCCATGACGATCCATTCCAGAACAACGCAGGCAGAAAGTTGTTCTTCTCGCACATTCAAGCATCGACTTAATCACTGAATGCAAAAATCACAATAATTTCCTAAGATTAGTTAACGTGATTTGTTTCATTCGCAGATTCATAACTCATTACACACATAAGAATAGGGCCCAGGTCGCCGGCTCCATCACTTCAGACGGGTTCGACGACACACTGCTCTGTATACTTCGCACCATTCAACGCATTTCATTCGCTGAAGAAATAAGGTGCCTACAAAGGTGCAATCGTAGTACACCACACTTGCAACAGCTATCGCTCTTCATCAAGAATGGCCTGCTTCGAGTGGGAGGAAGAACATCCAACTCGTCTCTCCCGTATGACGCAGTCTACCCAATCTTGCTTCCAAAATCGCACCCATTCGTCATCACCTTAATTCGAAAGCATCATCGCAAAAATCCTCACCTCTAGACAGTTTTTAGTAGGCACACCGTTGACAACTATTGCAGAACCAAACATCAAGCATCTTAAGATCGGACATTTAAGACGCTACCAATTCCTTCAAACCTTTCGGAGAAGATGGTCACGCGACTACCTTCAGCAATTGCAGCTTCGCAAACAATGGAAACCATCGCAACCCTATCTGAGCGTCGATGACTTAGTCATCTTGAAAGAAGACAACGTTCCACCGCTCAAGTGACCCATGGGGAGGATCACGGAGATCTTCACAGGCAAGAATGGGAAGGTTTAAGTAGCCGCAGTGAGAACAGTCCACATTGTCTTTCGTCGAATGATCACGAAACTTTTTCCACTGCCTGTTGAAAGCGGTCCTTTCAGGGCGGGGAGTATGTTGTCGCCAAATAAATAACTTTAGCGGCTCTAGTAAAGTCGCAACATAATTCACAAGACATCACCCGATGTCACATATACTCGTACATACCTATGTATGTATGTAAATTCATCAATCGCACCACACTGCTCATCGTTCGATACCTCAGCGGTACTCATCTAGTAAATATATAATTCATCATCCGACATCCCAACGGAACTCGCATCGTACACACATATGTACATAATTCTTACATCGCTCCCAAAGATCGGCGACGCGACGATGAACCACAACCAGTTGTTTTTCGTCGCACCATAGCAGAGCCTACCAATAACATCGACACGACACGACACACGTGCAACCTTTTACTTCAAATAACCCTTTTTGTCAATCAGACATACAGGGCGATTTTCATGTTATTCTTTTCTTGTTTCGTTTTTGGCGACGGTCCTATGTACCGATCGACATGCAATATGTATTAGCGTAGTTTTAACTTTATGACAATCTGTACCACAGCACAGTTGATTGTGAGTCGTCAGCAGAGACAGACCAATAAATTGAAATATGGCAAACATACGGGTATCGTGTATTTTTAGTAGCTTACTTTTCTTTCAATACAGTCCACTTAAAATATAAGGCTTCAAAAAGCTCAAGTCTTCACTCATGTACAAAGCTCATTTTACACGGAGTAGCCCGAATCGAAATCACAGCGGAAGTTCTCAAAATACTCCTAATCCCATAGAACAAATGCCAACTACTAGTAGGAAACATAGACTAAACGAACCTATTCCTCATGCCTCAAAAAGGACAAAGGAAGCTAAACATTTCCCATCATGTGCGAAGGGAAACCAAAACAATAGATCAAAATTTCGTTATAAGGGTTGCAATCACTTGACATTTGTAAAATGTTCGGAATGTCACATATTCCTTTGTTTCAATGTAAATCGAAACTGCTTTTTTAATAACCACACTTACATATATGTATATAATAAAAGTGAAACGTTTTGTCGAAATTTCGTATTTAAATAGAAAATATTTCCCTATATTTAAATCCTGTCTTTTAATATTATTTAAAACCCAAAGTATCACTGATGATACCACCCCCTATTCCCAATTGGTAATTTTTTTTTACGGAAATTTATGTTATTATAGGTGGTATTAAGTTATAAAAAAAGGTCTTGTTAATGAAAAATACATAACTTGGTCTTGGGTCTCAGGAGGTTATGTAAAGAACAAAAATCAATCAAGAATTTATTGCCCGTTTTGTTCGATGACCATTTGCCATCTTTCAGTAAGTTGCATAATTTCTCATTCATAGAATGAGCTGTCCTTATCAGCTTAAAAATGAAGATGCTGATTTACAGCTTCATCTGAATTGAATATTTATCCACGCAAGGGGTTTTGGAGATAACGAAACAAAGAGAAGTCCGATGGCGCAAGGCCAGTTGAGTATGGTGGGTGTGGCAATACATTCCTATCCAAACTCCAATAACTTTTGACGGATGGACAAACTTGTGTGTGGTATCGCATTATCTTGATGAAAGACAACTCCTTTACGATTAACAAGCTCTGGACATTTCTGGTTGATGGATTCGTTTAAACTGTCGAATTGCCGACAGTTAACATCAAAATTGATTGTTTGATTCCTTGGAAGGCTAAAAAAAACCAGATACCTTTAAAGTCCCACCACACTGACAGCATAGCCTTTCTCCGATGAATGTTTGCTTTCGGTATCTTTTGAGGTGCTTTATCCCGTTAAGACCAAGAAAACTTGCATATCACCTTGTTGTTAGCAATCCACTCCTCATGACCAGTTATCCGTCGCTTCAAAATGGCAACACTCCGAGAAATGGGTGGACGATTTTACCATCAGCACTACTTGAACTGCGTGTCACCTTGAAAGAAGAACTCAAATAATCACCACCTGAACTTTTAGATGGAACTGTTCTTCGAATTCCAGGGGAATCCTTCGTTGATACTAGAAGAAATCCACAATTCGCTCACACGTTCCTATACTGTGCGACGCCCTCTGCAGCAATCGTAAACTGGACCACACGAAGTTCTTTCAAGAAAAAGGAAAGATTTTACCATACGTTACGGCAAACGAGTACTTTCTGTCCGAATAGGTCGACTTAAATCAGTATTCATGGAAACAGCAACAGGAACAGGAAGGTCAACAAGACCAACAAGTTATTCAAGAATCAATAAATATTAAAACTAAACTGCCTACTTTCAAATTAGGCAGATTTCAGATTTAATTTTATTTATTTATTTGAAAACAGTTTTACACTAAGATTAAAGCTTGAAAAAAATAAAATAAAAATGCAAGTGGTATACAAATTAAAAATTGAACATTGATTCAAATACCTAAACTGTCTTTGTGTTTGTGTCCCTCCTATGTGTGGTGGGAAATAGATTCCATATAGAATAAAACTAAACTAAAAAAAATATCCAAGTGGGGTGGACAAACAATGAAAGTATATTCCATACGTTTAGACTTTAGACAATTAAATCTGCGCTCAATCAGAGCAGCTGTGCTTTATGCGCTGGCACAATGTACCTTTGTTAAAAATATGTTGCCAAATTGTAACCTTTAAATAATCACCCCTATTCCGTAAGTCGCTTACCACAAAATATAATACGATACTGCGAAATCGGTATTACGATTGCCGTTTTTATGTCGTTGAACACCTTGTGGTTTACTTTACGACAAAAAGCCATGTGAGAAACCTCACTCTTATTAAGTCGTTGAACGCCTTAAAAACGACAAAGAAACGATGGTATCTGTCGTGGATGTATTCGCAATCGCCAAAAACAATTGAAAACCTTAGTGGCAAAGGGTTTGAAAAGAGGTGTTTCAAATATAGATCCTAGAATCGAATGGAACTCGATAGCTGTAACTCCTAACAGCCAAGGACCACCACCTTCAAGAAATGGAAGAGATTGGCAAAAGGTTTGGCCTTACCTTAAAATTGAAGAAAATTATTTATTATGTACTATGATATTCCACAGGTTTGGTCTAATATCAAATTTATAGTTAAGAAAAAGCTTCTCCACAACTAAAAGGAATGTGAAGCCACGGGAAGAAGGAACCTTCAAACAACAGTATTTGTCGGATTTGGAAGAAGGTATTGCAAATATCCTTTGCTATGACGAATTGATCAATCAGAAGGGAAAGGCTTTTGGTCAAGTTGGTTCCGGTTCACAACAATCTGCAACGATAAATCATTCGAATCCATCCACATCTAATATCATTCCATCTGTTCATACTATGTCTATTTCGACCACATGCAATCAAGGCAATTTAGCATTTGTACCATCATATTAGTTCCACCCATAGTTCGAAATACCAACGATGATTCTACTTTTGAATGTGCTGATTTCGAAGAAGGTCCACTTGCAACTGAAACGCGAAAGTATGAAATCGTAGGTGATCAAAGGCACACAAAAACATTAAAGCCCTGCGATAAATATGATATATGAGTTATGTTGTTAAATTTGGAATTGGAGCGTGCGTAAATTTGGAACAATTAGATATCGTAGAACAAAAATTGCATATTTTTGAAGATTTAAAAAAAAAACAGGAAACATCAAAATAAGCATTCATTTTACTTTTACTGTTTTGTGTTCTTTTAAATAAACCTTAACCTATTTTACGTAACTAAGTAATTTAATACGTCCTTTATTTCCGATTTTCATTTTATGTCCTGCGTTGTGTTATATTTTTGGATTTAATTTCTTTTCTTTCTTTTTTGCTGAGTTTTTGTTCTCTTTTGTTTAACTTAAACTATGCTGACATGTGGGCTATCCCCGATCGAAACGATTCGACAAGGTGCTGCCAACCTGTTTTCCATTTCACCGAATAAAGGAATTTCAAATAAAATTCCACTGTAATTTTCTGATAGAATAAATAGAAAACTATCTATAGCAATAGAGACTGGCAATACCCCGACCCCCGTACATAATAGAATTTATTTCTATTCGAATTTAATTCTATTACGAATCGAATTCCGCAATACCGTCAATCGATTTTATTTCTATTCGTCTTTGATTCTATTGGGAGTACATTCTCCCAATAAGCCCCATAGCCTAATTAGATTTCTTAAAAATAAAGAATATTACACATTTTATTTCACGTTGATCGGTTCAGTATTTGTTGAGATTACCGGGGCCAAAGTTTTTTAATGCTTCTTTACCAACGTTCAAAAGCATTCAATAAGTCCAATGCGGACATAGAACGTCAATTCGCGTCTTAGCTACTTTATCCCAGTCAGTAATACGTTTTTGCTGTTCTTCCGTTAAACTATACACAAAGAATCGTCATTTACTCAAATTTCTTCGAACTCTCCCCTTTCATCTTCGAATCCTTTTTAAATGTATAGCTATTCTGGCGATTGTTCATGAGAGTTCCTATGGCAAATATTTCGTTTTCTTTAAGCTTTTGGAAGAGGGGAAGGTTAGTAAAGTGTCTATCGAAATAGACGTAAGAATTCTTTGGCAAAGTTTCCGTTAACCGCAAAACAATGGCCGGTCTTATGCCGAGACTTCTGTCCTTCAGAGGCGTCGTGCCACCTTGATATATCTCAAAATCTAAAACCATTCCGCAAGATGATGTCAGCACAAAGTTCTTCAGTCCTACCGGGCGCGGCTTATTTTTGACGCATTGACGAACAGCGCATCGACCCAAAAATGGTATAATTTTTTCGTCTATAGAAAATTCTTGAAGCATGTTTCTATTGATTTTCAAACATCTTGCTCGTGTACAGTCAATTACTAACTGCACCTTCCACAAATGATTTGCCTTTTTTTCGCCTTCAGACATAACGTTTACGACTACAAAATGGAAATTGACTCGAAGTAAATAAAACCTATCACGAGGCATAGCTTGAGCAATTAACTTATAGCAGAACTTCGTATTCCAGCGCATATGGATGCGTGTGAATTTAAAACATTCTATTATGGCGTGCATTCCAAAAAATACAGACATCTCTTCGAATGTGGTTTTAAGCTTACGACCAGTTGTTGCCAAATAATATTGTGATGTATTTATAACCGCATTTTCTATTAAGTCAACCGTAAAATACCCTATAATAGCCTAGGGAAAATAGTACATCCTATAGAACGAAGAAAGTAACGGCTTTCTTAAAATTTACCGGTTACTCATCTGGATCATTATCAGACAATGATCCATTCTGTTGAAATGGCCTTTTGATCCACTGAAATTTTAGTTTTTGGGAACTTAACCGTTGATCGAGCTTTAAAACAAATTAAGAATTCTATCTTTTGTATCATTTTTGATACATAGGTATTTTTGTATGAGAAACGAGCTGTATATATTATTTTCGTCAAAAGTGTTACATTATGTATTTATATTTATTTGAAAATAAATATTTTTTAAGAGAATACAAAGTTATTTATTTGGAATACATTCACTGCAAATAAATTTGCTGTGGATATCCCTACTGACGGGTTTATTGCACACACTGCAATAAAAACATGTTTCTTTAGTTTTGTTTATGCCTAAATGTTTATGCCATTTGTAACATCGACCACGCTTGTTCCGTGCTGATGTGGTCTTCCGGCTCTTTGACTCTGGCGATTGTGATCTTGACAATAAGCCAGAGGGACCATCATCGCCCAAATCAACACTGTCATGGCTTGAAATCATTGAAAGGAGCAGTTTTTGAGTCATGAGTTTGCTGCTGAACATATTTTGCTGCCAATGAAATAGCCAAATCATGCAGAAAACATTTTCGTTTAACATGCTTTTGACTTGGCTTCCAGTTTGGCTTGAGTGCGTTGAATATAACTTAAGCGTTCAAAGCCGATATATCAATAATGTTATGGAAAACAGCCGTTATCCATTGATTATTTTTCCTTTTGGTGCTGGAGCAGCTTAGCATCTTGGCAACAGTGCCATCGCCACCCTTTGTTCCATTATAATATAAAATTATTTCTGGTAATTTGGGACTTTCAGCAACATTGGGCTCATTGTGCATCGTGCTCATGACAACCGTGCATTTATTTTTGTGGCTCATATATGGGACAAGACATGTATCCTCAGTTAACGCAAAGGTGGATTCGTACCACGGAACATTCGTGCAGATCAAAAGCGTCGGTGGAATACTTCTTTTGTTTCGACGCATAGTTCCAACTGTTGTTAAGTTTTTTGCAAAAGCTTTTCAGCTAAACGGTGCAATGAAAAAAAATGTTACATCGTTATGTTATCGCCCTACAGTCCATCAACCAAATTAAGTACAACACGTTCTCTTTTATATTTGTCCACAATTCCTGTTATTCCCTTTCCCAAATATGATTATATTTTCCAAATGTAACAGGTTTGAGCGCAAACAAGAAGCCAGCAGTTTATATCATATCTTTCTGGCTTAGATGGCATGTACTGGCGAAATTTGCATCGATCATGAAAGTCAAGAAGCTGCTTATCTACTGTAACGCACTCATGTGGATTGTATTGCCATAGTTATTAAATCTAAAAAAAATAAAAATCTAGTTCCCAATTACAATTTTTTCAATTGGCGGTGGAAGAAACATCAAAAACGAGTCCAATGTGCTGTCATCTCGACACGATGCATATCTTTTCACACCTGAAACATGAATTTGTCGCTTAACATTGAATTAGCAAACAATCCGGTTGCAAAGTCATCACATTAGAAGCTCGTAAACGACCAGTTGGAAATGGTGTTGAACTCCAAACAATGTTGTCTTTAGCCACGAAAAATGGATCGACGTTCGCATGGAATTGATTATCTTCTACATCTGGTTATTGTTCTTCCTCTGGCACGTTATCGGTTTCATCTTCCGACGCATCTTGCTCAATATCATCGACAACTACTCCAATTTCTTCGTCCGTCAAAAATCTCGGGTGTGATGACATTTTTTCAAGAAAATTATGCAGATATCGGAAAATATGTAAAATCTTATGAAGAACGCGAAAAAACACTAACTCGTTTGAATAACGGTCAACATATGGGTAAATATAACTGTATTAAAATCTGTTCATGTGAAATGTCATTTGTAACCAAAATGATACAAAGATAGGATTCTGAAGTTTTCGTTTTACGAGGCGACCTCTGTTGAAAGCTTTTCTAAACTATGCGGAAAACAAAAAGGACGAAAAATCCGACAAAGTCACCGAACATGGATTAAATGACGAAATTCAGAAAAAAGTAATAAGCATAAGAAAATCAAAATGTATAAATTTTGATACAAAGCTCGATCTACGGTTAAAATTCCTGAAGTCAAAATAGAAGCTTCCTGATCCGAAAGATGAGGATGTTGAGCTAATGGAATCTCATCGACGGAATCAAATTTTTCAGATTCTATATCATTTTCAACTCTTCTTCATCTTTTGCATTGTTTTACATTGGTAAAACATCATCTTCCTCTAGCATTTAAAAAATTTTTCTTCATTAAAATGTATTCGAGGCATTCTAAACAAAGCAAACAGAAAAAAAAGTTCAAGTTCGACAGATGAACAAAATTACGGATTTTAGCACTACATTGAACTGGGACTCACAATTGTGAAAAACACATATTACATATAACACTTGTTGGCTGCAAATTTTCATTGAATATTACTTTTTAACTTATAACTCACTTTAAAATTTGCTAAAAGAACTTGACAAAAAATCGTTTATTCAAGAAATATGAATAATAAATGACCACAAGACGCATCAGCCTCGAACCACACTTTTACAGATCGAATAACACATAGGTATATTCATAGTGCGATGGTGTCGTTTGAGCAGTGATGGTAACTAAAAAAAAGTACCTACCGACGATGAAAAAAATCCCTACTCTCCCTACACATTCTCAAAATTCCCCCTACGTGATTTTTCAAACAGAAGAATTTAACTCAAAACGTTCATCAAATAAAAATAGCTTAAAATGCTTAAGTTTATTTTATTTCTCTTCATAATAAACCAAAAACAGCATAAAATTACAATATAAATAAGGACCGGAATTCATATTGCACTGACAAATGCTTAAAAAAAAATAACTTTAAAAAATCAATAAATTTAGATAGGTATTTGAAAATACAAAAAAAAAAATACATGATAAATACATATGTTAACATATATTAATTAATATGATCATAGAGTTCTTTTGTTTTCATTTGATTTAAATGATTTTTATTACACTTAAAAGGAACGCAGTTCGAGTTTGAATCCTGCAAGTATGACCGAATAATACAAATCGAACTGAGATTGTCGTGACTAAGTTTTTTTCTTTTTTATTAAAAAGATAAAAATCTTGCAACTGATTTTTAACTAAGTTCCCGATGAGCTAGAGACTTGAAATTTTAAGCATAGGTGAGAACTGGATGACAATGCAATATTTACTCACTTTCAGTCTGTTCGTGAGGGTTCCGACAGTCGTTTTCACAAAATAATGACAATTTTCAGATGTCCATTGGCAACTCTGACGCACATTCAGATTTATCGCTTAAGGGTTGTTTTTTCTCTTTTTGTTCGGATTGTGTGTTTATGATGAGGGATCGGCGAAGGGAGTAATAGCAGACGAAGCACAACAGCGTTACCACTTCAAAAAAAAAAAAAAAAAGCGAAGTTGATTTGACCCAAAAAGTGAAGTAGATTCGAGAAAAGGGAAGTAGATTTCAAAATCATAGTTTTAATGTTATATTTAACTTCATATTAGTTTTATGCATAAAACATGCCCAAAAAAACGTTTTAAGATCTAACAATATTTTTTGTTATTAAAATAAAGTCTTGTTAGTAATATACTACATTTATCTTTTTGGTTGGCTAGTTGCAAGATTACATCAGCTCATTTTATCATATCATATCAAGTTTTTTATCATATACAACTATTATTTGATTTTTATATTTAAATTATTCCTTAAAGGCTCAAAATTCATAAGTGTAGGTAGGAACAAAATTAAGATTAAAATATAAATAGTTGAATTTTTATTTCAGTATATAACGGCCATTGGTAAATTTAATTTTTTTGAAATGGCACAATAATTCCATAGGAGGCTCAAAAATATCGTTTTTGTCAATATTATTTTCTCTTATTAATTCTTTGCAAAGCATTAAATTTTCTACAGTTTATTTGTTGTATTTGATTTTATGGAGTTCATTTCTGAAAATTTCCTTTCAGCTGCCGCCGAACTATGCGGTAAGATAGCTAAGTTTATCATATAACTTGAGATTTCCTTAAACATAGGATTTTCTAAAACATTGTCTGTTTTCGATAACTCGCTTCAAAATTTAACAATGTCTTTGTCTCCGTCAAGTTTTAATTTTTCAATGAAAGTATTATTCTCTCTTATTAGCAATCGCCATTGAGAATTTAATACTTCTAAATCTGAATCGAAGTGAAAAGGAAAAGCGTTTACAAGAGGTAAAATTGTTTGCATAGTCCCTCCTTGAATTTTCCTTTGGTTTAAGTATTGCAACATTTTTAAATCTGTATTTTTAAATTCAAATCTTTTTAGTAACTGATTGCATAAAACAATATAAAATTGCAAGCAATTTCTTTTCACTTCTTCCAATTCAAAATTTTCCATTTCGACTTTTATTCCGAAAAACATTTGTTGTATAGGAAGATGAAAATTCGGATTCGAGAAATCAGATTTAACCCCAATATGTTCGGGTCTTAAAAAATTTGTTTGAACGTTAGTGAAAAGCGCTTCAGTTAAAGTGAAAATCGTACATGCTATTGAATTTTCACTTTGAAATACTTTATTTATTGAGTTGATTTCATTTAAAATATAGGAAAGGAAATAAAAGTAAGCTTTGTTAGTTAAATTTAGCCCAGATAAAATAGATTCATTAAAGCCATCGAAAGCCAAGAGGTTAAAGTAATTCCACAGTGCAGACCATTGCTCTAAAACTCTGTCTATTACATTTTGCAATGAAAGCCAGCGAGTTGAACTTACTCGCAGAATTTTATGTACTTCGACGTTAAAACTTTCTTGAAATTCCTTGAAACTATCTTGTCGTTTTGGGCTATGGGAAAAATGATGGTATATGTCTCTTAATAGTTTTTCTAAATGATTTGGAAGGGATTTGCACGAATAAGAAGCACATAAATGAAGCGAGTGACATGTACAGCCAAGATAAAACATAATCGGATTTAATTCGCGCAATTTAGCCCTTACACCATTTAAATCGCTCTGCATCACAGATGCATTATCTGTGGCAAGTCCTATCATGTTACTAATAGGTATCCGAAGTTCTTGCATGTAAGACAATATTGAACTCGTTATTCCATTGGCTGTAGCATCATTTAGCTTTCT
Organism: Criorhina ranunculi; assembly: GCA_951813785.1. Lineage (NCBI taxonomy): Eukaryota > Metazoa > Arthropoda > Insecta > Diptera > Syrphidae > Criorhina > Criorhina ranunculi. Next base: position 27,162,976 of record OX638382.1, on the reverse strand, counting down.
TAATCCCAAAAATTTGTCCCGAATACATTCTTTGCCCTTTTCATCAGAAAAGAACCTAGCAACTAACACCAAACACTTTGATGAGCTAACATCAGTTGATTCGTCTATAATCAAAGAAAATTTTCTAACCCGGAGCTGTGAAGCAATCTGCTCTCTATAATATGACCCAATTACGTCCTTTATCATGGCCGCAGCTTTTGTCCTTCCACATTTAATCGGCCCTTTTGTATCAGGAAAAATGTGTAGCAACAGTTTTGGAAGAGAATCCATTAAAGTGAACGGAAGTGTATGTTGAACGCAGTAAATAACACAAACTATTTCTTTATGGAGTTTGTTTCTTGCAGCAACTTTCAATTCAGAGTTGGTTTGTATTATTGAATTTGAAATGAGTGGTTGATGTAATGCTTCTTTTCTCTTTTTAATATGGTTTTTGGTTTCAGCGTGACGTTTTAAGTTTGTTATATTGTTTGATAACGATTCACGACAAACCTTGCAGTATGCTTGCCCTTTGATTTGGCTTAACCAATCTAACAATCGTTCCCATTCCTGTTTGTATTTTTGGTCATACAATTTCTTGGAACAGCTTGCTGCATTTTCATTCGAATCGACTTCTGAGTTTGAATCCAAAGAATCAGATTCAAATTCAGGAGCCGTATCATCACTAAAACAATAGAAGAAAACTCACTTTTCAGCAACAGAACATTTGAAAGACGAATTAAAATAGTAATAACCGTGCCGAAACATCTACATCTTCTTCTTCGATGTCTACTGAAGCCACCACAGACACTTCATTTTTACTATTTTTTGAAAATTTTGATTGTTCAGAGCTTTTTGGGAAAAAAGTATCATAATTGGTGTACAACGATATGTTTATTAAATTATAATTTTATCTACCAATCTTTATTCCCATTCTTGATTACTTCAAAATATCTTTTCATCGCGTTTGTAAGATATTCACGTATTTGGCTAAACTTTTCAGAACAGACAGACAGGAACCAAAACCAAACCAAACGTATCACCTCTTTGACAGAAAATTATAAGGAAAACGTCAGAAAATTTTAATAAATTTTGTGTTTAAAGTGAAATTTGATGCAATTTATTCTTTTGAAATGTAAATCTGGGCTAACGTGAACGAGTGTTAGATTCAAGGTGTTTTTATTAAAATTGAAGCGGATTAAATAAGGGATTTCTAAAGTGAAGTAGATATAAAGAATTTAACAATAGTGCGAAGTAGGGAGCAGATTTAATTTTTTTTTCCAAAATTGAAGTAAATCTACTTCAATTGAAGTAAAGTGGTATCGCTGAGCACAACTCTCTATTTTTCTGGCGGTTTGTGTATAGTTTTTGAGTTGCCAATGCAAATTTTATAATGGTTATTTTTGTTTTATACTACCAAAGATCATAAAATCCCTTTTTTTCCGGATTGTTTGTTTATTGCCTTTCCGTCGCCGCAGCAATCACTTCATGTGTTTGATGAGGGATCGGCGAAGGGAGTAATAGCAGACGAAACCTAATTCTTTATTTTCTGGCTTCTAGATTGTGTATATTTTTTGTTGTACACCCTCATTCATGATTTTCTTGAAAAAGGATGTACATAGGTATGTGATTGAGTAAATTTGGGAAACAATTTTACAATGAGTAAACACAATTTCTTTTCTATTACGTTTGCACTCAGAGTTGCTAATGAAAATTGTATAATGGTTATTAATTATTTCGTGGTATGGCTACTACGATCGAGAAGACGATTGTCACCTGTATTTTGTTTATTTTTAACGGCCTACTATGTGAAAATTCATTGAGAATAAGAATAGAGTATGCGACAGTCGTCTTATAGTATGCAAGACTAAAAAACAGAAAATAATTATTTAAATAAAAATAAATTTTTAATGTGCAACGTTTTTAAGACGGACTAAAAAGTAAAAAATAATTTTTCCTAGCCGCATACAAATTAAGATTCTTAACTCCATACAGATAGTCCTGAAAATTGGTTTTTGTGAATTTTTGTAATAGCTATGAAAATAATTGTAAGATTTAAAACGAAAAACGTGGCGCAAGATAAAAATGAGAAAAGACACAACAGTGCACGTCATTTGCTGTGCAATAAAAAGTGCGCGCCACGTTTTTCGTTTTAAATCTTACAATTATTTTCATAGCTATTACAAAAATTCACAAAAACCAATTTTCAGGACTATCTGTATGGAGTTAGGAATCTTAATTTGTATGCGGCTAGGAAAAATTATTTTTTACTTTTTAGTCCGTCTTAAAAACGTCGCACATTAAAAATTTATTTTTATTTAAATAATTATTCTGTTCTAACATCTGTTATCTACTATAGAAAATATTCTTTCCGCGTCAACATTTCCGTTAGGAAGAGTCATGACATATTTTGAAAAGCAAGATACAATAAGAAACATCAGTTTATCATTAGAATTGCGTATCTTACTTATTTTCAACTAAAACTGTTCAACGTCTAATTCAATTAAACTGGCATTTTCTTAATCTGTAAAATTTTATTCTATTGATCTCCATTCTTGCGAAAGATCGTTTAAGTCCAAAGAAAGTTGTTTAGAAAGAAGTAAGAATACAAATTCAGATCTGTCCCCATCTAGTCCCAATACAATTTTAGAGTTCAAAAAACCAATTTCTTTGAATATCGTTTCACTTTTTATGGGTAATCTTTTTTGTATCTCCTCTAACGCGGTAATGTAAAATTGTGAACAATCAAGTCTTATCTTATCTGCAGCGTTTTTTGGTATACTTTTTATTATCTCACCGCATTCTGGTCGAATGTATATTTCATCGACTTGTAAAGATGCATCAGGTGATCTTACATTACAATTCAATTTAAGTTCGGATTTTTAAATAAAATCTTGAATTGAAAACTAATTTGACTGGGGAGCCAGTCCTGTACTTCCCACCCGGTATTGAGTTATATCAAAGCGAAAATTATTTCCAATATACACTATAACGAGCTTGCGTTGTCCATCACAACTTTTTTAAAAGCATTTATTCAAATATCTCAGCATCACCTGGACCGATTTTGCTCAAAATCTAATCATACTGACAGGTAGAACAAAAAAACCTCATGATCGTACGTTTTTCCGTTCTCGAGATATCGAAGGCGAACAAAATTTTCACACACACACGCACACACAGACATCACTTCGAAAATGGGTGCAAATTATTTCTACGGTATCGTAATGTGAAGCTCTGTTGAAATCTAAAAAAAATATATTTGGTTATAACAATACTTCCCCTATAAAGGTGGGAAGTAAAAATGTTCACTGACTCAAAATGCAGTTCATGTATTCAAGTTTTTTTGGACTGAAAAATTGCATTAAAGTGTTAAAATATCCAAGGACATACTTGAGAAATAACAAATATGCTTTGTTACATTGATTTGTTAGTTCTGCTAAAATTAATTCTGCCCATTTCAATTTGTTTGATGTTACTGCCTGTCTAAAATATTCTGAAAGTACATCCCAATTCTGAATTCTCTCAAGACATTTTTGATGTGATAGCCATCTTGTTGCTGATGTACGTAAAATCTACCTTTTCTTTTAATCCAACAAAACCTGTAATTCTTCCACTTGCTGACACCTTTTCTAACTTCCAGCAATTCTTCTGGCACTATAGGAAAAGCCAAGCAAGCTTTATTTGCAATAATTGCAGCTGAATGACGAATGCATTTTATTACAACGGTTTTTGGATTGTCAGCAACTTATCTTGATGCAAATAAATTATGTTGATCAACCATGACGGTTGCCCCATCACTTCACATGCCTTAATCACAATCAATTAAATAACTAGCTATATAAGCTTAAAGAGGAATATTATGTACATAATGAAAAATAACACAGACCTACAAATTAAATATTTTTTTTTCCTTTTTCGACTTTAGCACTGTTTTTTTGGGTTTTGGGACCTCCTTATCACGAATCTGAAATCGTTTTTTTTTCTATCACATCAGAGTTTTTCACAATACACATTTATAAAAATCATAAAAATTGAGGTAATTAAATAAAATAAATCAATATAAAATAATTTTAAAAAAAGCAAGTGGGTAGTTAGTATTTTTTATATACATATAGTTGTAGATAGTTTATATCAATATGAACATTTCAAAATACTACAGAGACTTGTGGACCCCGTTTTTTTTTTTTGCAAAGCTTTTGTTGAGCGATTTTCTCATGTGAATGCGGTTTTGATCATCCCGCTTCAGCATCCAGCAGTAATCAGCCATCATACTAATATTTCACTTTCCTTGGTACCTTCGCTCTATTTCCTTCAAATTCTGATGAAATCTTTCTCCTTGTTCTTCACTAACTGCTCTTAAGTCTTCGGGAAAGTAGCTCAAATGCGAATGAAGGAAATGAACTTTGAGACTCATAAGGCAACCTAATCTTTGGAAATTTTGGAGCATGTTATTTAAAATATTTTCATATTCGGGACTTTTATGATTTCCTAAGAAGTTTCTTATAACTTCTTTTATTGATACCCGTGCTGCCAATTCTATTGGAGTAAGTTTTTTTATCGAAATTTTCATTTTTCATTAGTTTTCGTATGTCGGGTTCAACAAAAATACATTCCTTCAATTTAGCTTCAGGCAAAGATGGCAGTACTGTTTGTAAATACTTAAAGATGGCCTTGTTTATCTTTACATAAACAAATTGCTTCATAAGACCAAGTTGTATGTTTTTTCAGATGGAACTAAAACGTGCGTCGCCTTCAAACTAAATTCCTATAGTAGAAATAATGAAATAATAAAAATTGAATTTCTTCAAAATTCATACGTGATGGAAACTTTTAACTATTTTTCCCGTAATCAGCACATAAAAATATAGGAGAAACAATACGTGAACATCAAAAAGGTTTTTCATTGTAGGTCTGTGTAATTATTACCGATTATATTATTAGAGGGAATTCCATTAATTATAATAAATTCTTTAAAATTCTGCTTCAGCAGAACATTCAGATCCAATCATGAGCAAATCTGACAATTTAACAACAACTCTGCCATTTTCATCATCAAAAAATTTGACTATAACACACAAAGACTTATTTAATTCGATGTCAGTGCTTTCATCGATCATTACTGAAAAATTATTTGTTTTTAGTTTTCGATAAGATCTTCCGTTACATTTCTGGCCAAAAGATTTTTTATAATACTGGTACATTTTTTCCGTCCCAACTTCGAAGTTTGTATAATTTTTGAATCTGGGACAATGTCCTTAAGAAGTGGAAGAAAATGTTACACAATTTGGAGAGCGACATTATGCTCTGCGGAAAACGCGCTTAATTGAATTTCGAAATTGTGTATTTCCCCTTCAATACTCTGAACTGTCTGTTTTGCTTGGAAAAATTAACTGACGGACTTTGAATTTTTTACTGAGGAAACATTTTTTGTATGCAACTTAGTGTCACCATGTTTGTAGAGCTCAGATTTTCCACAGTTTAATATTTTATCACATGCTTCGCACTTGCATGTAAATAAATCATCTTCCAATTTGGTCAACCATCAATTGAAACAATCCGCTTCCAACCATTCATCGTTGAACTTTTGTTTACGGTACTTTTTTTGTCTACCGTTTTTAGAATAGGTTTCTTTCTTACTACCGGCAGAATTTGACCCTGACGTCATATTATATTAATTTAACTAATATAAAGCTGACATATTATTGAAAAATAAATACAATTACATCAAGTACTTTTTACGAACACGAAAACAAACCGAATCGAACCAGTCCAAAGAATACGAAATTTGATTTGAATTTTGAATTTGACAAGCGTGGTTGAGTTTTAACGAAGATTACTAACTCACGTGAAGTTAGTGGTGGTTAAAAAATCATCAAGAGGAAAACACAAAAGGCTGAGGGTAAGATAACATTTAGGCTAGGCCCACGCACTGAGCGATGAGCGATTGAGCGACGAGCGATAGAGCGACAAGTTTTAGCGACGAGTGGCCTTTTACTGAGCGATCAGTAGTGAAAATGTCGTTGTCGAGTCCTATACGACAGCTGAAATCAAAATTTCAAAATTTCCAAGTTTATTTGCTCCATTTTCACTTTATCACTGAGCAATGAACTACAAAATTGAATTCAGAGCGACGTCGCTCAGAAAAATCGCTCATCGCTTAGCAACTACGTGGCCACAGCCCTACAATTCCACATGTTTTAATTTTTTGGCGTCGCTCAAGTGCTCGTCGCTCAATCGCTCATCGCTCAGTCGCTCAGTGCGTGGCCCTAGCCTTAGGCATTCATGAAATCATAAATTATAACTCTGGAAGAATTCAAACTAATAATTTAGGCCGAAAAGGGAACGAACAAAACTATTCCTCATTGTCCCCTTAAACAAAGCTTACAACATCACAAAACTTAGTACAGTCCAACGAACAGCTGGTATTGGGACCACAGGAGCGATTCGAGTACGACAGAAGCTCTCAACGTGCACCTCCATATTTTGCCCCTAGACTTGCACATCAAATACATCGTTTCGTGTTGTGCGAGTAGACTTCGAGAGTCGGGGCTTTGGTCCCCTAAATTCTTTGGCCATTGCATAGGTAAATAATACATAGATAATGCACTTCAACGAGCACATCGCGTAGATGGCCATAGCTGTATAACATTACGATTTGGAATATTTTTTCCTTATTCCTTCATTCTCGTTGTGGATGATCTACACTCGTCGTGCTCATCAGCAGGAAGATGATAGGCGAGAAGATGAAAAATTGATTTTTTTGTTTTTTTTGGGTTATTCTGGGCTGTAACACATTTAGTAGTTGGCATTTTGCATAATATGCATAGAAAGTAATTTCTATTCTCCCATCTCAAGTATAAGAAAATGAGGCAATATGCGTTACAGAAGATGGTAGTTGGAGTAGGTACCTATAAAGACATGAGGCAATTTTGTTTGATCCCTTACAACCATTAAATTCATCCTTTACAAAGCAAAAACTATTTTTTAATCGAGCCTCGAAAATAATAAAATTATATACATTTAACTTTCTTTTGTAATAAATTTGACCATCACCTACATAGGGACATAGGGTTCCGAGAGAACGCTCTAAAGGTCAAATGTTATTGATCTAAAGTCTTATTTTTTATTTTCGTTGTCAGTTTTCTTCATATTAAGAGCGTTGTATTCACGCTGTTTGTGCTTTTGCCATTTTTGCTCTAGGACCGTCTTTTCCTCTTCATTCGCATCTTTGTATGCACTTCATTGAGAACACTGATCTTTTTTTGGAATGAAAAAAGATAATCGTGGTTCATAGGAATGAAAGATTTTCCGATAAATATATTGCGAAACTGGGTTAACTTTTTTTTTGTCACAGATGTCCTCATATAAGCGAAACATTATGGAAATGTTAAGGTCAGAGCTTAGATAGTGAAGTTTTGAATCGCGCCTACAGTAATGGGATTCTACCCTAAGAAAGCTGTCAATGTGCTCTTGAACGAAGTTAGCTCTATCTTGGGGCGTGATGTTGTGTGGTTTCTTTCTTTTTTCGGCCATCAAGTTCCGTATGCTCTCCAATCATAATCACATTTTTCATTAAAACTTCAACAACTCGGCGGCTGATTGCAAATGTACTGCAAAAAAGAAAACAATTTAAGCATATACATACTTAAATTTCCACCTCCTTCTTTTGACCACTAGAACTCTCTTGGTGTTTCTCTATGCTTTTGGACATTCTGTTACCGTCTTTTTACTTCTACACAAAGAAGATAAAAAGAGCTTCTCTTTCTCTGCATTCCTAAAACTACAATAGTTTTCAGAAATAAAGTTTTATTTCCTCTGTCGTCAAGTTTATTTGGCAATGAAATCTGCACTTCGAGCAATCGAATTTCTTAGCCCTTTTTTCTAGAACCAAAATACCTTTTGAGCTCAGGTACTGCATACCACTTACATGATTTCTTTTCATTACGTTTTTTTATTTCGAAATTCGGATTTTGCATACCTACGACGTATCCTCGTTGAGGAAACAGTTGTTGGAAGGCTTGGTTGGCTTTCAATATCATCATTATCATCGACTATGATATTGCTGCCTTGGAGTTGAACAACTGCAACAAATTTAATAAATAAATACCACATGAATTGGTTTCTCTATAAAATAACATTCTTATCATTGATTTGTGTTGCTCTTGGATTGATATGTTGGTCAGGTCCGATTCATGAAATTCATCTAAGCTATTGATATCTCTACCGAATTGTTAACAAACTGAATTTTTTAAATTATTTTTTAGATACGTTTAATCTAAAACGTACCTGCAAATGCTTTGCTTTGCATTTGGTTTTCGGTAGCACGAGTTAAGTTTGAAGCACAAGGTACATAAAAAATAATAAATGTAGCAGAGCTTTAAAGAACACACTGTGTAGCACAGCTTACGCAACCCACTGTAATCAACCACTCAAATACATTGTATTCTCTTAAATATTAAAATTCACATCCACTTCACGTTGTAAATTAGTTAAGAAGAAATTCAATAAAATTTGTAACACATTGAGCGGCATACTAAGTGTATTAATTTTTGGACTTTAAATTAAGTATTACATATCCTTGGTGAACGGCTCCTCGGTCCTAAGGAACGGAATAGATTTTTTTTAAGTGCTGAGTTACTGTGTACGGTTACCCGGACCAATAACTCCACCGTAAAACTACTTTTCTTTTTTATACGTAAGGGAGCCCCTTACACAAAATTATAAATAATATTTGGAAATTAAGTACTAACTTGGTTATTCAATGTAACGGGTTCAACGTTTAACCGTCGACATAGGCCCCGATTGCGGTTGTCGACCAATTGATCGATGAACGACATTTGACGATTGTCGATCATCGATTGTTGAATTTCATATTGTGAATATCAATTATGATTGCCATTTGTCGATTTGACAATCGATCGTTTTCGACCGCAATTTCCTTGTCGATGGTCTGCGTGTTGTGAAGCTTAAAAATTATTTTGTGAACAAACTGTAAGTAATTGATGTTGTTCTTCCTTAATGTATTTTATTAATGAAAATTTATCAAAATTATTATGCAGGGCGAAGATGATAACAAATAAAAAACAGATGGAGCAACTTGTGAAATTCATGGAGGAACATGTGGACATTGCTAAGGGTATTCGTACAAAAACTTTAGCAAAAAAAAGATTGGAGAAAATATCAAAAGAATTGACACGTTAATGGGAGAAATGGATTGAGGTAATGAGAAAACAATCATTGATGCATTTATTAACGTATGTATGTAAATTTTTTTTTTACTTTTGGATTGATTTCAAATTCAAGATAAAGAAGAAGAAATCTGATCATAATGTGGAAATGAAAGCAACTGGTGGTGGCCTAAATAAGCTCCATACCTTCAGCCACTTGGAAGAAACTGTAATAAGTCTTCTAGAAATAAATAGAATAGTGGATCCACCTTGGGTTGAGTTCGGTCAAGAGCGTGATGAAGAAAATAATGAAAATATTCACCAAGATCATTCAGGGAATGAAGATATGGATGACGCGGAACTTATGCTGAATAGCTTCATGCTTAAGCTTCACGTCACAAAAAAGTATCCCAATACGCAGCAACATATAAGTTAAAAATTCTAGTCAGAAATAAAGACAAAATGAAAAAGTACGGGAAAGATTAATTTTACTAGAGAAGCGGACCAGTGCTCAGGAGTCGTTTTATAATGATATGAAAATAATAATGAATGAAATAAAAACAATCACCAAGGCAACTGAGTTCGAAAAAAAAACGGTATTATTTGGAAAATGACACCAAGAAGGAGTTGTTGGCTCTAAAAGGGGAAAAGCTTTCAATTTTTAAAGAAGAAGGTAAAAGCCAACGAAGGGATCGCGCAATTAGACTAAAATTAAAACAACAGATTTTGGAGTTGCAAAAATAACTCAGTGGATCCACAGGATTTTGTTATGCGGATAACCGCAACTTTCTTAAAGCACTGACTTTTATTGAAAGCCTTATTTTAATAATGCTTTTTTTTATTTAGTTTTAAGTTTTATTCAGTAAATGAAGTTCCTGTTTTTTTTTTTTTTTCTGTATGATAACTTATTTTGTAATCAACACGTGATATGAATAGAATACAACATTTGTTTATTTGCTTTTTAAATAAGAGAATTCCTAATATTATTTCTTATTGCTACAGCTTCATCATTTACAGAAAGTTCGTCTTCTGAACATTCTCCGCTGTGAAATCCTGAAATCGTTTCTGTGTCATCACGCATGCCTTCCTCGATTAGGGGAACCCTATAAGCAATGCAAATATTATGCAAAGCAGCACAGATATTGGCAATTTGCGTAGCTTTATTTGGACTATAGTGCAGCTCTCGTGCTCTTAATAAATACCTAAATCTATTTTTAAGGACACCGATTGAGCGCTCTACAATGTTTCTTGCCTTTGCATGACTTTTGTTTAAAGCACTGACGAACGATGTTTCTTCTGGACCCCGATATGGTGTTATGAGGTATGGTTTGAGAGCATATCCAGCGTCTCACTTAAAGATGATCAAAATATGTATATATTATTTTTAGATGCACAAATGTATGTAAACTTTGCCATACCTAAAAGCTTAGTATTAGTATTCCCATTGTGACGCCATTTTAATTCCGACATGTTGAAAACGTAGGAATCGTCTGCCGATCCAGGATATCGAGCGTTGATATAGCGGATTCTCATGGTATCATCACAAACCTATACAAAAGTCATTAAGCATTGAGCATATAAACAAAGATTATTCCACTGAACTTACTTTCATGGCATTTACGCTATAAAAACCTTAACGATTATGATAGGCGTGTTAAAGATCTTTGTTAGGTAAAGCAACTTTGATATGCGTACCGTCTATGCATCCTATTACATCAGGTAACCCACTTTTATCAAGAAAATACATTCGCGCTCGACGTTTTTCTGCTTCCGAATATTTAACTTTTATCCATTTGGGGCAAATTCGTGTTTCTAGTACTTTGAAAACTTCCTTCAGCACTAGAGATACGGTTGACTGAACCAGACCATTCATTTCCCACACTAACTTGGTAAGATCCATGGGCACAGAACCTTAAAGCGGTAGCAAATTTGATGATATTGGGAATTGACGATACCCGTGTTATCGGTTTCAGCTTGGAGTCTATTTCTGTTTAAATGTTGGTTTCGAAAGACGAACATACTTAAGAAAACTGCAAAAGATAAGAAATAAGCTATTAAGAATATTTCCATATGAAAAAACACTCACAGTCTTTCGTCCAATTCCAAAGGGTAAGAAGCATCGCTTATTCCCCTCCTTCTTCGGGCCATTTCCAAACATTCGCTTGCACTTTCTTCGTCGGATTCACCGAACCACAGCTCTATTAAACTCATTTTAATAATTTATTTAAAGATAAAATTCACGAAAAGCAGCAGCAACAATAATGTTTACACAACCAACTGTCAAAATATATAATATTCACAATATGCATGTTCGTAGTTCACAATTATACATATTTTTATCGATTGAGTTACGCAATACGAAAGATGAAATAAATCGATACAATCGACTTTTGTCGAGTCGATTAACAATCGACAACCGCAATCGGGGCCATAGACAAATGTTATTAAACGGTAATCTTCAATTACTTTTGATACAGTGCTGTTGCTTAGAACCAAAATGTGTCAAGTGTTGTCCGCTTTCATTATGGGTGAACAGAGTATTAGAGCGAAATGTGATAAGTGCGGTTACCACATATTGTATTGTTAAATTAATGTCATGTGTCTGTTAATACCTGTTTGAATTGTTTCCTACGGGATTTCTGTTACTTATGTATAAAAAAAACAATATTTTAGCACATGAAAAACTTCTTTGAGCTGAATCGAATGGCATACTTAACTCATTTTTGGAAATAAATGCACTTAACACATTTGTGCGCTAAGCCATCGATACGATAATTATGGATGGGTTTGATACTTTTGTGGGTATGCAATTTGTACGTATGTAGGAAATCGGTTTTATCTGTTTATTTATGTATTTCGATGTAAAATAGATTTAGTTAATATGTAATACATTTTTTAAACTTTGGATTTCAGGTTTCAAAAGATTTCCTTTTGTGTTTCTCTTAAGCTTCTTTATTTGTCCACTTACAAATTTTACGTAGTAAGACAAGAATCATAAGTGAAAGAGCTTTAATCCGATGATCACTACACTCCGTCGAATACAACCAAGTTTTTTTCAAAAATTCCAGTACCTCTTATACGGTACATTTCGATACTATGTCTGCTTTAATATTTGAAATATGCCGGAAATTCAAATAAATATTTTCAATAATTTATACATGTCTCTTACATATGCTATAAAATAGATCTGACGGTGGTAACAAACTTCCAAAATCCAAATCAGAACTGAAAGATTTATAATATAAAAGCAGCTCTGAATCTGAATTATTTATCTATTTTTAGCATTATTTTAGAACAATTGGTACATGGCATTTTCATCATTTTGAATAATTTAAAGCAGCAGTAACCAGCAAAGTATAATACCTTATGGAAGCATTTATTGAACTTGAAATTTCTCTTCTGGTACGAAAAAAAACTTTCGCTGCTAGGCTTTAAATTTTATTCGGATTCGTATTCTAAAACTGAATCACAATTTGCTGTTTCATTTATGTATGTATGTATGTACATATGTATATTTGGCACGGCAGCTCATGGAGAGCCAAGGCCTAGCTTCTGTTATATTCTTTGCACGCATGGCTGTTTCTTATTATTTTTTGACTCTATGCTGCTGCAAAAAATTGTTGACCAATCAGTGTCTAATATTTCATCAGAATCCTTTTGTCAGTTGGAAAATTTTGATGAAAATATTAAATTTATCGATATAATTTTAGCGATTATTGAATTGAATTTAAAGAGAATGGGATTTGGTTTATTTGCATTTCTGCAACGGACATGTGAAAAAAAAAAATGTTCAAATGGATCTTGCTGTAATTGATTGAGGCGGAAATAAAGAAAATCACTGTTTTCTTGAAAAAGATCATCTGCGAATGATTAAATGGAGGAAATTGTTAAAGCCATACCGTCAAAGCAAAATGCCATATCCTTCAGTTTTACTAACTTAATGTTAGTCATTAAATGCCTCATTTTAATTAAAAATGCATTCAGTTTTCTATTTAAAATGTCAAACAAGGTGTTAATTTTCATAATGAAATTCGAAGCAGATAGAGCCTTTTCGCTGGTTTCCTTTGAGAAACATTCCCATCATATAACGCTTTTATTCCCAAAGCCATCGAATGTGAACAAATTTGAGTAGCCAAAGAAACCCCCATTTTATGAAAGTAATTAGGCTGTATGTGTGCTGGTGTAAGTTTTGTACAATGCCTTACGATTTTACCTGAATCACACGAATACAGCTCTTTAATAACTTTCCAACTCATAACACCGCTATCTGGCAAAAGAAAATCAGAGTCTATAAGTCGATGTCTTATAGACTTTAAAAGGAGAGGTACATCAAAGCGTAAATAATACCATAAATACGCAAACTGAAGTCGCGCTCTTAGGCTTTCGTTCGGCACCGTAATCCACAAACCCATCAATCCGATCGTCAACGTTATTGTAAGTCAAATTTTCTTCTATACACATTTCAACGAAAATAAGACAGACATTTTTACTTTGTTCATCTAGTAAATGAACATGATATTTTATCCTGGATAAAATGTTGTCGTCGAAACCTGGGGAGAGATTTTTAATTTCCATCCATTTATAAAGTGAATTCGGGCGCAGCAAATGAAAACTTAAGCTTTCTTTCATATAATTATAAAGAGATCTATTTCGAAAAAACAGGCGCTGAGATATCCATTTTTCTTTCTCATTGTAGGTTTTGTTCTTCCATAAAAGCATTTTGCAAAACGTTTTTGAGTAATCACTAGGGCAACCGGAAATATGCAAAAGCACTTTTTTTTTTTGGGAGGTCGTATTAGAAATTGGATTACAGAGAAATACGTTTTATACAAAACTAAGCATTTTGAGCCCTATTCGTTAGGGCATATTTGTGCATATTTAGGGTATAAATGCATATTTTTGCATATTTCACTTTTAAGAGCATATTTCGGCATATTTTAGCATATTTGTGAATTTTTTCAATATTTTTGCTTATTTGCCCTTTTTTCATCAACTGTTTGTGTGAAGAAAAAAAAATGTATATTTGCGGAGCTGCACACCAGCAGGGACAATTGAAGCACCCAGTGCAACAACCAGATAACTCTATTTTTTGCGAAATATGTTTTGTAATGCAGAAATACAAAAAAAAAAAATATCCTGCGTCCTTCGGTGTACAAAAAAGACATCTACGTTGACTCTTGTATAAGTAAACTCGCTTTTGGGGTTATCACTGTTTCCAAAACGGAGCAAGAATAAGCCATCTCCTGGAGTTGTTCAAAAAGTTCAAAAAGTGGAGTTATCTGGTTGTTGCACTGGGTGCTTCAATTTGTTCACTATGTGGCTGCCTATATACACAGCTGCGCGAGTAAACCCTTTTACCATTTGCATATGACAAGTTATATAATTTTTGTTGTAATTTCCTAGACATCTGAGCAGTGCGAATACTACGCAGCTATGAAAGTACTTTTCTATTTTCGTTTCATTATAGGGAGAAAAATAAAGACCAAACTGTCAAATGTTTTGGAAAAAAACAGTGGTTTTAAGACTTTAAAAGAAATTTCCAGTTGTCTGTCCGGACAAAATTCAACAGTGAACAAATACACAGTCTCTGAGATAATGGCATTTAAATTTGCGCCTATTACATCCGTTGAGGTAGAAAGAAAATTTTCTATGTACAAAAATGCCTTTAGAGCAAATAGACAAAGTTTTCGTTTTGACAATTTAAGCAAAATTATTTGCATTTATTGCAACAAAAATTTAAATTAATTATAATGCAAGAAGAATTTTTATATATTTAAGTTAATTCTTATTTTGTTGTATTTCCTCAGATAAAAATTATTTAACTCTCTCAGCGTAGCTGGTAAAAAATTTGAACCACATTTTTTGACACTTGCGCAGCGGTGGTACATATTTTGAACCACAAACCTTCCGTTGTTTTGAAACTTTCGCAAAGGTTTTATAATGGTACCCTGTATTCTATCAGCATTAATAACTGTTTTTTCACATTCCTTTTGACTAGACGTTGTTTACGTTGTAAATAAGACGTCCATTATCGCAGTATTGTGAAGGTTGCATCATCGCTTGTCACGCTGAAGGTTCCAGGTTCGAATCCCGATGTCACAAAAAAAAAAGTCGGTCAATTGCGAAAAAAGCTGACGTCAACTCTACTGTATAGGCATTACACTGGCAGTAGGGTTGGCAATGGCTTAAAAGTGTTGATCGTACTAATGCCATCAGGATGTTCGAAAGAAATACTGTGAATTATAAGCAATGGCAACAGAACCAATAATTCTCCCCAGTCATTCTGGTCACCACCCTCGGAGCAAAAAGACTGAGACCTAATATCACCTGAGTTTCAAAATCACTACACCAACACTAGTGCTGTGTGAATAGGATCATAAGGGTATTCATAACCCCTTTAGCACTAGTGAATTATAAAAAAAAAAGAAAAAAAAAAGGTAGTCGGATTGTGATGATAAATTACTTTTTGTACAGAAAAAAATATCTTGCCACATTAGGGGGTATATTTTTTTAAATCCGTCGTCGCTGAAAGAGTTAAAAATAATATTTTTCGTGATTTTTCCAGTTTTCAATAGTTTTTAGAGCATTTTTTAAGAGCATATAACGTCTTTTTTAGAGCATATTTAAAGCGCTATAAACGGTTTTGTAAGAGCATATTTCCGGTTGCCCTAGTAATCACTTATGTAAGACCCCAATTTCTCAATATGCTTTAAAGTTGTTTCCTTTCCCGTCTTTGATTTTCTTCTTCTTAAGTGTTCTTATCTTGCTTATGCTATTTGTTTGATCCAATTTGTTATTCTTAGAGGTTTTTTTTTAATTTCAGAATTTCGCATTTGTTAAGGTTAATTTATTTTTGGCAGTATTTATTAAAGCACCAAACCTGCTCAGGATAATTTTGTATAGGTTTAGTTGTTTGTAAATGGTTATCTGAAAGATTTACAAATTCTTACAATAAAAGATCAGTGTGCATCGGTTTTAGATAAGTATGTTTTTTGGAATTTAGAATGAAGAATAAGAGTTTTTGAGTTTTCTTTTCTTTACAAAATTAACGTTAAAATGTTTTTCGCACACGTATAATTTTTTCTTCTTTCTTACAAACCCATTTTCCCATTTTCTGTATAGATGTGTTTTGGCGGTATTAGGAAATTGAAAAAATTTTCTTTCAGGAAATTCTAGTCTGTTAGCTTTACAACTAGCGACACAACATTGTGCTCTATAACCTGGTCTTTTGCTCATTTACATGTATTAAGCAAAAATTTGCATAAGCAATGCATATGCAAAAGTCGAATATATGTATATGCGAGTCTAACGTTCTTTTAGCGTCATCAGATGCGATTTTTGCTCGTTTATCTTCTGAACACCGTTTTGGGACAGTACGCATATGCGACAGTAACCATATGTGGACGATATGCGAAACCCCGATCGTAAATCAATTTGCGACTTTTCCGCATATCGTCTGAACACTCTCTTGTGACAATTTGCAACATTATGCGACCATTTACGACCGCACAAAATCATGACATTGCATATTCTTCCATTTTCGAGCAAATCAGTTGTTGTGATTCTTGTTTTTACTCGGTCAGCTGCTTCAGTCCCTGTATTTGGTTTGTCATATTACTACTTTGTTTTGTGCGTAGGAACGTTTTTAAGGTTCTGTACCTAAGAGGTATATATTTAGGTATGTATTGGTGATGATATGAAAGTAAAAACAAGGCTTGTTTTCAATTCTAGCTACCTACACGAAATGTGAGAAAAAAACTAAATAATTATTTAAATAAAAATAAATTTTCAATATACAACGTTTTTAAGACAGACTAAGAAGTAAACATTTTTCCTTGCCCCATACAAATTCAGATTCCTAACGCTATATACAGATAGTCCTGAAAATTGGTTTTTGTGAACTCTTAAAAGCTATGAAAATAATTGTAAGATTTAAAACAATAGAGTTGCCACACATTCGAACTCGAAGGAATAATTTGATGTCCACAATAGCTATAGACTACCCAGAAATGGAAAATATTAATTCCGAATCCTTAGTATTTTTCAAAGACGTTACCGAAGAAATGAGCTCTGAAAAAAATGTGACAATATCAGAGGTAATTTTAATATCGCATGCCATCAAAGAGCAATGTGTAGAATTTCTAAAGAGTGACACTCTTCCTCAATGTGTGCGTAAAATGGTACAAATTCTTTCAGATGAATTGGCTAAACGATTTTTGAACGTAGAGGACAACAATGTTTACGCAGAGAGTACACTGCTAGACCCAAGGTTTAAGAGATATGGCTTTGTAAACGAACATTCTTTCAATAGAGCGTGCAATAACGTGAAAGCCTTGGTAAGCAGTGTCCAGATAAGGTCTCTGCAGCAAAATTTTGAAGAGGAGCCAGTAGTGGTACCTCCGTCCCCGAAAAGAACGCGTAGCATTTAAGCGAAATTATTAAAAATGCAAATCCTATGGTGGTAGGTATAATCGAAGTTGACAAATACCTTCAAGAGCCTTTGTTGCCACGTAATAGGGACCCACGATAAAAAAGATGCTTATCCCAGACTTTACAAAGTGGTAAAGAAAAGACTGTGTTTTGAACGTGTTTTTTTTTTTTTTTTCAAAGTTTGGTCATATTTTGGTTGAAAGAAGGAACAGACTAAGTGAAAAAAAGTATCTATTTTTAAATTGCAATATGGAACAAATATAAGTATGCGTTTGCTTCATTTCTTTTTTTAATTCTTGCACCAAGCATAATTTCATTTTGTAATTACCAAATATATTATTTTCTACCAATGTTGATAACTATTTATCAAGTTTTAATTTACCTTTATTATGTACATATGTACGCACTCTTTCCCACAGAAAATTAAACTTTACAACATAACATACCCTATTTATCACCACATTTATGTTTACCGTCAAACATTCTTATAAATATTGTCATTCAAATACATCACTGTAAACATTTATGCATTTATATGTAAATACATATGTAATACATATTATGTATAATACATAAACTAATAAAAACTAAAATGTGCAAAATGTATATTTAATCTCTTACATCAATGCACCACCGTTCGTACGAGTATTTACAATAAAACACAAATGCTTAATGCCGGAGAAGTAAGTATGTTTATAAAAAAAAATTCCAAATTATTTAAATTTTCCCAGCTCTTCATCATTCATTCACATATGTGACACCACTTGCAATGCTATCCAAATTTCGTCGTATGGGAGTCATACTGGTGTGACAACATATACACCTCAGGTGAAGTGGGACATGTGAAAATGGTCATTATTTTGTGAAAACGACTGTCAGAACCCTAACGAACAGACTGAAAGTGAGTTAATATTGCATTGTCATCCAGTTCTGACATATGCTTAAAATTGCAAGTCTCTAGCTCATCGGGAAGTTAGTTAAAAATCAATTGCAAGATTTTTACTGAACAGACAGACACCATAGCGAACTAATAAAAACGTTTTAAAAATATGTGTAGGTAAACAAAAATTCTAGATCGAGATCGTCCTGCCGTCAAATAGATGGCATTGACTTTTATAGTGGTGATTTTTATTTTAACTGTTCACTTTCTATAAAACTTTTAGTTATCAGGATTTAAAAGGGGCTATTAAAGGAACAGAACTTTTGCAGCAAATCTAATGCTAATAGTAGAAACACATTGACACAGCAACAGCACACAGCAACTTTAACAGTCGCAGCAAAAAGGCAGCCAACGTGATGTGAAACACATTAGCACAGCACAACAGTACACAGCAAAAATTGACATTTTAGAATTAACTTGTGTATTTTGAAAGCAAAAAGTGAATTAAAAAAGTTGAAATGATTGCTCCGTACGACTTAATGCAAATATTTTGCTTAATCAGTGTTGCATTTATGTCGTACTCTCGAGTAGTTTACATAATCATTGCTAGTAATTGGTTCTAAAATGTTCGCTGCTGCTGTCAAAGTGTTTCTACTATAAAATAGCAATAGCAGCCCACTTTCTTTTAGACATTTTTAATTAATGTTTGAGACGAGAAACGTCAAAAATCACACTAAAAATACACACAAGACAAATGTTCGCAAACCTGCATATGATTGCAAATCTGTGTTATGCAAATTGTGCCTCATATCGTCTGAACACCTCGCATATAGGCCACAAAATTAGCGATCCCATTTGCGGAAATGTCACATGCGAGCACCTTCATCGCAAATGCATTTACGATTTTTGGAGCAAAAGTCGCATATCGTCTGAACACGTCTATATGCGAGTTTGCCGTACCCGTACGTTTAGAATTTGAGACACATTTGCGAGTTTTTTCGTGACGTCAGCACTCGCATATTTATGGGATTTTTGCATACCGTCTGCTCGTAGCTTAACCCTTGTCCGGGCAAAGAATATTACTTATACAAACGAACCTATGTGTCCGATAGACATATGCTGAAAATATCGAATAAAATCCAAATGATACATTTTTTTTTTTAATTTCTATTAGAAATTATGTACTTTTTTTTACTTAGTCAATTTTTTTTATTATGCTTTTAGAAGCTTAGCTTCACTGAAAACGGAAACTCCCTACAAACGTATCAATATGTTTTTCTCAAAACGAACGAATGACAAATGATAAAATAGTAGGCAGTCTCTGAAGGTTTGTCAAGAAAGTAGCAGTCCTTTTTGTATTGAGTAATAACACTTACGGCAAATGTTTCGTAGAAAGAACAAAGAAAGAGAGTTCGAAAAATGCAACAATGATATGCCTTCGCTGTTATATCGTTTTTAGTTGACTTAATCGAATGTGTCTAATGGACACTGCTGCCCGTTTACGTCCTAAAAATGTGTTTTAACTGTTTTTTTTTTTAATATAATCTAATATACTTTTTTTTTATGAAAATATTCGTTAAAGCACCAAAGGAAAAGTCTTAAATCGACAAGTCTTAATATGATATCCTTTTCGAAATATCACAAGAAAACATAAGCAGTGTGTCCATTAGGCACACGTTGCCCGGACAAGGGTTAACTCCACAGCCTATATTTGTCTCAAAATCGCATTAGCATAAAGATAAGCCACCTTTCGAACTCAAAGGTCTAATCATGAGTGATGTGATGAACGAACAAATTAATTTTCTATCTACAAGAGCACAGCACTTGCAGTCCACCAGGCACAGGCACACACTTCCTCCCTTATTCTTCTTACAAAAGAATATGGAGGCAAAACAAGCGAAGAAGATTAATGTGTGTGGAAAGAAAACGAAAATAAATACAGTTTTCCCCGCTTAATTGAGCCGACCATTTTGTCCGATTTTTTCGACCAATTATCCGAGTGTTCAATTAAAGAAAACCCGCTTAATTGCTTCTATAGTGCAATTAAACGAGATTTCCTTAATTGAGCCAGTAAGTCAATTAAACGATGTTATATTCGAAAACTGTGATGAAAATGGGTCCGTTCTGATTTCTAGACCATCTGAAGTTTCAAATAAAGAGAGCATTCTGATTCGACAACAGCCTGAGATTTAATAGATGAGCAAGACAACTTTTGTAAAGTAGTGGACTGGAAAATTCTTGTCTTAACTCATTTGAAATTTTAAAATATCCTGTCAGTTGAAAATTGTCACAAAACAGCTGTTATGCCAAACGTATTTCTGCAAGATTGCTGAACTTTGGAAGACATTTTTTTTTTGTACTTGGACGAATATTGGTTTAAATTAATAGTTTAATCTTCCCACAGTTTTATTGTATTATAATATTCATCGATTTTGTAGTCTTCAGCAAATTGTTGAGCTCAAATGATTACACTTAACCTGTGATATAAGTAAACTGCTTTTGAAACAGCGCATAAGTGTATTACTTTCATAAAATGTTACCTTCAGAGCAGTTCGTGTTTTATTATTGTGCGCAGATTTTAAGTTACAAAGCAACTTCAATGCGAGAAACAAAAGTAAAAATGTTGTTTTGACTTGGATGTCATATCTGACGTTGTCTTATTTTTCAGTCAAGTTTCAGCGTTCCGTATAGGGATGAGCGATGTTGGCAAAACATCGATGTCAACATCGACGACTGAACATCGATGATCGATAATAATCGAACTCAAAACATCGATGTTTTAGGACGAATTTATAGAATGCCGATTATTGGGATAAAAAACCACATACTTGAATACATCTACTAGGTATCGTATTAGCAATAAGGAACAAGTTTTAACAAACAGAAGATAAAAGTACGTAACTAAATATAAGTTTAGGGACATTATGTAATATACATACAACAAATATGTACATACATATATAAAATATTCCAAAATTGTTTGTCTATTGACTGTAAAAATAATATTTTTAAAAGAAGTTTCCCCTTCAGACTATTGTGTTGTTGACAGAGTGTATATTTCGCTTTTGAAAACAATCTCTCAGAGGCTGTGGATGTAGCTGTGCAGCTTAAATATCAGTTATAGTCAGTACTTTACCATAAGCGAAAGGCAATGGAATGCAGCCATACCGCCTCTTCTCATAGTAATATATAGGTATAAGGCAAAGCAGGCTGTCTTAAATTAAAAAAAGAAAAAAAGATTCAAAATCTTTAATTAAGAGTCGGTTCTCTTTTGCCAACATCGAAGGCCGATGTTTTGTTCTTAACATCGATTATGCGATATTTGACATACTTCAACATCGATGTTAAAACATCGAAGTTTGGTCCCTCAACTTCGATGTTTTGTGAACATCGATGAACATCGCTCATCCCTAGTTCCGTATTCTATCTGAAATTTTAGATATCTAGAAATCGAAACGTGCCCAATAAGCTTTGTTGTCAAATGAATCGCGCTATCAGAATTGGAATATGACAAACTACAGCTCGCTGCCATCTGTTGTGCAGTGCTGTCAACTTCAATGTGAAAACAGCGCTCCGGAATTACTAGAATTTGTCCATCTTTTTGTTATAATTTTTTGTTTGTCGCCGATCAATTAACCGACAAATTTGGATGCATTTAGTTTGTTTGGTATACATTTTTAAGACCAATTAAGCGGGTAAATCAATTAAGCGAGGTTCAATTAAGCGGGGATCACTGTATGCTCCTATACTAGAAAAATGGCCTGGCTAGTGAAATTTTTTTCTGCTACACGATTTTGTTCTACAGGCGGCATCTGTATACTCTTTATCGGTGGCCATAGTAAGGCTCTTGACCTGCTGCCTAGGGATTTGGCCTCGACCACAACTGACTACACGACTCCCATACCTTAATTCAATTATAATATTCAGGTTCACTTTCCGGAAAGGTCGGATTGGAACAATAACCTACTCCTATCAAAATACCAAGTATCGATCTTCACCGATGGCTCCAAGATGGAGTGTGGCGTTGGAGCAGGTGTCTTCTCTGCGGAACTGAACTTATCTAAATCGTACCGCCTCCCAGACTCTTCGAGTGCCTCCAGGTGGAGGTACTAGCGATTAGAGAGGCCTGTAAGATACCACAAACAACATGGGAATCTTTATTGATAGCCAGGCTGCCATCAAAGCGCTTCACTCACTTACTTCGTCCTCTAAATTAGTAGAACAGTGTAAGGAAACTCTTCTTTGAGTTCCCGGCCATAGTAACATAGAGGGGAACAAGAGAGCCGACGCGTTAGCCAGATATGGTTCTACCCTGGATGTCTCCCTTGCGGAGTCAGTCTGCTCCCCGATGGGGCTCATCAAGGGCAACATTTTCTAACACTTTCTCTTTATTGCCAACTCTAGGTAAAAAAGTCTAGCAACCTGTGCCATATCCAGAAAGACATGGCGGACCATGTCAATAAAAACAGGATGAATGACTTAATCAGTAGGAACCGCACCGAGACACCAAGAATCACAGCACGGGCCTCTGGCCAATTGGTCCACAAGCTGCCAAATTATGCATCCCGTTCAACCCCCACTGCCTTAGTTGCGGTAATTCACACGAAAAGGAAACCATATTTCACTTTCTCTCCCAGCACTAGCCAGAGCCAGACAGCTCACCCTCGGAAAATTCTTTTCACGTACGTTTTGGTATCAAAAGGCTGACGCACGCTACTTATATCTCTGGCAGGTTCACCAGTTTCAACCACTTGTACCTACCTACCTTCACCTAAGAATAAAGAATAACAAGCGAGGAAGAAATGAATGTTTGTGAAAAGAAAACGGAAAGAAATCTGCACCTAGTAAGTATGCTACAAATATGGCCCGGTGGTTAATGTGAACATGATATATTTTTCTGATGTTGCAACATTAGCAAGCCACATTTGTAGCATACTTATAGGAGCAGATTTCTTTTCGTTTTCTTTTCACAAACATTTATTTCTTCTTCGCTTATTTTTCCATATTCTTCGCTAGATTTTTGTAAGAAGAATAAGGGAGGAAGTGTATTCGCATGCCCGCTTGTGCTCAACCTACTAATATTATAAATGTGAAAGTTTGAATGTTTGGATGTTTGGATGTTTGTTCCTCCGTAACGCCTAAACGGCTGAACGGATTTTGATGAAACTTCGTGAGTAGGTAGTCTATGTCCAGGAGAAGCGCATAGACTAATTTTTATTTCTTAATTTGTATTTCTTAAAATTCATATTTCTTTAGGAAACATCCATTAAGTGACCTGCGCTGCGCAGCACACAGTCAGTGGCACATCGAAGGGATCGTAAATCATGATCGTGTGCGCGACAAGGGTGGTTTTTCCTTTTTCCTTTTTTTGTTGCTTCGTTTTATTTGTGGTGGGTATGTGTATCTTTGCCTCTAAATGATCGGATCTCACTCGCTATTCACAGGGAAAGGGTTTTTATGGTGATGTAGTTGTTGGCGTGGCAGATTCAATTCAATTTTTCGAGTAGGTAAAAAGAAGTATCCCACTGCAGGAATAAAAAATGACGTAGGGTATGTAAATAAAAAGCAAATTACTAATCTTTTTTGTTTTTTTTTTTTTGACTATGTTAGGTATTTGAATGGATCTCATGGTGTTCCCCGCTATGGGAGGAATTCGTAAGGACATGAAAATAATGAAAGTGTGATGAGTGAGGTGGGTAAGTTTTAACTTGGTTTTGTTTAAGACCCATTGAAAAACTCCAAGTTTAGGATCTTAGCCGAATATTGGCGAAGTAGTAGGAAGTACGAGTATTATCCGAGAGTCATCCTGCGATTTTACAATTGAGGTATTATATTTTTTCACACCGCTTCGAGAATATGAAGTAGATCATGTCCGCAAACGACGCTACGACCTAATTAGCAGGGTTTTTAAACTTTTTAGAGATATCCGGAGTGCCGTCTCATAAACTGGTGCTTCGGTTTTGCTGATACGTAACCTTGATGCTCCAAGAACCAAGACTATACAATAGTATCAGGCTGTGCATCGCAGAGTTGGAGAGAAATGTGGTCAAGGCAACAATTCTCACCGGAATGCCCAAAGGAGAGAGCATTCCTATAACACTTAACAATTTGCCCTTTCAATTTAAAAGACGACAGTTTTCTCTAAAAGCCACATTTTAAATGACGTAAGTGCAGTGTATCGGGATGTACTACAGTGAAGTACAAAGTGTCAGAAAAGAGAAATAAAGTCGCAATTTTGTGATAGACCTGGAAGGAAGGTGAACTAGCGCACGACGAAACAACAAGGAGCCTGAGAGAATGGCAGTAGAGTTGGCACCTGTCAACCAAAGGCCGATGGACATATCGTCTTATCCTTATTACTAAAACTTCGTTACACGGATCTTAACGGGACATTGCTATTTCCAATCAAATCGATCGGTTCAATAACGCTGACTCTCCAATTTACCCATGTTGCGCAGACACAGTAGATATAGGTAGGTAGGTAGAACTGATTGTTTGGTAAAGTCCTGTCATGACACAATTTGCGCGGGTGCACTGATTTGAAACCACAACTCACGTGACCTTGATATTTATGGGAGTGGTAGGGGGGCACAGTAGAAGACGTGGGGTATGTTTTCTTCCAGTGACCACGGTTCTATACTCAACGGGAGATATTGATAAAGTGGAGTGCAGTGCGCAGGTTTGCCAAAAGCATGTACGTAGAGCTGATACGGCTGGAAATGGAAAGAAGAGAAACTCGAGATAGGCAACAGAACTAAGTGGCAAGCAGATAATGCCAACTTATAAATGATCGACAAACACACACAGCTTAAATGTAATTACAATCCCAATCAAACACGCTGGGACACGCATACACCTATGTATGGTATTTTTCAACACGATTAGATTTTGAGCACAATCGGTCCAGCGGATATTGAGATATTTGAAGAAATGTTTTTAAATAATGTGTGGGTGGACAATACAAGCAAGCTGTAGTTTATCTACGGAAGTTATTTATCAATGCTGTTCTTGCTTTGATGTTGTTTTCCTTCTTTTTTGCTAGTGGTTGTATTAAAAGTGAATGGCAGGTAGTCAATAATATTCTGAACCAATCCTTCTCTTCTAAAAAAAACCTACCGCTATTCGTGTAAATGGCTGTGTACTTACTAATAAACTTGATATTGGTAATGCCTTCCACAACAACTTCACTTCATTAGCTAACAATTGACCAGCATAAACAGTTCAACAAAGTTGCGGATCGTGCAGGATTTTTGGTAGCTTTTATGAGCCGTTGCAAAGAAATAGTTTTGTCTTCGAGCCTATAACTGCTCTCGAACATTTAAAGGCAATTGATTCTCTAAAGAACTCTAGTGCTTGTGGTTGTGATTGCATTTGTAATGTTATTCTAAAACGTTGGTGTTTTAGCTGTTATTTTTAACCGCAGCATATTTTTAGGAGTTTTTCCTGACTCTCTCAAATGGGCCGACGTAGTTATACTTTCTAAAAAAGGTTCTGCAGAGGATTTGAGCAATTATAAGCCAATCTCACTTTCTTCTGTTGCTAGCAAAGTCTTTGAAAAAACTGTTAAAGTGAGGATTGTATCTAAGTTTTTTTAGCTCGGTGCAATTTGGCTTTCAGCACTGAAAATCAACAGAAGACGCCTTCTTACGTTTTTACTCAAATATTCTCTCGAATCTTGATTCTAAAAAGTTCGCCGGTGGACTTTTTGTTGATATTACAAAAGTCACTAACCACTTGAGAAACTTGAAAAAGCTGGATTTCTTGGCTGCATGCTCACCTCATTTAGATCTTACCTTACCAATCGCTCTCAAAGAGTGCAGATTGGCGTAACGAGGAGTGATATCCAGTTCATCAATTTGGAAGTTCCTCAAGCTTCCGTGTAAGGACCCATTTTATTCTCATCTGCCTTCGCCGATGATATTGGATGTTCCTATGATTCCGATAATACGTTAAATTTGATTTGATATCTGCACATAGCTTGAGCTCTAAACAATAATTATGTTCTTCAATTTATCTACTCAGATCGGTAACAATGTTGAAGTTTACTTTTACGCACCGGAATGCCTAAGATTAAAACTGCCAAATTGTTCTTGTGCCTCCGCGTTATCCCTTCCACCTTTTTGTAGCACTCTCAATTGCAGTGATAAGTGTTTTCTGATCGAGAATGTGGAGGAGTTTAAGTACATAGGGCTAATTATACCGATAC
Organism: Criorhina ranunculi; assembly: GCA_951813785.1. Lineage (NCBI taxonomy): Eukaryota > Metazoa > Arthropoda > Insecta > Diptera > Syrphidae > Criorhina > Criorhina ranunculi. Next base: position 27,136,317 of record OX638382.1, on the reverse strand, counting down.
GAGGATGAGCTTTACTAATGATACGGAGTCCTTGAGGAAATATTTTCGTTATACACTCCGTCATTTTTATTTGTATAACCTGAAAAGTGTTTGTTCTAATAGACTACCACGAACTTAGTATTATTGTTTATCATTCGAGGCTTCAATATGGTATTTCATGTTGGGGTGGAACGCATTTGAATAAAATTAAACCACTTTTAACATTGCAAAAAATGTTTTAAGAATGATATGCCAAAAACACCGTCGACATCTTACCTTTCCATTTTTTTCTTATGAAAATTCTCCCAGTCCATTGATCTGACAGCCATTTCAACGTAACCTAACCTATGCTTGTTTTGAATAAATTTTATCTGACTTGCTGGTGTCACTTCATGTACCTTTTTTTTGCTTTTTTCTTCTTTTTGTATCTTGTATCACCCCACCCACAGTTAAATTTTCTGATCATACAGCTCATTGAAGTGGCATTTGACACTATTTAAATTCTTAAAATATATGTAAATAAAAAATGTCATTTATATTATTAATAATTCTTTTCAAAATAACTTTAATTCATAATCTGTGAATTATGTAAGTATTTAAATTTTGTATGAAATAAAAAATCAAATCTAATCTTAAATTGTACAGTTTTGAATCCGAAGTTCACAAATTTTATGCAGGGTTAAGGTCATTGCTTTTATGTCCATTCCAAAAATGTATATTTTTAAGCTGCAGTCTATTGAGTTGCTGACCTAGCCGTAAGGTTCGGATTATCGTGCATGAATTTTCATGTTAGAGGAAGAATTTCATCACAATATTGCTCCGTATTATTCTTCACCGGTGTATTTGTACTTGTGTTGATCAGACTTTCATACACAATGTATGTTTGTTATTGACTTACACACATCCAACAGATCGCTTCAATAAATATTTTTCTTGGGCAGTGTTTGTAAGTGATATTTTCCCTCAAACTTAATCGGATTATAATTTATAAATTTTAACACGGAAGCCCACAAATTTATCTACAAATACGTTCTAGAACTCTTATGAGCTCAAGCCAAAGGTTTAATAACAAATTTTCATAAGTCAAGTTTTATACTTCATATTCATAGACAAAATTGTTCTAATAACTCAGGTTTACGACTATTATTTAATTAAAACTCAGTTAACATATGTGTGTGCATTAAAGTACTCATTGTGCCAAAATTGCAACTAGAATGGATATAAACGCGTGTGCTATAAACTTTTTTTTCTCTTAAAAACAAAATCTCAATCTACGGTATTTGTTTCTCAGTTGTAGTACAGATCTTACGAAACATAACCTTACCATCATAACTCGAAGGGCTACCTTAACTGCACTGGTCATTATAAATAACAAACCTTAACATTACCATAGACACATGCATACAAGAATGTAAGTACAAATGCACATATGTACATAAGTACGTGCAAAATTTGTTTCGAAACGTGCGAGCAACGAAAATGATTACTTGAGGCCAATAGGTCATTGGGAGTGAATTCAATCTGCAGCTTTCCACCTTTGCCTTCATAGTCTTCTTCACACTCACACTACAAATGACAAAAAGAGTGAATAGTTAACTGCACACATGCACATAATTTGTTATGTGTATTAGAAACAAATGTTTTATTGACTGCTGCAACAATACGGTATGGTAGGTGCATATATGCGACTACGTACGTCTTAAATTAGAAAATGTATTACATTGATACATATTTATGTATTGCTAGTCTTATATTTACATTCATTAAAACATTAAGTCAAGAGTAAATTAATTTATTTTACGATACTGACAAGGTAAAAAGATTCACGCTTATTAGAGAGTCGGTTGATGCATCCGGACATTCAACTGGATATGTACTTACCTACAGATATAAAAATAATTATTATAACAAGCCTAAGAGTGACTGGTCTCTAGTGACACTGCTAATTGCTTTTTTAGCTTCCGGGTTTTAATAATAGTCACCCTTATAGCAACCAATGAAAAGCGAACGTAATTTGCTGTAAGACCTGTGAATGGACATCATTAACGATATATTACAGATATTGTGTTGTTGCTTTCAATAAGGGGAATTCGAAAAAATATTACCTATTGCAGAACTGACGCGACTTTCGAAGAAGTTTGATGCCACTTTTCCAGTCATGTCCGATTAAATATCGTCACGTGAATTATTATTTTACCAAAATTGTGTTGTCATTGTCACCCTAGGTTTATGTGGGCGCTCTTCCGATGTGTAAAATCAGAATTTTCCTATCTATAATAGTTTTCGAGATATTCAATGTCCATTTTGTCCTTACTTACTTAAGGTGACGCTACAGTCCGGGGTGGACCTTGGCTTCGACCTACAAGCGTGTCCAGCCAGCTCGATCTTTAACTAGCTATTTCCAGTTTCTCACTCCACTTGCGTATTCCTCTACTGCGCCATACCTCGGGGACGGATTCGAAGATTTTCTAGGCGGAACATGGTTGTCCATCCGTTCAACATCCCTCAGACACCTCAGTCGTGAAACCTTCACACTTCTAGCTAAGTAGATGTCGCTATACAGCCAGTACAGTTCTTCATTTTATCTTCTCCTCCACTCACCGTCTATGCAGATGGGAACGGAAATCACCCGAGGAATTTTTCTTTGAACACAGCTAAGAGCAACCTCATCCAGGAGGACTGGGATAATTAAGGTCTTACAACGGGTCGCTTTAGTTGTTCGAGATAGGGCTTTGCTGGTGTGAGTAGACCGCTAGTTAAAATAAAATAAACACACTCTTTTTGAAATAAACACACTTATTTCTTTATTTGACAGTTCGTTCTAAACGCGACTGTAACAGCCAGTGTGCTCATAATAACTGATGGAGAAGAATTAAAAGGAATGAAAAGGGTAAAACTGTGATAAAGGGTGATGAGTGTATCTGGTTGTGTGGTTGATGCACTCGTACATAGCATGCGTTAGTGACACTAGCCTTAGTCTTCTTAGCCCAAAGTAGCAGCGATTGGCAAGAGTTATTCTTAGTTTGGTCCCAGCGCTGCAATCCTTGTCTGAATTGATAGCAGAGCCTAGGTAGACAAAATCCCTAATTACCTCAAAATTATATCTGTCTACGGTGACGTTCTGTCCGAGACGTCGATGTTGTGTGTCCTTTCTTGTTGACACCATATACTTGGTCCTGCCCTCATTGACCGTTAAACCCATCTTCGTCGCTTCCGTGCGATTATGTGGATTATTTGTGAAACAAAATGAAACTGCTTGTGGGTTTTCAGGTGACGCTAGGAAGTGGAAATTTGTTTCCATTTGTAACGTAGACATTCACTGTAAAATAATTTTTCGAAATTCAGCTCCAAAAGGGAAGATACAGAAGATACAAAAACAATAAGAAAAAGGTGACAAAAGAAAAGCCATCAGGCTGTGGATATCGGACAACAAGCCCGCAAACATACGCTCAAGCTGTGGCATCAGAAAAGGAAGAACCGAAAGTTTTGCGGACCCTGTATCTCACGTTTTTTTTTTGTTATTCTTACAAAACTTGAGAAACAAAGAAAAATGAATAAGCTTATTTTTGAGATGTTAGTCGATATCGAACATAATTGCCGAAAAATGAGCACCCCAACGAGAACATGAATATGAAACGTATGCTCAAAATACTAACATGGAATGCAAACGACCTTTTAAAAAAACTTGACGAGTTGGAAATGTTCATACGAAAGGAAGATATTGACATGTGCTTGATCTCAAAAACCCATCTGAAGAAGAAATCGAATGCAAATATAAGAGGCTACAGAGACTATCACGCTTGTCACCCATCAGAAAAGGCGAGAGGCGGATCTTCCTTGTACATAAAAGACTCTATCGTAGACTCGGAAGACCTTAAAATAGAATAAGAAGCTATGCAAGTAAGCACGGTACGCGTAAATAGACAACATTTCTTTAACCTTTTCAGACCTAACGGGACACATATGTCCCGCGACATGCGCGATGCGCGCTTAAAAAAGTGATGTATTGACCTCGCTCAGACCGAATTTTATTATTAGTGGCGATTTTAATGGCGAAAAACACATTCTGGGGTTCAATATGCTTCTCACAAAAAGGTAGAGCGCTTTATGAAGCGGGTATGGAGCACAGTTGTGACTTTCATTCGACGGGAAAACCGACATATTGACCATCTGATACCACAAAAATACCCGATCTAATCGACTTCTTCATTTTAAAAGGAAAACCTGCCAATTTCGTAAAAGTTGACGAAAGTTTTGACCTCTCCTCTGACCATTCTCCAGTCATTCTGACGATGAGCAAAACTCTTAATAAAAAAGAAGAACAAGTGAGACTAACTAGTAGAAATACTAACTGGGAAGGCTTCAGGGAAGAAATCGAAGACAACATTGAACGAAGAGCACCACTCAAGACGCCCTATGAACTTGAAGACGAAGTTGATCGCCTCGTTGAAATCGTACAGAGCGCCGCCGCGCCGGGTGGAATAATACTCCTCACGAAAGAAAAAACCCAACAAACTGCGGCCTAAAACATCCACCGGAAATAAAAGAAATGATAAAGGAAAAAATAAAAACGCGTAAGAAATAGCATCAAAGTTGTGCTCCACAGCATAAAACGCACTTAAATCACCTGTGTAACCTGGTGATTTTAAGAATCATGCAATAGGTACTTACCTCGAAAGGTTAACAGCGGAAAAAGGATATAATTATTCGCTTTGGAAAGCTGTAAAAGGCACCAAAAGACCAAAAATCCGTACGCCGCCGCCTATTAAGAAAAGTGATGACGAATGGGCAAAGGGGGACAAAAAATAACCGGAGAAGTCCTAAAAATGTTGCCTAGGAAAGCTTTAAACAAGCTTCTCAACATTATAAATGCTGCGTTTAGATTAGAATATATCCCGAGCCAATGGAAAATTGCGAAAGTAATAATGCTCCTTAAGCCAGGAAAACTGTTGAGTGACAAGAAGTCTTAAAGACCCATTTCGCTGGTACATATGTGTATTTGGCACGGCAGCTCATGGAGAGCCAAGGCCTAGCATCTCACAACCATTCATGTTGTGCGTGTTATATTCTTCGCACGAATGGAAGGGACCTACAGTTTAATGCCGACTCCGAACGGCGAATTGAGAAGCTTTTCATGACAGATTGTACTCTTGCAGGTCATGCCTGCGAAGAGGTGGTGCCGCGAAAAACTTTTGGTGGTTTTTGAGAATCGAACCTGCACATCTTTCGCTTAGCAATCCAACGCACTAACCACTAAGCCACGGCGACCACTATTTCGCTGGTGCCAATTATATCTAAAATCTTCGTGAGAATATTGCTCAAGCGCCTACGGCTGATCATCGAGGAAAAAAATTGTATCCCTGATCACCAGTGTTGATTTAGAACCAAGCACTCAACTATTGACCAGGTTTCTCTTGAAGAAAAAAAGATCTGCTCAAGCGTATTTCTTGATGTCTCGCAAGCCTTCGATAAGGTGTGGTATGAAGGCTTGAAGTTTTAATTACGTCAGGTCCTGCCTGTACACCTATATAACATTATGAAAACATATTTCGGGAATAGACTTTTCCATGCCAGACGCGGAAACGAATACTCCCAATTCAAAGAAATTTCAGCCGCCATACCTCAAGGATGACCGCTTCTGTATCTTCTGTATACCCGTGATATGGGAGACCCACATAATACCCAAGCGCAAAATCCCAAAAGCCAAAAATCCCCAAATCCAAAATCCCTAAACACAAAATCCCCAAATCCGCGCACTGTCCTGTGATTACCGCTCCACTTTTCTACTCTATTATTCCTTGCTTGGCGAAAGCGATATAAAGCCATAAGTCGAAATATAACAAAAACCTATTGCTTTTTGGACATTTTGGACCAGGACCAGAGTAGCGAAGCGGTGCAATTTAGATTCCCAATATGGGGATCACCAAGTGATTCTGACCAAATTACAGCGATGGAATTTATTTGCAAAGTTTCCAAAAATATGGGAATTGAAGTAATGACCGATTTGGACCTTTATCGATCTAGAGAAGGCATTTGGGGAAAGAATTCATTTGGCCAAATAGTTCCTCCGTCGAACCATTGATTTGGTGGAAAGGTCTTTGTGCTAATAAAAATCTAAGCAAAATTGCAGCATGCATTTCATCAGTACCTGTAACTTCGGCAGCCACGGAACATTCGTTTAGCACTTTCTGTTGGATACACCATCAGAAACGAAATCGCCTTACTACCAAACGGGCGGCTAAGTTGACTTGCATATCATACAACTGGAACATTGAATTGCCTGCACAATCAAAACATCAAGCTGTAGTAGAAAAAGAAGTCAACGAACCAAGTTCCAGTTCTAACATCAACATACCCAACACATCGGAAACAGAAGTAAATGAACCGAGTTGCAGTTATAATGCTATCATACCCAGCAAATTAAAATCGATTGAATCAACAGAATGCATCTCTAATGGCGAACATTTATTTACAATACCATCTAATTCAAGCGACTCGGAATAGTTAAAATTCAAAGGTTCTTTTGCTTATATGTTTCCTTTTCTTTTTTAAGTCAAATTAAATAAAAACAAAACACCCAATGAACATTTTCAAATTATTTCTCATTTAAAATAAATACCCGTTTTGGTAAATACCCGGTAAATACCCTCGGGAACAATTGAAACAACTTCTACAGCATCTTTTGCGCTAAACGCTTTTAGTTTTAATAGATAATAATCTGTATAAATTTAAAAACAAATTTAATAAGATCAGAAAACAAATTATTTTCTTCTTTTTAGTACATTTTTTATATTATCGTTTCTTAAAAAAAAAACAAAATACCCACATATTTCTTGAATGTACCCTCACTTTCACTTTACCTCAAATTTTTGCTTCTTTTGAATAAAATACTTTTTTTTTAAACCCATTCGTTTACTGCGTCAGCTATATAATTTATTATCGCACTGCGACTTTGTAGTCTATCGTGCCCCTACTAACCTCGGAGAGGAGGTATGTGTACCTCTTAAAAGTTACCCTTGCATTGCTTTATTCTTAATTTCAGAACTATTTTTAATAATCTCGTGGTCTGACTAATCCTTGTCAAGAAAAATGTGCCCTAAAACACCTTTTCTTAACCAGTTTTAAGAATGAAAAACGGGTCTATGGTCGGTAGATTCTTATCTGATATTTAGTACTTGCCAAGATTTGTTCTTCTTTTTTAAAACAGCACTCCACATGATTCCAGATTGTGTTCAGTAGTCTTGGTTAACTCGTGGCAGAATCTGCAAAAGCGGTCAAGCCTAGTTTCCTTATTTGTTACTTGAGCTTGCTGTGCCCTGTCAATAAACCCATTAGGATGCGCATGTTGCTTAGGCTGATGCATACTTTGAATCTCCGGTTATAGTAGCCTAAGAGATTCTTAATCTGCATCAGACTTAGCCTGTTCTTGGTCCTGCTTTCCAGTTCTCGTTTCTGTTGTCACTTGTCCAGCTAGAGAGTTTGCTTCGGTGTCAACTCCAAACAAATGCTTTTTCAAGATGCTTTTTCATGACAAATTATACTCTCAGGTGGTGCCGCAATAAACTCTTTGGTTGTTTTACTGACACTCGAGCCTGTGTTCTCTTGCTAAGCAGTCTTACGTACTAACTACTAAGCCACGGCTACCACATTTCTGCTTAATATACCTATGTATGCTGGTGTACTCACCAATGGATTCGTAATGCTTTATTTATGGTTCAAATTCGAAAACCACTGCACCAATGCAGTCCTTAGTTCTTAGGCCATCTGTGTGCCACAGTTGGACATTTTCGCATGGCTCGGCCGATGGATCTGCGAGTGTGTACATATTCTCAAAAGTACCATGTTTTTAAATATCCAGATTTATAATAAAACAAATTGGAAATAAATTTGATCTCTGTAACGCCAGCTGACCATAAAAAAGGATTTGTCTCAGATCCATAGCAACCTTCTCGATTCTAGATACACCGAAACGATCCTTTCCAGAAACGTAATGTTGCATCAGAATATGCACTTCTGTAAATCTGATTACTCCACTTTCTTTGAAAAACGAAGAAAACACAATAAAAGGGTTGTATCTGCTGGTAGAACGATGGACCAGTTTTTGTGTCTGAGTGCTCCAGTGTGGTGTTCCAACACACCGACAGAAAAAAAAAACATCCACCACAGTAGATGAGACAGAACGCCGCCTTGTGGTTTGGATAAATGTAGACTCGATAACATATGGTTTTCACATCGAATCCTAAATAGTTGGTGTATAGAAAAAGCTATTGAGCGACAAAACTCCTGCTCTTCGTCTCCATAATGTCATTGATGCACAAAAAAACATGCGCATGATATAAACTTTTATCACAGATAATAAATCTATACTTAATTGTCTGTGCTTTTATCATTAACTGGTATAAAAGGTAATTTAATTCATTAACATTTTACGCTACTTCATCCAAATAAACTAAACTAATAACTACACAAAAGTGTTAGACTTTGGCTCCATATATGTATTAGACATTTTTTTCATGAAGTATGCACCTGGATGCGTCGTATTAAATTTGAATTTGGCTTGTACGAATTATTATACAAACTTGTAACATACATATATTCCTAATCTAGAAAAGAAGTCTATGCTTTTTTCATGGGTTGCATTAATAGCTCTTTTTCCTCTTACTCATCCCTACAGTTTCTGTAAAAATCGTTGGAAGGAACGCCCAATCTAGCGGCGTGTCTGCCTAGCAAATAATGCCCTGTGAGGGAGCACTATACTGTTATATTAACTTTATTCTGCTATATTTCCTATATATGTATGAACAGAAGTCTTTCTGTTCGCTTCAGATCCATTTTAAGCCAGATCCGTTTCGACACAAGACAATGGTTGATATTATTTCCACCTATTTTTAGTCATTCTTCTGGCTTCGGTATCAAAGCGGGATTTTATCAATTCCAGAAAGGCAGGCGGTCCCCCCTATTTTTAGAGAGGTTTTGACCTGCTCCCTCCCTTGCTAGCTCATCCCCTCTGCAGTTGCCCGCATCGTCATCTGTCAGCGATTTTGCTTTACCAACTTAGATCGTACTGTCGGTGATTCCAACGCTTTTATCGCTCCCTGACCTACATATGTATAGTACAATAGGGCTACCATCTGCCATGTTTTTTTTTTTTTATAAGTCACTAGCGCTAAAGGGGTTATGAATACCCTTATGATGCTATTCGCACAGCGCTAGTGTTGGTATAGTGATTTGGAAACTCAGATGGTATTAGATTTCAGTCTTTTTGCTTCGAGGGTGGTGTCCAGAATAACTGGGGAGAATTTTTGGTACTATTGCCATTGCTTATAATTCACAGTATGTACATATATCTTTCGAACATCCAGATATCATTAGTTCGATCGACTATGTGCATTAAGTGTGAGCAGCGCGTTTTCGCACAACCTCGGATCAGGCAGCTTATGTTGTAGCAGGAATGCTACCGATCGATATACTGGCAGAAGAACTACAGAGAATGTTCCAAAACCTAAACCAACAAGAACGGCTGTTATTATCCAGTGATGCGGACACAACAGAAGTGACCACAAACGCGAGGGAGTGGCAGCAGCGCTGGGACCTTTCGTCTAAGGCCGATGGACATACCGACTAATTCCGGACAACGAGACTTAGATAAACCACAGACACGGCGAAGTAAACTTTTACAATTCACAACTCCTAACGGGACTTGGATGTTTCCGGTCATATTCCGAGGACGTGGAGCATGTATTCTTTTACTGCCCAAGATTCCAACCACAAAGAGAAGCACTGGAATAGTATTGGAAGAAACACCAATTCCTGAGAAGATTGTGCAGCACATGATTCAGAAATTAAATGGAGCACAGTGAGTTCCTAACCAAAGTTAAGATGACTAGAGCGAGAAAGGAGAGAAAGCGAGGAGCATGCAAGAGATATATAACGCAGTGAACGCGAGCAGACACCTACTTACAGAAACGCACAGGCATACAAAAACGTACAGCCTTAGAGAAACGCACAGATAGGCAGATATACGAACATACATGCGCACACAGCTGCACGCAGACTCAAAGAGAGAAGTAACAGAGGCTACAAAGGGAAAAACTAGAATGTTTTACATACACATACAAACACGTACACAGAGCTTTCGTACAATGCACAATTGCTATGTGGATCCAATGTACTATTTTAGGCCCAAATTTCTGCGACAAGAATAGGGAGCAGCAGAGGTCTTCCTAGCGCGATCCAGTATATTAAGCCTCTAGCTGAGATTCTTATCAAGAATAACCCCCAAGTATCGGGCATATTTTCCGAACCGAAGTTCAACGTTATTTAACCTTGCAGAGACGATATGTGGTTCTTTGTACCGTCTTGTGTATAGAACCAGTTGGCTCTTCGCAGCATTAACTGAAAAACTGACCGTATCCGTCCACTTAACATCGAGTCCATCAAGTCTCTTATTACGTGACCAAACTTTCCCGGTATAGTTATCGCAATATTATCTGCGTAAGCTATAACATCCACCTTCCTCTCAGGATTTTAAGCAGTTCATTCACAACTATGAGCCATAGCAGTGGTGATAATACTCAACCTTGCGGAGTGCCCCTGTAGACTTACCTTCTTGTTTGACAGTAGCCCAACTCAGCTTTTAAGCATTTGCAGTCAATCTACAGGTCAATAAGTGCATCTGATATAGCCTCTGTTCTAACATTCACCAACGTGAAATCCTTGTTCTCAAACGATCTCTCCAACTGTTGGGCAGTATGGGATCGTATGTGTATGTCAATCAGTATTTCCAGTGCCTTCAACAAAAAGAAGGCTAGGCTGATTGAACCTACTAGCTTTCGATATAAAGACAACTCTGATCCCTCTCCAGTTACCAGAGGTATAGCCGAGAAATAGACAGGTCCTACAGATTTAATGAAGCCAAGGGCCCAGAATCTCAAAGCCCTCTCAAATTCCACCTAGTCCAGGTGACTTGAATGGATGAAAACTGTACTAACAAGGAGTCAATAAACAATAAACCCTTAGGTCATATGAAATTGAGGTGCAAGTTTTCCTTTGACAAGTCATCACAAATAATTCAAATAAAAAGTATAGGATCATTTATTTTAAAGGCTATCAATTATTTTGATGCTATAAAAACCAAAATCTCAAAAGTAATCAATTAAATTGATATGAAATGTAATTTTGTTAAAATTTTCTTTCAATTATGTACATTTTTAATGTCTGTGATCAATGTCGAATTACACTGTATTTGATTTACATAAGTAAATATACTCTACATCTGGTCTTAAAGAATATTTTATAGTCAATAGATGATATTCTTATTTGGAAAAATAGATTTTGATTTAAACTCACGTGTAAGTCACCATCTTTCATCTATTGAGCACTTAAGACAAAGTTTTATCTTTCAACTTTCAACTACTAATTAAATATTAATACATATAAAATCACTTTTAGTCTGAAAAGTATCAATAATGTATCAGTGGCGTCTTGTAGGATTTCTAAACCTGCAGTATCTACATTATTGACAGTTGATTGCAGTATTAAACCCAGAAACGTTTGTACAATGAATTCCAATTAAATACTATACGTTTTTGGAGAAGTCATTTTGTATTCACTTCGTGCATTTTAAACTTTATTTCCAGAATATCAAGAAGTAAACATTAACATAAAATGACTGTTAAAATACTTTTATTCATCACTATCGTATGAGATATTTACCAATCTGTGCACATTCGGGCGTCTTAACTATTCAATGATGAAAAATATGACAAAAGAACTGAAGTAGGTAGATAGATCATTCACGAGTTTTCTTTAGCTTGCTGCAAAATATGGTAACGACAGTGATTAGGTAATCTGCACACTTATGCCATTGCTAGGTAGTCGTCTAATTCGCTAAGGCTCTGGTAACTTAGGCTGCAGCTATACTCAGAGTCTGTCTGTAAGTTGAAGCATAAGATTGTGTTTGCAAATGTATTGTGTGTTTTAATGTACATATGTGCATGGCTGTGGTTGTGATGATGATGGGCTGGGAATGTTTTACTCCCATGCGGTACTTACAAGCACAATAGAGTTTCAACTTTTACACGTTTTATATAAATATTGCTGTGAGAGAACTATTGGTCATCATTCGAATTGTGAACTTGTGTCTGATAACTTTGTTGAGTATATTTTTACCCAAGCTGACTGGCATCTAAGATAAAAAAAAGTGAAAATGGTGAGTTCGTTGAATTTAAAAAGTAAACAAAGGTTAAGCAAGAGGTACCTGCTGCAGCGAAAGTGATTTATGAAGTAATTTGAGTCTTGAATGCCGGTGCATGAACAGTGGGAGTGATACAGTGAAGAGAGGGAAGCTGGTGCACGATTAAGACAAGAAGTTATTTAACAAACTTCCAATTTTGAAGTGAAATCACGATAGGAAAATAAAAATGTGCATCAACTACAAAACGGGACAGCATGATACCTATAGTTCTCAAGAGTTTTATAAGTGTATATTTTGTGATAAATAATATTACCGGATATTGGAATACGAAGAAACACCTCAGTTAAATAGGATACGAGATTGGCTGAGATTTTATAGACTTATGACAAGGTTTAGTCTACAATTTAGTATGTATAGGTACATGTTTATACCTCTAAACTAACATTTAAACCTTATTCAAATAGAAAATTACCGCGTAGTTCTGTAATTATTCAAATTTCGATAAGAAAGCTAACAGGTAATACTTCACGGATCGTTTTAATTTGTGAAAAAATAGAAAAATATCTTTTCACAAGATATTTCTGCTTCTAAACATTTTGCGGTGATGAAAATGTTATGAACGTTATTGGGTTAAAATCGTAGAATATCGTGGTCACTAGAAACGAAGATCGTTTGTCCTGTAATTAATTGTATTTATTCATACTCATGTCATTACTTGTAATATATATTTTCTTAATAAATTATTATTATAATTTTTTTTTCTCTAGATTTTAGTAATGTTTCTAGTGGGGCTTCTAACCATTTGTAGTGGTGATGTGTCCCATTTAGATACGGATTTACAAGAAGATGGATACCATTATAAGCAGCCTTCGCAACCATTCCCATCCGATAATAATGGACTAGACAATCAACTGGACATTGACGTCTCACAGCCTCCTAATAGACAACCGAGGCCGGGTTTACCTTCGCCTAAACCGTCCAAGCCCTACCAACCAAAGATGGATTATCTTCCTCCGGTCGAAGTCCAGCCGGTGCCCCAACCATCGCCTTTTCCCCAACCTCAAGAACCAACAAGCAAATATGGTCCGTCATTAACTTCTGCCCCACAACCTCAGTCAGAGCCAGTTAGTGAATATGGCCCACCATCAACTTTTGCAACACAACCATCACGAACTCCAAGACCGCAGCCTTCAGAAGTTCAACCAAGTTTGCCGTCTTCCGCTCAACCTCAACAGCCAACAAGAGAATATGGGCCACCGCAAACACCAAAACCCCAAACACCAACTTTTGCGCCGAGACCTACGCTAACGCCATCCGTATCTAGTCCGGAGAGAGAATATTTGCCACCTGGTGAAAATGAAATAAGTTCAGAACTAGATTCAAATGGACGCTATCCTGCTCCGCAATCAACGCAGCGACAACCGCAGCCAACGTACCCCGGACCTCAGCCAGGTTCAACAGCACCAGAATCGACTTACACAGCGCCACAATCTACGTATCCGGCACCACAATCAACTTATCAGACACCTCAGCCGACATATCCCGGACCCGAAAGAGCAAGTCCAAGTTCTGATTCCCAATCCACATCAGCATATCCGGCTCCACAAGCCACATTTCCGGCTTCACAACAAACATATCCGACAGGATCGACACCAGAATTGATAAATCCTGAACCACAGCCAACTCGATCATATGCAGGGCCGCAAGATAATGAACCCGAACCTGCACATGAACTTGGACCAGATGGCTACAAGTATAAGGTTCCATCGCAATCATTCAAATATTAGCTTCAATACTATTACTTATAAGTTTTTATTTACTTCGTCAAGTTGAAAACAGTAATCCGTATGAAATGCCAAATAAAAGATAAAAACAAATCATCAAGCCCATCTCCTCAAAATTACCCACTTGTTATAAGTGTCATGTGATTCGAGCACGTCATACGACACTTCGTAATTTTTTATTTTTATTTTTTTTGAAAGGTTATGAGGTCAAGACCAATCGTGGAACCAGGTACTCTTGCAACATTGTTTGTTTAAGAAAAAGTAATCGAGTTGGATGGAAATAAAATTCAAGAAAAAATGTAATAAAATGTATTTATGCAGAAAATTTCTAAGAATCAAGCAATCCATTTGTCAGTTACAGAGTTTTATTTGAATTATGTGAGGCATCAGTCACTACACCCAATTATGTCAATCTATGAGTACATCTGTGTTTGTGTAAATCTATTCAAACACATATATTCGGCATTTTAGATACAACATTTCTTGATGGTTAATTTTACACCTGATTAATAGTTACGCAATTCACGTACCTGTAGTCGTGTACAGAAATTCCCGTTGTACGTATTAAGTGTGTATGTTTGTAAAATGTAGGTACATAGGTATTTTTTTGATCGAGAAAGGAAATGTGAAATTTAGTAGTAGGCATGGGTGCTTTCAACACCATGTCATAACATTTGCTGGTTTCAAAAGTTATGACTTTTTTTATACTTATATTATGTATGTAGATATGTACCTGCGGGGAAAAATGTATGAAACATTAAAAACAAAAATATCTTCCTTAATGCAACTACACTTTTTGAGTGGCATTTTTCTTAACCACTTTATTAGTATTTACTACAGACATGGAATAAATAACATATGAAACACAACCGAAATATCGTCATCCGCTCCGCGTTTTCACTCGTATTTTTACTTCCCACCTTCATAGGGGAAGTACTGCAATCGCCCAAAAAAAAAAAAAAAAAAAAATTCGAGATTTTAACAGAGCTTCACATTTTGATACACTAGAGACTAGACATTATTTGCACCCATTTTCAAAGTGATGTCTGTGAATGTGCGTGTGTTTTTTATTTTTTGGGTGTGCCCATGGATGCGATAATCTTCTAATGATACTAGTAGCCCGGGCTACCAGCATGCCCGATTTGTAAACCCGCGTTAGGTTAGGTAAGGTAGCTCGCACTTCCTTCCTCGTCAACCCTCCTACCTAACCTAACTCGAGTCTGCCAATTGGGCATGCTAGTAGCCCGGACAGACCCGAGTTACTCGATGCCAGGAATGGAATATGTCAGCATGAAGCTTTGATCTGATTAGATTTTGAGCAAAATCGGTCCAGCGGATGCTAATATATTTGAAGAAATATGCTTTTGAAAAAGGTGTGCTGGACAACGCAAGTACATTGTTGTGTGTATTGGAAACAGTTTTCGCTGTGATAAAACGCAATACAAGGTGGGAAGTACAGGACTGGCTCCGCAATCGAATTTTGTCCATTACAATGCACGAGAGAGAACAAAATATGTAAATAATATGAATGTGAATGAATGTTGGTACAAATAAAACAATTCAGACTGTCAAGGTCAAGTAGTGGTCGGTTTGGAATGTATTTATTTTATCGATTACGTGTCTTAACTTTAACTCATGCAGAGAAGATTAATTTTTTGTTTAATGAATTGGTGGTGATCATTAGAAAATACCAAGACATAATTTATGAATCATATCTTATTTTTATTTAAATTAAATATGTAAATGTCCTAAACCTTATTGCTGAAGTTCAGAGGGCTTATTAGCGTCTTAGATCAGGTAAGGTTAGGTAAGGTGGCTCTCCTAACTTAAACCAAAGAAGGCCGGACAACACTGATTTTACTGGGAAACCTAAGACATATGCCTGGATAAGATGCGGTCATAAAAAGCCATAATTCAATCAAAAAGCTACTCATCTCCGTTCTTTTTACCATTGCTACCCCATACGTTATGATTGGCGTTTGCATCTTCTAGTATCTTTCCTGTTTTGGCTATTTGTATAGACTTCTGGACATTAGGTGCTGAAAAGAGACCCATGTCATCACAGTATATGTACTGTCATAGATGCGGTGCAGGGAAATAACTCCACGGGAATTTATTCCACTCTATGTGAGAAATAACTCCACATTTATGAAATGGGGTAATTTCCCAAAAAGAAGTGATATTGATTCTCACTTCTAGTGGGCAATAGTACCACTTCATTGTTGGCCTTCTATAATGTTATTGCAATACCGGAAAAGTTAGGTTTTTTTTTTTAGTTTTTACAATAATTTAATAGATAAAAGTCTAAGAAAATTCATTTGACATTCTGTATTTTAAATACTAAAGTAATAAAAATATTGTTGAATGTCATTACACTAAGCATTGATAACAATTCAACTTAAATAATGTATTTATAGGCGGGGTGACCCTTAAGTAAAAGAACTTACACAAATTTTAATTGGTTTTTTAAAGGGTTTTATTTAGCTTCACTTGTCGCTTTGATTCAAATCTTCTTCTTCAAATCGATTTTAAACGCACTTCCCGATAAAAAATAAAGCTCAGAAACGGGAGACAATGCAAAATTCAAGATGGCGGACGCCCCAAGATGACATCTGAACCTTTTTTCTTCACGACCCCCTTGATATGGGTATCAAATAAAAGGGTTTGACCAGTAGAATAGGATAAGCTACACGACGTTATTCTAAATTTAATATGGCGGACGCCCCAAGATGGCGCTTGAACCTTTTACTTCACGACCCCCTTGATACGGGTATCAAATGAAAGTGTTTTACATGGGGAAAACGATAATCTGCGTGATGTTATTTTAAATACAATATAGCGGAATCTGTGTTAGTAATCAGGATTATAAGTCTGGATAGAAATAATAATAAAAATTTGCCACATGTCTCTGTTATAATCTGACATGCCATGACGGCGTACACCTTATCCATTATAAAGAAATGCAATTCCCAGCAAAGTTTAATCGAGGAACGGCCGAGAGAAAGATGTTGCCAATAATTTTGTCATCGGCCTTCACAGTCCATAAAATGCAGGGTAGTACTATTGACCATGCTGTGGCGTATTCAGGCTCCAGACTCTTTGAGGAGGGCCAGGCGTATGTAGCATTGAGTCGCGTAAGGACTTTTGAAGGGCTGTGTAGTGAGGAGCTAGACTATAAAACGGAAAGAAACCATGCAATAAAGATGCAATGAGAGAGTTGGAAAGGATGAGAAGTTTGCGTAATGATACCAACCCACGTCTAATTAATGAAAATAAAAACTAGAAAATAAAAGTAAGGCACAAAAACTTTTAAGTTAAAAGGTTTTATTTTAATCATAGGCTGTACCAAAAACTAGAAAATAATAAGAACACAAATCTGGGGCCCTAAAAGATTCTGAATTCTTGTGAGAAATCATGCAAGTCAGATATCAGTGCAGTCTTCTCCAGTCTGATGTCAAGGGCCACTTTCTGTCACTACGTCAGTGGATTAAGTAATAATCTGGACTGGAGCTTTTATCAGATTTAAATAAAAACGTTGGGGGCATTAAAACATGTATAAGTAGGTATTAATAACAACTTGACTAGAAAAATCTGTTTACATGCTCCACAAAAAGATTTACATTAATATATGATGCCAAAGAAAAACAAATGCAGTACACCTCCGATTATCCGTCAGCCACCGGACCAACAGCCTGACTGATAATCAAAAAGACCGTTAATCGAGATTGGGAAAAAAAAACTGAAAAACTCAATGTGAATTTCATTTTTTGCTGAAGTTTTAATGAATTGAACACATTTCTATGTATATTTATAAAAAAAAAGAATCACAAATCATGATTGCGATAAGAAGTCGGTAATTTTGGTTTGTTTTATAGGTAGTGGCTTGTGATTTGAATTGTGTGTGTGACGTGTGACGGTTAACCGGAGTGACGGTTAATCGGTTGACGGATAATCGGAGGTGTACTGTATACGTAAAGAAATATACACGAAAAAATTGTCCTTATGATTCTTGTTATAACGGGGGAATTTATAAAGCCAGTGTTCTTATAGACGAAAACACGAAGAAAGTTCTTCGAAAAAATGGAGTTCACCATCCTCACGCCGATCAGGAGCTTGTAATGAAAAAAATGAAATTAATCAATTCGATGAAAGAAGATTGCATAAATACGCCGCTAAAAAGAAGACTAACGGCGAAAGAAATGTTTGATGACGCTCGAATGAAAATGGATAATGAGGTTGAAGTTAATTTAAAAAAAATAAAAATAACTCTAAATATGATCGAAAAGCAGAGCTTACCCAAATGTCCAAAAACGCCAGCTGAGGTTCAAATTTGTTTTGAAAATAATGTGTTTTTTGAGAATTATGGGATGTCCAAACATAAAAAGGTCACAACATTTGTAACACACGGTTTTGGAAAAATAATTTGCTTATGGTATTTTCATGACGTCCACAATTTTGAATTTAATTAATTCTAATAGCAGTGATCCTGACCAACGAACATTTTTAATCGATGGTATACTTTCAATGTTGTGCCTTGTGTCTTGTGGGGCAAACGTTTCTAAAATATTCAAAAGTTTCTAATATTGCCGTTGTTTAATCCAGATAACATTATTAAAGCGTTTGATTTATTAAAGGCTGAAGCAGAGACAATTAACTTAAGTTGTTTAACTATATTTATTGCCTATTACAAAAAGCAATGGATCTTGCGTGTAAAATCTTTGATTATTACATTTTGTTGTAATATTTAAAACGTATTTTTTCAGGAAACTCCAAAAATTACTCCTTTTTAATGCGAATATGCCATGCAATCATTTGAAAGTTTGTGAAGATTGTTTCAATAAAATCGCTGGCAGTTCACACTCTTCAATTCTTTGCCCATGTTGCAGAACAATCATTCAAAACTCTGTAAAAGTCTTCTTGTAAATATTTATAAGTTACATAGTATGTACATATATCTTTGTTTTAAAATGCCATTATTTTGAAAACTAAATTTGATATACAAATCACAGAATAATGCATTTAAGTTTTGTTATTTCCTTTTTTTTTTAATTGCTTAAAAAATGAAGCTATATAAAATGTTTTTGATATTTTTCCCTTTTCTCCTTAAACCTACTACAGAATTGACGAGTATTTTTCCACATCTAATGCGGGAAACAACTCCATTAAATTTCGTGTTTAATTAATTCTAACTCCTTGTGGGAAATATCTCCACGCTAGAAAAGTGGACTGATTTCTCACTTAGAGTGGAATAAATCTACACATGGAGTAAATTCCCGTGAAGTTATTTCCCTGCACCCATGGATGCTCATTGCCATTGCATTCTAGCTCCACAATGGGTCTAAATTGACCTAAGTGTGATGGAGAAGGGACCTCCTTTCCCGTCAACCCTATTACCTAACCTATTGTGATACCTATAGAATGCTGCTAATAATTATTAGCTATTACAATAAAACCCGGATAACTGCCTCGTAAACATTTTCATCTGTTTCGAGCGCTTAAGCGGTTGAGGTTGCTATCCGAACCCGCTTAATACATAGAAAATACATGAACCTAATATTTTCGGGCACTTAAGCAGTTTGGGTACTTAAGCGCGAAGCACTTAACCGGGTTTTACTGTATATCTTAGCTTCTGCAGAAATCATTGAAGAGAGTTCTTAGTCTCCTAGCGTATTGTCCTATTAGGCAGTAGTGTAGTAATCTCTCTTGATTTATTGTCATCTATTACAGACCTGATAAGTCTGGTGGAATGATACGCATGACCGTTTTTCCACAACTCTTTTCTATTTATGAAGTGTTTAATGATGAGTTTCACTATACTGTCAGGTATTTTTAGGGTGGTTCCAGATTTGGCAAGGTCGTCGGCCTTGCACTTACCAGGTTTGCCACTGTGTCTAGCCACCTAATATATGTGAATATCGAATTGCTCACTTATCTCGTTAAGAGATGATAAGCAATCGAGGACTGTTAGAGAATTTTTAATGTCTATTGATATGGATTACGAAGCTGCTTGGATGACGGTAAAGATATAGATATCTTTTAAAGATATTATGTTCCACTTTAAGCCCAATCCACACACAACTGACATATGGTGCTGTCGTGACTATGTTGGATACTCTCGGTGCGAGAGACTTGAAGGGATCAGAGGGGGGTTGACCAACCTCCGCAACAACTGTCACTTGTTGCGTTTCCGGCTGCTCAGCTGGGGTGGGTTCGGGAAGATGGAGGTGTTTGGAAGTTGGGATAGAGGAATACAGGCCGCCACACAATTTTTTAAAGAAACTGTGAAAACTTTGAGAAAGCAAAATGCACTCGTTTTTCCCTGATGGGGATTGGGTAGATCACTCTATGTATTACTTTTACACAAGGGGGGTTACACAGAATGGCCAAGTTACGAAAATTAAAACAAAAAAGTGGAAAGTAAGTTACGGGAGCTTGGTCAAACGGATTTCTCCGGATTCCCTTGCGGAACTATCGCAAGACCGGGCTCGCGGCAGTTATGTAGCCGTTAATGGCTATGGGTGAAACATACGGGGCGGAGGATTAAACGACACTTTTAAACACAAGGAAATACTCTACTGCGAAAAACTAGCTAAATCTAGACCACTCTACTTATCTGGGCTTGGGCGCTCGCAAATCTATCTTCTGGTACTGGGGTGGGACGTTCTGCGCCGCAATCGTTTTCGTGTTGTGCTTTTTTGGGGTGGGTGTTTCGCATCCGGTTTCTTCTTCGTAGTCTCGTTCTATTTTCTTCCTTTCTTATTTCTCGTCCTGGTTCTTTCTGTAGTTCTTCCGTTTCTTCCTTATTATTTCCTCTCGTCTATTTCTTTTCTTCCTGTCTTCGTTGGTTTTTGTTTTTTTTCGTCTTTCTGTTCGCTTGCAAACCCCTACGTTGCCAGACGGTCAACAATGGAGTGAGATTGCCGCGCTGACAGCTCCCTCACACACTTTCTCATTCACACTCGAAACGAACTCAGCCATTGAGGGATGCGCTGAATTCACCTCCAGTCTTCCATTCTTGAGTCAGCTGTCAGAACATAGGGAATCACATCCAGTGTTCTGACAGCTTCCATTCAGCATTCATTCTTATGCCGATCGTGAGCTCTGTTCGTTTTGTTTGTTTTGCGACTGCTTGGATTCGCGTTCCACCCCGTCCAGTGATCTGCATTTAATTAATCTACTGAGGCTCATTCTGCCCTAAAGCACAGATAAGTATATTTTATAATCGCGGGCCCTACCTGCCGAATAATCCTCCGCGCAGACAAATTTACAGGGACATAGTGGTTCTCAAGGGAATCGGGGGAGTTTAGGGGTTCACAATATCGTTGGTCATAAAACAAACAATGAATTTAGGTTGGGCTCGCTGCCTCCGAGCTCTGGGTCGTCTTCGTGGGGTGCAGACCGTCCGTCCGATTCAGAATTTCCAGACCGTCCGTTTGGCTCTGGCTCCGGGATACCTTTGCTTTGTTCTCCTCCCGATGCTATGGTCGGCGATGGTACTGGATATGAAGATCCAGTAACCGCCTTAAGCCATAGTCTTACGAGGACAACGGACAAAAGAGAGAGAGAGAGAGAGAAAGGGGCGTATAAATGATGGGATAGGAAAGTGGGGGGATGGAGAAGACCGGAGCTTTTTGTGCGTTATTGTAACGCAACAACCAGCAATAAAACCTGCGAGCCAGGAAAGTCACCCACACCAACTTGGCTTGAAGTAACTGTAGGGGAACCTGGAGCATAACAGGCACCCGGGGCCTCCGTATTTCTCTGTTGAGCAAAGTGGCAACTACGAAAGTAAATCTGTCTGCTTTAATTTATCGGAGGCTATTGGGGGAAAACTCTTTTTTGAACAAAAGTGACACCTGTGCTGTGTTTTGGCTAAAAGAAGGATTTTCATTGAGTTGAAGTTATTTTCAAGTGAATTAAAGTGTGTTTTTTTTTAAACAAAGGGCAATTTTAAATTTAATTTTCACTATTTAATATCAAAGTAAGTAAATAAAGTCTGTATAAATCCATTTACTTCACTTTTTCAGCTAGGTTTAACAAAATTTGTTATATATTTCCTGTAGAATAGGTTATGGGGCAGAATGGATGAGGCATAATGGGCATGGGTATCCATTGTGCTCCATTCATTTTGCACTTTTTTTATTTGTTTGTATAATTCTATTAGAATCAATTTGAAGCCCCTGAGTTCATATTTTGAAGATGAAGTAAAGAAATGGCTCAGACAACACCCTGGAAGAACAGTTATTTCATATTTATTTATTCATTAATTTCATTTACAGTAGACTAATATAATCTTTAAATTATAAATGAAGATGCAATTTGGAAAAATTTAAAAACAATAATTCAATTAACATATGTGATGACAATTCAGAAAAAAAAAATTACAATTGAAAACAACAATTTGCTTTATATTTAAATTAATTTTACTATTTTAAAATCAGTTCAATTACCTAATTAATTAACTATCCGCCATATACCTGAAGAGAGTGTTATCAAAGGAGTTCGCATAACACGATCTTCTTATGCTGAGAGGAAGTGCATTCCAAATGCGAATGGCATGAACGAAAAATTGACGCTCGGTGCAAAGATAGTAATGCCGCGGGAGAACTAAAGTTAAAGACCGATTAGACTGCGCAAAAGTTAGTTTATTGAACAAATATGAAGGCTGTTTGGAGGTTATAATCCTGTGAAGACATTTAATAGTGCAGAATTCCAGGTACTGGTCAAGTGAGCATCCAAGAATATTTTTGGCGTAGGCGGAAACATGATCATAGCGTTTTAAGGCATAGACATATCGAATTATATTGTTGAACGCAACATTGAGACTTCTCTTGGTATTTGCTTTGACGCAGCAGCAGATTTCACAACTATAAGCTCTGATGGGCACGAGAAGAGATTTTGCTAGCATAAACCTAGTTTTAAGCGGCGTGTAACTCTGGGATACCGATAAACTCCTAAGAGAACCATAAATTTTACCGATAATCGTAGCAACATGATCATCCCAACTTAGCTGAGAATTGAACCAGATGCCAAGGTTTTTAACCTTGCGAACATACTCGATTGGATTATCTCCAAGGCATATAGCAGGAAAACGGCTCACATCTGATTCAACTCTGCTGATGACCATGCATTTTGATTTAATGGGATTCAGTTTCAGGAAGTTTTCTTGAGACCAATTTAAAATCCTGCGAAGATCATCGATTAACATGAGTATAGCTTCAGTTGTTAGCCCAGGCTTGCAGCTGAGATACAGTTGAACATCATCTGCATACATGTGTGCGGATGAATATTTAGTAACAGTAGGAAGATCATTAACGAAAAGCGTGAAAAGAAGAGATCCAAGAACTGAACCTTGAGGGACGCCTGTTAATATTTCAATGAATTCGGAAAAAACGTGATTGTAGAAGACCGCTTGCCTTCTTCCCTGCAGATAGGTGAGGATAAATTTTGCAGCCGAATTTGAAAAACCATATAACATCTTAAGTTTATTTATCAATATGATGTGATTGACTGTGTCAAAGTCTAGTAGCGTTAGGAATGATATTCGATTTTCGTCTAAAGCTATTCGCAAATCATCAGTGACCTTGAGCAGTGCGGTTGTACAACTGTGCATTTTTCTAAAACCAGAATGACTAGCGTAGAGAATCTTATTCCGTTGAACAAAACCGGATATCTGACTATGAATTAGTTTCTCCAGCACCTTTGACAAATAAGGAAGGATAGCAACTGGTCTATATTCAGCCATAGAGTTAGCTGATGCCTTCTTTTTCAGTATCGGAATAATTTTTGCTAATTTCCATGTCGGGAACGTTGAAGTCGTTATTATATTATTGAGGACATGTGTCAGAACCGGAAGTATGAAGGGAAGTATTATTTTCACAAACGAAGGGTGGATACCATCAACACCAACAGCTTTGGACTTAATTTGAAGTATCGCTTTGACAACATCAGTTTGCTCGACTCTGTGAAATTCAAAGGAGCTGTTTGGGGCAGTACTGAAAAGCTGATTTGACATAGATGATACTGCTTGAACATCCGCAAACTGCCTATTGAGTTGGTTGGGATCAAGGTCCTCCTCCTCCTGGACTTTCTTGCGGCCGACACCCAACTCACGCAAATTTTTCCAGAGGGTTTTAGAGGGAAGATTTTCATTAAAACGCTTTTTATAGTATCTCCATTTTGCCTGCTTTACTTTGGAGGTAACCAGGTTTCGCAACTGGTGGAACACATCATAGAACTCGGGGAGCCTATAGCGCTTCCACCTGTTGTAGGCGGCATCACGTTTGTTCCTCAGCTCATCAATCTCCTCAGTAAACCAACTATTATGCACACATTTTACACGCTTTGTTACAATAGGAACATGTTTGTTAAATAAATGCATAATTGTACTTTGAAGATAATCAACTTGAGCATCAGAATCACATTCAAAGTATATTTGTTGCCAGTAAATTCTTTGGAGATCGTTCTCGAGGAGTTCTGAGTCCCTATATGAGTACGTAAGCTCTTCCCGGGTACCTACGAGGTTAAATGTGGAGAATATTAGATCATTTTTTGAAAAATCCGGGGCAGAAACTTGATTATAAAAAACATCTGGACCAAAACTAGATACAAATAAATCTAGAAAGGTGCCAGAACTAGTATCAAAATTTGTTCGGATTGTAGCGTTAGCTAGACTCAAGTTAAGTGATTTTATTGAATCTAAGAAGTGTTTGATTCTAGATTCACCATGACTTAACATGTTACAATTGAAATCACCACATAAAATTATATTAGAGAAAGCAGATGAGTTAGCCTCGAGAAAACTGCAAATAGTGGATAAATCGATATTTTTCTTTGGTCTGTACGCCACACCAAGAAGAAGATTACTTCTTCCCCTTAACATTTGAATAAAACAGTAATCTACTTGACTGCCTGCTTCTGAGTTGCGTATCAATTTCGGCGCCAGCGATTTACGAATGTAAATGGCTACACCACCCCCAACTCGATCGTGTCTATCCCTTATATTTGGATCAAACCAAGTCTCTGAAACACATATGACATCAACACTAGAACCAACAAACAGCCTTCTGAACTCGTCTTGTGGGCGAACGGAAAATGAAGCTCGAAATTAATCGACGATGTCGTAGTAGTAGTATTTTATTTCTGTAACAAATGATCGATTTATAAAATTGTATGACAAGGAAAATTATGTTACTTACCGCAGTTTTCACTTCTTGACAGCTTCGTTCGCCACACAGAAATGTGTACAATTCCCGGCGACGGCGCGACAAACTGTCAAACAAATGCAAACCGCGGTTGAAGCAAGACAACGATAGAACGATATATATATATCCCAATTGCTGGTCGACGGCTAGGTGGCGCTGGTTTTGTAGCTCTGTTTGATTTGTTGGCGTTCTTTCACATGCCCGCCCCCGTGAATCGGTCCGATTCACTATCTATGTTCAGAACGGCTAATTTGGAAACTGGACGGCGTAACACCCCGGACTTTGTGCGTACATCGGCTCTCCTCACCACTCCGTCTACGCCCTGGTAAACTCGCACCACCCTTCCTCGGCACCACTGTCTTCTAGGCATGTTCGTGTCGCAAATAAACACCAAGTTTCCTTCCTTCAGTGGCTCCATTTTCCGGCACCACTTGGCACGGCGTGTCAGAGTCGGCAAGTACTCCAGGATCCAGCGCTTCCAAAACCTGTCTCTGAGCTGACGAGCGATCCGCCATTGTTTTCGTAGACTGCATAGTTTCTGGAATGGCTGGGTTCCATTCGGTGTCTGGGCTGTATTCGCTGTTCCAAGTAGAAAATGATTCGGCGTGAGAGGCTCTTCCTGGTCCGCGGAGATCGACAAATGCGTCAGAGGCCTTGAGTTTACGACGTTTTCCGCCTCGATGATCAGGCACTGAAGAGTATATTCTCGAGGTGAGACCTCCTTCAGTGTGTTTAGTAGCACCTTCTTAACGCACTGGATGGACCATGCGCTCCCAGATTCCTCCTTCAGACGGGTTACTGGGGCAGTCGAACACCCATTCAACCCTTGGATACGATCGCAATCGAAAACCTCGCTGAAACGTTTTGCTTGCTGGTCTGCTCCCACGAAATTCTTCCCGTTGTCGCTGCGCATCCGCACGGGTACTCCTCTACGGTTTATAAAGTTGCGGATGGTTAAAATACATGCGTCTGTTGACAGGTTACAAGCAACTGCTAGATGAATGGCTCGGATGACGAGGCACGTGAATAATGCTACCCACCTCTTCTCAACGCGACGACCAATAGTGACTGTGAGGGGGCCAAAGTAGTCCAGGCCAGTGTAAGTGAATGGCCTCACAAACGGTGTCAAACGATCTTCTGGCAAGGGTCCCATTAATGGTGTCACAGGCTTGGCTCGTTGTATTCTGCACAGGCAGCATTTGCCAACCACCTTGCGCATAACTTGTCGAAGACGTGGGATCCAATACAGGCGACGGATTTCGCAGATAGTAGCTTCGACGTTCTGGTGTTTCATCTCGGAATGATAATGTGTCACAACCAGTTCAGTGAACACGTGATCAGGAAGCAATATAATAGGTCTTCTCGTGTGATATGGAAGCCAGCTGGCTGCGTCAATTCGACCACTGATGCGTAGGACCCCGTCCTCATCAACGTATGGCGATAGGTTGTGCAGGAGACTTTCGTTGGTCAGGCATTGACCACCTTTGATTGGGTTGATATCGGCGGCATACACTTCAGCTTGTGTTTGGCGACATAGCACAAGTTCAGCTGCATGTAGTTCATCAACTGTCAAGCCATTAGCCGGCGTTATGTGACGTAGTCGGCGAACGTAATGTATGACATATGCGATAGTTCTTTTGAGCTTTAAAAGAGAAGAAAAGTTGGCAAATTGAATGAAGGTGATACCTACAGTGAGGAGGGTGAACTTTGAGGGAAGTTCGTTATCTTGGTGGTGGATGGCGTTGGCAAAGTTGGCAGGCCACGAGTCTTCTTTTTGTCTTAAGAAACCTGGTCCAGTTAACCATCTCGATGCAGGGCTAAAGTCGATCTGGCAATTTGATCGAGTGGCTTCATCAGCGACGTTGTCCTGAGTGGGTATCCACCTCCAATTGGATGCATCGGTAGCGGCAAGAATTTCAGCTACCCTGTGGGCTACGAAGGGCTTATAGCGGCGGCTCTGCGAGTTAATCCATTTGATAAATGTTTTAGAGTCAGTCCACAACACATATCGGCTAACGTTTAGGGTGATGTGTCCTTCGACGATCGTTTGCAGCAGGCGAGCTCCAAGGACGGCAGCTTGTTGCTCGAGGCGTGGAATAGTCATCGGTTTAAACGGTGCGCACTTGGTCTAAGCACAAACAAATGCGACGGATGCCTCTTCTTCCAGTCTCTCGAATCTCCAATACGCTACGGCGGCGAATGCTTCCTCGCTTGCGTCGACGAAGATGTAAAGCTGGGGTTGCTTTGGCAAGGCATCAAAGAAGTAGCAGCGTGGGATTTGAATCCCGACCACTTGTTCAAAGTTTTCACACCACTTGTTCCAGGCAACATTGATGTTACTGGGCAATGGCTCATCCCATAGCAGATCGTACCTCCATACTTCACGCATTAATAATTTTGCGCAGATCAAGAAGTTCGCCAAGAATCCAAGTGGGTCGAACACCGACATTATGACACTTAGCAGTTCTCTCTTACTGGGGCACCTCTTTTCAGCGATGATGTCGGGATCAACTCTATGGAATCTCAGTTGATATCTGAAGGTGTCGGTCAAGGGTTGCCAAAACATACCAAGCACCTTCTCCGTGGTCAGGCTTCCATCAGTCGTTGGACTTTTCGCAACTGCAACCATTGTCGACTCTGCTCCGTCCTCCAGGGCATTCAATACTTCTGGTGAATTTTAACTAAAACTTCGCAGCTCAAACCCAGCATCTTTATGAATTTTGCGCACTTGCTTGGAAACGCTAATGGCCTCATCTATTGACTCGAAGCTATCTACGAAGTCATCAACGTAATGATGCAGCAGGATAGACCTCACCGCTCTGGGGTAATTGTCACGATGTTTCAGGGCATTGGTGGACTTGACGTGTTGAGCTGCACAAGGCGAGCAGGCGGCACCAAACATCATAACTAGCATCTCGTAAACGTCAGGTTCTACTTCTTCGTTGCCATTGCGCCACAAGAAACGTTGTGAGCATCTGTCTTCTGGTCGAATGAGCACTTGGTGGAACATTTCACGGATGTCTCCACACACTGCAATCGCTCCAATACGAAAGTTGAACAACACTGATGGCATCGGCTCGTACTCCTGTGGTCCCTTCAGCAAACAAGAATTTAGTGAACACTCACCGACTTTGGCTGCGGCGTCAAACACCAGGCGGAGCTTACCCGGCTTGTTCGGGTTTACTACGGCGAAGTGTGGAAGGTACCACGTTCTCGGTCCGGTTATAGCGGCGTCTGCTGGCTGCAGCTTGCGGGCGTACCCTTTGGTGACATAAGTGCTGATGATCTCGTTGTAGGCGGCAGAAAACGTATCATCCTTCTTCATTTTGCGCTCAATACCAATGAGCCTCTTCTTCGCCATAGCGTAGGAGTCTGGAAGGTTATCGTCATCATGTTTCCACAGTAGTCCAGTTTGGAATCTCTCTCCTACCTTGACTGTAGGTGACTGTAGGATACTACGGGCACGCACATCTGCTTCGGTTTCCACCACTGGTGCTGGTCGCACACCAAAGCTTTCCGTGTTGAAGTAATCTGCAACTAGTTCGTGGAGAGCGTCTTCGCTTGAGTTAATCAGTAGGCATGCCGGCTTCGTTGGCGTGGCTGGCTTTGTTGGACCGAACACTGCCCAACCTACATAGTTCGGTGTAGGCAGCATACGGTCCTCCATCTCGAAGTTGAATTGTCTCACTTGGCAGACCCAGGTGGCAGTGGTCTAAGCCAATGAGTATCTGAGGTGTGACGTCATCATAGGGAAGGGCTGGTAACCGCTTAAGACTTTTTGTATCCCTGCTTAGATCACACTCGTTCAGGCTTTGCATCGGCAGACGAAGATTAGAAACACCATAGACGTTACGAAGCTCATGTTTTTTCTTGATGTGTGCACCGCTGATGGGAACGCTGACTACAGTTGCTGGTTCTTGGGTAGATCTTCCTCCAAACCATTGAAGATCCAACCTACGTTGTTGGCCATCCAGCCCAAGTTCCTTTATAAGGCTGCTGTCCATCATCGATATTGAAGAACCTTCATCCATCAGAGCGTATGTATCGATTCGCCTCAAAGGTCCATAAACAGTTACAGGCAACACTCGGAAAAGTAGTTTACAGTTCTTAACTGGGCTGGCTGAGCAGCTTAGAACTGATTCTCTCGCTTCGTTGGCATCATATTGTTGTTGTCCACGTGGCATTTATGCACCCTTGGAGACAGGCTGTCTCGGTTCGTGCAACAATTGGTGGTGACTCCTTTGGCACCCATCCACACCACAAGATCTTTGACGACGGCGGCAGTTCCGAACAGCATGTCCCACTTCCAAACATGTGAAACATAGTCGACAACGTTTTACTTGAGTCCACCATTCGTTCACGCTGCATTCCAAGAAACGTTTACAATCGACCACTCTGTGACGCCATTGACAAATTGGACACTTAACTGCATCTACTGGTGGACCCTCGGCTGCATGAAGAACTGAACGGCGCTTTGGTTCTACCGCTGTGCGATTCCCGTTACCCTTGGCATCTTGTACAACAGAAATTAAATTGGCAACTTGACTTACCCACTTGCTGAAGTCGACTATCGTTGGATACGGCTGTATCTGTGCTGCATATCCTGCCCAGTCAATCCTTTGGCTCATAGGAAGCTTGCAAACAAGTTCCTTCAG
The DNA here is from genome assembly GCA_951813785.1 of Criorhina ranunculi. Classification (NCBI taxonomy): domain Eukaryota; kingdom Metazoa; phylum Arthropoda; class Insecta; order Diptera; family Syrphidae; genus Criorhina; species Criorhina ranunculi. The sequence goes on along the minus strand of OX638382.1, from coordinate 27,106,499 downwards.
TAAGGTGGGGTTGGCTAGATGATGTTGACTATTGATGGACGATAAAAACACTGCAAGGTTCTTGGCCTTCACTGCAAACGGGATCAACTTTTCCACTGACGATTCGGAAATTGGAGCCATTTGTTGAACTAGTTGAAGCTGGCTGTCTATCAACTGTTCAGGGCGGCCAAAACTCGAGCGAAGTTGTTCCATCACTAGGTTGACATTGTCGGCATGGATCATCATACACTTCACCACATTTCGTGCATCCCCTTTCAAGGATTTTTGTAGGCGCATACTGTTCTCCAAGTTGCTGTAATTGTAGGCTAAAGTTGATTCGGCAAACGATGCTGAAAACATAGGCCAGTCTTCCGGATCATTACTAAATTCAGATAAATCCTGAAGCTTTCGAGGCGCAGTCAGGTGTTGGGAAATACCACTGTAGCTTCCAGAGAAAGTTGGAGCGGTATACGATGCGTGAGGATGTGGAGGAGACCATGTTGACGCTGATGATTGTGGCAATAACGGGTTGTTGAACGATGCCGTTGGCTATACGGATACCGCTGGAGATGAACCGTATGTGACGGCGGTGAATAACGGTGGCGTCCACTGATTAACGGTTGAGGTAGCGGCTTGCATCGGTCTGCTCTGCAACGCCTCTTTCAGCGACTGACATTGTAAATCACGTTCACCGAGCTTAATCTGGGTGCTCCTGAGTTCACCCTCAATGGCAATAAGCTTTCGTTGAAGTTCTTGGAGGACACTCTGTCTAGAAGTCGTCGGGGCGACGCCCATCACGTCTGCGGTTGTAACTCTTGGTGGAACATCGACTGGCGATGCGGCGGCGGTGGCATTTGACTTGGGAACCTTTGAAGGACCGGCTGTTGATGCGGCGGCGTTGGCATCAGACGTGGAGACCTTCTGTGAAGGACCGGGTGTAGATGCGGCGGCGGTGACATCTCCTTCCATGATGTGGCTGGCTATTACTGGTGTCTCGGGTTGAAGGCGCGGACTTTTCCTGGTTGGTGTTCGTCGCATAACAGCAGGAAAACACCACGGCGACAATGATGTATTAAACTGCTTTGCTGTTGGCGGCACTTTTTTTATAATTAATACGCAAATATCACTATTTAATCCGCAATTGTGTGATGAAATTTTGAGGTCGCTTCTCGTGGCGGGAAGTCTTTAAAATGGCGGAAATCCAACGGGACTTTAGTCCACGGCACAAGCGCAGAAATCGCCCATTAAAGAGAAATAAAAATGCGCAATTTTTATCCACGGCAGGGATTGGCAAAATTGCGAAATAAAACTTGTGTGGGCGAACGGAAAATGAAGCTCGAAATTAATCGACGATGTCGTGGTAGTAGTATTTTATTTCTGTAACAAATGATCGGTTTATAAAATTGTATGACAAGGAAAATTATGTTACTTACCGCAGTTTTCACTTCTTGACAGCTTCGTTCGCCACACAGAAATGAGTACAATTCCCGGCAACGACGGCGCGACGAACTGTCAAACAAATGCAAACCGCGGTGGAAGCAGGACAACGATAGAACGATATACATATATATATCCCAATTGCTGGTCGACGGCTAGGTGGCGCTGATTTTGTAGTTCTGTGGCGACTACTTCCACCACTGCATCCATTGACTACGCGAGGCGCACGAGTGATTAAGAGCAATTTTCTGAGCGCACACTAGGCGCCAGACAAACGAGACCTTTGTGTCGTCGTTTTAATATTATCCTTTGTTAGTTTTATGACGATGTTAAAACTCCTTGTGTTTTGTACTCTGATTCGCATTTCAAACCTTAAACTGTTCGGTCGTTAATTTTACTTGTTGTCTTTTTCATGTTAAATATTCTTTGTTTTAATAAATAAGTTGTAAGAGTTAACTGTCCACTTCTATTATCTTGAGTGTTGTAGTGCACTTGCCTAAATAACTACATTGGTGACCCCGACGTGATTTTTGTCGTGGGCAACATAAACTCAATTTTAAAAGAAAAACATGTCGCGATCAAATTCACCCCAAGAAGACCCTTCTGTGAATCAAGGGCCTTCTCCACCGCAGCGTCATAACGCCAACAATGACGATAGCATTGTGGCAGTTACCAATTTTAAACTGCCTCCTTTCTGGAAAACCGAGCCGGAACTTTGGTTCATCCAGATTGATGCCCAGTTCCGGAATAGGAATATACGCTCCGACAGCAGCAAATACTACGCAGTAGTAGCAGCCCTCGATCCAGATGTTCTGCAGGAAGTCTCGGACATCATCAGAGCACCACCGGACAAAGACAAGTTCGTGCATCTCAAAACAAACCTCATCAAGCGTTTCACAGACTCCGTCGAACGCCAGTTGCACAAATTGTTAACTGAGCTGGAGCTCGGTGACAAAAAACCGTCGCAACTCCTTCGGACTATGAAATCCCTTGGTGGAAGCAAAGCGACTGAGGATCTGATCCGCACCAAATGGCTAGGACTGCTGCCTGAAACGGTGTGTAAGATTCTAAAGGCAGTCAGAGGTGCTACACTCGTTGCTGACAGCCTCATGGAGAACAACAGCAGCTCCTACGTCATGGCCACATCGTCCGATCGCAGCAAGCCACATAGCTCCACCGAAGCTGAGCTCTTGGAGCAAAGGTTGACGGGGATTGAAAGTTCAATCTAGAAGCTCTCAATCGCTTTTCGAGAGCTGTCAGGTAAGCTGCGTGATAGCAAGCAGTCGCGTCCTCGCTCACGGTCACGAACGCACGATCCGAAGAAGCTTACATGCTACTACCACGAGAGGTTCGGCGACAAGGCACATCGTTGTTTGCAGCCCTGCAACTACAAGTCTCCTAGCATCAACTCGGAAAACCAGCCAGGCTGTCGCCAATAGAGGCAGTAGGCGACAGCAACCAAATTAGCAGCATCAACACCAACGAAGAATTACGCCTGCACCTATATGACAAGGCCACTAATCTGAAGTTCCTGGTCGACTCTGGTTCTGTCATATCGGTGTTACCGAGATCTGCAATAAGGCAAGTACCACTATCTAAATCTACACCTTTTAAACTGTACGCAGCAAATTCTTCCGTAATCAACACCTACGGACAACAAACACTAACCATAAACCTAGGTCTACGCCGCACGTTCAACTGGTCCTTCACGATTGCTGATGTTAAATCACCAATACTAGGAGCAGACTTCATCGTGCACTTTGGGCTCCTCATCGACCTCAAGCAACAACGCCTAGTTGATCCTCTCACCACCTTGTCCGTTCGTGGAAGAGTCGCTGCAGCTGTAGAGTACAACATCTCCACCGTTGACCAACAATCACTTGCCAACTTCCACCCGCAGATCGCCAAACTGTTAATGGATTTTATTGGCATCACCCTGCCTCCCAAGTCACCAGCTCCTGACGCCATTACTGCTGTTTCTCACCACATTCAGACTACCGGCCCTCCCGTTGTTGAACGTGTGCGCCGATTAGCTGGAGAAAAACTGCAGGTAGCCAAAAACGACATCGATTTTCTTCTGCAGAATAATGTCATCCGACCTTCAGGTAGTCAATGGGCTAGCCCCATTCACATGGTACCCAAAAAGCTTGGGGGCTGGCGCACAACCGGTGACTACCGACGACTCAACTCTCAAACTATTCCTGACCGATATCCAGTTCCATTCATAGAAGACCTGTTCCAAGCACTGCACGGCAAACAACTATTTTCCACGATAGACTTGGTGCGCGCATATCACCAGATCCCCATGGCTGAAGAGGACATTCCGAAGACTGCCATCACGACACCATTCGGCCTCTTCGAATTTCTTGGTATGCCACCAGGCCTCCGCAATGCCACGCAGACTTTCCAGCGGCATATGGACACCATCTTCAGAGGCTTGAATTTCGTTGGGAAGTTCATTGACGACCTCATTGTTGCATCGGATACGTTAGAGGAACACATCACACATCTTAAGCAAGTCTTCACCATTCTTCATAAGCATCAGCTCTGCATTAACGTCAGCAAATGCGAGTTCGGTAAGGAGCAGCTCACGTACCTCGGCTACACCATCAACAAGGATGGGTATCAACCACCATCCGAACGGATTGAGACAATTCTCTCCTACCCAAAGCCAGAAACCATCACTGATCTTCGTCGCTTCTTGGGTGTCATAAATTTTTACCGGAAGTGCATTCCGAATGCAGCTCAACTCCAGGCCCCTCTCAATGCCTATCTGAAGGATGCCAAGAAAAATGACAAGCGAAAAGTGATATGGACACCTGAGAGCGAGAAGGCCCTAACAGACTGTAAATTAAGCGTCGCTTCAGCAACTAGAACAGCCTTTCTCTCACCGACTGCACCACTATCTCTCTCAACCGACGCTTCCGCCTCTGCAATTGGCGCAACACTAGAGCAGCTGAGAGACAACACATGGCATCCAGTTGGTTTTTTCTCCAGGAAGCTCAGCCCGACAGAGGAGAAATATAGCACCTACGACAGAGAGTTACTGGCAATCTTCGCTGCGGTCAAGTTTTTCCGCCACATTGTTGATGGACGTCCGTTCATCATAAAAACTGACCACAAGCCGCTCACCTACGCTTTTGCACAAAAAGCAGAAAAGGCTTCACCCAGACAACTGAGACAACTTGACCTGATTTCACAGTTTTCAACAGAGATCATTTACACCAAGGGAACTGACAACACCGTCGCTGACGCACTATCCCGCATCTGTGCAATAAACATGCCAACTAAGCTCACTGCTGAGACAATTCAAGAGCATCAACAAAAGGACGACGAGCTTCAACAGTTGCTTGCCAACATTAACAGCAACTCCCTCAAGCTCCAGCGATTGTCAATAGATGGGCGCAACATCATCCATTGTGACATTTCATCCGGACTTGTCCGTCCATACATGCCAGCATCTCTTCGACGACAAGCTTTCGACACTATTCACGGGCTGTCCCATCCTAGTGGTCGAATCACATGTCGTCAACTAAGGCAAAAATATGTTTGGCCGGGAATAAGGAAGGACGCACTTGAATGGTCGCGAAACTGCATGGCGTGTCAACGCTCAAAAGTTCAACGGCACAACCAACTGGCACCGAACAAGATTGATGTACCCGATGGACGGTTCAATCACATCCACATGGACCTCATCGAACTACCAACCGTGAAAAACCTTAGGTACTGCTTAACAATCATCGACAGGTTTTCCAGATGGCCGGTAGCAGTGCCACTAAAGGACATGACAGCCGACACCGTTTGCAATGCCTTTTATGCGAATTGGATTGCTCAGTTCGGAACTCCTCTCACTATCACAACGGACCAAGGAGCGCAATTTGAGAGCGCGCTGTTTAAGGCTTTGCTGCAGATGATTGGCGCTAATCGCATACGAACAACAGCATACCACCCACAGTCGAATGGGATCATCGAGCGATGGCACCGCTCTCTCAAAGCAGCTCTAATGTGCAACTCAGAAGTTCCTTGGCCCGAAGCCCTGCCAACAGTACTGCTTGGACTCCGCACTTGTTTCAAGGAAGACTTGAAGGCATCGCCTGCTGACCTTGTTTATGGTACAGGGTTACGTGTACCTGGCGAATTTTTCATTTCTGAAGACATGCCTCCCGATCCACAACAATTTTTGGAGAAATTCCGCAAACACATCAGAGGACTTAGGCCAACAGCAACAACACATCACATAAAACCACGTATGTTTGTCCTAAAAAACCTTTATTCATGTTCTCATGTATTTCTCAGGATTGACGCTGTCAGAAAACCTCTTGAGCCGCCTTATTCAGGACCACACGAAGTGCTGGAACGAATCAACGATCACCTTTTCAAAATTAAAATTGATGGAGTTGAAAAGGTGGTAACCGCCACCAGATTGAAACCAGCCTACTTCGTAAAAGAAGACACCGATATTCAACAACAGCCAAAACAATACAAAGCAACATATGTCAAGAAACCCAAGACTGTCACGTTCCCATCGCTTTAAGCATCGATGGACACTGGGGGGAGAGTACCTGTGGCGACTACTTCCACCACTGCATCCATTGACTACGCGAGGCGCACGAGTGATTAAGAGCAATTTTCTGAGCGCACACTAGGCGCCAGACAAACGAGACCTTTGTGTCGTCGTTTTAATATTATCCTTTGTTAGTTTTATGACGATGTTAAAACTCCTTGTGTTTTGTACTCTGATTCGCATTTCAAACCTTAAACTGTTCGGTCGTTAATTTTACTTGTTGTCTTTTTCATGTTAAATATTCTTTGTTTTAATAAATAAGTTGTAAGAGTTAACTGTCCACTTCTATTATCTTGAGTGTTGTAGTGCACTTGCCTAAATAACTACAGTTCTGTTTGATTCGTTGGCGTTCTTTCACACGTCTAATTTCGTTTTGGAGAGACTCTGTGCATTCAAATGACATACACGAACCCTTTTGTTTACATAAAATGTTTAGGAGAAGGCGCAATTTATCGTTTTTGCCATTATATAATAATGAATTTAATCTGGATTCAGACATCCCAAATCAAACACAAAATTTCTTCTCGCAGAAAAAGACTGAAATGCAAGAACATATCGAACACTCACAAGCAGCAGGCTTTTATATCAAATGGCAGTATAAAAAAAAAGAATTGGAAAACAAAGGGCGAACAAATAATTGAACGAAGATAACACGATAAAATAATAGAAACAAAAACAAAAAGTACATAGGCTGGAACAGCGGCTTACGTTGACATATGCGTGACGTCAGCATTATGTGTGCCAGCAGCAGCAAGTGAATCCAGGCTTTGGATGCAGCTTATTACAAATGCTTTTCCAATTGGTGTTTGACGCACAAATACACGGCCATTACGGGTGAAAACAGAGATCAGCTGGTTTTGTTGCTTTAATTGGAAAGCTTTGCGATAGATGGAGCGGTTGGCTGCAGTAAGACTTTCGTTTAAGAACATTTTCTTGTCAGACTGCAGACCAAGGTGACGTAAGCAAAGCGGCTTCTTTGTTTTTTTATACAAAAGTCTTACGGATTTGAGCAGCGAGGTTTTGTTAGCTGGCGATTGTAACTTAATTACAATCGCGGAGTCCACTGATGTTCCTCTCGGTTTTGTGCGAAAAATATCTTTGGGAGTTGGCGTTGGTTGCAGTTCGAGCGAGTCACAAAGAGTTTTAAACATGGTGCACAGATCTTCGTTTGCTACCATAGGGACTCCATGAAGAATAACGTCACTGGACAATTTTTCGCGTTCCATAAGATCTATTTTTTCTTTCAGCACGGAGATTTAACTATCCATTCTGTTGCAAGCCACAGAGTCCGATGTTTGCTCTAGCACCTCCACACGAACTGTTAGGGCAGCTAATGTTCTACTGACGTCATCGAAACGGCTGCTAAAATCAGTGACAATTCTATCCAACCTTTCCATAATTTTGTTTTGGCTTTCTTCAATGAAATTCTTTAATTGGGAATTGCACTCTATAATTTGTTTAGCTAGGCGTTTGTCGAGCATTTTTAAATCGTTGCTTAGAGATGATACTGGCGAACTTAATTGTTTTACTTGTTTGGAAGTAAATCTTGTTGTACGGGGAGAAGAACTTGGGCCTGTCATTGCGGTGAGTTTTGCGCTTTATAGTTCAAGGGCAGATGGGAAACTGGTAAAGTCCAAATTCAATTAAAATGTTTATGTACCTCGGATAATTTTATAGCCCGGTGAAAAAAACAGTGTTTTTGTGCAATCAATTCACTTTTTTGAAAATTATGGAGATTTTAATAAGGAAAAAACTGAATTCAAAAACCGCCGCGGAGTTTCAATGTTAGCTCTGTATCAGGTAGAAAAGCTGTTCGGTAAAGCCTATTTAAGAGCTGCCACAATGTCAGTCGCCATAAACGGCTTCCAAAAGACTGGAAAATGGCCGGTTAATCCAAATGTATTCGAAGACCATGACTTTTTGCCATGCCAAAACATGGACATGTAAAATGCCCCACCTATGTCCATTATGCCCCAGCATCGGGGTATAATGGGCAAATTCAATCCGTTTTTTCAATTAATGTAACATACTGAACTATTTATTTTTATATATTTTTCTTTTCCATATTGATGTATTAATGAATTTTCTTTTTAATAAAATTGTTTTGGAGATAATAAAATCCTTAAGGGGCCCGTTATGCCCCGGCTTCCCCTAGTAGGCGATAAATACAATTATATATCTATACATACATACGAATATGTAGGAACATACGTCAGAATCTATAAAATTTAAAACCTTAAATGTTAACATACTTTTTGGCGGATTTGTTACCCATTTTGTATTTGTCCAAATGATTCTTAATCCTTTCGCAGCTAACATTTATGCCCAGTTTCACAGTGCGAGTTTAAACTCAGTTTATGGTTTAAACTAAAGTTCAACCAAATGTTTGGTTTCACAGTGTTCGTTTAAACTCTAAACTGAGTTTTATGTTCGGTTTTAGTTAAACGACTCGATTCTACCGTTTAAAGTTCGTTTAAGTTAAAAATGTGGTTATGAATGCTATTGTTGTGAAATGTCAAATTGTGTTTTTCTTCTTAAATATTAATAAATAGTGTGTAAAATAATGTTTTCAAGTGCAAATAGTGATTCTGATGATAGAAGTGATGAAGAATATTATAATATCCTGGTTAACGTAAGCCGACAAAGAGAATTTCGCTGCAGGACAAATCACTTTTATTTTTGGGATGATATGGACTTCTTTAACAGATTCCGCATGTCCAAACAATCAGCGTATACTGTCTTGGAGGAAATACGTCCAAAAATTGAAAATCCAACTAACTGGTAACTCAGAAAATAAAACATATGTACATGTAATTTGATTTATATGAAAATAAAATGTTTTACTTCAAGGAACAATTCAATATCAGCCGAAATCAAGTTTTTATTGACTTTGCTTTTCGATAGCATCCCATGCTGCATTTGTCTCCGTCCAATGAATCCTATCAGTTTTTTTTATTTTCAGTTGTGTCTTTGAATTTGACCATTAAATTTATCATTAAATTTTCCTTTTCGCTATCGGAAAAATGAGTACTTCTTTTCTTTTGATTAATATTATTATATTTTTGCTTCCTCCATTGTCTCTCTTTTGTCAATTCTAAGTGACTTTTACTCGAAAGCAAACACCGTAACAGGAAAAATTCAAAATAATTTTCAGTTTGACATTTAATTCAAATACTGTGATTCAAATACATCAGTGTAATTCACAATAGTGTGATAAACTTCGTTTAGACAAACTGAGTTTAAAAATACAGTGTGAAAGCGAACGATTTAAACTCAAAGTTTAAACTCAGTAGTTAGTTTAGTAAAACTCAAGTTTAAACTCACACTGTAAAACTGGGCATTAGACTTGATTACGTGAGTGTTCTATTTCCTGCTGAAGGTAAGCAAGTGGCACTCAAGTTGATAACATGCTCCATGTTCGACATCTTACTTCCTAGTAATATTATTAAAGCGAAACTTTGTCTGTTGGACCAATCAATCTCTAATTTTGCACGCAGAGTGGATGTATGATACCTCGAGCCAATGAAATTAAAACCACAGATATTATATTTTACATAGGTACCGCATGCGAAGGGAACAAAGTGACACATTTTCATACTTTGAACTTTGACGTTTGAATGATTTTCGTATAAATAAAATACAATAATTACCCAATACCCATTACCATTAATACAGCCAAAATGTGTATTGTTTTTGAATGTAACCTTTATCTTTATTTTGTTTTTGTTTTTAAATGCATTTTTATTTTTTAAATTTAGTACTCTTACTTGCTAGGAAAAAAAACGCTTAAAACTAGCTTAATTAACTTAATTATGTTACTCTAACTTACTGGCCCTACACGGGCACTCTAAGCTAAACTTAATTCTTAATATATGTCTTTCGACCTAACCTAACTTAATTTACTTAAACAATCTAAGGACTAAACTATTGTAAAACTAAGAAAATTGTTTTGAAAAAACTTAGTAACAGGACTTTTTGTATGTTTCCTTAAATCTAAATTAAATTGAAACTTAAGACTACCTTAAAATAAGCCTTAACCTAACTTAACTTAACATGCTACGTAATTAAATACGTATATTTTTTTTGTATTTTTGTATTTTTTGTATTTTTTTTTTTTTTTATTTTTTGTATTTTTTTTTTTTTGTATTTTTTTTGTATTATTTTTATTTTTTTTCTTAAATCTACCTTAAAATAACCTTAAACTATGTAAGCCGGCCATGGCCGGCTTTGTCCATCTCTGGACTAGCCCGGATCGATAGGGTTCGACGAGGGAGTTCCCTCGTTTTCCGACAGCCACCAGAAAGTCTGGTGCTGCCGCCCAACATCCCTAATGTCGCGCTCCGAAACCGACCTACTAAACCGGAGGCGCTCCTCAGTGCTCTCAACGACGTCTCGACCGTAGTTGAGTTGCCTTTCCACAGTTGTCCGGGCCACATGGAAGATTAGCGGGACTGCCGATCTATCCTGGATCAGACCTTCCTTGTCAAAATGCAGAAAAGCTTCTGGGGGGACGAAGCCGTTAAGGCGCACTCTCTCGTGATACATAGTATTGGGGTAGTAAGCCCCAGAGATCGGGTTATTAACCGAGTTCATTGCTCTTGCAATGTGCCCTCGAGTAAACTTCACTATGAAATTGTCCACTCTGATTAGGTCCGCCTTGTTGTATAGGACCTCATTGGAATAGAATTTTCTGTATTCAGACTCTGGTGTTCTGTATAGGCGAAGGCAAGGCCTAAGGCAAGCCCTCTCAAACACCCGAATCCTTTCCATCAAGCTTGCCCGCACGTTGAACCACACGGGACAACCATATGTAAGCATTGGCCGGATTAGGGCCCTATAGCAGATTACCTTTACCCTCGCATCGAGTTGGCTGCTGTAAAACAGTCTCTTTGTAAGGGCAAAAGCAACTCGGGCTCTGGCCAGAGCAGCATCCACATGTTTGTTAAAATACAGATATTGGTCTAGCCAGATCCCGAGGTATCTGACTACACTTCGACTCACTAATGGTCGCCCGTGCTGTCCCACGATTGCAAACTTTCGCCAATTCTTTCTGGTATCCCTAGAGGCCCCAGACAACGGCTTCCTACCAATGGTTTCCGACTTCTGAAAGTTGATCTTCAACTTCCAGTCGTCGCAATATAGCTGAATCTTATCGAAGTCATGCTGCAAAAGAGTGACAATGACCTCGATCTTTGGACCTGATCTGTACGCGACCAAGTCGTCTGCATACGCAATAGCATGATGAAGAGAACCTACGAGATCGCTCGTGTAAATTTTGAAGAGGACCGGCGAATTTACTGCACCTGTTGCAGACCATTTTTAACTTCGAATGTACCAGCAGAAGTCACATTGCCATTTTTCACAATGAACCGTCTACTGGTCAGCATGTTACATAGCATGTACCGCAGTGGTTTGCTTATACCCAGCCTGCTCAACTTGTAAAAGAGCCCCTCTAACCATACGGTGTCGAAGGCCTTCTCCAAATCAACCAGGCAGGCACCCGTGCATTGGTTCTTGCATTTGTTCCATTGGATATCAGATACCAGTTTAGACGCGGCATGTATTGTATCATGACCCGCCTTAAAACCGAATTGATTATCAGGAATTATTTGATTGTCCTCAACCCACTTAGCCAAGGCTCTATGGACCACCTTTTCGAATACTTTACTGATGTTCGGCAAGAGACTTATTGACCGGAGATTCCCCGGATTGGAGCTATCTTTATCCCTTTTGGGAATAGCGTGAACCACCGCTGTTTTCCAATGCGCTGGATAATGTGCATTATTCAGCGTATTATTAAACAGGGTGGTATAAATGTCCACCACTACTATGGGGAGATGTCGAAGCACAATGTTCGATATTCCATCGATTCCCTCTGATTTCTTCCTTCTAAGTGAGTCGAAGATCGTTTGGAGTTCGACCTTCGATATGAACGGGGGATGAACCCTTTCGTTGGCGACGACATTATTTGCCATGTTATCGTCATTGAACTCGGTGAAACCGGTGTTCTCAGATCGCCAGTTCTGTATATCACTTCGAAGGTAGTGGTTGTGCACAAGGACGCGATTCTCCAGGTCGTGGTTCGGGCGAATGCTAGCATTCACCTTATACACTTCCTGGAAAGTCGCTCCTATGACCTCCACTTTCTCCTGCGGATCCTCGACCACAAAGAAGTTGTCATCATCGACTGCGTTCCCCGGATCAATGCCTGCTGTAATCAGTACTTGTTCGTTGTTCGTCGTTCGGGGGATCTTAAGACATGGCAAGTCGCTAACGTTTTTCCTCCGAAATATTTTATTTATTTGCGGGAACATACTCGGGTTGCTGGAATTTACAGCCCGAATTCTGTTGTTCCAATGCAAGTTTACAGAAAGTCTGTAATTTTCCTTAATTAACTGTTGGACGTTTTTGATCAACGACTTGAGTTGCCTTATCTCCGAGTTTTGTCTGTCAGTAAAACGTCTGTACAAGGTTTTTAGTCTCGACAGCAGTCTACTTTTATGTTAGTGGAGTGCGTCAGTTGTTGCATTGCGGAATGTGTCAACGTTGTTAGTGAGTTGGTACCGAGGTATCGTACTGTCCATCGTTCGTTTGATTGTCAGGTCAAGGTCTTTTAGGTACCTATCAATCTCCTCGTTTGACAGGTTCCTATTGGTCGGTGGGTAGAGCGAGTTCGAAGAGAGTGCTCTTGTCAGTACTCTGGAGAAGAGTGTCCAACGCGTCCTACTGTAATTGTAGATGTTTGTTGGAACATACTCCTCCAATTCTGCAATTTCGTTAGGAATCCTAATGGCGGCACTAAATCTGCAATGGTCACTGTCATACACAAATGTGTGTAGACAGTTTATCGTTTGTTGGTTCGTGTCGGTCAGTTGTAGCCGTGAGTCGTACAGCAAAAGATCCATATAGGAACCGCTTCTGGGAAAAGACGCACTATCAGTCGCTTTCAAATCGAGTCTATACTCGACACTGTGCATACCCCACCAATTGAATAGTGAGCTCCCCCTAGCATTTGGTATATAATTTCCCCAATCTCTATGTTTGGCGTTAAAATCTCCGGCCAAGAGGTAATCATTCTCCGCCGACTCCAGCCTAAGACATCGAAACAGTGTCTCGAGCTCTGAAATAAATAAGTTGGATTGAGTAGCTTCAGGTGCATAGACCGAGACCATGTACAACTTCTTTCCACTACGGAGAGAGATACGCACGATGCACGCTTCCAGCACCCGGAACCTTCGCACTTCACCGCTGTACACGACCCTATGCTCAGGCCTTTTCGAATGAAGATCGCAACACCTCCTCCTCGTATGGAGTTGGGTCGGTTTCTTCTTACAATTTTATAATCTGTGTGCCTCAGCTTATGTTTCTGAGTTAGCTTAGTTTCGCTAACCAGAAGTACATCAGGGCATCGGTCTTGTAGCAACTTATAAAGAACAGCTCTTCGTTCGATCCTAATCAATGAATTTACATTCACCGCGAGGATCCTTAAAGGAATCACATCGAGCGTATCCATTACGACTGGAGGTGCGTTAGGCCCGGCAGAAGCGCGTAGATCTGGTCCACCCGCGTCGCCTGCTCTTGTATCTGACTTTGCAGTTGGCCCATCTGCCCTTGAATAGAGAGCAAGATAGCCATCAAGTCACCCACCGCCGCAGGTGCTTTAGGCACGGGGGCCTGTGCAGCAACCTTTGGCTGGTGTTGTTGTACCGTGTTTCCCCGACCTGCCGCCATTTGGGCGTAGGTTGTATGGGGAGTAACGGCTTGAGATGGAATTAGAGCGGGGGCGGGTGAACGTTTCACCACGGTTTTCTGCTGGCGAGCCAGGTTTGCTTTTTTTATGTCCTGGTACTTAGGACAACCCCGATAATTAGCGGTGTGTCCCGAGTTCCTACATAATGCACATAAAAGTTGGCCCTTATCCGAAGCACCATCCTTACCCAGAATACAATCTTCTGCTTTGTGGTCCTTACCACACTTCACACATCGAGGCTGCATTTCGCAGTTCGACGCCGCGTGAGTTACATACATTGACCCCAAGCTTGCCATTGAACTCCCAAGTGCATTCAAAATCGAGCGGTAGCAAAAACCGCTTGCTTGGTAATTTTGGTATGACGCAAGGTAGGTCAACGGCAATGCTGACAAATATCCACCTCATGCTGTTGACTGTGCTGATGGAATACGAAGTAAAGAGAAAACAAAAAGAATGGAAAAAAAGAGAGTTGATTTTTGTAACTGGGTGCGGCAAGTTCGATCTCGAAAATAAAGAAGATATTTTTTTTGTAAAACGGAACGTGGTATTATTTTGTTCTGGTGGTATAAAAATCTAACTGGCGCAGTCGGTAGGATTCTGTTCGGTAGAATTAGAATCTAGTGATACGAACCAAAGAAAAAAAAAAAAAAAAAAGTGTGGCAATAATCGGTAAAAGTGTGATACGAAGTAGCCAAAGTGATTAGGCAACGTAGAAACGAACACTACACTGAAAACCATACATCAAGCTGAAAGTGAAAAAAAATTTATTGGTAAAAGTGTGATACGAAGTAGCCTAAAGTGCAATTTACTAGGCAACGCAGAAACAAACACTAAACCAAGAACGAAAGCACCAATCTGGACAGAAGAGACCATCTTAACCGAGTTATAGACGAGATTAGAAGTATGGCTCAACCAAACGTCATGGAACAATGCCTTGCTGCACTGACGGCAATAGTTAATAGGCAAAATCAACCCCAAACGTTAAGGAGCAGACTGGAGAAAGAACTTCGGTACCTGCCGGTGTTTGATGGAACATCTGGGACTCTACCAGCATTCATATCATCAGTGGACAGAGCTTTAACGGAATACCAGGGACACGAACGCCAAGATGTGTACACCGTTATCTACAACGAAAAAATCATAGGACCAGCAAAGAACTATCTGGAGACTTCGCCGCCAATGACCTGGATGGAGTGTAAGCAGAATCTAAAGCTTCACTATAAGGCAACGAGGGACCAAGGACAAATAATGCAGGACATTAGCAGATTAAAAGTAAGTTCCATAGCTGAACTATGTGATAAAGTTAGAGTAATAGTTAACGACATAGCTGAATGTGCTTTATTCACAGACTATCAGTCTTTAATAGTAAATAATTTAAGTAGTTTTTTGATCCTTAAGATAAAAGAAATAGCAGCAGGGGCTCTAGCAGCCGAATTATTCGAAAAATTTACATTAGCAGAAATACGACCTATTTTAAATAAATACATCGGTCAAGACCAATTTAATTTAAAATATATCAAAGATAAAAAACCAACTGTATCCCAAATACCCAGCAATAACCAAAATAACTATCAGTATAATTATCACAACCGAAATTTGAACAACAATAATTCTAGACAAACTCGACCAAATTTCAGTAATAATAATTATTCGAGACAAACTCGACCCAATTTCAGTAATAATTATAATTCGAGATATATTCGCCCTAGTTTCAACAATAACTACGGTAGTCAGCAGTCTAGAAATCAGCATATGAATAGCAATAATTCGAGGCAACAAATGGACGTTGACGCCGTAAGTAGAAACGAAATTAACGAGTTATCTGAAAATGAGTTTTTTACAAATTAGCCTCGGAAAAAAACAAAATCTTCATTGTCCTTACTTTTAATGAAAAGAAATATGTTGCTATGATAGATACAGGATCTACCGTTAGTCTACTAAATTCAAGTAGAGTAACAAATAAAATGTATGAGAGAATAGGAGGTCAAATAGGATTAAATACAATAGAAGGTCAGGTTAAAAAAGGTATGGAATATGTAAAATCTAAATGCCCAGTTGAGTTTGGTCAACCAGAAAACGCTAGAATGAAATGGGTTAAAATTGAATTAGAAAAAGAATACGATTTTTTGCTAGGAATGGATTGGATAGATAAAAATGTAAAATGCATAGACATCGAAAATCAAGAAATAGTACTAAACAATAATATAAATCTACCATTTTTGTATAAAATTGTTCAAAATGAGGTTAATACGTTAGAAGTGAGTGAACCGGAAAATATAAGGCTGGACCATCTAAATGAAGAAGAAAAACGGGGGATAAGGAAATTATTACAAAAATATAATAGATTGTTCTACAAAGAAGATGATGTACTTACAAACACTACTAGTATTGTACATGAAATAAAAACAACGACAAATGAGCAGATAAATTCTAGATTGTATAGGTATCCACCACAGCACGAAACAGAAGTTAAAAAACAGATGAAAGAAATAGAAGCTCAGGGAATTATCAGGAAAAGTAAAAGTAGGTACAGTTCGCCGATAATAGTAATACCGAAAAAACAAGATAATTCAGGTGTACCAAAGTTTCGCATAGTAGTAGATTATAGGAGACTTAATCAAGTAACATTTGATGATAAGTACCCACTTCCCAATATAGATAGTATATTGGACAAGTTGGGCAAATCTCAATATTTTTCGTCAATAGACCTGGCGAAAGGATACTATCAGATTTTGTTAGCCGAGAAAGACATTGAAAAGACGGCATTTGTTACGCCATCAGGACTGTATGAATTTTTGCGGATGCCATTCGGTTTAAAGAATGCTCCAGCAACTTTTCAACGTCTGATTAATGAAATACTGCGAGACTACATAAACGTTATATGTGTGGTGTATCTAGATGACATTCTAATTTTTTCTACGACGCTAGAAGAACACTTGAAATCATTAGAAATAATTTTCAAAATATTAACGGAACATAACTTGAAAATACAGCCCGATAAATGCAGCTTTATGAAAAGAGAAACAAATTTTTTAGGCCATATTCTTACAAAAGAGGGAATGAAACCCAATCCAGATAAAATAAAAGACATAAGGTGTATTGAATTACCTAAAACAGAGAAACAACTCAAAAGTTTTCTAGGGATGACAGGATTTTACAGGAAGTTTATTCGAAACTATGCCAAAGTAGCACACCCTCTGATAAAATATTTAAAAAAGGATATTAAAATTAATATCAACGATCCGCAGTTTATTGAAGCTTTTGAAAAACTTAAACTTTTGATATCATCACACCCTATTTTGAAATTTCCAAATTATGAAAAAGAATTTACTGTTACAACAGATGCTAGTGATCATGCAATTGGAGCAGTTCTATCACAAGACGGTCATCCGATATGCTATGTTTCACGAACGCTGAATAACCACGAGAAAAATTATAGTGTAACGGACAAAGAATTTCTGGCTATAGTTTATTCGGTAAATTATTTTAGGCCATATTTATATGGTAGGAAGTTTAAAATAATCACAGATCATGCACCGATTAAATATTTAAATTCGAAATATAAAGGGAAGGAATTCTCGCAAAGAAACCAAAGGTGGGTCTTAAAATTGCAGGAATACAACTTTGATATCGAATATCTGAAAGGAAAAGACAATAAGGTGGCTGATTGTCTTAGTAGGTTAGAAAATAGTCCTCAAATAAATTATAGAAATAGCAGTGAATCCAATATGGACCTGTCTGATACAATTCATTCAGTAGAGGAACAATTACAAGACCACATAGGTATAAAAGATGAAATAGTTAATAAATATAAATTGCAGATAATACTGACTTATAGTCCAACTAGAGAAATAGAAATAGTGCATAGAAGAAAAATCATCCAGATAAATCCACAAAGTGAAGAAATAGCCATTAAAGAAATATTAAAAAGAAATATTACCTCAGGATACATAGGGATATATTCAGAAGTAGATGATAGGCAATATAACAAAGTACAGCAATGTATTATAGAACTTTTCTCGGGTAATCCAAGAATTAAGTTCAGAAAAGTAACAAAAAGAGCACAAGAAATAGAAAGTGAAGAAGAGTGCCACAAACAAATATCCCTCTATCATACCAATGAATCACTACATAGCGGTATCAATGAAACATATCAGACGCTGAAAGATAAAATATATTATCCAAAATTGCAGGAACACATACAGCTCATTATTAATAATTGTGGAAAATGTCAGGGAATAAAGTACGACAGAAATCCTATTAAACCATTATTTAACATAACCGAAACACCAAATAACAAAAACGAAATTATACATGTAGATATTTTTCATTATAAAAAACAAAGTTTTGTTACCATGGTCGATAAACTAACAAAATTTGCCGTTGCATATCTTATTAATGATAGAAACTGGGTTAAAAAGATTTGTATTTTAGAAGGCTATCTTGCAGCATTTGATACACCAAGAAAGTTTATCATGGATAATGAGTTTAAATCGCAACAGTTAATACAATATTTACAAGAAAAAGGAATAGAAATACATTGGACAAAACCCAATAGCCATACTGGGAATGCGGATGTCGAAAGACTGCACTCCACACTAATAGAAAAAATCCAAACAATAGAAGATGATATGTCAGTAGAACAAAAGATACAGAGAGCTATAGGAAATTACAATGACAGGTACCACTCAACAATTGAAATGACTCCAAGACAAGCTAGTAATATCGCAGATACAGTAGCATTAGTAGAAAAGATTAGAAAGAAAAAAAATTAGATTACACAAAGAATCAATAGGAACAGAGAAGAATATTTTGAACGCAGAACTGAAGGATATATTAAAAATTATAAAAGAGTAAGACATAAAGACGAACCATATTTTAGGAAATTTCCATTAAAGAATGTTCATTTATCAAATATTAAAAGACCTCCTAAATTTACAGGTCCTAATAATACTTATAATGATGAGGATAATCACAGTCCAAGGACTTCTGCAGGTATATCCAATACGAGAAGAGAACGGGTATGTGAAAATAAGAGTTAAGGAAGTAGAAATAGCTAATAACACAGACACAATTTTACACATAATAAATCCATCTGAAATGATGCAAATTTTAGATCAGTTAGAGTTTAACATAGCACATTTAAAATTAGAAGACTCGGTGTCACTCTACACAGAAATTAAGTTAGTAAGAAGTAAACTAAGAACAATAAGTAAAGCAAATAGACAAAAGCGGGGCTTATTTAATATTGTAGGCAGAGCTCAAGGGTGGCTATTTGGAACAATGGATGATACCGACCGTCAAGAAATAACGGATCATTTACAGGTTATGGAGATTAATAATCATAAGGCAATAGAAAATCTTAATAAGCAAATCAAAATAAACGACCATTATAATAAAACGTTACAGGACTTAAAAACACTGATAGAGAATGATAGGACTAAAATTTTAGAATCATATAATGTTACAAACAGTATAGTTAAGGAATTGAATTACAAAGTTTTATTTTTGGATCAGGAGACCAAACTAAGATATCTTGAAAATAAAGTAAATCAAATACTCGATAATATAATGGCAACTAAAAATAACTTTATACATCCAAGTATGTTAACGATGCAAGAGCTAGATGTTTACAAAGTAGATTTCCATAAGTTAAGACTCTTGAAAGCTGGAGTAATGGATTATAAAGATAATTGTTTAATATTTGCAATAAAAATACCAGTAAATTATATAGTCGCAGAATTACAATTGATCAAACCTATTCCAAACCAAAATGGCTTACAAATTAATGATGCAGAAGAAGTAGTAGTTGAAATAAATGACGAAATATATAAATATAATGAGAAAGCTATGCTCAAGGATTTAAAACACAGTGCTAATTGTATTGTAAAGAAAACATGTAAACTGGTATATCAAAATTTAACCTACATAGAAGAATTAGATGATGAATCTGTCTTATTAATTAATATGTATAACGACACTTTAATACAAAATTGCGATAAAAGAATAATAAACTTAACTGGAAACTATCTAATAAATTTTAATAATTGTACACTAGAAATAAAGCAAAACAAATTCTATAACAAAAAAATTACTGTATCCGATAAATATTATTATCCATCAAATAATTTAACAGAAATGTTTGCAAAACCTATCAGTTTTAATGAAATTATTATGAACAATGTGAAAAACCTAGAAGAAATCAAAGAACTACAGTACCATAAGAATGTTATGTACGGTACTAATGTAGGTTTCATAGTAATTATAATTGGTATGGCTTTAGCTATGTTCTTATTTGTATCTAGAAAAACTAAGAAAGAAAAAATCAGCATAGTCAATAATATGAAGCCGGAGACTTCTGATTTAAAGTGGGGAGGAGTTACATACATTGACCCCAAGCTTGCCATTGAACTCCCAAGTGCATTCAAAATCGAGCGGAAGCAAAAACCGCTTGCTTGGTAATTTTGGTATGACGCAAGGTAGGTCAACGGCAAAGCTGACAAATATCCGCCTCATGCTGTTGACTGTGCTGATTGAATACGAAGTAAAGAGAAAACAAAAAGAATGGAAAAAAAGAGAGTTGATTTTTGTAACTGGGTGCGGCAAGTTCGATCTCGAAAATAAAGAAGATATTTTTTTTGTAAAACGGAACGTGGTATTATTTTGTTCTGGTGGTATAAAAATCTAACTCGTGTCCGAACCTTTGGCAGCGAACGCATTGTAAAATGCTGTCGCTCCTGTTTAATTTTTCCCAGGTAACAACCTGGTAGTCTAGGACATGGATCTTCCTCAGACCATCCAGTTTGCTTTTGGGGGACAGCTGTACCAGGAAGAACGGTAATTTCCGCTTCTCCCTTTTGGCCCTTGCTGTGATAAACGGCTTAACTCCTACGAACTCGAGCTCGTCGTTGTTCTTCTCTTTGAGCAACTTAAGGAGCTTCTCAGGTTCAGAGGACGATTCCATCCCCTTCAGCAGCTTTTCCCCCTTCGGGGTGAAGGAGAAGAACTCCGTCGTCGTGTCCCTCAGGAGATCCTTGACTTTTTTATACATGCCTATCTTCCCTTAATCTTTTAACATAAAAATTTTGACCTATGGCCGACTTACACAGTTCGATTGTGTCCTTCAGCTCAATTTTGTAGGTGTTGATTGGAGGCACCCTCTGCTTCGCTGCTTTCTGCTGTTGTTGTTGTTGTTGCTGCTGCTGCTGCTGCTGATGCTGCTGCTGTTGTTGCTGCTTCTGATGCGGCTGCTGTTGTTGCTGCTGCTGCTGCTGCTGCTGTTGTTGCGGCTGCTGTTGTTGTTGTTGTTTCTGTTGCTGCTGCTGTTTCTGCAGCTGTGGCCACTTGGCCTGTTGCGGTTGTTGTTGCGGTTGTTGTTGCTGCTGCTTTGGCAGCTGCTGTTGATGTTGGGGTTGGAGCATCAGCTGACGCTCCTTCTCCCTTCTAACACTCTGCTTCTCCTTGATGGCTAGAACCCTTTGCTGTAGCTGCCTGATGCTACTGCACAGAGATTCTAGCTCATCATCTTCTTCGTCTGACTCAGGGGCCGCAAGGGAGGCGAAGCTATTTCCCCCCATGCATAGACCTTCCCCACCGTCGGAGACTAATGGGTACTCCTTTTGTTGCTCTTGTTGTTTCGGAGCTGCTGCTGGTGTTGCTGGCGCCTCCTCCCTCACTTCCACTGGCAGCTTTTCAGTGGAAGCCGATAGAGAACGGCGCTTCATCAGGTTAGGAGTCGGCATTAGCCTCATCCTCCGTTTTACGGCACCCTCTGATGACCCTTTTGCTGTGTGGCCTGATGTGCCAGCCACATCTGCTGACGTCACCGAAACATTGATTGTTTTTATTTTTACTGGTCCCGCTCCAGAGAGCGCGGACCGCACATTTTTTTTCATCACGTGTTATTGATTCAATAACACTTTTCACTATATTGTTTAAATTTAAAAAAGTATTTATCTATTACGGGAATCGAAACCCGGGCTCCGTCGTATAACGATCACGCACACACTACCACTGAGCTAAACTCGCACTTCTGAAATCACTCTCTAAAATCACTAGAAAGGTACTTGCACTTATTAACAATAGCCGAACGAAAAAAGACGTCTTGACACCGCGAAGATCTGTGAACGACTACCTTTATCTTTATAATACATAAAACAATCACAACCCACTGAAATAAAAATGCGGTAGCGAACACGTTTCTTAATTCCTTTTTTAATGCAAAAACGTTTTACATTCTATGGAAAAGTGTGACACAAAATATCATAGATTTCAAACTTCCGGTATCGTTAGAAACTTGAAATTTGGTGCGCAGGTAGGTCCTACTTCACATGAACCCATGATATAATCGGGGGAAAATTGTTTCATTATTCAATAAAATGGCAATTTTACCAATTTACAGTTAAAAATTTAGAATTTTCAGTAATTTGTATTTAGTTATATTCCGATGTCCCCTTATGTACCGAATTTTAAGTTTCTGGGTCCACACTAGGAATCCCTCAAAAGGAACTGGGCACTTCGTGGCACGTAAAAGATTTGTTGATTTTGTTTTGAAGCCAATAATAAGCATCGTCCTTGACAATCCATGGTTCCTTCAACTTATATAAATACCAAATAATTCAATCCCAATCGCGAATAAACTAAAGCAATATACAAAGCTTCATACTGTTAAGCATTCGGTCTTCTCAAATACATTTTCACGGAATTCACCTGCTCCAAGGAGCGGCATAGTGCTTTTTTTTAAGAAAATTAAAATCCTTTAAAGAGCATTCTATTTACTTTCCACCTTTAGATCTTGAAGGCACCTGGAGAACGGAACAACGTAGGTCATCATTTGGGCTTTTTTTGAAACTTGGATCTAATTTGACTTTAAGCAAAATTGGATATTTAAAGAAATGGTTTCATAAAAAATGTGGGTGGACAACGCAAGCACGTCATTTTAGGTATGAGTAGTATATTTCGAATAGAAGATTGAAACTGCACTCATCCGTAAAAACAAATTAATGCACTTATTTTTAAACAGTACAGTTTCCGTGAGTTCATATAATCGAAAAAAACTGAAAAGACTTGGGAAATATACTGAATAAATTGACAATTTTAAGCAAGCCATTCACAGGAACCGGAAACTGTACCACCTTCTCAAAGAATTTATGTGCATATACTCAGTATAAAAAGTCAGTAATTACAGCTCAGGAGTTTTAGTGAAGAAAACGTAGTTTTAAAAATCAGAAACAAAAAATCACCCCTATCGTGAATAAAAATTCCCTCGGGTTTTTCCCCATATTCGAAATACTCCTATCGGTAATGGTAGAAACACATTGACACAGCAACAGCAACAGCAACTTTGACAGCCGCAGCGAAAATTTTAGAACCAATGCTTTTCAATGGAATCGAACACATTAGCACAGCAACAGCCAACTTCAACTTTAGCCTAAGTTCTAAGTTCGCTGTTGCTGTTCAAATGCAGTCAACCTTGAAACTACATTTTTCAATTTTTCCAACCTGAAAATATTGAAAAATGTCACCTCAAATGTAAACAAAAGAATTACTAGCAATGATTATGCACACTACTCGAGAGTACGACATAAATGCAACACTTCTTAAGCAAAATTTTTGCATAAAGTCGTACGGAACAATCTTTTAAATTTTTATTTCCCTTTTTTCTTTCCAAATACACAAGCAAATTCTAAAATGTCAATTTTCGCTGTGTGCTGTTGTGCTGTGCTAATGTGTTTCACATCACGTTGGCTGCCTTTTTGCTGCGACTGCCAAAGTTCCTGTGTGCTGTTGTTGTGTCAATGTGTTTCTACTATAATGATAATGAAGTGGGAATTTTGATGAATTTTCCCTCGGATTTTTCCGCAGTTATTCTGTTGGCGAATTTGGAAGGAAAAACATGTATGTAAGTATATTTTTGTCTATGTTCGTTTATCAATTTTAATGTCGGTTTTGTATTTTATTCGAGGTCCAAAACTACAAGTAAGCAACAATTAGATGTTCTAATAAATTTAATGGAGAAAAATTCCGACGTTGCGAGGGGATTTCATAAAAGAAATAAGGATGACGTTACCAGATTTTGGAGTACAGTGGAAAGTGAACTCAACAGCATAGGACCACCTGCAAAATCAGTTTTTGAATGGAAAAAGGTAAGCGATATATTTTTTGTGTACCATTACAATATGCATGTACATACGTAGTAATAATTGTTTATTTAGGTTTGGAATGACCAGAAAAATAATGTCCGGAAAAAGGCTGCTTTAAACTTACAGCTCCGCAATGGAACTGGAGGTGGCCCCAATAAGGAAGACAAGTTTTCTTCAAATGAAGAGGCAATTTTCCAACTCGTTGAGACAAAAGAAGCGGTAGAAGGTGTTTCGAATGCAGTTCCGTTCGGATTACCATCTTCTTCCAAACATAGAAAAATTGACCTCCGAGAAAAGGAAAACATAAATCCCAATGCGGCAGAGAGTTCTTCAAAGAAGGAATTGCCCACAACTAGCTTCGCAGCGCAACCATCGATGTCCATTGATGAGGATGATAACGATAGATTCCTCCAAAACATTGTGGGTGAATCTATTAAGGAACCGGCACCTATAACTTCAGATAAACCGCTGAAGACAATAAAAATTAGCGCCAAAAATGTTCTGGAAAGAGAACTAGAAATTCAGTGCGAAAAAAGTGAAAAATTGGGAAAAGCTCTTGTTGTATTGAAAATTCATAATAAGGAAATCGAGTCCAATACAAGAAGGATATATATGTAGGTCAATTGATCGATTGTATGAATTGAAGGATCGAGAGCTTACCGAAAAAATGCGCCATAAAAATGAAATGGAAAACTGAGGAAAATAGAGGTAGAATCAAAAATAGAAAAAACCGGAGGCTTTTGGAAATCGAAGAGATAAAATTAGCAAATCATTTCTTAATAAGTATACAGTTAATGAAATTCAATGTTTACTTTTATTTCTTAAATATAAAATAAATAAACTTTCGTAAAATTAAATAAATGTTTTATAAACTGTTTCCTATGTCCGCTCTTATACGCTGTGCAGCTACCAAATATTGAGAACTTCGCGTGGGAGGAAGTTCACCATCGCTTGCACCTGTTTCGGTTTCGTACGCCTCATTTTCTACCATTAAAATATCATTGACTAGACCTGCTTTGTAATTAATACAAATATTATGTAAAGCGCAACATACATTGATTATTTTAATAGCTTTTTCAGGTGCATAGTGGTGTTCCCTTGCACCGAGCAAGCATCGCCATTTGTTTTTTAATACACCGTTAACACGTTCAATAATGTTTCGGCACCGTGTATGCACTTCATTAAACTTAAATCCATTTGAACCTTCTTCTGGTGTCCTATGAGGAGTTAGGAGCTACAGTTCTAGTGGGTACCCAGCATCTCCTAATAGACCCATACACGACACAGACACGTCGCTGCAGACCGATATATTTTGTTGTTGTGCACATGTCTGCGTAGACCGTCTGTGTCGTGTGTATTCATGTCGCATGTTTGCAGCGACCGTCTGCGTGAATTCAAAATTTTTTGAATTTTGCATGGTCTGCAGCGATGTGTCTGTGTCGTGTATAGGTAGTGCATTTTGCACAGCCCAGCGGGAAAATTCATATCGTAAACATGAATAAAAACACGGATAGACAATTTTGGATCGAGTTTTTGAAAATTTATAAAAGTTTGCAAAAACTAATGTCTGTGCAGATTGTCTGCACGGTGTGTGGCGAAGGGGTGTTTGCACAGACTTAAGGTTTGCAGCGACGTGTCTGTGCGTGTATGGGCCCCATAGGAAAGAGTATTACCGTAAAAACGTTGTTCTAAACATTTGAGTGCACTACCTAATAGCCAAATTTTGTTCACACCACGTAAGTGTTCTTGCTCCATACTCGCCCTTAGTTCACTTATCCTACTAATATTATAAATGTGAAAGTTTGGATGTTTGGATGTTTGTTCCTCCGTAACGCCTGAACGGCTGGACGGATTTTGATGAAACTTCGTGAGTAGATAGTGTATGTCCAGGAGAAGCGCATATACTAATTTTTATTTCTTAACTTGTATTTCTTAAAATTCATATTTCTTTAGGAAACATCCATTTAGTGACCTGCGCAGGCACATCGTAGGGATCGTAAATCATGTTCATGTACGCGACAAGGGTGGTTTTTCCTTTTTTTGTTGCTTTCTTTTATTTGTGGTGGGTATGTGTATCTTTGCATCTAAATGATCGGAACTCACTCGCTATTCACAGGGAAAGGGTTTTTATGGTGGTGTAGCAGATATTCAGTTTTTCGAATAGGTAAAAAAGAAGTATCCCACTGCAGGAATAAAAAATGACGTAGGGTATGTAAATAATGAGCAAATTACTAATTTTTTTTTTGACTATGCTAGGTATTTGAAATTTGAATGGATCTCATGGTGTTCCCCGCTATGGGAGGAATTCGTAAGGACATGAAAATAATGAAAGTGTGATGAGGAGGTGGGTAAGTTTCAGCTTGGTTTTGTTTAAGACCCATTGAAATACCCCAAGTTTAGGATCTTAGCCGAATATTGGCGAGTATTATTCGAGAGCCATCCTGCGATTTTACAATTGAGGCGAGCTATTATATATTTTTTCTGCTCCAAGTATGTACATCTGACAACCCTTCGAGAATATGAAGTAGATCATGTCCGGAAACGACGCTACGACCTAAACAGCAGGGTTTTTAAACTTCTTAGAAATATCCGGAGTGCCGTCTCATAAACTGGTGTTACCTTCATGCTCCAAGACTATACAATAGTACCAGGCTGTGCATCGCAGAAATGTGATCAAGGCTACAATTCTCACCGGAACGGCCAAAGGAGAGAGTGCACTAATTCCTCCTAATTTTGTGATAGACCTGGAAGGAAGGTGAACTAGCGCACGACGAAACAACAAGGAGCCTGAGAGAATGGCAGCAGAGTTGGAACCTGTCAACCAAAGGCCGATGGACATATCGTCTTATCCTTATCTCTGAAACTTGGACAAGGCACAAGCATGGAGAAGTAGAATTCTACGTTACACGGGTCTAAACGGGACATTGCTATTTCCAATCAAATCGATCGGTTCAATAACGCTGACTCTCCACTTAACCCGTGCTGCGCAGACACAGTAGAGGCAGGTAAATAGAATTGATTGCCTGGTAAAGTTCTATCAAGACACAATTAGCGCGGGTGCGCTGTTTTGATATCACAACTCGCGTGACCTTGATGTTGATGGGAGTGGTAGGAAGACACAGTTGAAGACGTGGGGCATGTGTTCTTCCAGTGACCACGGTTCTATACTCAACGGGAGATATAGATAAAGTGGAGTGCAGTTTGCATTTTTGCCAAAAGCATGTACGCAAAGCTGACACGCCTGGAAAGGGAATAGGTATTGGCAGAGGTGGTCTTAGTTCGGGTTGAAATCCCGTACTTAGGCTTTCGATGCTTTCCACCTTTCTTAAAAAAACAATCTTCACATCACATAATCTGTAAGCTATGCCACATCAACGTATTCGCGAGTCAAGCTTAACGGCAAGAAATTTTAGGCCAACGCGGCCGAAGTCGCGGGTACAGCTAATATTCTGTATAAAAGAATCGTGGCAGACTCCGGGATGTGTTCGTTATAATCTAATGTAATCCAATAATAGAAGCGACTTACTAGCAAAACGTTTAGGCTGTACAATCCTTTTCTGTTATAATATAGGTGTTTACTCTGAGATGACGCAATAATCGTCACATGGGTTCCATCTATGCATCCTATAACACCAGGTATCCTATGTTTTTCATAAAAGGATAATGCAATTCTTCTCTTTTCTTCTAAATGCATGTTAAAAGAAATCCATATTGGGCATACACTACTTTCAAATACTGTTAAAATCTCTGAAAGCACTTCACTGAAGCTTGATTGAGCCAATCCAACATCGCTGTCCTTTCCAACACCTTTCTGATATCCTCCTTCAGCAAAAAAAAAACGCAAGCATGCGCTTAGCTTAAAGATATGAGAAACAGCAAAAGATTTCTTTGGCTGAGGCAAAGAACTCATCAACACATCAGGTAAATACTTAAATGCAGGTTTGTTAACCCTGTAATATTTGAAAAATCTAGAAATAAAGGCAATTATTTTCTCAAACACTGAAGTTAGCAGTTTTCACACACAATGATTGCGGTAATTCTATTGGATTTGAACAATCTCTTAAACTCCTTCGAATTGCTCGTGCTCGTTTTGTTCCAATTTCTTCTTCCTCAACTGCAAGCCTTAATGCAATGCTATGCATATTAAATATATATTTTGTTGTTTTGGGATAATTTTAATTATTTTCTTTTCCTCTTTTGTTATGTCGACTTTTTAATTTGAACAAAACTGCTACTGTCAAAACTTCGAATTCAGTTTTTCATGATTTTATGGTGGTATTTCTGATTCCTAGGGAATTTCACGATAGAGGAATCCGTTTCCCAGGAAAATTATTTTTCGGGGCAACAGTAAATTCCCTCGGAACTCTCGATAGGGGTGAATGTATTTACCCTTCATTTGCATCGAATTGACCAGGTTTGAGGTTTCCCCAGGAGTGATTTTTTTCTTTTCCTCTTTTAAAGCCGTTTTGAGCATATTTTTTTTTTGGATGTTATCGTTCTCTGGCGAATTCTCTTTTTGAACAAATCCCACAAATGCTCTATGGGATTTAAGTTCGGTGATTGGGGTGGTAAATGCAAATGTTTCGAGACGTTATGGAGTAACCAGAGCCTGACAATTTGGGAAGTATGTTTGGGGTCGTTATCATGCATGAAATAATACTCGTATTTAAGAGACAATTTTTCGGCACTCTGTTTGAAGTTTCGTTTTAGAATGTCGAACCCACTATTATACTTGTTCATAGTGGGTTCGACAAAGTTAAGTTGTCCTATGTCAGTACCCGCCATACACCCCAAGCCATTGCTCCACCACCACCATACTTAACAGTTAGGAGTAAATTTTCTTTGTTTAACGCAGTACCAGCCTTTTTATACACAATCTTTCGGCCTTTAATGCCAAAAATGCAGTATTTTTCTTCACGAATGTGGGTTTCCACATGTCATTTAATTGACAAAGTTTTACAGCTCTCATTTATGTCATTTAACGACACAACTGCCAGTTCATTTTCACTTGTGTCAATTATTGGCAAAAAATCGTTTGCCAGTTCATTGACAAATGCGTTTGTCAGGTGGTTAAAGGCTATTTTCACTTGCACTGCCAATTTGGAATAGTCATCTCATTGTCAATTGTGAATTGTGACATTGACGTGAGAAAAAAAAAAAATATTCTACGCAAAATGTTCGTCTACAATTAACAATACATAATAATTCTTTTTAATCTTTGCGCTATTTAGTGGGAATGGAAACGTAAGTATTTAATTTTATATTGTATATGCCAAGAAAAACAAATACAATTTCCTTTTTTCAGTTCAACAATGTTAAAATGGAAGCGAATCGCTCTTGCTTCTTTTGTTGTGTTGGTCAGATTCGTGTTGGAGCTGCAGGCGGAAGACGACGAAAGCAGAAAAAGAAAGAAACCTGATAGTTGGATCCAACATTTGTTTCTCGGCCGAGAGTCCTTGCGGATATGACGCAAAACTTTGCAATATGGAGCCAAAATTTTTCAGACGCAAAATGCGTATGAATAAAACTGACTTCGGGTTTATTTTGCAAAGGATGAAACCGTGCATCACAAAAAAAGACACATTTATGCGAAAAGCGGTGGGACCAGCCGAAAAATTGTCCGTAACAATTCGTTATTTGGCAACGGGAGCTAATTTGCCGGTCATGTCGGATGTTTTTCGCCTATCACCTACGACAGTGTATCGGATTATTCATGAGACTTGCCCGATCATATATGATGCATTTAAAGACGAGTTTCTTAAGGTAAAAACTATTTTTTTTTATTTTTCTCCAGATTCTGTACTACACAAGTCGTGGATTCTGCCGCTTCCAACTCAAATTTAGCATTGACTGCGCTTAGAGCAGCCTTGTATCGCCTAGCAAATGCTAAATTTTCTAGCGACCAAGTGCGTCCGTTGGAAGTAATCATATTGCCCAACGCATCCCATTCATCATTATTTGGACTTTGGACATTTTTTATTAGCAAATCGTATGCATTTGTCATCATATTCCTCATTGCAGTCCATTCCAATGGGTTTGATTGACTTTGTTGCGATATTCGCGGGCGCTTGGGTGTTGAAGAGGGCAAGGAATCACTACCTTCAGAATCCACCGTAATCTGAAGCGAACTTGTTGCTTTAGTTGGACTTGGTGTCTGTGTCTGTAAATAAAAAAGATAATATCCACCTTTAGTTTATCAATACATAGACATTAAATACAAAAATTTGTTTTTATGTTTCACTTATGTTAATGTGGGTGCATATGGATGTGATTCGGTTGGCGGTGTATTTTCGAAGTTTGTTTCTTCATACTTATTAGACCTATTCGAATATTAAGTTAATATTCAATTTTTTTCAGATGCCCTCTTTCGGAGATATTGCAGGAAAGATCGGTCATCATTCCACCACCTCAGCCACTTTAGAAGGACAAGGTCCAGTGCCATTTGTAGTAGTGGCTGACGATGCTTTTAAGGGATCAATTTATATCTAATCGCTTGTTTTACTAGCGATTATCACGAGCTCGAAGAATTATTGAAAATTGCAGGCGCTCATTTCCGAATTCTTGGACGAAATATCAATATGTCCGTAGCCAGAGCTATAAAAATGATTCTTGCAATTTGCGTGTTGCATAATTTTTTGGTAACACGAAATAAAGTGGCAGCCACAGAGGTCGATCGAGAAATCGAAGGTCGCGATGGTGAAATATCGGAAGGAAATTGGCGCGCTGTTCTTCGCGAACAAAATAATTTTACAAATATTGTAAACCGTGGCACTCGCAACAGTGAAAATAGAATCGAAGTTCGAGAAATTTTTAAAAATTATTTTTCATTGCTAGAAGGAGAACTGGAATGGCAGGATGACGCATCAGCCGTGATGCGTGGCACATAACCAACCCAAATTCATTAAAAATAAATAAAAACATACCGCATTTGACCCGCGAAGCCTTGAATCGATTTTCATTACGGGATCCAAGAACTTCATCTCGGTAAATAATGGATTCAGTCGCTTGGATTTGAAAGCAGCCTGCTCGCTTTTCACTTCGTTGTTTTTTTTTAAATGAATCTATATGTGGAGAAATAATTTGTTTTATTAATAAATGTAACATTGAAAAAAATAAATTTTTTATTACTTGGTAGTTGCCACGAAGCGCATTCCACCTCAACATAACTTCATATTTTGGAATGCCAAGGGTTTCAGATATGGTGGTCCATGAATAATTGTTCATTTTCCTGTTTTTATAATATTTGGAGTTGGAGTCCCAAATGTTTTGGAATTGTTCCACTAGGTGGATCAAAAGAACTGACGACTCCACGCTCCATTCCAATGATGTCTTTCTTATTCTTTTTTTCCGTTCTCCACGGCCTTCCTCTGAAACATCTTCTTCCGATGGAAAATTCATTTTTCTATTTCACAAGTGGAAATTATTTATTTATTTAATTTTTCCGGTTAGAGAAAATATAAGTATTCATACCAACTGTTGCCAAATCTAAATTTGTTTTTCAAAAATCCACTTTTTTTTAAACTCTTATAGAAACACTATTGAACTTTGAAAATAAACATTAAAGCAACACTAAAAATTAAAGCACCGGCAGTTGAAAATAAGGAGCCGGACCTTATTTTCAACTGCCCTTGATCTCAACCTCACTGCCTTACATATATGATTAAAACAACGGATAATGAAAAACAAACGCAAGAGAATGACAACTGGAAATAGCTGAATTGTCAAACAAAATGTCGCTTTGTCTTTAATTGACAGTGAAAATTAATTGGCATCATTTTCAAAAGTTTGTCAATTAAAAGACACATTTTGATATACCTAGAAGGTAAGCACATTTATCTAAAAAAGTAGTTTATCTAAAAACTATTTTAAGAAAAGGATATTTCATTTGTTTTTCTTGGCATATACAATATAAAATTAATTACTACGTTTCCATTCCCACTAAATAGCACAAAGATTAAAAATAATTATTATGTTTTGTTAATTGTAGACGAACATTTTGCGGAGAATATTTTTTTTCCACACGTCAATGTCACAAATCGCAATTGACAATGAGATGACTATTCCAAATCAGCAGTGCAAATGGAAAAAGCTTTAAACGAACTTATGCTAGGTTTCCACATGTATTTCAATTGACAAAGCTTTACAGCTTTCGTTTATGTCATTAAACGACACCACTGCCATTTCATTTCCACTTGTGTCAATTATTGGCAAAAAATCGTTTGCCAGTTCATTGACAAAGAAATTTTGACAAATCCCTTTGTCAGTTGGATAAAAGCTATTTCCACTTGCACTTGCTATTTCCAATTTGGAATAGTCGTCTCAGGGGCTTATTGCGAGAATCTATTCCCAATAGAATTAAAGTCGAATAGAAAGAAATTCTATTGACGGTATTGCGGAATTCGATTCGTAATAGAATTAATTTTGAATAGAAATAAATATTACCGGGGTATTGCGAGTCTCTTTTGCTATGGATATTTTTCTATTTGATAGAAATTACAATTCTATCAGAAAATTACGGTAGAATTTTATTTGAAATTCCTTTATTCGGTGAAATGGAAGACAACGAAAGTAAATAAGTAATAGATATATTGAATTTGAAATAAAAATCGGCTTTAATATGTAAATTGATTAATTTTTATATAAAATAGGAGACAATTTACAAACAAGCGGCAGATGGAGAAATTAGTATTCCTAATGGAAAAAAAGATTATTTGCAAAAAGCTGGGGGCAGGCTACCACATTTTTCGTCAGTCTAAAGTTCTTTTTAAACCTAAATAAAACAACTAGGTATAAAAAATTACTTCTTTCATAGGAAATGTATTTCCTTACATATTTCCATCCATGTCCAGCGGATTAAAATGCACTCCTAAATTTCCTCCATATTGAAAGAGTTGATAAAACTGCAGCACGACGAGCCTCGTCTAATTCATCCTCAAAAATATCAAACCAAATAAAACTCATTTTTGACTAAAAGCAACAATTCTTTGCAAGACAATAAACAAAATTGAAGTTGATTTGACATTTGAGTTGAAAGCTCACCGAGATAGCTTTTCATTTTCTATTTCGAAATTCGATTCTATTTAATCAATTCTATTGCGTTATGCTAGGTTTCCACTTGTCATTCAATTGACAAAGTTTTACAGCTTTCGTTTATGTCATTAAACGACACCACTGCCAGTTCATTTCCACTTGAGTCAATTATTGGCAAAAAATCGTTTGCCAGTTCATTGACAAAGAAATTTTGACAAATGCCTTTGTCAGTTGGTTAAAAGCTATTTCCACTTGCACTGCCAATTTGGAATAGTCATCTCATTGTCAATTGTGAATCGTGACATGGACGTGAGAAAAAAAATAATTCTCCGTAAATGTTCGACTACGCAAAACTTTGCAATATGGAGCCGCAAAATGCGCATTAATTGAATTGACTTCGAGTTTATTTTGCAAAGGGTGAAACCGTACATCACAACAAAAAGACACATGCAAAATGCGTCTTTTGATTGACAAACTTTTGAAAAGGAAGCCAATTCATTTTGACTGTCAATTCAAGACAAAGCTCCATTTTGTTTGACAACTCAGCTATTTCCACTTGTCATTTAAATTCTTTGTCAGTCATTGACAAACGCTGTTAGTCAATTCATTGACAAAAAGCTTTTCATATTTCCACTTGCCAATTTTCTAATTGACATACAAATACGTCATTTGTCAATTTCAAATCGACAAGTGGAAACCTAGCATAACTCAACCAATCAAAAACAATTGGAGACCATGATTAATTTATTTGACGAAAATCGAGACATTGCCAATGGTTTCAGTACCAACGGAAGCAAAGAGGACGTAAAAAAGTTTTGGAAACTTCTAGAGAAGGAGCTAAACAGCTTTGGGCCTCCCATCAAATCACTATTTATTTACCCTGGTGAAATCTGACAAATAAAGAATAAATATAATACAGCACTGTTTTGCTTCTACTAACAATGCTTGTGGTAAATCCAAGGGGTTGGACTTATCTCTTAAATTTCTCCTTACGCATCTTTGTTCATTTTTTTCCTGTTCAGTCTGCTCCTCGGCTAGCAATCTAAATGCTAGGCTATGCATTTTCCAAACTCTGTATTTGATAAAAACAAAAAGACAATTCCCGTCTACGACAACTATCCAAATAAACACACTTTTCTATTTTAAAACAAATATTACCAAACATTTCTTAAATATATGCTGTAATGATAACTGAAGAAAACCACGATTGACAACTGTCAAGACATTCGAACATAATTTCGAAAACAATTTTCAGTTTCCGGGGGAAATAAATTCCGATGGAAATTTACGATAGGAGGAATATTTTCCAGGGAACAAAAAAATCCCGGGTGAACTTTTTTTTCCTCGGAATTGCCAATAGCCCTGATTGTCCAATTCAAGAAGAGCAAAGTGGTTTAATCCCATTAAAAAATTAGACTTATTACATGAGAAGACTTCGGGGGATTTAAGGATCTCGGAAGCATTTGTCGGGAAAAATGTATGAAAAGTTTAAGCATTGCTTAAAATTTATGGCTACACCTAATCTGGGTGGTCGCCGTTGCTTAGTGGTTAGTGCGTTGGACTGCTGAGCGAGAGACACAGGTTCGATTCTCAAAAACCACCAAAAGTTTTTTCGCGGCACCACCTCTTCGCAGGCATGACAAACCTGCAAGAGTACAATCTATCATGAAAAGCTTCTCAATTCGCCGTTCGGAGTCGGCACTAAACTGTAGGTCCCTTCCATTCGTGCGAAGAATATAACACGCACAACATGAATGGTTGTGAGAAGTTAGGCCTTGGCTCTCCATGAGCTGTCCTGCCAAATTGTCTGATATATGGTTTCTGAAAATTGTCTGGCAAGCTGCCATATTTTGGCAAATATTAAATTTAAAATTAATCATATGTATTACTTGACTAATATAATGAACATCATTACCCTGCTAGTAACGAAACTCAATGGACCGCAAATATAACTTGCTTAAAATCGTCATATGGAATTCAAACGGACTACTTCAACATCAACTAGAGTTAAAGCAATTCATCAAGGACAATAATGTCGACATGTTATTAATATCTGAGACGCACTTTATAGACAAAAGCTACTTAAAAATCCCTGGCTACAACATCTACCCAACAAACCACCCTGATGGTACAGCCCATGGAGGTGCGGCGATTATAATCAGAGACCGAATAAAATTCACTGACCTACAAGAATACAAGACGAAACACATTCAATCTACAACGATACATCTGGAAGACAACAATGGTCCATTACTATTTTCCGCCCTCTACTGCCCACCCAGATTATTAGCACCGGTGAACCAGCATACTGGCCAACTGATCCAAAGAAAAAGCCAGACTTACTTGACTTCTGTGTATCAAAAATGTCAGTCTTTCCAAAACTAAAAATAACATCCTGTTTTGAACTTTCATCTGATCATTCGCCTGTAATACTTGAGTATTCGTGCCACATCATAAATAACCCCTAAAAACCCAAACTCTATAACAACAAAACGGACTAGGACGCATTTCAAGAATTTTTAGACTTAAACCTACAGACCAATATACCACTCAAATCTCACACGGACATTGAAAGATCAATCATTTTTTTCAATGACATGATCAACGAAGCTGCATACCGGACAACACCATAAATTTAACAAAAAACAAACGGCAATGTTACCCCAGATTACATTATGACAAAGATAAAAGAAAAAGGAAACTAAGGAAAAAGTGGCAGACTACAAGAGCACCGGCAGACAAACAAAAACTTAACAAAGCAATCAAGAACTTAAAGGAAGCTTTAAAAAGAAACCAGAATAACAATCTGACAAAGTACTTAAATAGCTTGACTTCAACCTGTGAGACAAACTACTCACTTTGGAAAACAAAAAAAAAAATTAAAAACAAAGTAATTCACTACCCAGCTCTGAGGAAAATGGATGGAAGCTGGGCCAGAGAAAATCATGAGAAGGCAAATACCCTAGCAGAACACTTTTGGAAAACATTCTCTAATGACGACGGCAACACATGCATTCTACAAC
Source organism: Criorhina ranunculi (assembly GCA_951813785.1). Lineage (NCBI taxonomy): Eukaryota > Metazoa > Arthropoda > Insecta > Diptera > Syrphidae > Criorhina > Criorhina ranunculi. The sequence continues at coordinate 27,070,574 of OX638382.1, read as the reverse complement.
CACAAAACCACAGGACTAATACCCTAAATATTGAAAACGTAACAAGAAGTGAAATAAAACGATGCATAAGATACAAAGTAGACAAATAAAAAGCCCCAGGATATGATCTTTTAACAGGAGAAATACTTAACAAACTACCTATCAAGGCATTACAACACCTTCGAAACATATACAACGCATTGATTAGACTAAAGTATTTTCCAAAAGTTTGAAAAGTTGCCGATATAATAGCAATACCAAAACCTGGAAAAGACGCAACCAAAACAACCTCATACAGACCAATCAGCTTACTTCCAGTCTTATCGAAAATCTTTGAAAGACTATTGATCGACCGTATGGAACCCATATTGATCAGCCCAAGTGCTATACCTGACCACCAGTTCGGATTTGGAAGACAGCACTCGACAATACAGCAAATTCATAGAGTGTCTAATAAAATATCAACTGATTTGGAAGAGAAAAGATTCTGCGTAAAAGTATTCCTTGACGTCGCTAAGGCCTTTACTACCAACGGACTTCTACCTAATGATAAAAAGCTATATTTCTATGTTAAGTATAAAGACGATCACTCAAAACTATATCCAAAGCGAGCTGGGGTCCCTCAAGGAAGTGTATTAGGACCATTACTGTACAACCTCTATACCAGAGACATTCCTCTTCCAACACAGTCAACATCAATGATTGCTACTTTTGCTGATGGCACCATATTGCTTAACTCCCACAAATGCTTACAAATAGCGACTATGGAACTACAAACAATCCTAGACAACACTTGCAAATGGTTCAACGACTGGCGCATAAAAGTAAACGAAGACAAAACGGTTCAGGTTATATTTTTATTATATTATTATTATTATTATTATATTATATTCAAACGAGACTCACCACTATCCATAAACAACAAAATCCTCTCATATAAAGCTACCATTAAACCAATCTGGACTTATGGAGCTCAAATCTGGGGCACAGCAAAGAAATCGAACACAAACATAATCCAACGACAACAATCTAAAATACTACGTACAATAGTTGACGCTGAATGGTACATAACTAACAACGATATTCACGAAGATCTTCAAATTCTCACGGTAGCGCAAGAAGTATCTAAAACGAGCAAACGGCATTTAGTAAGACTAATATCACACACAAACAGCGATGTCAACACCCTCCCAACACAAGAAATCGTGAACAGAAGACGGCTGAAAAGAACAAGACCTATTGACTTGACCATGTAAAAAATACAAAAAAAAAAAAAAATGTATTGTGTATTGTATATATTCCCATTGTTTCTTTCTGTGTAAAGATTGTAAATATTTGCTAATTAAGCGAATGATCTGTTGACAATGGTCACAAATCAAATATGTACATATATCTCTCACCATGTCCTTAAAATAAATGTACCTAATGTCGCTTAAGACAGATATATAAAATATTCTTGGGAAATACAATAAAAATAAAAAATCACAAGTATTATTTATATAATCATGTTTGATATTGTCTAGAGAAAAATGAACAAAAAACCATGTTTAGCGCTCATACTAGCAATGTATGTGGACCAGGAGAGAAAAAAGATCGGTTGCAGCGCCACTCCCATCGCCGAAGCAGTGGAGAAATTGCCATGAAAAGCTCGAAGTGCATGGGTTAAAGATTGGGTGCAAAAGCGCGAAACGGATGGCTTTTGCGTTAAATTATTTCACGAATTACATGAAGAGGAGCCGATGCTTTATCAAAATTTTGTTCGAATGACGTACGAACAATTTGAACATTTGCGAATTTTTGTTACGCCTCTCATCGAAAAACAGAATACGCATTTACGACAAAGCATTCCGGCGGCAGATCGACTGGCGTTGACTCTGCGTTATTTGGCCACAGGCGATAGTTTCAATTCGCAGCGGTTCCTCTTCCGCATTCCGCAAACGACTATCACAGCAATCATTCCGGAAGTACTTGACTCTATTTATAAGGTGCTAGTGTACGTTTATTTAAAGACGAGTGTTTAATAGACAATTGTAACATATTCAAAATTGTTTAATCAATCTATATTTTGCCAACAGACGCTGAATACTTTAGAGCAGTGTTTTTCAATCTTTTTAGAATAGCGACCCCCCTGAGCACATAAAAAAACTACACGACCCCCTTTGAAAACTAAAAATAATAAACTTGGATATATAGGGTCTTCCAACAAGAGGTGTCATTTTAAATCAATAGAAAAATGCAACATTTTTCATTATTCCAGCATTATTTTCGAGAAAATATGGCCCAATGACGCCGCCCCAGCCCGAAAAACACACCAAACTCAAACTTGTGGTTGGAGACGTTGTTCCACCATTACTCTTGAGTTTCCGCAGCCTCAGATGCGATTGTTTTGATTTTTTAAGTACCTAGGATTGCCGAATTCCTGTGATCGTCTCGAAATAGACACACCTAGGTTTTATTCATATTTTCAGCTGGCATTGCCAGACAAACAGGAGTTGGAGCCTTCGCATCACTTAGCTGTCTAATTATTTTTTTCTTAAGCTCGCGACCCCCCCACAGTTTGAAAAACACTGCTTTAGAGGGTTAGGAGTCCGTTGTGCGTCAATACAATGACCAGTGGAACTATCCAAATTGCATTGGCGTCATCGACGGCAAGCATGTGGTAATGTTCGCGCCGCCAAATGCTGGTTGTATATTCTACAATTATAAAGACTTGCACCGCCTCATACTTATGGGTATTGCCGACGCTGATTACAAGTTGCTGTTCGTCGATGTCGGATGCAACGGTCGAATGTCCGATGGCGGTGTATTTAGTGGATGCAGTTTTTCGCGCGCCCTGGAAAGCGAACAGTTATGCTTGCCACCGCCGAGACCTCTACCGGGACGAGAAAGGTCAATCCCGTTCGTTTTGATTGCTGATGATGCATTTGGCTTACGCAAAAACCTAATGAAGCCATACAGCAAAAAACATATGCACATGATAGAACGCATCCACAACTATCGACTTGCCGAGTGCGCCGTGTCATTGAAAATGTTTTTGGCATTATGTCGGCACGCTTTCGCCTCTTGTGGAAGCCGATCAGACGGACAAATTAAACATGGCGACTGGCGTCGCATCGGAGCACCTGGTCATCCTCGCTGAACGGGAAAGAAATACAAAATGAATTTGCAGAGTATTTCGTTCAAGAGGGCGAGCTGGAGTGGCAATACAAGCACATTTAATTGAAAATCCATTTTGTTATTTATTGATTAATTGATTCGAATACTTTTTATTATTATAATTATTTTCTTTTTAAATAAAGATAAATGCAATGCAATTAAAGGTTTATAATGCCACACAATACGATACAAAATATACAACAATAAACACATGACACACACACAGTGATTTCATTCATCATTCATTGTTTCTTCGTCTGGTATTAGACTCAATTCGTTGCTAACGAGGGAGTTGGTTTCCGGCTATGGCGGTTTTTGGTGGCATCTGCGTTTAAATAACGATTTGAAATAATGGAATCAAAATAAATAAAACAATTAATGTGATTTGATTCACCTTATGTGTGTCCCAGAAGTCTAATTAAGACCGAGTCAATGAACGTTTTAGAACAATAGCCTCTCCAGGTGGAAGACTACGCAGTTCTGCTACGATGTGCTTACCAAAGGCGGTGTATTCGTCGCTATGGCTCATCAACTTCAATGCTCTTTCGGCTACGCTAGTCAACATTTCCGTATCGCAATTGACGACAGACAGCGGCATTGGAACTGGGACGACAGTACTATGTTTGCGGTGATGGCCAACTCCCACACCAGATGTTGATGGCTGAATAGAGAGCATTTCATTCTTGATAATTATTCCGCTGTCCGCGTTCTGTAAAAAGCATTGAAAAAAATCATTAAAAATAATAACTCAATCTTTTAACCACAAAAATTACCAAATTTAAATAAGAAGTTGAACCCGTTGAATTCAGTTTGTCACTGACGCCGATAAATTTCAAGGCGTCGAAAAACTTCCAATGTATTTTGGAAATCTCGGCAGTGCTTTGGCCCGATTTTGTTGCTATGGATTTTGCAAGATTTTTTTTATATGTGCAGTGCAAATTTTGTTATTTTATCCTACAATTGTAGCCAGTTTCGTTACCAAGCTCATCAGCAACATCTTTCCATTCCTTTCAAGCAAAGAAAAACAAAAACCCGCACGATAACGGTTCCCTGGGCGTCAAGATCTGATTATTGATTTTATTACATTTTTGTGTTCTTAACAAAAAACACAAAATAAAATTTTTAATGTTTTCGTCTAGTTTTCAAGATCTTAACTCCCGGTACCTCCCCCAAAACCCCCGTTGTCAGGTTTTTTGAAATCAAAATCGCCTATCCAAAAATTTATATCGCCAAAAATAGCCAAATTTAAAAACATTCGTCGCCATAAATCACCAATTTAAAAATAAATAATAAATAAAAAATAACTTTCCGCATGTCGTTCGAGGTCTGTTTTATGAGAACGTAACTCACATTCGCATATTTTGCAATGTGCGAATCCTTCCTTCTTGGATTTCCTTAACCATCCTTTAATGTTTTAAAAGGTTACGAGAAATGTTATAAAAATCCTGTACTAAAATTGTAAGGAGTCTAGTTTTCTTACCTTTAAATATGTATATTCAAATTGTTCCCATTCCTTTTTATATTTAAAAATTATTTCTTTTTTTGATTTCCCGCTCATTTCCTGACAAATTTTTTTTGGTTTCTTCTCATTGAAACTTTCAAATTAAAATATGTCATTAATTTTAAGGGTGGGTAGGTCACAGTGGCGTGGCGTCCATATTACTCGATTCCTACCGAGTTACCTTTTAAAATCCTTCTTTTCAACAATGTATCAATATAACAATCTTAATATGTGCAAATTAACACAATATTATTTGTGTGTTTCCTACACCTGACACGCAAGCGTAAATTCTACCAATACACAAGCGCACAACCGCTTTCATATCGTTTTATACTGCTGTACGCACACACCATTGCATGCCTTCTGCAACATCACATACTCCATCATAGCCCATAAGAAAGGCAACCGCAAAGCGATAGCAACAAAGCATAGTAACTCGAAAAATGTCGGGTTATAAAATATCTGGCTGGTTAGAACAAATTGGTTTTCTTTCCTTGTTTCCCCTTTATCGTTCACTGTGTTTGACTCCTCTCTGTCTAATATACGCTTTCTTATGCAACAAAATAACCCGGTTTTCTTCGACTTATTTGGTAAATTTTGTATGTATCTCTAAAGGTTGCGTCCAGACCGAAGGAAACATTGCTTAAAAAATGTTTCTGAAATGTTTCCCAATTGTTTCCAATTTGCTTCAGAAACATTCCAGAAACGTTTCTTAAATGTGATGTGCAATGCGTAACTTAAAGTAATTTTGAGTGTAATTATTGTTGTGCAATAAAAAATAAATTAAAGAAATTAAAAACAGTGAAAAGTGTGAAAAGTTTAAATTGTGATATTTTCAGTTAGATTCAGCTAATTTCAAATAATTATTAGGAGAAAATTAACTGTAAATTGTTGTTTGGTAGATTTGCTTTTGGAGGAAGAAAATGATTTTTGTAAGTTGAATTTTCTTTAAAAAAAAGTTATAGAGATAGGACCCTCTACTCCTTCTATGAAAATAGATTAAAAGCGCAAGGATGGTTTTGTTTCGCATTTCAATGCATCCATATATGTACACCAAAAATATACTTGGTTGACTGGTAGTTGTTAACTTAACAAAATGTTTTGTTTTCCTTGTCTTATAAAAAATTTACTTGAATTGCTTTACTTATATGCGATTTGCAATACACAATATAATTTCAGAAAGCGTTTGCAGGCGCATATTTTTTCCGACTTACCATTTAAAATTTTTCACGCTACGCCACTGGTAGGTCATTTCGATATAATTGTTAATCGAAATTTTCAGTGTAAATTTGGGTAAGCTGACAGATACCGATAATTTTTCATACGCTGCTCATCTCTATTCCATTCTTTGTAAGCTTATGTGTATATGCAGACGCCTTGCATTTGAAAAAATGCAATGAATGCATCCAGCAGTAAGACTATAAGCTGTGAGCGGTAATTTAATGTAAAAATGAAAAATCGCCAGAAATCGCACTTTATTAAGGGTGGCCAAAATTGCCCATTTGGCGATAAATCGCGACATCTGGCAAGCCTGTTTGGCAATCGTTGACCGGGTATGCTGATGTCCCATAGCACTGGCCGTTCCTCGACAATGGAAATTAGTCGGAATACTTTATCTTCATTCCAATCTCCCACGACTTTTCTCCTAGCACTTTTTATCACTTTTTTTGCCGTTCGTGTTCGGGATTAACTTCACGACTATCGTTGTCGGTAAAGGCGTCGAACGATTCATCAAACATTTTAACCTGATTTTATTAAAAATAATGAAAATTAAAAATGATGCAAAAATTTACAGCTAACTAGGCTTTATCCTCACCTAAGTACTGGAACTAGGTACCTCGATTTTTTATGTCTTCGAGAAATCGGCAAAAACAATTTGACTTGTTTACTTAACTTTTTTCACAAGCCAATATCAGGATCGTTAAGAATGTAAACCTTGAATTTTTTAATTCACTTAATAATTGAGTGGAAAGAGAAAAATACCGTCTCATAACTTTGTGTTCATAGCTAACCTTCCCTAAAGGGAAATTTCCTCAATGCAGCTCGGTATTGTGAGTGGGTCGGGTACAAACCGAGTTTCGTGGTACAAGAATAAAAAGGCAATATCGATTTATTGTTGCATAATGTGGTAACCGCTATCTCAAGGTGTCTACTTTTTGTACTGAGTGTTAATCCATTGTTTTGTTTTTCATTTTTGTAATCCTCAATAGATCGAATACAGGTAGCCAAAAACCCAGTTATCTCATAAATGAACAAATAAAAAACCAATAACCTAGTTCTAGGTGACGATATAATAAGTCAATGCCATCATCATTTCAGTTGTCTATACCATTTTATTATTTTCTCGCCATTTATCCACTTTATGTAACTGTGTACTAGCAAACTCTCCGCGTCTATGAAACTTTCCAAGATAAAAGGTTACAAAAAGTGTCAACTTTGCAATATTGAAAGAGTATTCGAAATCGTTTCAGTAGTTTTAGAGATGCCTAAAGATCCATCCAACCAAATCCTCGTACAAACCCTTTCCCCGTCGAATTACTACGAACAACGATTGTATTGTTAATATACTACATAGTATATCAATTGAGGAATCTCCTGTCCTGTCCTCCGAAATTTTCGCAGTGCCATATAAAAAAATATGGTAGTACACTGCCATAAGACTTCCAGTTCAGTCGCACAAATTATTTAAGCCCTATTATACTATCTGGCTATCTAGAACATATTTCAACTGTCATCAAACAAAGACAATCTTAAAGGTATAAAGGATACGCCGAAACCTAGTAGTGAGGCTTCCTCGAGCTCGAACTGTAACGGGAAAGCTATCTACGAAACGGACGAAGAAGAATTAAGTCGTGAAACTGACTGGATTCTACAGAAACGACCAGGCAAGAAACGGAAAGCCGGTTCTTCACCCGAAATCGTAACACGAAAAGAAGCAACGGATAACAAGCCGGACAAAAAAGAAAGGAAAAACGTAACAAGCGTTCGTCCCGAGGAAAACCGAAGCACTAGGCAACGGCCCCCACCCCCAATTTATGTTATCGGGATTGCGGACTACAGTCAACTGCAAACCATCCTAAAGACATTGTTACAATCCGATTATATTGTAACATCGCGCAATAACAATACGTGGAAAGTCAGCGTCAAAGACGCTGACAGCTACCGTCTATAATCCCATAAGTTAAATACCGAGAAAATCCAATGGTACACTTATGAGAACAAGTCGGAAAGGCCGACACGTGTCGTAGCTAGAGGACTTCATGCGTCGTGCTCAAAAGAAGATGTAGTCAGTGACCTAAGAAATAGAGCCTTTTAAATAGTTGATGCTATCAATATCGTTAAACGAGAGAAAAAACAGTCGAAAGGTGAGGAAACTGCGGTCAAGCGCGGCCTTCCCCTTTTTATCTTAACCTTCGATAAAGCCGAAAAATTGGAAAAAATCTACGAAATAAAGACGATTCTTAATATCGTAGTTAAAATTGAACCTGTGCGTAAGAATACAAGAATAATCCCACAGTGCAAACGCTGCCAAGGATTCAATCATACCCAGACGTATTGTCAGAAAGAGCCGCGATGTGTAAAATGCGCCGGGAACCACCTCTCCAAAGGCTGTGGAGTAAGTAAACAAACCTCTGCAACGTGTAGTAATTGCAAGGGAAAACATCCGGCTAACTATCGAGGCTGTGAAGTAGCCAAGGAACTGCAAAAAAGACATGATAAATTCTTAAAGCCCCAAAACCAACACTCGAAACCGAGAAGAACAGCAAAGCCAAGGAGCGTTAAAGACAAAGTTATAATAGAAACGCCATCGGTCTCTGGTCACAAAAACACTAAGAAAAAAGTAACAAAAGAACAGCCATCGGGCTCTGGACGTCAGACAACAAGCCCGCAAACATACGCCCAAGCCGCGGCGTCAGAAAATGGAAGAACCGACAATTCTGTGGACCCTGCATCTCACGTCTTTTCGGTTATTCTTACAAAACTTGAGGAACAAAGTAAAATAAGTAAGCTTATTTTTGAGAGGTTAGTCAAGATCGAAAATAACAGCAGAAAAACGCGCACCCCAACGAGAACATGAATATGAAACGTATGAAAATACTAACATGGAATGCAAACGGACTTTTACAAAAACTTGACGAGTTGGAAATGTTCATACGAAAGGAAGATATTGACATGTGCTTGATCTCAGAAACCCATCTGAAGAAGAAATCGAATGCAAATATAAGAGGCTACAGAGACTATCACGCTTGTCACCCATCAGAAAAGGCGAAAGGCGGATCTTCCTTGTACATAAAAGACTCTATCGTAGACTCTGAAGACCTTAAAATAGAACAAGAAGCTATGCAAGTAAGCACGGTACGCGTAAATGGACAACATTTCTTTAACCCTTTCAGACCTAACGGGACACATATGTCTCGCGACATGCGCGATGCGCGCTTGAAAAAGTGATTTCACAGATGTACTTAACGCGCTTAGACCGAATTTTATTATCGGTGGCGATTTTAATGCGAAACACACTTTCTGGGGTTCAAGATGCATCTCACAAAAAGGTAGAGCGCTTTATGAAGCGGGTATGGAGCACAGTTGTGACTTTCATTCGACGGGAAAACCGACATATTGGCCAGCTGATATCACAAAAATACCCGATCTAATCGACTTCTTCATTTTAAAAGGAATACCTGCCAATTTCGTAAAAGTTGACGAAAGTTTTGACCTCTCCTCTGACCATTCTCCAGTCATTCTGACGATGAGCAAAACCCTTAATAAAAAAGAAGATCAAGCGAGACTAACTAGTAGAAATACTAATTGGGAAAGCTTCAGGAAAGAAATCGAAGACAACATTGAACTAGGAGTACCACTCCAGACGCCCTATGAACTTGAAAACGAAGTTGATCGCCTCGTTGAAATCGTACAGTGCGCCGGGTGGAATAATACTCCTCACGAAAGAAAAAAGCCCACAAACTACGGCCTAAAATATCCACCGGAAATAAAAGAAATGATAAAGGAAAAAAGAAAAGCGCGTAAGAAATGGCAACAAAGTCGTGCTCCACAGCATAAAACGCACTTAAATCACCTGTGTAACTTGCTGAAACAGACAATAAGCAATCTAAAGAACCATGCAATAAGTACTTACCTCGAAAGCTTAACACCGGAAAAAGAATCTAATTATTCGCTTTGGAAAGCTGTAAAAGACACCAAAAGACCAAAAATCCCTTCGCCGCCTATCAAGAAAAGTGATGACGAATGGGCAAAGGGGGACAAAGAAAAAGCGGACATTTTCGCTGCCCATTTGGAAGAAACATTTAAGCCGTTCGATGGTCGAGCACTTATTCAAAATGTCCAACGCGAGATAGCACCTGACAATTACACAATAATACGTGCAACGCTAGCGGAACTCAAACAAGAAATAAAGAAACTAAAACCAAAGAAAGCTCCTGGTTACGACCTTTTAACCGGAGAAGTCCTAAAAATGTTGCCTAGAAAAGCTTTAATCAAGCTTCTCTACATTATAAATGCTGCGCTTAGATTAGAATACGTCCCGAGCCAATGGAAAATCGCGGAAGTAATAATGATACTGAAACCAGGAAAACCGCCGAGTGACAAGAAGTCTTATAGACCCATTTCGCTGCTCCCAATCATATCTAAAATCTTTGAGAGAATATTACTCAAGCGCTTACAGCCGATCATCGAGGAACAAAATCTTATTCCTGATCACCAGTTTGGATTTAGAACGAAGCACTCAACTATTGACCAGGTGCACAGAATCACGGATGTAATAGAAAAAGCTCTTGAAGAAAAAAAGATCTGCTCAAGCGTATTCCTTGATGTCTCGCAAGCCTTCGATAAGGTATGGCATGAAGGCCTAAAGCTCAAACTACGTCAGGTCCTGCCTGCAGGCCTATATAACATACTGACAACATATCTCGGGAGTAGACTCTTCCGTGTCAGGCACGGAAACGAATTCTCGCAATTCAAAGAAATTTCAGCCGGCGTACCCCAAGGAAGCGTCCTTGGCCCGCTTCTGTATCTCCTGTATACCCGTGATATACCTCAAGAAGAAAACACCGTCCTTGCTACGTTTGCCGATGACACTGCTATTTTAGCAGTAGGCAAAACGACTGAAGAAACAACAGTCAAACTACAAAACGCTTTGAATAGTGTAAACGAATGGACAAAGACATGGCGGATCGCCCTTAACGAGACCAAATCTGTTCATGTAAACTTCACATACAAGAAAACGAACAGCTTGCCTGTCTTCATAAACTCGGTGCGTATTCCCTTTGCCAACGAGGCTAAATACCTCGGAATGATACTTGACGCAAAACTAAAATGGAAGTCGCACGTGAAAAAGAAACGTAGAGAACTAGAAACAAAATACAGAGAAATGTATTGGTTACTTGGGAAACATTCCAAGCTTACTACTGAGAACAAGCTGCTTTTATACAAGCAAGTGCTAAAGCCGGTGTGGACATATGGTATACAACTCTGGGGTTGTACCAAACAAACAAATGCCAATATTTTACAAACTTTTGAAAATAAAGTGCTACGTGAAATCGTCCACGCACCGTGGTACATAAGAAATGATGATATACACAGAGATCTTGGAATTCCTACTGTCAAAGATGAAACTAAAAACTTCGCGCGAAAGCACAAAAATCGACTAAACGAACACGTTAATTATACAGTTCTACAACTTCTGGACGAAAGAAATGTATTGCGCCGTTTACAAAGGACCAGACCCTTGGACTTAGCACGATAAAAATTAACCGCGCCTAAATAGCGGAACAAGCAGGAACTTTCATTGGAAAGACACCTGCCAAACGTCTCTATATCGTGATAAAAAAATTGCTAGATAAGTCCTTACTTAGTTACAATAACTAACAAATTTACATTGAAGGGAGGTGTTTTTTAGTGAGTAAGAATCTCACACTACTATGAGCACACGTCTGCCCTCATAGTGTCTATGCAAGATTTTCACCTACCCCGGGGAAAAAAAGAAAAAAAAAAAAACCAAACATTTTCAACTGTCACGACTGTCAAGTGACAGACAACTGGCAGTCATATGGTATCCTATTACACTATCTGACAGCCTGTATCAGACGATTTGTGTCAAAAACATGCCAGATTTATGGCAGCTGTCAGATAGTGTAATGCTAGCTTGACACATATGTGAATGCTTATATGTATCTTTTATAAAATGCTCAAAAAAATGTATTCAAAAATTAAATTAACGGAACATCCTGCAGCATTCCAAAATAATTTCTCTGATCTTTTGTCTTTCTTTAGGTGTGTTTTTTTGAAACCTTGCTAGCCAGTAGTTGCTAGTAAAGTCAAATTTCACACGTAAAACAAATACAACAACCAGCTGGCTAAAACTCTTCTTAAAATTCCTAGCCAGTTGCTTTAAACTGGGGATGAAATCAAGAGTTGTAGCCAGCCGGTTGTTGTATTTGTTTAACGTGTGAAATTTGACTTTACTGGCAACTACTAGCTAGCTAGGTTTCAAAAAAAAAACACGCGTATTGTATTGAATATCCGGTTCGTATGAAAAAGCAATTCAGTGATATGAAACTCGATCATTCAGATGTAGCAACTGCATACGTCTTAGCTGTTAATCTAATTATTCATGGCATTGTTGAGAAGATTGTGCTGTTCTTCTTGTCGATCCAACTCGTAAGACTTCAAGTCTTTCTTCTAGCTGATCTGCCGATTCTTCTGCTCGCTTTTGAGAAGTTCTGACTCTAACACGTTCATTATCGTCTTAAAGTTTGTAGTATTCTACACTATATACGCCATACAAAAACAGTGCATTCAATTTGGTGACCTTTGCATTGCATTGCAACAAACATAGTGCAATGTACTCCACTAGCCAACTGCGGTCATAAATTAGACCCCTTGCAGCATCAGGACTGAGGAGTTGGAAGTAAATTTAAAGTGATAAAGTTTTTTGTTTGATATTGATACCTAAAATACTAAATTAAAATCAGCAGATTATTAAATCTCGCGGTTGAGGTAGGCAGTACTCCTGCAGCATCAGGATTTAAAGATCGAAGGTTGAAATTATCATAGTATTGCATTGTCATGGGGATTAAATACGCATACCAAGTAGGTATCATCGCAATTAGTTGGCGAAAAATCATTTGCAAGATTTAAACCAAAGAAATATACACAGTGAAGCTAAATAAAACCGTTTTAAATAAAAACAAATACTACTGCAACACCACCAAAAATTAAATCCAACAAGTAAATGTATGTATGCATAGATTTGTGTGTACCTACCTATCTCACTGCACACAAAAAACAAAACAAAAAAAAAAAAACAAGAGTGAAACAATGTTTCTGTTCATCTTTTCCCTCCCCTCTATTATTTTGTGAAAAATAGTCAATAAGAAAAAAATACAAACAACAAATAAATGAAAGCTCTGAGAGCGAATGAACTTTTGAAAACAAAAATATTCTGAAAAGCTCGGGGGGCATGTCAAAACCGAGCAAAAGCAACAAATACAATCGGCTTAAAGCTAATTTATGAGATTTTTCGGGCTCAAGGTGCCAATTTATGTACTGCAATCCTCACAATCGCAAGTGAGGACTGGGAAAGTTATCGCCACTTGATGCTTTGTTGTTGCTTTGTGTGTAAAATTTTACTGGACTGGGTACAAAGCTCCCAAAAAAAAACACGGCTAATGTGTAAAAAATTATTTCCAAAAAATCGTAAGATACTCAATCGCATATAACCTTGAAAATCATGAATGAAATTGTACCACAAATCAGAAGCCAGAAAAATAAAGAAAGATTTCGTTTGCTACTGCTGTTACTTATCCATCCATTGGCCAGATAAGGGCCATAAAGCAGATTTTAGGTTGGTTTAGTTTAGTTTATTTAGTTTCGGAAAACCATTTACATTTACATAAATTTAACATTAATGGTCTTCTTAATTAACAATTGGACTTAACAAAATCTATTTAATTTCTTTTAAATATATTTAAATTAGTTACATTTTTTAATCGATTATCTTAGCTATTGCATAATTTAAGGCCTTTGTATATAAGTGAGTTTTGCGTATTCGAAGTTAGAAAATTAGGAAGTCTTAAATCATTTCTATTTCTTAAGGCATAGGTATGGTTGCAAATCTCTAATCAAGTGAATGTAGTCAAGTAGGTATTTTGGCATTAAATTGTTAATTATCTTAAACACAAACATTAAAACATTTATCACAATTCTTTGTTTCACAGATAGCCATATAATCGAACTAAAACATAAAACGAATGGACACGTATCTATTGCACTTTATAATACATCGCATTGCTTCGTTTTGAAGTTTTTGCAGTCTTATAATCTTACTCTCATTACATTAAAACAAAACTGTTGAACAATACTCAAAATGTGGTTCTACAATTATCTTATCTATATACATAAAAATCTCGTGTCACGCTGTTTGACGTCGCACTCCTCCGAAACAGCCCGACCGATTTTTATGAAATTTTGTATGTATATTTGGTAGGTATGAGAATAGGTCGTAAAGTATATTTTATACCGCTAGGTGATCGCATTGGCCGTTGCATCATCTGGCATTGCAGCAACTTTATTGGATGGAGGGAGAACAGCTCATTCATCATTTAAGCTGCCACTGAATATTCAAAATAACCCAGACGCAGTGTGCCACAGTGCTGAAACAATGCAAAATTATCATCTGGGATGAATGCACTATGGCACACAAACATTCTCTTGAGGCGTTGAACAGAACACTCAAAGTTATAAAAAACAACGACAAACTATTCGGCGGCACTCTGTTACTCCTTTCAGGTGATTTCAGGCAAACACTTCCCGTCATTTCACGTTCAACGTACGCTGATGAGATCAACGCTTGCTTGAAATCATCGCCACTGTGGCGTAATGTTGAAAAAGTCCAGCTAAAAATAAACATGCGCGTCCAAATGCTACAAGATCCATCCGCTGACACATTCTCGAACCAATTGTTAGATATCGGCGATGGAAAAGTTGCTGTGTATGAAAATACTGGAAGCATAAAATTGCCCACTAATTTCTGCACAATCGTTGATTCGCAAAATGCTCTCATTGACGGCATATTTCTCGATGTACGCACCCAATACATAAATCATGCTTGGCTGGTAGAAAGAGTCATTTTGGCAGCAAAAAATGTGGACGTCGACGATTTCAACTTCAAGATACAGCAGTCGTTGCCAGGCGAATTGGTATCATACAAATCGATAGAGCCAGTTGCCATGCCAGCGAAGCTGTAAATTATCCAACACAGTTTTTGAACTCACTGGATTTGCCAGGCATGTCATCACACCTTCTACGACTGAAAGTTGGATCTCCGGTTATTTTTCTTCAGAATTTGAACCCACTACAGCTGGGTAATGGCACGCGATTAGTCATTAAAAACTTGATGAAAAACATTATCGAAGCCACCATTTTGAATGTTAAATTCCGAGCCGAAAATGTTTTGCTGTCACGAATTTCAATGATTCTCACAGACGCACTGTGGAGTAAATGCATGCAAAAACACGACAAAATTATTTTTTTGTCTTAATGGCTCGATTTTCATCTGAAACTTTAGTCAATACAGTTTTAGACATTTCTTTTCTTTTTTAACAATGAAAAGTGTTTTTTTCTTGAAAAATTGGTTATTATTAAAAAAAAAAAAATGTTTTTTTTTTAAAGCTAATGAGAGAAGCCCAAGATTCTTCTTCGTCTAAGGATTCTTCATCAGAATCACTATATTCTCCTTCTTCAGCGTTACTGGATACTGTAGCTAAAGTTCTATCAACTGATAAAGATGGAACAGGAAGTTCAGAAGTAAGCATTTCCAGTTTTACAAAAGAAGTTTGTAAAAGTTTTTGTTTTTTTAAACAATTAACGGTTTAAGGCTCGTAATTAGAGGATCAGATGTCAATAACAACCTATTTAAAATATCCATGTTCAATCCTTCCTCGAAAATTTTCTGGCAAAATTTAAGCGGTACAACCTGAAATGCTTATTACGGGCTTCTGCTGCTGCTTCTGATAACTGTCTAATTGGCAACAGGACGTTTTCGATCACAGTTGCTCCATGAATCAATATTTTGTGCATCTTTGGTGTCATAGGATGCCATGGGTATAATTACACATACAGTTTTGCAATATCTAATGCAAAAGTAGCAAATTTCGAAGTACCGACTGCATATCCACTAGAAAACACTTCCAGTATGACCTTCAATCTATAAATAAATTGCGAGTCAACACTTGTTATTTCAGCAACATGTTGTGGATCATTCAAAAATCTTCGACTTGTATTGCCATCGTTAGTACTACCGAAACCTGTGTTTGGTACATATACTATAAGGCTCAGTTATCTTGCAATTCCGTCTTTTTTCTTTAACAATATCTTTGTCTATTTGTGTTCGAAGTTGCCATTTCTTTATTGGAAGTTTGCAACTCAATTTGCATTCATTTTTATAATTAAAACCCAAACCTTAAACATGATATTTTGAGTTTAAACTCATCCAACTGATTCTCCACTCAACAAGCTCTACTTAGTAAATTTTTTTCTAAGTGATCCAACTTTCCATTGAAATCAGTTTCTGCACACTCTTTCATCACTTCATATAAATATTTTTTGGTTAAAACTCTCAAACCAGATTATCCTTTAAATGACAGAAAATTTTTTTGTTACCCAGAGGCTAAAATATGCATATAACTTCACATTAGTTATTATGAAAAAAAACTAAGTTAGCAAAAAAAAGCAGCCAATTTTTTTCCCAATCGAAGTCTGAAGGTTCCATTTATCATATTATATACGTATTATTACCGAATAATACCGATCAACAAAATGACTTCCGAATGAAAAAATAGTCGATTTGTATGAATTTTCTTAAAATTAATTCGCAAAAATATTAAAATAATACAATTCAACATCAAAACCGCTTTAAATAACAGAACACACCTGCAGCTAATTATTTATATCCAAAATCGTTTCAAAAGTTACAAAACTATTCAAAAATAATTAAATAAGAAGTAATTCAATTTTTCTTATGGTGATACAAAAAAACTGATATATTCGCAATCAATGACTTTGAACTAATGTTATGGAAAAATGAATAGGTAAAAGAAAAACAAAAGTACAGCTAATTGTTCCACGAGAATCCAACTACCGTATGAAAGAACTTCAATTCTAAATTTTGAAATTTGAAAAATCGACTTTTGTCCGATTTTTGCATACATTTACTCCACTGTGAGACGTGCCAATTGAGTTCAAACGCGTTCAATTTCCTATTAGATTGGCATTCGCAATGACAATCAATAAGTCGCAAGGCCAAACGATGTCTGTTTGCGGCTTAGATTTGGACACACCATGTTTTTCACACGGACAATTATACGTGGCATGTTCTCGCGTTGGCAAACCATCGAGCTTATTTGTGAAGGCTAAAGACGGACTGACAAAAAATATCGTACACTCAATTGCTCTTCGAAATTAATATTAATATTTCCTTTATTTCATTTTCCTACTTTAGGATAAAAAATATATTACTGTTTTTCACTTTACATTTTAGTTTTAAGAGATCAAACAATGAATATGTCCGTTACGTTAATGAAATACATTGAATTGAGAAAATGAATGGTTGGTGTTTTTTTGTTTTTATCGGCGGTCATCGTTTACAGCGCTCCATTCCTCGTTCTGTCATATGTAGATCCCATTCCCACACACTTACAATACATTCGCTATTTTTTATTTAACAACCAAAATATTCACTAGAAATAATTTATATGGCAGAACAACGTTTGCCGGGTCAGCTAGTACATATGTATATATTTATTGCACAAATAGTCGAAATTTGATTTCTTATTCTTTTTAAAAATCCAATGCTTTACAAATGTAATCAATGTGGCTTCCGAATAATAACTTTTCTAAAACTACTCCTAGATATTTGATTTTACTTAGTTTTTTTCAATTCTTACGCCATCTATGATAAGGCCATTGCCATCACCTCTCTCGTGCAGCACCACTAGCTTTGTTTTTGCAGTATTCAGTTTAAGCTTATTTTGTATGAGCCACGTGTTGATAGAGTTTAAATCCTCTTGAATTTTAGTGTTACAGTCAATGTCATTATCACCCGAAATATTGATGACTGCATCATCCGCGAACAATGCCACTTTGCTGTATTTTATAGCACATTTAAGGCCGTTTATGTAACTTATAAACAGTTGAGTCCCCAGAACAGACCCCTGAGGGACCCAAAATCTACTTCAATCGCGTCAGAAACTTCTCCGTTAAATTTAACTCTTCGTCTTCGATTTTCTAAGTAAGACTGGAACCACAATAATTTATCATTTTTAACATCATATTTATTCATTTTCATTATTAAAATATCTCGACTAACAGTCTCAAATGCACGCTTTAAGTCAAAAAATACACAAAACACACTTCTTTTTGTGGCTAATTCTTCCTTCCACGACGTTACAACAACATTAATGGCAGTCTCACACGAGTTACCCTTTCGAAAACCGGATTGCAGGTCTATTATCAAATTATTCTTTTCAAAGTAGTCGTAAAGTTGTTTAAACACAAGTTTTTCAAAAATCTTCTTACACAACGGCATTGCCTTCACAATATTTTATATTTTTCACATTTCACTGTATTTAATATTTTTTCTATTGGTGATACCAAAGATTTTTTCAGGAGAACATGCTTGTGTATGGGATCCGTTAATTACTTTACACAAAATTGGGCCAAAGATTTCAAAATGGCTCATAAATTGAAAATCTCTTTTATTTTTTAAATTTTTTATCCTCTAACGTAACATTTTTAAATTTGAACACGCACTCTGCTTTCTCAACTTGGTTAACGAAAGAAGTCAACGGAGTGGTATTTATTATTTCCTTTACGCTTTTTACAAAATATTTGTTAAAGTTATTTGCTATTAATATATTTTTCTCACAGGTCTCCGTACCAAATACCACACTTTTAATTTCACTTTTTTTGAATAAAATTTTTAATGTTTCGCCACATTGTTGTTTAATCGATAAAGCCCGACATTTTTAACATTACATATTAACTTTTACGCTTATTTATTTCTTGTTTATATTTATTTTCGCCAATCTATTTCCGAGCCACTTAATATTGCTTTGGAACACATAACAATTTTCTGATTTGTTAAATTATTCAAAAAAATGTTAACCCTTTATTGCATAGCGTAGCAGATATGCATCATCTATATATTAATACGTGAACATCGAAACTTTCGGTACCATTTACGACGATTCTACTGAACCGATTTTCATAAATTATATACCGTTAGAAAGGTCTTTCTTTGCAGATTTGCAGAATGGTTGTTATTTTAAGGTCGGATAAATAATAAAGGTAATAATCGCAATTGAAAGTCAAGTCAACCCTAGGCAATTTACATACAAAAGGCACACGTACAGTATAAAGCCACCACTCTCATGAGAAGGGAAAAACAACAACAATAACACAGTAGGCGTTGACGATCGCCGATTTTTCTCCCGTTTGGTGTGTACACAAGAGAGGATGACTGGAAAAGAAAAATCCTGCGCAAGTTTGTCGCTTTTGATTTGAAACGGAAACTTGCACAGAGAGAGCATCGAAGATTGTGCTCTCTTTTATTGACTGGAAAATGACATGTACGAATCGGCTGAACTTTCTCGATTTCCTCTCATTTTATCCTATCGATTTTTACTTACACGTACAATTACCTGTTTAACTTGGAAAAAATCGAACTCCGATGAACAATCCACTTTATTGGTGCACACCCCCTTTTTGTGACAACATTTAAGTACTTCTTGCAATAATTGTATCGTAATTAAAAAGGGTTCAAAAAATAAATGTATAGGTACACATTTCCATAAAGAGAAACATGTTGCTTTATTTTTTCAAAGTTTCAAATTCATATTTTGGATTCAAACTCACATCAGCAAAACATTCAAGTGAGAAGTAGACAGTTTCAAAAAACGTGTCATTACCATGTTCACTGAAAAAACTAATAATCCATACTTCACGCATTTTCTCTACACTCAGTTTTCACATTTGGCAACATAAACTCTATCTTTTCAATAAATTTAGCCCAATCGTATTCAAGGATCTCATCAGTAGGCGTTGAGGATCGACGATTTTTCTCCTGTTTTGTGTGTACACAAGAGAGGATCACTGGAAAAGAGAAAACCTGCACGAGTTTTTCGATTTTGATTTGAAACGGACTATAACACGTTTTTTGAAACTGTTCACTTCTCAGTTATGGCGTTGAAAAGAAGAAAATATTTTTTGCTTATATGTGTTTGACTCGAAAATATGAATTTGAAAATTTGAAAAAATTAAAGCAGCATGTTTCTTTTATGTAAATGTGTACCTTCATATATTTATTTATGGAACTCTTTCATTACACACACAATTAGTGCAAGAAGTATTTAAATGTTGTCACAAAAAGGGGTGTGCACCAATAAAGTGGTTTGTTCATCAGAGTTAGATTGTTTCCAAGTTAAACAGGTAGGTGTACATATAAGTAAAAACGATAGGATAAAATCTGAAAGGAAATCGAGAAAGTTTAGCCGATTCGTTAATGTCATTTTCCAGGGAATAAAAGAGAACAAAATGCTCGATGCTCTCTTTGTGCAGCTCTCCATGTCGCTTTTGATTTGAAACGGACTATGGTATTCCCTTTATTGTTCTCTTTTTCATCGTTCTCTTTTATTTTTATTTTTTATTGCTGTATTTGTTGTTGCTTTTTCACTTACAAATTAAGATGTGTAATACGTGCGCACATAAGAGAATGGACAGGGTGTATTAGGTTTGTCAAAATTGTTTTATGACATCACCAAAATTTATAATTTACAACTCTGTAGATAGTCCAAGGAACTTGTTTATTTAATAGGTGTGTTTTTTTGGTATCCCGTATGGGATTGGTGAAAAAAACGACATCGAGGATAAGCAATTTGCATGTTAAATGCAACAACAACTTATCCCACATAGCATTAGCTAAGACTACAAAATTTTCTGGGCTTAACTTTATCCCAGATAAAAACGGGTCTACCAGACTCGAGATTCTATGGAAACGTGACAACTGCGTTGATGTCAGTCGAGCAATTCTTTGTTATGAAAAAATGGCTGAGCAAGACAGAAAGTCCGTAAAAGCAGAAATGCAATATGCAAAATAATTCGATAAATCTATATTTATTGTTAGCATACGCAAAAAGTGGTCAAGACCTGAGGAATTGGGGCTGCTGAGATGTTATTTAGCTTTTGTTTTGGTTTCATACGCAGTGCTGCCAATTTTTTTGTGATGACATTATTAGTCCCCGATGTCGTTTTTATCGCCAATCCCATATGGGATACCAAAAAAAACACACCTAATGATTTCGTTTGGGTGCCTTGCGGTGGTGGATGATCTAAATCCGCAGACGGGGCAGAAATGGCAAATCTTCTATTAATAAATGAGCATCGAACATTTTGGTACCTTTTACGTCGGTCCAGTCAAATTGTGGTTCCTTTTTTAAGTATTTATTATGAGAGGAGGGAAATTAAACTTATATCATTCGAAAGGGAATGTGCCATAGATGTGCACAAGAAAGCACTTGTGTATGTTGCCGTTAACCCTTTCAGATTTTATTTTGATTAAACAAATATGATATCTGATTGCAGATTTGTATCAGCGGCCCTAAAAACCTTGGTAAACCAATTTCCAAAATGTTTGATCAATAGAAAAATATATGCCGCAAAGGGATAAGGCAGGTAAAATAAAGTGAACATACACACATGCTTTACCCATACAAAAAGCTGTAGCAAATTAAATGAAAGCATTTTGATCACCCTGCACGGGAGAATATTACAAAAAAAAGTTATGCTATAGTCCGGTTTAATTCACTACGGTAAGGACGTGAGTCGCGCATGTATTCTCTATTTCAGTGACATAAAAAAACAGGGAAAAATCGCATACACTATCGCTTTGATGTTGCTGTGCCGATCGTCAACGCCTACGTATCAGTTTCTTGAATGGGATTGGGCGATATGTTGTGAAATATATTGAAAATATAAGGAGTATCTGTTGCCAAATGTGAAAACCGAGGGTAGAAAAAATGCGTGAAGTATGGATTATTATTTTTTTCAGTGAACATGGTAATGACAATTTTAGACAATTTCATTGAACGTGTTTACTTCTCAGTTATGGCGTTGAAAAAAAGAAAGAATGTTTTGCTCAAAATACAAGCAATGTGTTTATTTTTGTCTAAATATGTAACATAACTTTGTGGTCCAGAAATCATTTAAAGTTTGTCAAAAAAGTTTTATTACTCATCATTGCGACTATTAATTTTCATAACTAATTGAACAGAAAACGGGAAAACCCAAAACTTAGGGAAAAAGGGGTTTCCAAGTCAAACAGGTAGGTGGTAGGACGTATAGGGAATCGATAGGAAAATATATGAAAGGAAATGGAGAAAGTTCAGCCGTTTTGAAAATGCCACTTTCCAGGCAGCAAATGAGAGCAAATATTTCGTTGCTCTCTCTGCGCAGCTTTCCATGTCCATAGTGATACAAATTTGCATACAAATAAATTCCAATTAATTTTGTGAAAAACAATTTGAATTCCATTTCAAATGGTCGAATTTCGACCACGGGTGATACTAGTACTATTTAAATGGTTGTAACCAATGTCTTATTGCGGAATTCTCACTGAAATTAATATTATCTGTTCTTTATTGATTTCGTTAAGAGTATATTATTTACACGTGTCTCTTGGAATGATTTAAGAGCGTTTTTTGCCATGTTTTTTCGATCGAACTGTTGAAGTGAGTCGTGGTGTGAAATTGTCCGTGAATTTGACCAAATAATTTAATAAATACTGCATTTTTAACACATAAGTATTTTTTTTATGTTCACTGTAATTGAGAATTTACGCACATATCAAATAAAACAGCGACTTTATATGCAAATGTGAATTTATTTGATATTTTAAACATGATGCATATATGCAACGTCATGCACTCAGTACATACATTTTGAGATCTACACGGGAAAAGAAGAAGCAGATAAAATGTTGCCAACAGAGTCTTACCTGGGAACTTGTGCTAAGGTGGTTATGAGATTGACCAGATCTGTGGAAGAGAATGTTGTTCACAAATTGTACCTACTTCGACAAGTTTTATACAGTTTTTGCTAGTTGTCGAACTAGCAAAAAAAGGAATATACTCCGTAGGAACTGTTCGCCGAAACAGGCTTGTCAATAATAAATTACCCACTGAAAACGATCTGAAGAAAGTACCACGTGGAAAATCACTCGAATTTTTCACACAAATTGACAGCATTGATGTTAGTTAACTTTGTTGGAAAGGCAATAGGCCTGCTTATTTGCTATCAACTTTTGTTGGCTCCTGTCCAATGACGACTGTTAAGCGGTTTGATAAATCAAAGTCAGAGCAAGTCTGGAATCACTGCTCTGAGTGCGTCCGCAGTTGAAAAAATAGATTATTTTTTCGTACTCACAGATGTGATTTTTACTCGCGACAATAGATGTCGCCTTCACAATTACTTCAAGCGAAAGTACTATTAGTTTCATATACAATGATATTAGTATATTATATTTCTTAAGTAAACTTGTATATTTCTGTTTTTTAAAGTACACAATTTTTTTCGTTCGCTATATAGAGACACAAGGTTTGTTCGGTGTTCCCAGCCCTAGGGCCGTAAAAAAAAATGCTACCCCCGCTTCATCGATCGCAGATTGCCATGACACATTGCATTGGCAGATTGCCGTGACAAGTAAAAATAAAAATAAAAAAGTTTTCTCTTTCAAGTTGCCAAGAAAAGACATATTTCAACAAAAAAAGATAAAATGGAAGAAAAAATTGCCCTTATACCCGTGCTCTAGTTTAAGCGTAGTCATAATCTATTTAGTGCGCGCTAATAATAAAAAAAATACAAAAAATGGAATTTCAATAAAAAAAACAAAAAAAAAATGTTTGAGCTCAGAAGAACTCTAACCGCAGTTATAAGTGAAGGATTAGATACCACTGGGTATGAAGATGAGTGGGAAGATCTCTTCAGTGATTCCTGGGACGAATAATTTATCCCAAAAATTAAGCGCACAAGCATCCCGAACTACTTTGAGGACATTGTTCCTAAATACACGGATGCTGAGTTTATTAGGCATTTCCGAAGAAATCGGAGTTTATTCGACAGTCCGGCAACAAAAGGACAGTGTAGTGTACCAAAGACTCAAAATATCGATAGTCTACAGTGCGGAGAAGAATATGGCTTTATTTTTATGGTTCGCTGGACACGAAGCCTGCTCGCATAGAGATCTATCCGATAGATTTAACGTGTCCACATCAAGAGTGTCCTTAATAATAAAGGACACACAGCTATTAAGTGGTCTTGCAGACGTTGCGTTTAAATGGCCAAATAAGAAAGAAAAAAAAGAAAGTGAAATATTTTTTAAATCTAAATACGGATTTCCCGGAATTATAGGTAAAAATACGATAACAGAGTATTCAGATTTTTGTATTTTTAGGAGCAATAGATGGGACGCATGTAATAATTGACCCACCAAACTGGAATAAAGACGACTATCTGGATTGGAAAAATATCTACAGCCTATGTTTGCAAGGAATATGCAACGAAAATAGAAAATTCATTGACATTTTCGTCTGATTTCCAGGCTCAGTCCACGACAGTCGTGTTTTTAAAAATTTGTTTATCTTTCCCAACATTGAAAGATTATGTGATGGTAGTAACTTGTTTTCAAGATACGTACAGTGGGAAGCAAAACTGTCCGGATGTTTCGCATTTCTATGGTTTTGTTATCAAAATAAGTAAGCTAATAGCAATTTGACAAATATTTTTGGTTGATTTATTCAATTGAACGTTTATCTTAAAATTAAGTAATAAAAGCTTATAAAAAAAAGGTTAATTCTTAAAAAAATAAACAAAAAACAACAAATTCCCCATCCGGACAGTTTTGCACATTAGCGATTTTTTTAGTAATGGTTGTCTAATCGTCATGAATTTATAATTTTTAGTACTTTATCCAATATCCTTTATTTTCTCAATTCTTTTAGGCATACTTCCACCAATTTTTGTATCCTTTCGGCCACATAGGTACTGTGTGTTTGGAAATATAAAATAATAATGTATAAATAAATCAAGTTATACCTACCAATTATTGTTTTCACTATACGTAGGGACTAGCAAAAGTTCGCTTAGTTGATTGAATAATAAAAAACAAAAATAATTTTAACTTTTGGAAATAAATATTGTTAGATTATAAGCTACAGAAATGCGAACTTTTCCTACGTATTTTGTAAATTCCTTCTCTCGTCCTCTCTCTGCAAAAGAGCATAACAATGCACACATTGGTGGGTGCTTCGACCAACTGATCTTTCGTGGTCTCAGCTACTTGGATTTCGATTATCTCAGAGGACTCATCAAACATCGAACATCAAACAAACCAGAAACAATAAAATTTTTATGAATCATAAGTATATATTTTTTTTTTTTTATCATATTAAAAATTGATGAAGAATCTATCCATCTACATATGTAATGTGTAAAATAATTTAAAACAATTAAAACGAAACTACGGCAGTTTCTGCAGTATCTGCTCCAGAAGAGAAATTCTGGCTCTAGAGTCCTCTTTTAAAAATTCCATTCCCTTGCGGTATGCTATTCATTTTTCTTTTTCGTGCTGCAGCCTATCATTTTTCGTTGTTTCGACAACACAGCTACCACTTCGCAGTTTTTTTCGTTTTGTGCTGGGAGATGGGGAAGAAACGATTGGATCCACAGCTGAAATTTAAGTAAGAAACTACATCAAACATAGGTATTATAATTCTATTAATTCACTTACAAGATTCTGTTGTTGTAACTTGGTTGGTTGCAGATCCCAGCAGCACTTCCGGAAACACTCTAGCCCGGTGTTGGTAGAGGTCTTCTTATTCTTTAAAGAAAGTTTTACTTATAGATTTCTCGCAACACTTATTTTTATTAATTATGTAGATACTCACGTTTCAAATTGACATTGCAGTTTTTCTGCTCTGCTTTTTTTGTTGTTGTCAATCTTGTTTTTGAAAGATCTCTCCAGCCCCTTCTCCTTGCTTTCCACTTGGATAAAAGTGAAAATATGCCCATTTTTCGCCCCATCTCAGCACTAATAAACACAAACATTTGCTTTTTTGTTTTGAGTTGGAGGCTTTTTCCCAATTTAGGCCTCAAGTCTTTTAGTAGGGATATTAGCAGTTTTGCTTCGGCATCCGTCCAATTTGTGGAATCTACGAATCATAAATTTATTTTTAAATAGTTTTTTTTTATAACAAAATACTAACCGGAATTGGAGCTAACTATTTACTTATTAGATCAGTAATGTTATTTTACAGCTTCTCATGAAATATGTTTATCTTACCATTCCTTGCTAAATCCAGTACTTCGCTTAAGCACTCGAACCTCACGGATGCTCCCGTCTCCCTATTCGTCAGAGTTACTTTTTCCATTTCTAAACTATAAAATAAATTTTAAAATCGTAATCTCCTGGAACTACATATGTAACTAATTTTATAATACTTACGTTTTTGATAATTTTCTTTTTCAACTCTCCACAACGCACGAATGTTTTTTTGTTAAAATGTTTGCCAACGAACAACGCTTCTTTTATTTTCCACAACGCACGAATGTTTTTTTTTTAATTTTTGCCACCGAACAACGCTCTTTTTCTTTTCCACAACGCACGAATATTTTTTAAAATTAACGAACAACGCTTCTTTTCAGTCTACTCACGAATAACTGTTTTCTTCAATTCCACAAACTACATGACAAGAGAACGTGATTTTTTTTAATTTTTTTTATTTTCTGACAGCACTTTTTTCTTGCCCTGAGGAAATACCTGGGGTGAGTTCAGTGCAGAACCAAAGTTAGCAACAAACACAGGGCAGTATAAAAAGTGCGTTGTCAGTGTAGCACTGGATGGCCTCGAACACATTAGTGCGAAACCAGTGCGCACTAGGGCGCCCTAGGGCGGATATCGAACAAACCTACTGATGCATTTGAAAAAGGTGTACGTTATATCGATCATTCGTTAAATCGGCATTCGTTATACTGGACCACCACTGTATTATGTTGCCAGCTAAGGAATATACTCTCTCAGAAGCAGCACTGCTTACGGGAATAGACAGAATTTGTATGGCAAATTTTAAAAGGTTTGGATACTCTGTCTTATGGTCTTCCCACCAAAATATGGCATCAAAGTCTGACAAATTTGAGCCCTAACTCGGGAGTATTTCTCCACTTCATCCTTTATAAGTTCTGGCCATGAATGTGAAACACTTGATATTTCCGATAATTCTGGGAAGAAGAATTCCAATTCTTCTGAGGTTGAGGCGGAAGAGTATTCATCTTGCAATGTTTAATTGAAACATGATGGTGAATTTGGCATTTCACTTGTGATATTATAAGAATTTAAGGTTACTCTTTGAATAATTTCTGTGAAACAAAAATCTTTCATATAAGAAATAACACTGCCTTCTTGAATTGAGTTGGCGGGTGGACATAAAAAAACGGCTACTTTGTGATACACACTTAGATTTGAAATCCATTTTGTATCTACTTGCAATAAAATATTGTTTATTAAACTGGAAATTGCCAGCGCATCTCCGTCAGTAACGTCACACATTTCTCGGAGACGATTTATGGACGGAAAAACATAGCCAATTGAAACGTAATTGGTGCCATGTAATTTTATTGAAATCATTTAAAAATTTTCACAGAGCCCAACTAGGACATTCAGAAGACTTATATTTATATCTGATAACCTATGGATTTGACTGCTTTCAGAAAAAATTTCATTAATTTTAAACCAATTAGTATACACTGACTTAAATAAATTAAGGTGGGAATTCCAACGTGTTATGCAATGGGCTTTGAGGGTTGTTGGCATTGATGCTGCAAGTTGGCTTTTTTAAGGTATTTTACAAGTTTTCTGCAATTTTCAATTATTGAATGCAGTTCAAACGTAGCATCAAATGCAGAATCCAATACATTCGCTTCTGATCTTTAAAAGCACTTTTTATATTGGCTCCTCTATCTGTTACAAATGTTATTTTGTCGAGATTATGAATATTAAATTCAGAATGTTTTCACCGGTAGACTTTTCAAAGTCCATAGATTTAATTCCCAGCACAATACCCTTAAATTTTCCATTTTCTATAAAATGAAGAGTGGCAAACAAAAAATGTCGCTTTATAAAACTATCCATCCATAAATCTGATGTTACAGCAGGTCGTCCATTTTCAACAACTTGATTAATTTCACTTTTTTTTCTGTTTTTCTCTAGCGCCATTGTATTTATCCGACGGGAAATATTTATTGGGTCCGGAAGTAAATCTAATTTATCAACATATTTAGCTCCTATTTCAATAAAAGCCTGCACCATGTTGCGAAATCCATTACCAGCTACAGAATGGAATGGTCTGCACTCTTCTATTATCCACTGGGAACATGCACCCAACATATCTTGTCTTGTCGAGTTGTTTGAATGGCAGGTTGTTTTTGTTCAAATGATAACACTTGTGACGCACCAAATTAGAAGTTTGTTTACCGTTATACTTCAATACGTGCTTACACGAACGGCAGTAGACAATATTGTCCAGAAATGTTCCGTCTTGATCTTAAACTTCTGAAAATGTATGCCATATCTTGCTTCTTCTTTTTGTAGCTATTTTTAAAACACCACTCGCGATTTCATTTTTTATGTCCTCTTCCATTTTCGAACTTTTAACTGTCTCAGCAAAAAACTTTATTAGAAATGAATTCCTCTAAAATGGTATTCCTTGTTTTATACACAACACAGAACACTACAATTAAAATCACGAAAATTGTGTTTGTTTTGGTTAAGCTGGTTCAATTTCTTTTTCGGTTTTGAGTTATAAATAAGTGAGTTCTACAGTCATTACGGACATAGGGATCGGGATTTCCCAGTATGGTGTATGAAAGAGTCTTTCCCTTGATGGTGAATGAAAGGGTTTTCCCATGAAGCTAAATGAACGTTTTTGCACATATTAGGTAGAAGGAATATACTGCGTAAATGGGGGGCGAGGGAAAAGATAAGTGTTTATTCAGGCTGTAAGCCATAGCATACGCCAGTGTGTCCACATTGCACTTGCTGGTTTTAATGATAGTGCTGTTAGCAGCCTCCATGGATTGAATTCCATCACTTATGTGATCATTTATGCTATTCGCACCAAACTGAGCGGTAGAAGTACTTGCCACATTCGTGTCGGGCACTTGTGCATTTGGCGGCGCAACGTCTAAACTTTGAGGCGTTCTCACCGAGCCCGTTGACGCTCAGCATCAGACATCCGAGTCTTCTTGGATTCTACATTGTTCAGTCTTTCTTCCTGTTTAGTTTCTGTTTAGCGGCTTCTCTGGGTGGCGATCATCCGAAATTCCCAATTTTCCATGACTCTGGCGCATAAATCAGGCTGAATTTGACCGATGGCATGGGTTATGTTGGCTTTGAGGGCCGCTGTGGTTTGTGGCTTATTCGCATAGACCTGTGACTTCAGAAAACCCCACAAGAAAAAGTCTAACGGGGTCAAATCACCTCCACGTGAGATGACCATGCCCTCGAATCGCTCGTGCAGAATTTCCAATGTGGC
This sequence comes from Criorhina ranunculi, assembly GCA_951813785.1. NCBI lineage: Eukaryota > Metazoa > Arthropoda > Insecta > Diptera > Syrphidae > Criorhina > Criorhina ranunculi. Next base: position 27,041,285 of record OX638382.1, on the reverse strand, counting down.
GTGAGCTATGTGGCACATAGCGCCATCCTGTTGAAACCACACATGTCGTTGGTGTCCATATCATCCAATTCAGGTCAAAAGAAGTTGGTAATCGTCGACCTATAGCGGTCGCCGTTGATGGTGATGGAAATATGGACCGATGACGCCGCCAGCCCAAAATCTACACCAATAAGTGACTTTTTCGGGATGCATTGGACGCTCTTGGATTTAATGTGGATTAGTATCGTCCCCAATTCGACAATTTTGTTTGTTGCAGTCTAAGCGTGAATATGTTCAAAGAAGGCAGTACAGTTTCTAAGTGTAACATGTAGTTCGGCGTGTTTTCCGGCAAATGAACATTTTCTTTAGGAAATATCTGAGCAATTTCTCCACCTCTTCTTACTGCGCGACACCATAAACTTGAGCTGCGTAGCACATGATGGACCGCATGGTGGCTTCGAAGACTTTAAACTTAGCGCTCGGATCGACGCTCTTTTTGCTAAGCAGACTCCTCCAGTTGCAATTTATGGCTTTTTTAGCATCTTTAATATTTTCGTTTAGATGTTTTTTTAATGATAACCGAGGTGTTATGATTACCCCCAAATACTTCACAACTTCGAGTTCTTTATTTTCCCAAGTTCATTTTTCATCCCTCAAGTACCGCCCAAATCCATTTCGGAACACCATTATTTTCGATTTGCTTTTGTTGACTTTGAAACAAAATAATAAATGTTTTCAATAAGTTAATTTCATTTCATTTCATTAAATTATGAAAACACTTACAATATTCGAGTCCTCGTGGCTTTTTTGCACCGCTTGTAGTGCAAATAGAGTAGCCCCAACATCCCTGCAGCATTCCCCCAGTTCAGCTATGCATCTGCAGTGCACCGTTTCAATGCATTCGGTCTCGTTCACTGCGATCCACACCATTAAACTTCGGGAGTTTAAGGATTGGGAATGCAGAACCTAAAGGCATAATTCATTAGTACACAATATTATCAATTCGAAACAAAATTTTGTACAATTTTGCTGAAAACACACCGGATCAGTCAAAACGTTTTATTTTGTCTTATCAAACAACAATCCATACATACAACAATGACATAACACACACCAAAGCAGGCAAAACAAAAAAATTGTTTTTGATTCGATGCGGCGCTTCGTGACCAGTTGTCGAAAATACATGGCTTTGCATACGGCCAACTCACACCGAATGAGACAAATATGTTTTGAGCCAGCCAGCGTCGTCGATTATTGCACACTTGCTAATGGCGCAACACACATCGCACAATACAAAACAAAAAAGCAAAGGCGAAACAGAAAAGCATGCGGCGTATTACTGCTGTCGTGGTATTACGGTTGGCGAACTTTCTTATTCGCATTCGAAAACAAAAATGTTGCCAACCAAACACAATGAAATGACAGTTGTGAAATGTCTAAGAGCTAAATTATTTTGACGTGATTTCTTCGGTTTTAAATAAATATTGTAAAATAAAACATGATAAGCAGTATCGATTTGATTTTTGAGGATAATTGTGAAGACGACAGTCCAATTAAGATGTGCAGACTACGAAGGAAAATCAGAGATAACTCCAATCCTTTGGAAATTCCAGATTATTTGTGACATGGACATTCTAAATAGCAAGTTACTAAAGCTCTCCTTTTAAGAATTATTTCGTATTTTCGGCTGAGCAAGGATGCATTTGCCTTTATTTTGGATCAAATTAGAGACCAATTTCGGTCCATCAATACGTCTGCGATTTCTCCATTGTTAAAACTTGCTTGCGCACTTCGATTTTTCGGTAGTGGAAGTTATCAAAGTTTCGGTGTGGGAAATGATTATGATTTGGGGCTATCGCAAGCTATGGTATCGGTTGTTTTTAGTGGAGTAATTCAAGTGCTTGAAGCAAAAATTTGCCCGACTTGGATCAAAGTTAACACGTCTCAAAGAGCAAACAAGAGGCTTGTAACTACTTCTTCAGAACAGCCAGACTACCTGCAATAATCAGATGGAGTACACATCGGAATTGTTGCTCCGGTTCAGTTACGTCACCAGTATTTAAACCGTAAGGGGTATTACAGTTTAAATGCGATGATAGTGAGTTTTTTGTTTGATAATAGTTTGGTTTTTAAATTCATTTCATTTCCGGTGTGTGACCACAATATGAACATCCGCTACGTCGATGCCAGATACTCTGGTTCCACACATGACGCCTTTTTGTGGAACTGCAGCGAGCTAAAAGTGATGTTGGAAAGATGGTGCCAAATTGGAGAGCGTTCTTCGTTTCTTGAAAATCAAGTTTAAATTTGTTTTCCTATAATATTTTAGGAGACTCCGTCTATCCTCTTCTACCTTATTTGCTTACTCCGTTCAGGAATGCAAATTCGGAAACGGCAAAGGCATGTTTCAACAAATTTCATTCAAAAGCAAGAAATATTGTGGAAAGCACGATTGGAGTTTTGAAAAGCCGCTTCAGATGCCTTCTAAATGAGCGAAAACTGCACTATGCTCCAAGAAAGGCCACAAGCATAGTGAACGTGTGTTGTGCCTTGCACAATATTTGTCGCAGCTACAGCGTAACAGAGCCACACACATATGTATACATATATCTTTATTCTTAATAACAACAACATAATAACAATAAAACTAATAACACAATATTCAGAATTGCAATTTTTTAGATTCCAACTCTATTTTTTTTTTTACATTCAACTTACTTTATGCCACTCTTTGCCTTCTCGTGTTGGCGGTCCTAAAGAGTTTAGCTCTATCCCAAATAGATCCAAATACTCCTGGTTTCGTTTTGATGACCCAGACGCTTCTATGCCTTTAGCGATGTCAGGGTTCGCTTTCATCAGCTGAATAAGTTCCGCCAACTGGTCTGTGTTTGTTCTTTTGAAACTTAAAAAAAAAAAATTTAAATCAAATCATTTCCACCGTCAATAATTTTATTTGGATTTACCTTTTTCTATCACACATTTTCAAAAAATAAAAAAAACCAGACACAAAAATACAGTAACTGGTCGTTCGTCTTCCTTTTCACTGAATATTTTGATTCGAGTGATTCTGACAGAAGTTTAGCGAACGTTCGCTAACCACAATAAGGCGAAATTGAAGTTCGCCAAATTTATGACATTTGAGGCGAACAAAATTTGATTGACCATAATACCGAAACATTCGCCTACTTTTTCATTCTACTCGCTAACCATAATAGGGGTGATAATGAAAAAATTGTGACTTATTAAAATATCGCCCTCTAACGCCCCCAAAAGAGGCACAATCGTATACAGGTATGTCTTACAGGTATTTATCGCCCTTAGATCTCATGATCAAATGCAGTCAATGCATAGCTCCTCCAACTAATTTGAATACCAACTGCAAGTTTAAGAAAGGGACTATGTCGCCCTTTCTTAAACCCTGTTACGTGAGCAGCTAGTCTTAGAAAAAAGAGATCGACAGATCCAAATGTAACCAAAATGTGTCTGACAGGCCACCCGCCGTTTACATCGGCTCTTCTCCCATATCACTGAACAAGTCACAATGGGGGAAGAGCTAAATTAGGTTTAAAAAAACGACAGATCGATGTTTTTGTGTTGTGTGATATTATCTGTTGTCAGGTAGTTTATGTAGGCCTAAGCCCGCATGCAAGGTAGTGATAGGTATTGTGTCAGAGTTATGTGAGGAGTTTATGTTATTATTTGTTGTAATTCAAGTATTTTGTATTTGGTATAAGTCTCGTTAAGGGCTTGGGAAAGTGTATGTTAAGTCAAAATATATTGTGACCTGACCACACTTGACGAAGGACATTAAGAGAGAATGTTCATTAATGTTCCGATTAGAAGAACACACACTCGAAGTCGAAACGGAGGGCAATGATTCTCGAAAAGAAAAGAAAATGACAGTAGCTGAGATGAGACTGGAACAGCTTGCAAGGTGAACCGTGGGAGTCAAAGTAACAATAAAACCCTCGGAAAAAAAAACTGGTTAAACTCATATAAAAACTTCTAAGGTGGACGAAAAAGAAAATCAAAAGCAAAAACCGAAATAATAGAGAAAGCAGAGGTAAGACTGAATACATGTTTTTAAATAAAGTGGACTTTAACCCCCCTTGTGTGCAACAGGTTCTGGGTTGGGGTGAAAACTTGGGAATCGGCCCGGACCTATGCTCGGAAGAGAAGGTTGGGATTGCCCCGTTAATCTGGTGCCCGGCATTAAAAGCGGCATGACCACTAGGCCGCGGGTCACAGCACCCATCGCTAGGCAGGCAACGGTCATAGCACCGCTCCAAACAGGCAACAGCATCTACCGAACGCAAAACAAAGACCAGCGACAACAACAACACTCGAAAACGAACACAAGACAGCACGATCACAACAACAACACTGGAACATAAGTGACGGCGACAGTACCAGACAAACAACATTAACAACACCTGTGGGTGCACCGGTGGACGAGATGCCAAAGTACCTAAAGGACAAAGTGCCTTACAAAAAAAAAAAAGAAAAAAAATTTGGTGTACAGAAAAAAAATAACACATAAAAAAAAATAGGTATACTAAATATTTAAATTATTAAGCAAATTTGTATTGTTATACAATTACAGAAGTTTAATTAACAAAATTTGGTTTAATATATATTGACTGCACATAAATCTGAATCTGAATAATGATGTTTCCGCTTTTATCTCGCTAGGGAGTTGAAGATCAGACTGTTCTGGGATGCCGCTCTAGTCACGAAATTAATTCTTATGTTCCTGCATTCCTCAGGGCATAGGGCTGACTTGCAGATACTTATGTTATTGCTTCGGACAAGTACCGGCGGGTGATCCTATTTTTGGTTTTAAAAACGAAAACTAACACGTTCAAATCTATCCTCTGCCTTATGTTCGTCCATTTTAGAGTACCCAGAATCCAGTTAATTGGGGTGAATCTGTTGCACCTCAGGATGACTCTCATGGCCTTATTCTGCATCATCTGAAGTCTCTCCATCTCACCCTGGCAGCACAGGAACAAAATTGTAGCGCAAAATTCGAAATGTTCGACATTCTGGAATGTCCTTCATCCTGAAAATAAAAATTATGCTGAAAGCTTGAAAGTTCATGTTTTCCTGAATTCAACGAGGTATATATCATTAAGTTCTGATGAGCAGGACCAAAGCTAAGATTTTTTGAAATATAGAAAAAGTCTTGATTTTTGATTTTTTTCCAATCTTTGAAGTTCCGTTACACGCAATCTGTATCAAATTCTGCAAAAAAATTTCTGCCATAAGACTTGTTCCACTCAAAAGAGTAATTCCACCAATTTTGAACCAAATCGGAGGGGGGTCGTTCAGAGCTCCCCATATAGGTTCGGCGATTTCTCGTGGAATGACCCATATTCTAATTAAGCACAGGGTTGACACTTTATTCCTTATTCGCTTTAGGAACCCAATTTTCTTTCCTCAATTATTCCATTAATGCTTTTAATGAAAAAGGTATTAAATTCATTTGCAATTTGCTGTTCTTTATCACCATTTCACTATTAAATTCATTTAAATTCAATCGCATTTGGCCAGATGCGTTTTCAATTCTATTTTGGATTAACAGGTTTTTAGCTCTATTTATCGCATTCTTATATCCATTTCGTAGGTCTCTATATAACTGCCAGTCGGTGCCAACATTTGTTAAACAGGCATAATCTTATTTGTTCAATTCTCATGTTCTTCAATATATCGTTGAACCAGTTATTATGACCGACTTTTTGACGGATTTTACAAAGAAAGCTATTAACTACATTCTTCATTTCATCCTAAAACTCCTCTGCGTATAAATTGACATCACAATGTTCAATGATATTAATTCGCTCCCTCGTTAGTTTCATCCTAAAACTCTGTTTGTTGTTTTTACAAGATTGTATAAATCCAGGGGCCCTACTCTGTATTGCTATTCGAAAATTAAAACATTCAAATTCGCAAAATTGGTACCCTGTAATTCGAACAGCAAATTAAAATTTTCGAAAATCGAGTAGGCTTTTGTTGCCAACGTGAACTGTAATTTCTCCTTGCAACGTTGGTACTCTATATTGCGAAAGTAAACGTCAAAATCATGCAAATTCGAATAATTTCGTTCGATAACGGTATTGGTTGCGGACGCTTAAAGCAAAATATATTTCTTTAGAAAAGGGTAAGTATTTTATGAAATTACATTTGATTTTATTATTATATAACATGTATTTTTTAAATTTCATAGATTCAAGTAAACGTTTTACATATTATGTAACTTACGATTTCCGGTTAGGTTCGACTTAAAAAAAACACAAGTTTCCGTTTTTAAAAAAAGAAATTACTTTATTCGTTCACTACCGCCAGCTTACTAACTCACTTACATTAAATTTCCCAGATTCATTTATAATATTATTTTGCTGTCTCAACATATTCATCTCAGCCCGTATTATTTGATAAGTTCGCTGCGCGCGTGCATTGAACCTTTGGGAATTGTTTGCCCATTTGTTTCCCACATTCTATTGCTTGCACCGGTGCGACAGCAGGGATCTTATTTCGATACATATTTTGCTATTGTGGAAATTTGAAGAGATCCATTTTTGGGTGTGTGGAGATATATGTAACCTCTCCCCCCTTAGATTTAAGATTCTCCTGAATGTTATGATCGGGTTCAGTTGTTTTTCTAATTGAAATTTGAACTTTTTTATTTTTCCTCAATCGGATAATTGTTATCAAAATGCTTACGCTTAAAATAATGAATATCGTTGAGGTAGCAATATAATTTACATTTTTATGAAATTTCAATAGCTTAATGTGTTCTAGGTTTGCTATGTTTTTTATGATAATGTCTTCAAAACTTAATTCTTTTGTAAAATTATGGATTACTTCTTCGGTATAGAGAAATCTGTCTATGAATTTAATATTGTTATTGCTCAGTGTTTCATTTAATATTCTTATGGTACAATTGTTTACTGTTATTAGATAATTTCCGTTTAATCTTATCTTTCTGTCATCACATTGGTTTATCAAATCTTGACTTTTCATATTTATACAAATAATAGTGCTGTCATCTATTTTCTTTATTTTAATTACATTATTTCGTTTTAGCTTACAGTTATTAGTAGTTATACAATTATTTAATGGTTGTAGTTCATTACTATATTGAATATTTTGATTATACAAATATTTGGTTTTGTTAATTTCTACAATGTATTGGTCTTCCATTACTACTTCCATGTTATTTTCTGTAGACATAGCTGTCATGAGTTTAAAATCGACTAATTGATATGTGTGTGGGATCTTAATAGCAAGTATGAGTCTATTTTTGGCGTATTTTAAAAGTCCTACCTTAACGTTCTTAAGCTTGTAGAAATCTTGTTCGGTTTCCCTAATTTCAGTTGCGGTTAGCACACTTGGATGTACCAGTCCCTGTTTAACTAATGCAATACTATCCATTATCTGAATTAGTTTTCCTTCCAGCATTCTCAACTTTAGTATTTGGTCTATTTTCAATTGTTGAAGTATAAGTCGTTTTTCATTTTCGGTAAGTTCTCCGTATACTTGCCTAACTTGACTTCTATCTGATTCTAAAATATTCCTGATACTAGCTATTGTTTCGTTAATGTGAATTGATTTCGATTTGCCTGTTCACGTTGTTGATCGCGTTGTCATTGTTTTCTTCGATTATTTTTATATGTTCTACTATTTCCTGTCGGTCGTCGTCGTCCATGGTACCGAATAAACATTTTTCAGCTGATCCTATCAAATTGATTAATCCTCTTTTGTGTCTTAAACTCTTTTCTGGTTCTATTGCTGAGATCTTCGCATAAATGGATTCTAACTCTTTTCGGATCGTAGGATCGTTACCTGTTTTTGAGTTTCGTATATAAGTTTCTATAGAGTTCACGGTCTGCCTTATTTCTTTGGTATCGATGATGTGTATTACAGTTTTCGTGTCCTGTATAATTTCCGTTTGTCCAACGTTGATCACTGCATATCCATTTTTTGTCGTTATTGGATTAAGTATTAGTGTTGCTGTGGCTCGTTGTGTCATCAGTGTTGTCAGTGCGAGATATGCTAACATCATCATCTGCGAATTTACGAGGTCTTTTAATGTTACTTGGATGTTCCCTATCCTTTATCTTAAGTCTATATCTAGGCTCATTTTTATAGTAATTTCTCTTATAGTTCTTAACTGGTATTATGGTCCTATTTTCTGTATACTCTTCCCTATTCTGATTTAATCTTAGTGGACGCTTTTCTTTTTGCTTTTGTATCTGTCTTACTAATGTTGCTATGTCTGCGAACATTGCCTCTTCTGGTGTCATTTTGAGAGTGGAATGGTACCTATTGTTATAGTTGTTAACTGCTCTATGCATTTTTTGTACTAGCGTTAAATCTGAATTTCTCAGGGTTACTAATTTTTCTTGTAGTGTTGAATGAAATCGTTCTATGTCGCTATTACCGGTATGTGTGTTAGGTTTTGTTAAATGTAGCTCTACCTGTTCTTTTATTAAAAAATCCTTAAAATTTTCTGCCTTAAATTCGTTGTCCGTTATAATTTTCGCTGGTTTACCAAATTTTGAAAAATGTTCTTCTAATATCTCTATTTTCTTTATCCAATTCCTATTAGGTAAGTGGTACACGTAAGCTTTCTTAGTCAATTTATCAATTAGGGTTAGAAATGGTTGTTTCGTAAAATAGTACACATCCATATGGAGCACTTGATTTGGTCTGGATGGTGTTTCGCTAATTTCAAACTTTAATTTGATCGGTTTGCGTTCATATTTCGTTTCTATACACGTTTTACAATTGTTAATAATTTTTGTTATTTCTTTCACTAGATGGGGGTAATATATTTTATTTTGTATGATTCCACTGTGCATACTTTCTTTTGTGTGGTATATTGATATTTGTTTATGAGCTTCATCTAATGTTTTAACTTCGTGAGCCCTTAATGTGGCTTTTATAAATTTTACCTGTTTATCGTGACTAAAAAGTTCTATAAGTAGTTGCTGTATTTTGTTGAATTCGTGATAAGATAGTTCTGTATAAATTCCGGTAATACCTGGTTTAATAAATCTCCTCAATAGATCTGTCCAGTATTCCTTACTTCTAGTCATGTCGATGGAGATGATTCTCCTATTATGTAGTATTTCTATTTCATTGTTAACATCGTTGGTGAGTATGAGTTGCGTCTTGTACTTGTTGACTATTGTTTCCGTGATCGGTATGTGATCTAACTGTTGCTCTTCTTGTGAGTGGACTGTTGCTTCGTCAGATAATTCGTTTACCGATTCATTCTCTTCAATTTTATTTTCTTTGCCGTTAACATCCTCTTCATGCTGTGGGGGAAACCTATATAGCTTAGCATTGATCTGCTGATCTGTTGTTGTTCGAATTTCATGTGTTATTGTGTCCGTGTTAGTTAATAGATCGCCGTCCTGGTATATTAAATTCTTGAATTGGCGTAATAAGGTTGCCATTTCTTTCTTTTCTTCTCCGTTCAAATGAGTAAGATCCACTTCTTTTCCAGTTGAAAATTCGAAGCAATCCAAAGTTGTTTCGTTGTCTACTGAATAGAGTGGTATCTTGGTATCGTTTTGTAATACGAGAAATTTATTGTTAAAGTCGAGTATTTTCGCAGTTTTGCATAGCAAATTAGGATGTCATAAGGCTTATCACCTAGATCTCTCTTGTACCATCTGGTAGCTCCCTTTTGGTCGTAGTTAAATTCTGTTGGTATACTAGTTATAATCCTATCTACCATTTCTGTCGTCGTTTTATTGATTGTTTGGAGTTTTAAATTAATCCTTTCGTAAATTTTGAAATTACTACAATCTACCCTACTTGAATTTATTATGCTCATAGTTGAGCCCGTATCGATTAGTCCTCTATGTTTTCGTCCGTCAATAGTCACGTCCATAAAGATCTTATTTCCGAGGCCTAGTTGAGAAAAAACTCGGGTTCGATATAATGTACCTCCTCAGTTCGACTACCCGCCTGCTCTCTACCTGTTAGATTATTGTATGCTAGTTGTCCTATCTTCATAGATTCTGGCTGACGATGTGCATTCCTGAGTTGACCGGATGAATTAAAAACTTGTGTCTTGGAATTATTATTTTGTTGGGATTGGTAATGCTGTTTATACTGCCCTGAAGCTTGACCTGATCGGAAATTATTGTTTTGTTGAGGTTGGTAATACCGCCTATACTGCCCTGTGTAATTGCTATTTGAATTCTTATTATTATGACGATTGTTTGGATTAGTGTGGTTAGGTGTACTTCTTTTATCCTGACTCATAAAGTCTCTATCTAAATTATGATGGTCATACCCTACGTAGCTATACAATATTTCTTTAATCTCATGAAGTTGTACATATCTTTAATTTCTCTTGACAGATTACCTGACACTAGTTGTTTTATGCGATTAATTAAAAGTGTGTAGAAAGTATTTTTTTTTTCTCTTGGATTTGATTCATAGGTAGCAAAAACATTTATTTCTTGTATAATTGACTCTATTTTATAGTTTAATTCTGAAATAGAACTTACTCTTAAATTGCTAATTTTCCTGGAGATGTCCTTGTAATTAATTGCTGGTTTGAAATGTTGTTTAAGTAACTTCTTGGCTTCGTCCCATCCTTCAGGTTGGTTATTTAACAGAAGTTCCTTCGCCGCGCCACCAATTTTAGAGTTGTAAATGGCCTGCCAGAGTACCTCTTTGGTAGCGGCATCCACTGCGTCCAGGTGCGTCTGCACCACGTTTAGAAACTGCGTCAACTGTTCACGGTCACCACTAAATTCCTTTATGTAGGCGACTTCCTTCATTACTGTCACTATTCTGCTCTGTGTTGGGTTCCGATTTGCTAATGATTCCAATGCTTCTGTTATCCTTGTCATCATTTCGGCATCCATTTCTTCTGTTTCTTTTTCAATTATTTTCTTCCAAAACTGAAGTATTTTATCTTTTCGTGGAATCTTGAATGATTGTTCTCTACTATTTGAGTTAAGGATTGGTCGGGGTGAACACTTTCTTTATTTTTATTTTTTTTTACGGCTTGCTTGTTTTAACCTAGTTTTAGCACTGATGCAGGTAACTGATTTTTAGTTGTACTGCTTATCACTTTCTTGCACTAGGTTTTTCATATGGATATAACACCGATAACTGATTTTTAGTTAGGTATGTCGTTTATCACTTTCTTGCACTAGAGTTTTCTGAGACTGATAGCTGATTTTTAGTTAATCACTTCTTTGAATTCCACTAGTATTTCTGTGTACTTCACGTTCGGTTTGTTCTCACTGGATTCTGCAAATTTAGACAGAATCCTACCGACTGCGCCACTTACGATTTCCGGTTAGGTTCGACTTAAAAAAAAACACAAGTTTCCGTTTTTAAAAAAAGAAATTACTTTATTCGTTCACTACCGCCAGCTTACTAACTCACTTACATTAAATTTCCCAGATTCATTTATAATATTATTTTGCTGTCTCAACATATTCATCTCAGCCCGTATTATTTGATAAGTTCGCTGCGCGCGTGCATTGAACCTTTGGGAATTGTTTGCCCATTTGTTTCCCACATTCTATTGCTTGCACCGGTGCGACAGCAGGGATCTTATTTCGATACATATTTTGCTATTGTGGAAATTTGAAGAGATCCATTTTTGGGTGTGTGGAGATATATGTAACCTGTATATATGTAAATATGGATATGGAAAGTCTCAAAATTAGCAACACCAAACCATCTCAATTTGAAATTTTGGTTGACTATATGGTAGCTCATCCAAATTTATCTAAAGGTTATGTAAAAACTGCGGACGCCACAAGGAAGTCCACAAATATGTGGACAAATTTGGCAAATCAACTCAATGCAGAGGGTCCTCCTATGCGTAATGGCACCGGCTGGAAGAAGGTGAGAACTATAGAGAAAAAACAGTATTTTATTAACCATACGTATACTAAAATAACCTTTTTATTTTTCTAGGTATGGGCTGATTTTAAAGTTCATACCAAAGCTAAAATGCGAAGGAATAAGCTAAGCGTACCTGGAACTGGTGGAGGTCCCAGTAGGTGCTCATTTCTCACTCCTATTGAGGACAAAGTCGTGGAGTTGTTGGAGCTTAACGTAGCAGTAGATGAAATGGAAAATACCCGCAGTTTCGGGTTGAGCAAATCCCCAAGAGAAGAAAATTGTTCAACACCCGTCCCATATATTCTCCACCAATGTGAAGAAGGTGAGTTTGTAGTAGAAAATGTTATTTTTTTCACAATTCACACAATTTTAGCATTGGCCGTCAGCCAAGATGAATCTGCAAGAGAGTTGGGAAATCAGTTAACCCCACAACTTTTACCCGATGTACCTTTTGTCTCAGAGATGACACCAAGGAGAAAACGTTATTTGCTTGAGAATCAAATCGAGAATCAAATAAATTACATGACGAATTCCTTCAGTATACTTAAGGAAATGAACACAAATTGAATAAGCATAGTAAAGTATGCAAGAAGAGATTATGAACTGGAAGAGAGGAAGTTCAAATTCGAAAAGGAAAAATTCGAGTATAAAAATCAACAATATGCCCAAAAATCCAAATTCAAAAAGACAAAACAAGAATTGAAGATGGAAATTCTAAAATTGGAGCGAGAGTCCAAAATATTGGCATTGTCTTGAAACTTTCCATATCGTTATATTTTATTATACTGTTGAAAACTAATAAAATAAAAATGAATGAATTAATCAATTTTTGTACTTTTTTATTAAAAATCATATGAAGTAGGTAAATATTAATAAAATGCTATGGCAATAAGTTTACACGGATTTGGTTTCTTATAGCTTTAGCCACATTTGAGAAGTTAGCGTTTTCTGGAATTAAATGGTGATCCAAACTGTAGGCCAAGTTATCTTCCTCCGCGTAAATTTGGATTGGAGAAGGCATCTCAACGTTGTGTTTTAAACAAATGTTATGCAGAGCACAGCAAACATTTAGAAGCTGCGTTGCTTTCTCCGGTGAATTATGAAGCTCCCGCGCTGAAAGAAGACATCGGAATCTTCCTTTTAGAACTCCAAATACTCGCTCTATTATCGATCTGCCTTTCGACAATTTGTCATTGAAATGAGCCTCTGACGAGTTTTCTATTGCAGTTCGATAAGGTGTTAAAATCCACGGTTCTAATGGATATCCAGAGTCCCCTTTGTAACAAATTATAAGTTAAAATGAGAATTGAAAGTAACATATGTGTATGTAAGCATACCGATGATCCAGCACGATTTATCTCCGTTTTCAAAATTATGCTTTAAAAATTCGCGTTCCTGGCTTAAAGTCCACGTATGGGAATCATGGGATGCTCCTCCATATCGCCCGTTAACCGATCTAATCCTCATAGTGTGATCGCAAATCTAGGAAAAAACTGAATTCATTACTTGGACAAATAAAAAAATGGATTTTAATTTACTACCATAGCATTTATACTATGTTTTAATTTTCTATTGAAAAATAGATGCTCGTTAATTGTTGGTCTCAATATTTGTATGTGGGTTCCGTCAACTACTCCAACCACTCCAGGAATACCCGATTTTTCCCAGAAATATTTTTTTGTTTTTTGCTTCTCCTCCTCAGTCGTAATGAAGTTAATTTGTCTTGGACAAATTACTTTTTCTATTGCACAACAAACCTCAGATATTATTGTAGATGTGGTCTGTTGTGCAAGACCCGAGTGCCTGTCTTGTCTAATCTGGTGCTGGTATCCTCCTGTTCCTAAGAACTTCAATGTTGTAGACAATTTGATGATGTTCGGTACTGCTGTTCGTCTACAAGGAATTTTAAGTTCATTTTTAATGCACTCAAGCACATATAAAAATGCCCCTTTTGACAATCGAAAATTTTGCACAAAGCTATAAATAATTGAGTTTAAAAAAATGTATTCTACTAGTCACAATATGTATCTATTTCACCTTTTATCAGTTAGTTCCATTATGTTGGACATATCTCGAACTCGTCTGCGTTCAACTCTTTCCTCCGCTATCTCCTCATCCACCCACAACGCAAGAGCATCCATTTCCATATATAATCCTAATATTTTAGGTTTAGTTTGGTTTAGGTTTAGTTTATTAATTAATGCTTTATAAATTTACACTAAATTCCCTTATTTCTTTATATTCAAATTGACACTTCAACAAAACGAAACAATTGAGCTTAATGACACTACAATGACAGTTCAAGCTTCGAGAATCGAAATAACATTCGCAAATTTTTTGATAAAAGTTGGCTACACTTGCATTCGATTCTAATTTCATACAGAGTGCCGCTTAAAATTAGAATCGCAAATAAGTTTCGCATGCGGATGGCTTTCGAATAGCAATACAGAGTAGGGCCCCAGGTCTATTTGCAACGATTCGTGATCCGATAACTTAGCCTTACTATCACATTGCACGTCAATTAGGGTTGCTGTTGATGCTGTGATTCCAGTTAAGTCTTTAACCCTTTGCGTATAGCCGGTATCCATGAAAATTCTCTGCATTCTCCCTTGGTATGTTGTATTACCTAACCAGTTTATGTTGAAGTCGCCCACAATTATAATGTTCTCACCATAGTCTTCTAAAGCTTCTACCCATTCAGTTAAGTAGTCACAAAATGTACATTCAGAACCAATCGGGGATCTTTAAATTATTAATCAAGCCTTGAACATTTGCATATAACGCCTTAAAGTTTTTTAGTTGCTAATAGCTAATATTCTGCTTCACCCTTTTCAATTTATTTAAATACACTGGGCATGTCCTACTCATTATACTATGCTTAATATCAAGACCCAAGTTAAATCTAGTTGTTTATGAAAATTACACAAAATAAGTAACTTCAATTGTTTTGCTGATCTCAGCGGTTGTTGTTGATTTGCCTACATGTGATTTGTTGACCGGAAAAGTTGTTTTGAACAAAAAACTGCAAGCACTCATATTCTTTTTTTCTTCAAAACAAAGCAACTTTTCAGGTCAATGAATTATAGGTTGGTAAATCAATAGCAACTGTTGAGGTAAGCAAAATAATAATTTATTGATTGAATCAGCTAGTTTTAAGTATAAATAGAAGAAAGTAATTAAATAAAGCACCAGTTTTTATACCAAGTACAAAGTGTACACATCTTTATTAACAGTGGTCCTTCGAGCAAAACAGTTTTAACCATTACCAAGCCATTCTTTTGTTTCTTAGTGTGAGGCTGCACTAGGGTGGTTATAAACTATCGCATATAGAAGTTCACAACAATTCAAAGTTTGTTTCATAAAACAAAACACCAAAAATGAACCAACTGGAGCGCGTCATAGATAACCTCCAGGATGTTATCACCCAGCTAGAAGAAGTTAGGATTAACCTCACCAAGCTGTCGGTGGAGAGACGTACCCAGGAAATACTTTCTAGGCAGTACGATAAGGCAAAGAGCCTATGGACCTCCACCGAGACTTACTACGAGTCGATGAAAAAACTAAACGCAGATGCTGCCACCAACTTCCTGCCAAAATACGAAGCGGGAAAAATATTTTTTTCCAAAATTAAAGAATTCGTCAAGAAGTACTCCCCGAAATTATTGGAGGAGGATACAACTGAAGGTCCCGGAGATACATCTGAACCAGCCGATCAGGACACCGGCCATGCTCACGAAGCACCGACGGCTACAGCCGTGAAACCAGAACAACCTAAGATGATCTATGCACCAAAGCATCCCCATCTGGCGCCATCGCAAACATCCAAAACAACCGATTCTCTTACATTTGGCGATAACGGCAATGAGCCAGCTGGCGGTTCCAAGCAACGTGCTCAAGCCCCACGATCTGACCAGGGGGTATCCACGAGCAACATCGGCCATCCATCCATCTATGGACCTGCTCAACAAGTTTCCCACGCTTACGACATGCCAGCTCAGCAGACATTTACATACATTCAAGGAGTTGGGTTTGTTCTACAAAACCCAGCGGGACTGATGTCCGGTCATGGATACAATATCAGTTCCCCACAGCAGCCACAGCTGCCCCAATCAATGGAACAGGACACAAAAAACCCAACCGAAGCGCTTCTACACGCTATAGCCAAACTCACGCTAGAGCGAGAGAACGCATCACAGACGCGGGCGGAAGGAAGTGGTATCAAAATCCCGGAAGTCAACTTGAAAGAATATAGTGGTGATATCACGAAGTACCGTGAATTCAAGGAACAATTCGATTCATTGGTACAAAGAAGCCGAACATCCAACATCGATCGCTTCGCTCTACTCAAGTCGAAGCTAACTGGGAAAGCATTGGAAACGATCAGTGACTTAGATTTAACTGGAGACAACTATCCAATTGCCTGGTCAACTTTGGACCGAACGTTTGACAATCCAAGGCATCTCGTCAAACTAGAACTAGAGGCCATGTTAGCTCTACCTCAACGACAAACAATCCCCGGGAATGCAGAATCTATAATAGCATACATGCATCACACTAAAGGACGGGTCTCCAATCTCAAGAGAAACAAAATAAATGGGGAACAGATCATGGCTTACCTAATCCTTCGCGGCCTTGATCCTATCACACGGGGCAGAATGGACGATTTTGTAAACTGTAAGACCAGACTTCCCACTTTAGAGGAGATAGAAGATTTCCTGTTCAGGGAATATCAACACCATCTGGATCAAGATGACAACCTTCAACTTACTCAACTATCTCAACGAGTATCTAAAAAGGATTCCAGTATCCCACAGACCAGAGTACATGTTACCCTCCAACCCAATGACGCAGGAGCAAAAGTGACAAAGAAGTGTTTCATTTGCACAGAACAACATCCAATAATAGACTGTCCAAAGTTCCTGAGTGCCCCGAATCGAGAAGCCTTGCTACGAGATCACAAGATTTGCATTTATTGCGTAAAGCATCGATTCGATTATCGTTCCCCTTGCAGATCAAGGCAGTACCTCATATGCAAAACATGTCAAGGACCTCACCTTACGGAAATGCATCATGATTCCACCCCGATCACGACTAATCCTTCACCAACTAGCAGCACTTACCTGTGCCAAAATGAGTCCGAATCGTCTTCTGGTGTTCTTCTGCCTACGGCTATTGCAACGCTCATGGTTAATAATAACGACGTTCCAGTCCGCTGCTTACTAGATCAAAGTAGCCAAGCTAACTATATATCCGAAGATATGGTCCAGAAGCTGCGATTGCAGAAAAAACGGATACTCGTCAAAATCATCGGAGTAGGAGGAGAAATTGGAACAGTCCGGTCCATTACCAACATAAAACTGAAGCTGGATCACCCAGACCTACCAATCGTGAATATAAAAGCACTGGTAGTCAAACGAGTTACCGGATCACTTCCAAGTATGCCCAGTCACATCGCCTGGAAATCCTCCTTTGACAAGCCACTTGCAGATCCACACTTCAACAAACCAGCCCACATTCCTCTATTATTAGGTGGCGCAGTATATGCTACAGTGATGCGTCCAGGTCTGGAGAAGAAAGATGGGTTGCTACTTTAAAATACGTACCTTGGTGGGTGGGTCGTGTCTGGAGACCCAGGAAACGGAAAAATTGGAAAACGAACCTCAGCCTTTGCAACACTCTCAGAGCTCGAGGCGAACCTAGTGGACTTCTGGGACCTGCCCGTCACTGGAGAAGACATCGGAGAAGACGAGAGTACATACTGCGAAAACTTGTTCATGGAAAAACACTCTCGAACCAAAGACGGCCGCTACATCGTCCCAATCCCGTGGAAAGTTGACGCCCCAGCATTAGGGAATTCCTATCGGAATGCAGTCAAATTCTTTATCGGACAAGAGAGACGTTGGGAACAAAACGAGATCCATAAAAAAATGTCAAACGACTTTATGGAGGACTATCTCGCGTCAAATCACATGTCCCCAGTACCTGCTGACAGCCAGCGAGACGAGACTGGAAACTCTTATTATATCCCATATATCAGCATAATCCGAAAAGATGCTGTCACAACCAAGCTGAGGAACGTATTTAACGCCAGCGCGCCATCAAGCAACGGGATTTCTCTGAATCAACTCATCCACCCAGGCCCAAAATTGCAATGTCACATCTTCGACATTATCCACCAGAATAGGCAATACGAATTTGCCTACACCAGCGACATGCAACAAATGTTCCGCCAATTCCTGATACCTCAAGCCGATCGGGAGAAATTTCGGATCCTCTGGCGCCCCCACAAAGCACAACCGTTAGGTGAGTTTTGGCTAAATACTGTGACATACGGCGTGGACTGTGCACCATGGCAAGCAATCCGGACCGTCCGACAGATCGCTGATGATAACGCACCAGATCCGCAGACTCTTTCCCAGTTCATGCATTTCTCTATAGCAATATTTCCGCATTGCTTGGTATTGTGATAATAAAGGCACTTCGCACAATCCTCTTTATTTCTGCACTCCGTCGATTTATTGTTAAGGCCTTTACACTTAAAACACCTAGTTACATCAGCTCCATCGAATATTCAAAGCTTTCAAAGTCGAGTTCACTTAGAGAAATTATCTTCATCTTGCTTCGTTATACCTAAACAACGTAAGCCTTAATCAAAAGTCAACTCATACAGGCCAATATCACTTTTGCCAGTATTGTCAAAACTTTTCGAGAAACTGCTTCTTAAAAGGCTAGACAGAAGTATAGAGCAAAGAAGGCTTTTTACCATCCACCAGTTTGGGTTTAAAAATAAGCACTCGACAACAGATCAAGTGCATCGCATAACTTATGTTATAGAAAAAGCACTAGAAGAAAAACAAGTTTGTTCTACAATCTTAGACGTTGCACAGGCTTTTGATAAAGTTTGGCATAAGGGTTTAGCATGAATGAAATAATAAAGATTACGCCGATTTGTTGATTTTTTTTGTGGGACTACGTAGTCAGAGACAATTTATGAGAGAGATTGTGACATTTTTTCTCGTTTCAAATTGAAAACTATGATTTTGAATTTTGTGTCATTTTTTGTAAGGAAAATCTAATTTTCAGATTTCAAAATTTTTGTATTGCATAAAAATAATTTGACAAAGAAAAACAACAAAAACTAATTTTATTCAGAGACACGACCTACGTCATCAAAAAAGAGAACCTATTCACTCGGCGTAATCTTTATTATGTCATTCATGAGGGTTAAGAGTATAAACTCCATAAAGATCTACCTAGATCTATGAGATACTCAAATCTTATATAAAAACAGGTTCTTTAGAGTTCGCTATGGTTCAGCGTATTTTGAACTTAAAGAAATACAAGCAGGTGTTCCACAGGGAAGTGTTCTAGGACCCACCCTAGTGACACTAGTGATATACCACATGCGAATGATACCATGATAGCCACATTCGCAGACGACACTGCTCTTCTAGCAACTGATGAATGTGTGGCTAAAGCAACAGAAAAGCTACAAAATGCAGTTAACGAGATATGTAATTGGACGCAACGATGGCGAATAAAATCTAATAAGTCAAAGTCCACCCAAATCATTTTCACATTAAAAAAGTAACAAATGTTCCCGTAGTTATTAATAAAATCAAGCAGTTCCCTATTCTAACACAGCTAAGTATCAAGATATGAATCTGGATGCTAAACTGAAATGGAAGGAACATGTGAAAAAGAAAGTAGAAGAGTTAAATATTAGATACAGAAAACTTCATTGGTTGTTAGGACACAATTCAGAAGTGTCCACTGAGAATAAAATCTTATTATACAATCAGATAATAAAACCAGTTTGGACTTATGGTATCCAATTATGGGGTTGTACAAAGAAAACTAATGTACAAATAATACAAACATTTCAAAATCTTCGGTTGCTTCGTTCTAGTTGCACATTTCGCTTGTTTATCTTTTCAATTAAGACCTCTTCGCTATACTTTTCTCTCATGTTATATATTACTTTTGAAATCGTTGGTACTATGATACCATACTTGTATCACAAGTAGGTAAACGGCAAATCCAAACGAAGTTGATTCCCTTCACTAAGGAACCACTAATATGGTCCTTTGTAAAGTCAAACAAGGTTTTTAGCACGATGCAATTTGGGAGTCCAGTAAAATATAAAACTTTGGTGTCATCATTCATATATATATTTTGCCTCTTCAAACTCTGCCTCAATCCCTCAATTTGTCTATGACAGTCCTCAATCTGGTTCTTTTATAGTTTTACCGTCTGTGGGAAAATTCAAATTTGTTTTTTAAAAACTGTTAAATGCTTTCTGGATCGAGAAACATTAACTACGGGTACTATTCATGCAATGCGAAAATGAATAATATGTAGCCCAAATTTGAGAAATGTGTCTCGATCCCAATTTTTTGCTATAAGAAAGAATATCAATATAATATGTACAACATTTCTATCAATATACAAATAGGAAATTTACTAATGCCCCCTTCAAGATCGAAAGGGATACAATTTAAAGCGCTTACTCTCTCATGTTCTTCTTTATACTTACTTAAGAGCAAATCCTTTTCCGCTAACTCTTGCTTGAGGAGCTCGATTTCAGATACCTGTGGTTCTTCAGGAGTTTTTTCAGTCACAGAAGCTAAATTTGCGCTCGCCTCGTCTTAAGCTCCTGTTTGTGTTCTTCGTGCCATGAGCCTTTCGTACCGTGTTAGGTCCCTCGTATTTGGGCGATAAATCATTCTCATATTAGGAACCTAGTCCGGATTCAATTTGTCGTTGGGCTCTGCAGGATGTCCCGTAAAAGAATATGTTATTAGTACATTAATTTCACTTTTTAGTTCATTAAACAAACCTGATATGAAATGTTCCGAACAAAAACAAATGTGTTTTTAGGACTCCTTCTTCAGATCTGACCTGTGAATAGCATTCAGCCATGCTATTTGCCTTTCAGCTTTAATCTCCGAGCGTTTCTCTGTCCTCCAAGTTTTCGGAAACCTGAAAAACCGGACGCGGGGAGAATCCCTTCTGGCCTTTTTTCCAATAGATTTTGAATATTTTGTTAGAAGGAAATATGCCCGGATGTGTAGATACTAAAATTCCGCAATAAATTTAATGATAACTAGAACTTTTTACAAGATAATTAACTTAACAAAACCACTTATTTTCCGAGCAAACACTAGAATTATATTAAACGTGAATGGCTCACAATACAGCAATTTCTTCAAATTTATTGCTCCACAGAATCATTTTTATTTGTATTTTTTAATATTAAGAAACACTTTTTGAAATTTAAGGAGCTCCACCTAAACCACCGCCCATGCCGCAGCATTTACGCCATTTAATCTGGTAAATCCACCCTTCTCGGAGGTCGGTCCCACGGATTCTGGGGGGGGCCATTTATTGCTCAACGAAAACCCTTTTGAAAAATGTAAGAGGGTAGAGAGAACACCCCCATCTCATAAATCAGACGAAAACCTAAATCTGAAGGCTAAATATTCAAAAGCCTGCGAAGAAAGAGATGGGTTTAAGCAACTCAACGAAACATTAATTAAGGAAATTAATAGTTTAAAGCAAGAGTTGCAAATGTTGAAACAACAGATCAACAGCCAAAATAAAGAAAAAGAAAAACAAAAAATAGTAGAGTTTTCAACTGATGAAGAAGAGCTACTAAGAGAAACCGAAGGCAAACTTAAAAACGGGAACAAAAATAAAAAAAGGAAGATGAGTTCATCACCAAAAATTTCATCTCCAAAAGAAACATACCAAACTACGGAGTATATCCCAAACAAAGAAATTAAAAAGCCAGCCAAACCTCCACCAATTATTGCACTGCAAATAACAAAGTATGAAAGCTTAGTTAAGTTAATGGAGGAAAACAAAATTAAAGCTAATACAGCATTAATAAATAGTAATGACATTAAAATCAATGTAGCTGAAGAAGACTCCTATAGAAAACTTACCAAAATACTTAACCAAAAAAGAGTACAGTGATACTCCTATGAAAGCAAACAAACAAGACCAATTAAAGTTGTTGTGAAAAAATTACACTTCTCTTGCTCACCAGAGAATATAGTCTCAGATCTAAGAAAAACTTTAAGATCTTGTCAATATGCTTAAATTCAAAAGCAAAATACCGCTTCCAGTGTTTAAGCTTTCTTTTGAGCACGACAAAGATATCAAAAAGATATACGAAATTAAAGATATCCTTGGAATGAAGGTAGAGATTCATGTCTTAAGGAAATCAAATCTCGTCCCACAGTGCAAGAATTGCCAAAAGTATAAACATACGCACAAATACTGCAGCTCTAACCCAAGATGCGTTAAGTGTGCAGGAAACCATCATACGAAAGACTGTATGAAGAAAAAAGAGGAACCAGCAAAATGTGCAAATTGCAACGAAATGCATCCAGCCAACTATAAAGGCTGCTTAGTTGCAAAACAGATTCAACTGGTAAAAGACAAAAAACATAAACAAACTCATCCAAATTCTGAAAAGGACGCACCAAAAAGCAAAAAGGATGCACCGAAAAGCAAAAAGGACGCACCAAAAAGCAAAAAGAACTTACAACTGAGAACGCCAATAGAAGTACCCAACGGCCAAAAAAACACGAAAAAGGACCTAAGGCAGATAGGGATGGGTACAATGACAATGACATATGCACAGGCTGCATTAAAAGATACAGAAAAACCATTAAACATAACAAAAACAAATTCAAATAATAGTATGGAAACTTTCATGCAAAAAATCCTAAATAGAATGGAAATCATGGAAATAAGCAATAAGACTATATTAGAAAGAATATCACACCTTGAGAGGAAAAGCAGCAACAAAAAGGCTGTACAAAAAAGAAAAATATGATGGATCATATAAAAATTCTAGAATGGAATGCTAATGGTATCGAGAAACGTAAAGAAGAAATTCAGGTAATTCTCGACGTGAACCAAATAGATATATGTCTTGTCTCAGAGACGCACTTTAAATTTAAAACAGATTTCAAACTGCAAGGGTACGAATTATATCACTCCCCACACCCCCATAATTCGGCAAAATGCGGGGCTGCAGTTATAATAAAGAAGACAATCGATCACCATGTAGAAGCTAAATTCCAATCTTGTGAGATTCAAGGAATATCTATAAATGTAACAACTAAAAGTGGGCTAATATCAGTCGGATCAATTTACTGCTCTCCCAGCTATAATCTAAAAAAACATGACTTTAGAAACCTCTTCCGCATATTTTGCAATAGATATATCGCAGGTGGAGATTTTAATGCCAAAAATAAGTATTGGGGATCTAGATTGACCAATACGAGAGGAAAAGAATTATATGAAATGATAAAAGAAACTGGCGGCAAATATCATGTTACGGGAGCCTCCACCTGCAAAAGAATTTGTACATTAGTAAAATGTAAACAAAGTACCTGCACTGGAGGCTATCCCCTTTGAAACGATGTCAAAACGGACAACCCCCGGTAGGAAGTGAATACTACTTACGTGTGCATAGAGCTTTGCCGCCATTCTAAAAGAAAAGGTTGATTAAACTTCAAAAGTAAAATTTTTCTAAGGCATTAAAACACTTAAAAGACTTACCGCGTGTATTCCTTCCTCCACGGTGGTTGTTGTGATTTAACTTTGACATTTCACATTGGTTACATGTAAGGAGGAGATAAGCTTACTTGCGTCAGGAGACATACGTCTGTCTCACTCACGCCAAGTGAAGCGCAGCCAACTTTCATGGAGTCAATGTGGAACACGTTCAAAAGGGGGCGAGTTCACTCGATGAATTTCGAGGGGACTCGTGATTGTTATTGTTTTGGTATGTTTCGTATTGTATTAGGCATAAGTATTTATTTATTCAATGTTATTTATTATTTATATGGTAAGAGTTAGGTATTACTGAGATAGTGTTAACGCAATTAATGTCGATGACATCCTGCACAGAAAAACAAATAAAAACAAGAATAGGAAAGTGGGAGCACAGAAACAGAAGACAAATAACTGACGGCAGACAAGGACAAACCCACGATTTCCCCTCATTGCGGTAGGCTTGAGTGCGGTTCAATCGAGACTACGGGGACAATGACCGCAGGCCCGTCATTTGAAAAAAAATTGTAGAACCAGATGGTTGGATAGAGTGCCAGTGGCGTAGTGCAGAATCGATTGAAAAAAAAAGAAAAAAAAAAAAAAAGGGAAAAAAGAAAAAGAAAAAAAGGAGAACAAATTGGAAGTGGCAAATAGCGAAAGACCTAAAGAAGTATATAGGACAAGGATTAAAGTAAGGAGCTCCAACAGGCGCGAACTCGAGGTCCCCCCTTTAGGATTCAAAGAAAGCCAAGTGCTCCACGGCGGCTTAAGAAGTGCTGGATCGGAGTCTTGATCGACCCAGACCCCGACCGGTTGACGATATTGGTGAAGCGGTGTACCAGAACCGTTCGGCACGGTGCCGCAAGCAGCAACGACAACGAACAAAGGACGGGACCAAAGTCCAACAACAAACATCAACGAACTTACAACACACAGAAAGCCACAGGACAAAAGGACAAGTACAGCACAAACACGAACAAAAGGCTGGATATTTGCCGGGATCGCCGCCTGAAAAAGGGTGCTCCGCGGGACCTGTGTTCCAAACACGCCTTCAACACAGACAACAACAACAGCAACAAGAGAAACAACAGCAATACAAGCTTATACATAGAGACATTAAGTGAATTCAAGTGCATTTCGTTTAGTTTAGTTTTCTTGATTGATTTTTTTTTATAGTGTTAAGGTTAGGGATTAGATTCGTAAATTGTAATCGGATTTTAGTGCTAGTCCGCGTCGCGTTTTTAAGCATATTTGCCCCCTTAATTTCCAGGATTTCTCAACAGTGCTGCGCGCAGGACTCCGAGGGATCCAAGAAAACCGTGAGTACGAGTAACCTTTTCATTTTCCTTCCTTTTTTTTTTGAGTTTTGATTTTTTTAGTTTAATTGCCACTAAAGGCTGAAGTAGGGTAGTTTCTTTAAGTCTTTGTATTTTGGTTAAGTATGAAATAATGAAATTAAAGTGGTAAAACAAAAAAAAAAAAAAAATGTGCGCGTAATTTTTCGTTGCGAATGGGTGTGTGATCTCCGGGAAGGCCGTCCTTCTGTGGGCATACAGGACGAAACTTACTGACCAGGACATGACGACAAACGAACTCTCCACAACGTGACGAGTAGGGTCGTGACCGGAAGGTCTTTAAGGGGCTATCTCCTGCAAAATCGGCCATGGGAGATAGCGCAGGTTGTGTCTCAAGACACGTAGGGTGGGCTGGCCATCCTTTGCCAATACCATCTGGCATGCCTCGGTTCTTGACGAACCTTACCTGGGAGAGATATCGGAAAAGAAAAGCGTTTAGGGTTATGTCAAGCATAGTCATAAGTTAGATAGGTTTAGTATAGGTTTAGCTTTAAGTATTAGCATAGTTTAGGTTTAGTTTAGGCTAGTTAGGTTAGTTCGCGAGTTTCTTTTCCTGTCCTTTTCTCGGGTATTGGCATAGGTCCTTGGACAAATGATCCTTCCTCTTCTTCTTTTCTTCTCTGTCCGTCCGTTGGCTGATTTAGGGTATTAGGGAATCTCTTCTTCTTTTAGCTAGTGTGAAAGGCACGAGATTTTGTGTGCTGAGCAGGTGGTGTAAGGTGGGGTTGGCAAGACCTACCCCCGTCCGACGAGCTGTGCCGAGCAACGACAAGCGTGCCGCCGTCTTCCTCACCTACACCAAAGTTGCCTCCGTGGCTCTACCCTGGCTCACAACAATGGCGCCCAACGGCATTTGTCCGGCTAAGGGGACTATTACGATTTCAAGGGAATGATTTTCACGTGAAGGTCATCACCTTGGACCTGCAATAGCTTCTAGCACTCTTTCTTCTTTAGTTTTACTTTTCTATCTTCTTTTGTTCAAGGATTGTTTAAGCTTTTCGTTTCCCCATAGATGGAAGACAGCCGTCCAATCCTCAGGCCAAAAGCCAAGGGATCTCGTGAGGTAGTTGGATGTCTATGGTGAAGCAAAGAGCGGGACCGAGTGGAAAGGCTTACTGCTAGCTGCTGCCGATGAATCAGGCCTAGGCTAGATACTTCGTGAGGCGTGAGCAGAGGTCTTGAAGCTTAGTCCGTGTTGGAGTTAGTCACAGAAGTCCTAGCCAGCCTTCCATTTGGGTTACCAGATGAGAAGTGGGGTAAGGATGGAAAGATTAACGATAACACTCGTCAAGTATCCGAGGCACCGGTCACAACTCTAGGTGACACGAACATACGGTGACGATACTAGACGACTAACAAACGAACTGGACCATTCCACAGAAGTTGTACTGGATAACCAACCCGGAATCTTCGCACACCCCCGCGTATACTTGCTTTTTGAACCAATTTTTGAGTTTGATTATTTCTTTATTTTCATTTTTATTTTCGTATCTTCTTAATTTATTACTTTTAGTTTTGATCACATCTACATATTATCCGTCTATTCTATCCTCAATATCCTTGCATACAAAGGAACCTTTTTAGACACATACCTTTTTTTAATTTTCCAAATCATATCTACCTTGAATTTAAATTTAAACGCACAGAGTCTGAATTTGAAATATATACAACCCTAGCAAAGAGTTTTGATTTTGTTGTTGTCAGCGGATTCACTATGGAGGACGCGAAGAGCACAGGTGCTGTTCCGAAGGGAACTCTATCCCAGGCAGCGGTTCCAGCGGCGATACGCATCACGCGACAAACAGTCAGACAGGGACGGAACCAACTAACCGACTGCTCTGATATTCCATCTGCGGCGAGGAACGAGAACGAGTACGAACCGGACGACACCATCTACGACGTGCCACCCTCGGGCCCCGACGATACAGTACCAGGGCCAATACTGAAACGGACGACGACAACTAAGAAGGTAGTGCCGCCCACTGTCAGGATTCAAGAAGAATCGGAGCGACACGATCAATCCCTTCCAATAGGACGCGACGATTACCTGTACGAACCAGACCGACCGACCGAACGCTCCACAACTTACACAAGGGCTCGGATGGAGGAACAGGACGAACTGTATCGACGACGGACTATCCTGCCTAAAGGCAAACAAAGGACAGGAGGCACAGCAGATCGGGGCGTTGATATCGAGCGACGAGAATCAGAAGACGAAACTAACGAACGCAACTTAAGCGACTTGATTAGGGAAGACGACGCGAACATACGGAAGTATTTTAAAAAGGTGGTTTCCTCTGCGGTCGAAAGAAGCCAACAGGAAATCATGACGGTGTTCACGGATAGCATGACGGAGGTAATCCAAAATTTCCAGACCAGCATGAAGGCGTTACAGGAGAAGGTCTGTGAGCTAGAGGTGTCCGGAAGTCGCCGCAGAGAGCCACCACGACGGACCGACCGCACGAACTACGTGGACCTAACGACACAATCTACGCCGATGGGTCGAAACCAAGAGTCCAATCCAATACTTGGAAGATGGCGCGAGCAACTTTCTCCTCGCGGCCCGGGGAGGAAAGTTGACGTCCATAAGTGGGGAGTGAAGTTTGATGGGACATCGAAGACCATGTCCGTGGACAGTTTCTTCTTCCGCATCGAGACGCTACAGCGGAAGAACGGTCTGAGTAGTGAGGACTTGTTTGCCAACTTTCACCACCTAGTCTCCGGTCCCGCCGAAAGGTGGTACTGGCAGTACCTGGAGGAGAATGAGGCAGACGAGTTCCTCAACTACTACGACCTGAAGACCGAACTCGTTAGGCAATTTAAGGATCAAAGGAGGGACCACGAGATTCTGCGTACCATTATAGACAGGAAGCAGCAGCCCCAAGAGACTTTTGACGAGTTTTACGCCGACATTAGGGCCTTGACGCTAACAATGAGAGTACGGCCGCACGAAGACGACCTAGTGGAAATTCTGAGACAAAACGTTAGAGAACGAATAGCGACGCTGATCTTCGGATGCAACATACGGACCATCCAAGATCTTAGGGAAGAGTGTAGACGCGCTGAGAAGCATTTAGCAGCTAGGGATCAAAAGTTCAGACGCAACATTAGTGAAGTTAAGAGAGAGCGATTCGACGACGATGAGAGAGAAAGGTTAGGGGACACGGATGAGGAAGAGGTTGAAGTGGCAGCACTGCAGCCCAGACGACAAGACCGACCGACTAACCACTCTAACACGAACGCGAACTTCACGAGAACGAACCCGAACAGAACAAACGTGAACGATAGGACGACAGCTCATCCGTGTCCATCGACGTTTCACACCCTGACTTGCTTCAGCTGTGGGCAGGGAAGCGTATCCTTCCATTGCGAGGCATGTCAGGGAAACAGGAGAGTTGGCGGAACGACCGGGACCAAACCGTCAACATCCAACCTGGTCCCGGAAAACCAGAAACGTCCGGAACAATGAAAATTTTGACAAGGGACGCAGCGGCTGATGAGACCCACAAGGTCGAGGTGTATCCTCCACGGAAGAGCCTACATCAGCGGTTGCGTGAATACGAAGAAGCTAGACGACGAATTTTCGGAGAAGAACTGACGACTAGGGAGAAAAATAAAAGAAAATTTGACAAAATACGTAGGCTTCGGGAAAATTGTGCAATAACCAGACGACGAATGCGACAAATAGAGGCGACTATATTACACAATAATGACGACAATAGGCCTTACGCTAAGGTTAAGGTAGAAGGCGAGGAGATAATGGGCCTATTGGATAGTGGCGCCTCGGTAAGTTGCTTAGGCAAAGGCGCCGTAGAATTCATGACTAGGAACAACCTACAAATGACGAAGATGGAGACAGACATACGAACCGCTGACGGGCATCACCAACGGATACAGGGACGGGTTAGGACCACAGTCTCTTGGGGAAATAAGGCTAGGGAGATTGAGCTCTATGTAGTGCCAGGTCTACAGCAACAGTTGTATCTAGGGGTTGATTTTTGGAGCGCTTTCAAGGTCGCTCCCAACGTAATCGACGAACTGGACACGCCATCACCGACGGTAGATCGAGATCCTAGGCAGGCACTCTTACCAGCGCAGGAACAGGACCTGGAGAGGGTCAAGCAGCTGTTTCCTTCCTTCGCGACGGCGGGGTTGGGTAAGACCAGTCTGGAAGAGCATATAATTGAGGTGGAAGATGACGAAATGCCCATCAAACAGCGGCATTACCCAAGCTCGCCGGCCATTCAAATACTCCTCTATGAGGAGCTCGACAGAATGTTGTCACTGGGAGTGATCGAGGAAAGCAACAGCGCTTGGAGCTCTCCAGTGGTGTTAGTTAGGAAACCCGGGAAGAATAGGTTGTGCTTAGATTCACGTAAGGTAAACTCGGTGACAAAAAAGGATGCATACCCGCTTCCGCTCATCGAAGGTCTGCTTAGCAGACTGCAGGACACAAGGTTTATTTCAGGCATCGACTTGAAAGATGCGTTTTGGCAAATTCCACTGGAGCGCAAGTCAAGGGAGAAGACGGCTTTCACAGTCCCTGGACGGCCGTTATACCAGTAAACAGTGATGCCGTTTGGGCTGTGTAACGCCGCCCAGAGAATGTGTAGGCTGATGGACAAAGTCATACCCTCTCGGTTGAAAGAGCATGTCTTTGTCTACCTCGATGACCTCTTGGTTTGTTCTCCAGACTTCGAGTCTCACATCAGGTTGTTGGAAGAGGTAGCGAGATGTTTGAGGGAAGCGGGTCTGACCATTAACGTGGAGAAGAGCAAGTTCTGTTACAAGGAGATAAAGTATTTGGGATATTTCGTCGGTGATGGCTGCTTACGAACTGACCCAGGCAAGGTGTCGGCGGTGGAGGAATTTCCGATTCCGAAGACACCCAAGCAGCTCCGTCGGTTCCTAGGGATGGCTGGGTGGTACAGGCGGTTCATTCCGAACTTTGCCACCCTGGCCGCTCCCATGACTAACTGCTTACGAAAGGGACAGACATTTTCAATGGACGACGATGCGCTTAACGCGTTTAACAGACTTAAGACGGCTTTGGTGACAGCACCAATCTTAACGAATCCGGACTTCTCGAAACACTTCTACATACAGTGCGACGCTTCGACTTCGGGTGTAGGGAGTGTGCTTTTCCAGATGGACTCGGAGAAAAACGAGCGACCGATAGCATTCATGTCCCAGAAGCTTAATGCATCGCAGCGGAATTATAGTGTGACGGAGCTTGAATGCTATGCGGCCGTCTTGTCGGTGAAGAAGTTCAGGGCCTATGTGGAAGGACTACCTTTCACTATAATCACAGATCATGCGAGTCTGAAGTGGCTGATGACACAGAAGGATCTGTCTGGCCGTCTGGCTAGATGGAGCCTGAAACTTCAGTGCTTCGACTTCACGATCGAGCATAGGAAAGGTGTCCAAAACGTGGTCCCTGATACTCTCTCGCGTGTCCATATGGAGGAGCTCAAGACCGATAGTGGGATGCTCGAAGTCGACTTTAGTTCACCATACTTCTCTTCGGAAGAGTACGATGAATTAAAGAAGACAATCAACGAAAACCAGGATAGACTACCTGACGTATGTGTTTCAGACGGATTTGTCTATAAACGGACCGACATACGAACCGGCGACGTAGTACAAGAGGACAGAGCATGGAAGCTCTGGGTGCCGACGGAGATGCGTGGGAGTCTGCTTGACTCTGCACATAGCGCACCGGCTGCTGGGCATGGTGGGATCCACAAGACCCTCGCCAAGCTCCGGCAGCGTTATTTCTGGCCCGGCATGGTTGCCGATGTCCAACAGTTGGTCAAGTCGTGTGAGATGTGCAAGTCTACGAAGCCTCGGAACGTAATTTCTCGACCGCCGATGGGACAACAGACTATCACGGAGCGGCCTTTTCAGCGGCTCTATATAGACTTTCTAGGACCCTACCCACGAACGAAGAACGGACACACACACATTTTTATAGTGCTCGATCACTTTAGCAAATTTGTATTCTTAAAGCCCATTAGAAAAGCAACAGCGGCCGAGGTAGTGAAATTCTTAGAAGAGGGCGTGTTCCATGTCTTCGGTGTGCCTGAGTTCATTCACTCTGACAATGGGAAACAATTCGTCTCAGAATTGTTTGCCAGCTTTCTGGCAAAGTACGGGGTCAAGCATGTTCGTACCGCGTTCTACTCCCCTCAAGCGAACGCGTCGGAAAGGGTCAACCGCTCGGTGTTGACTAAGATCCGGTCGTACATCGACGGCGAGCAAAAGAACTGGGACCTACACGTCAGCAACGCGGCGTTTTCACTGAGGAGTGTAGTACACGATGCGACCACACTTGAACCCTACTATGCGGTATTCGGTACTCCAATGGTACAGCACGCAGGCACATACGAAGTACTGAGAAAACTGGACATGCTTAGGGACACACAAGTAGAAGTTACCCATAAAAATGACAAGCTAGACCTAATTAGGAAGAAGATTTATGACAATTTGAAACTAGCGCATCAAAAAGCGACGAAAATTTATAATACTAGGAGTAGGGACATAAAATACAAGGCAGGACAAATAGTTTATAGGAGGAATTTTAAACAGAGCAACGCGGCGGACGGATACAACGCCAAACTAGGCCTCCAGTTCATCAAATCCATCGTGTTGAAGACGGTAGGGGGATCCCTCTACGAGATTGGGAACTTGAGGGGCGAAAAGGTAGGCGTCTTCCACGCGAAAGACCTCCACACGTAAAGAGAAAGTTATACTGAAAGCTGACGCACTCGAGCTCGCTGTTGCTTAATGTAGTTTATGTGTAGGTCTATACATTTATAACTTTGATGTATGTATTTGTCCAGAGATTTATTTATTTATTTAGTTATTTTATCCACTTGACAATCTAAGTATCTAGAGCGTAGATTTTATTTACAAGATACAGAGGTATTTATTTTTATAGAGTTTTATTTAATTATTTATTCTAGCGTTAGGTATTCTGTGATATTTAGGTTAAGGAAATGAGTCCATGCCCCTGGTACACATGAGGATAACCGTGGAAAATACCTAGTGGTGGGTATCTCATGGATATGCCCAGGTATACTCAGGTGGTATGGACGTCAGTGATAAGTATTCGGTGATAATTAGGCTAAGATATAGGTACTTGCCCGGCGAAAGGTGATTAGCTCAGGGAGTGGGCCCTTGCCACACGTCGAATCAAGGCCACGGAGGTGCAGGCATCAGCTTCCTTTTTTTACGAGGCCGTTTGCCTCACGACCATTCGCCAAACGTCGTCGAGCCTGTTACGGGAGCCTCCACCTGCAAAAGAATTTGTACATTAGTAAAATGTAAACAAAGTACCTGCACTGGAGGCTATCCCCTTTGAAACGATGTCAAAACGGAGAACCCCCGGTAGGAAGTGAATACTACTTACGTGTGCATAGAGCTTTGCCGCCATTCTAAAAGAAAAGGTTGATTAAACTTCAAAAGTAAAATTTTTCTAAGGCATTAAAACACTTAAAAGACTTACCGCGTGTATTCCTTCCTCCACGGTGGTTGTTGTGATTTAACTTTGACATTTCACATTGGTTACATGTAAGGAGGAGATAAGCTTACTTGCGTCAGGAGACATACGTCTGTCTCACTCACGCCAAGTGAAGCGCAGCCAACTTTCATGGAGTCAATGTGGAACACGTTCAAAAGGGGGCGAGTTCACTCGATGAATTTCGAGGGGACTCGTGATTGTTATTGTTTTGGTATGTTTCGTATTGTATTAGGCATAAGTATTTATTTATTCAATGTTATTTATTATTTATATGGTAAGAGTTAGGTATTACTGAGATAGTGTTAACGCAATTAATGTCGATGACATCCTGCACAGAAAAACAAATAAAAACAAGAATAGGAAAGTGGGAGCACAGAAACAGAAGACAAATAACTGACGGCAGACAAGGACAAACCCACGATTTCCCCTCATTGCGGTAGGCTTGAGTGCGGTTCAATCGAGACTACGGGGACAATGACCGCAGGCCCGTCATTTGAAAAAAAATTGTAGAACCAGATGGTTGGATAGAGTGCCAGTGGCGTAGTGCAGAATCGATTGAAAAAAAAAGAAAAAAAAAAAAAAGGGAAAAAAGAAAAAGAAAAAAAGGAGAACAAATTGGAAGTGGCAAATAGCGAAAGACCTAAAGAAGTATATAGGACAAGGATTAAAGTAAGGAGCTCCAACAGGCGCGAACTCGAGGTCCCCTCTTTAGGATTCAAAGAAAGCCAAGTGCTCCACGGCGGCTTAAGAAGTGCTGGATCGGAGTCTTGATCGACCCAGACCCCGACCGGTTGACGATATTGGTGAAGCGGTGTACCAGAACCGTTCGGCACGGTGCCGCAAGCAGCAACGACAACGAACAAAGGACGGGACCAAAGTCCAACAACAAACATCAACGAACTTACAACACACAGAAAGCCACAGGACAAAAGGACAAGTACAGCACAAACACGAACAAAAGGCTGGATATTTGCCGGGATCGCCGCCTGAAAAAGGGTGCTCCGCGGGACCTGTGTTCCAAACACGCCTTCAACACAGACAACAACAACAGCAACAAGAGAAACAACAGCAATACAAGCTTATACATAGAGACATTAAGTGAATTCAAGTGCATTTCGTTTAGTTTAGTTTTCTTGATTGATTTTTTTTTATAGTGTTAAGGTTAGGGATTAGATTCGTAAATTGTAATCGGATTTTAGTGCTAGTCCGCGTCGCGTTTTTAAGCATATTTGCCCCCTTAATTTCCAGGATTTCTCAACAGTGCTGCGCGCAGGACTCCGAGGGATCCAAGAAAACCGTGAGTACGAGTAACCTTTTCATTTTCCTTCCTTTTTTTTTTGAGTTTTGATTTTTTTAGTTTAATTGCCACTAAAGGCTGAAGTAGGGTAGTTTCTTTAAGTCTTTGTATTTTGGTTAAGTATGAAATAATGAAATTAAAGTGGTAAAACAAAAAAAAAAAAAAAATGTGCGCGTAATTTTTCGTTGCGAATGGGTGTGTGATCTCCGGGAAGGCCGTCCTTCTGTGGGCATACAGGACGAAACTTACTGACCAGGACATGACGACAAACGAACTCTCCACAACGTGACGAGTAGGGTCGTGACCGGAAGGTCTTTAAGGGGCTATCTCCTGCAAAATCGGCCATGGGAGATAGCGCAGGTTGTGTCTCAAGACACGTAGGGTGGGCTGGCCATCCTTTGCCAATACCATCTGGCATGCCTCGGTTCTTGACGAACCTTACCTGGGAGAGATATCGGAAAAGAAAAGCGTTTAGGGTTATGTCAAGCATAGTCATAAGTTAGATAGGTTTAGTATAGGTTTAGCTTTAAGTATTAGCATAGTTTAGGTTTAGTTTAGGCTAGTTAGGTTAGTTCGCGAGTTTCTTTTCCTGTCCTTTTCTCGGGTATTGGCATAGGTCCTTGGACAAATGATCCTTCCTCTTCTTCTTTTCTTCTCTGTCCGTCCGTTGTCTGATTTAGGGTATTAGGGAATCTCTTCTTCTTTTAGCTAGTGTGAAAGGCACGAGATTTTGTGTGCTGAGCAGGTGGTGTAAGGTGGGGTTGGCAAGACCTACCCCCGTCCGACGAGCTGTGCCGAGCAACGACAAGCGTGCCGCCGTCTTCCTCACCTACACCGAAGTTGCCTCCGTGGCTCTACCCTGGCTCACAACAATCACTCAACGGGAAAACCTACCTACTGTTCCTACTATCTGTTGGCCAGATAGGAATAAAACCCCGGATCTTGTCGACTTTTTCGTAACAAAGAATATCTCTTCAAACACTATAAAAGTAGAAGAAGGACCAGATCTTGACTCAGATCATTCCACAATACTTTTGACACTTGGCGAAAAAATCACTCTGAAAGAAAATATCCCAAGGCTAGCTAATAAACTGACTGACTGGAACTACTTCAGACAGAATCTTGAGGATAGTATCCACCTTTTAGAAACAATTGAAACAAAAGACAGCCTCCTGTACAGACTCTTACAGTTAATATCAAAAAAGCTGCATGGGCTGCAACACCTAAAACAAAAACCAAACTAAAACAGAATTCTTACCCAAAGGAAATATGTGAAATAATTGCAAAAAAGAGAAAAGCTAGAAAACGCTGGCAACAATCAAGGGCGCCAAGCGACAAAACAAGGCTCAATAATCTAGTCAGTAAACTCAAAAGATCGGTAAGAGAATTTAAAAATGAATCTCTTAAATCATACCTTTCCAATTTGACGAATGATGCTAGTACCGACTACTCGCTCTGGAAGGCGACAAAGAGAATGAATAGGCCAATAGCACATATTCCACCAGTTAAAACCAGGGAAGGTAACTGGGCAAAAAGCAACAAAGAAAAAGCGAATTTATTTGCTGAGTATCTTGAAGGCGTCTTCCAACCGTATGAAGATAAAGACTGCCAAGAAACGGAAGAACTGTGCGAAGAAGAGGGACATATTCAACCGGTAACGGCAAAAGAAATTGCCAAAGAAATAAAAGAAGGCATCAATATCAAAAAAGCCCCGGGATTTGATTTGATAACAGGGGAAATCCTACGACAATTCCCAAAAAAAGGCCTTAAGAAACTAGCGCAGATTATAAATGCTGCATTCAGGATAAGGTATGTACCCAGCATGTGGAAAGTAGCGGAGGTAATTATGATACCAAAACCAGGCAAACCACCTAGTGAAGTCACCTCCTATCGCCCCATATCGATACTGCCTATGTTGTCCAAGCTATTTGAAAAGATGGTGATTAAACGTCTGCATAAAATCATTGAAGAAAAATCACTAATTACAAACAATCAATTTGGTTTTAGGAAAAGGCACTCCACGATTGATCAACTGGACAGAATAAGAGATAAAATC
Source organism: Criorhina ranunculi (assembly GCA_951813785.1). NCBI lineage: Eukaryota > Metazoa > Arthropoda > Insecta > Diptera > Syrphidae > Criorhina > Criorhina ranunculi. Next base: position 27,005,616 of record OX638382.1, on the reverse strand, counting down.
GAAATAGCATTTGAAGAGAAAAAGATATGCTCTACTATATTTCTCGATATAGCACAAGCTTTCGATAAAGTATGGCACAAGGGACTGATCCATAAATTGCAAAAGCATCTGCCTAAGCAATACTCAGATATTCTAGAATCCTACATATTGCAGCGATTTTTTAGAATTAAACAAGGAGAAATAGATGCTGGAGTGCCACAAGGTAGTGTGCTAGACCCTGTATTATATCTTCTGTTTACCAGGGATCTGCCAAATAGCGATGAATCAACCGTGGCAACATTTGCAGATGATACTGCTATCCTTGCTGTGGGAGAAAATGTCGAAGAAGCGACAAAAAAGCTACAGATGGCAGTAAAAAACATATCAAAATGGACAAAAAAATGGCAAATTAAATTAAATGACCTAAAGTCGGTCCATATTAATTTCACCAATAAGAATGTTCAGCATATCCCAGTGTTCATAAATGGTAATGCAGTAGAATATGCAAACACAGCCAAATATCTAGGCATGATCTACGATGCAAAACTGCGCTGGAAACAGCATGTAAAGAAAAAAAGAGAGGAACTGAACATGCGTTGCAATAAAATGTATTGGCTTATCGGGAGATACTCTTGTCTGTCAAATTAAAATAAACTGCTTCTTTATAAGCAAATTATAAAACCAGTATGGACCAATGGGCTCCAGCTGTGGGCATGCACATGCAAAACAAATTTAAAAAAAATACAAACATTCCAAAGTAAAGTACTACGAAACATAGTAAATGCACCATGGTACATAAGAAACGCTGATCTACATAGAGATCTAAATGTTGAAATGGTTGAAGATGAAGTAAAAACAGTTGCCAATAGACATAGACTCAGACTTCTCAACCACGTCAACGTAGAAATGACAGAATTACTAAATACTGACAATCTTGTTAGAAGATTAAGAAGGAAAAAACCATTTGAACTAACTACCTATAGATAGTTAGAGTAAAAGAAAGGGAGCTAAAACAATAGTAGATAGTAGACCTAACACAACATTAAATATATGAAAGACAAATTGTTGATTAGTCACGACTAGGTGCAATAATTGGAAAGGCTGGCTTCTCCCCCTCCTGCGATGAAATGACAAGATGGCCTTACCGTAGGGAAAAGGGGAGGAAGGGAGAAGGGGTTATTGGGTAGAAATCCCACACTGTTACTGAGTACGGGCTCAGTTTCGTCTTTTGAAGATTACCACCTCCCAGCGCAAAAAGAAACACTTTTTTATGTGTATCGTCGCATTTATGTTATACCGAAATATTAATTTTAACAGATGTTATAAACTTTTTAATTTTAACTTTCCAAACTTTGCAATTTGTAGCAATTCACTGCCTATGACGAAAGATGGCCAACAGATATCCTCCTGAGACCCCCGGTATCACCAGTAATACGTTTTGTTTAGAATTTTTTTCCACGCCATCTTTCAGAATTCGGTAGAACCTTTTGGGAAGACAGTTTGGGGAGCCATTATCTTGTTTTTGAACCACGTGGCATTTCTCTAGTTGTCAAATTACTTCAATTGTTATCAGTTATGCCCGTTTTCACGGTGCGAGCTTAAGTGTCGATCCAAGGATAAACTCAGGATCAACAGAAATTTCGTTTTCACAGTGGAGGTTTAACGATAAACTCCACTTAAATAGTGGTTTAACTTAAACCACCGACTGCCGTGGCTTAAGTGTCAATCCAGAGAGTACATAGCTGCCATTAGTGTACTAAAATAATATTAACCCCAAAATACATTCGAGAAAAACTACATAAGCAACCAAATATTTTGTCTGGCAATGCTGTTGAAGGCAAATGTCAAATTAATTTTCCTGTTGAATTGAAAACAAATGTAAGTACACAGTTGCTTGTTTTTCGTGAAAGTAATTCAATAAAGTTAAATGGAAGTGATTTAGATGAGAAAAATGAGTGACGAGGAAAACTACCACACTATTGTAGTGCGTATTTCAAGAGAAAGAGTTATTCGCACTCGAGCAAATCATTTCAAAATCTGGGACGATTTGCATACACTCCGTCTGTGCCTTTATTTTCAATTATTTTGCAGTGTTTCACTTGAGCACTTGTCATGATGAAAAACAAATTTCTTTTGGCATCTCGTGTTCAATCACAATAGCTATTTTTCATAAATGGTTCACAATGACACTCAATCCATGGCTTAACTAAACCACCCTTAAATATTGAGTGTGAAAACGAAATTTGCTTAAGTGAAGTTTATATTCGATCCTACACTTAGCTTAACCCACACTTAAGCTCGCACTGTGAAAACGGGCATTAACTTTTGATTTTTTTGCGTTGCCACCATGTCGACTTTGCGCAAGAGTAAGCATTAATTTTATGAAGTTATTTACTAGTGTTTTGTAACAAATATTTAGTTTAAACTGTATATTTAACATGTTTTACTCAAAGTCTCAAGTTTAATAAGCCATTTTGAAGCTTTTGAAGCAATATCATAGATGATACTTTTGGCACTAGGCACTTCTTTTGTTAACAGGTCATTTGACAGCTAAAGATATAGAGGACTTGATCAATTTCGACTTGTCAGACTTTGAAGATGAAGGTAGCGATGATGAAGCTGATCTTCAAGCAAGCCAAGAGGAAGCGGTGCCGCCCATAGAAGAAGAGGAATGGAACGAATCTGACGATGAGCCTCTGTCGTCTTTACGCGCCGAGCCCCAATCTTCTCCCAGCGATATTCGATGGAAACATACAGAAAACTTTGATTTTACTCCAGACGATGATCAGTGGAATGTTTCATTTGACCCTAGCTCATGTGTCAATAGCGCACTTAAATACTTTTCTCAATACATCGATAGTAATTTGTTTGCAATTATGTCTGAGTGTACAAATCTTTGTAGCGTATTGAGGACTGGCAAATCTTTGAACACGATACCTAATGAATTATGGCAGTTCTTCGGATGCTCTATGGCTATTAGCGTACTTGGGCTGCCACGATTGAGTATATATTGGGCATTGGAAACAAAAGTGCCTTACATAGCAAACACCTTCACTCGTAACCTTTTTTTTCAACTTTCAGTTCAAATTTTAAGGTTGTAAATTATGAAACTGTTGACCAAAGTAGTCGGGATGTCGACAAGTTTTGGAAAATACGCTCTCTCGTTTCTAGAATAGAAAAAGGCTGCCGAGAGAATAGAAGAGAAAAGCACGTCGCCATTGATGAGCAAATAATCTCGTTTACAGGTAAATGCAAGCAGAAACAAGTAGTAAAAGGGAAGCCGAACCCAGGAGGCATAAAAGTTTTCATAATGGCTTATCCTACAGGCCTTCCATTAGATTTGTACTTGACTCTGCTTTATATCCTACACCTAACAAATTGAATTTTGGTGGGCGATTTGTATTGAAACTCGCGGACACACTGCCCATGAGTTCATCCATTTTCATAGAAAGGTATTTCACGTCAGTTCCACTTCTTGATGTCTTGCTAAAAAGAGGAATCAAGGCGACTGGAACTCTGAAAAAATCGGGTGCCTGAATACCAAAGACCAAACAAACAGCGATCTACCAGACAACGTGCTTTATTCAAGACAGATGGCATGTTACAAAAGGCAGGTAGAGGCAGTCACGATTGCATTATAGTATGTTGCTTCAACAGAAGCTGCTGTTCAACCACTGGTAGTGTGCCGCCGCTGGAGCAAGAAAGAAGGAGCTTACATTGATATTCCACAACCAGTGGCTATAAAAGAATATAACAAATTTATGGGCGGCATTGATTTATTGGATTGCATTATCGGCAAGTATCCTATGCGGGGAAGAACTAGCAAATGAACAGTGAGGTCAGTCTTTCATTTCTTCGACTTTGCTACCGCTGCAGGGAGGATACAGTACAGATAAGATGGCGCGAAATCTGGGCTTCAGAGAAAAGATATTGAACAATATTTAAGCCTTAAACTGGACTTGGTAAAGCATTTAATTTATTCAGAACAACGATCCTCTGTGCCGCAATGTTTAATTCTTCACTCATGTAGCTCATTTTACACGCAGTAGCCCGAATCGAAGTCGCAGCGGAAGTTCTCAAAATACTCCTAATCCCATAGAACAACTACTAGTAGGAAACATAGACTTATCGAACCTATTCCTTATGCCTCAAACATGACAAAGGAAGCTCAACATTTGCCAACATGGGCGAAGGGGAACCAAAAAAATAGATCAAAATGTTGTTATAAGGGCTGCAATCACTTGACATTTATAAAATGCTCGGAATGTCACATATTCCTTTGTTTCAAAGTAAACCAAGACAGCTTTTTTAATTACCACACTTATATACTTATATAAAACAAACATACAAATAATCTAAATGTAAATGTAAAAATGTGTCTTTACTCAAAAGGCAAAGTGGCTTAAGTCGACTTAAGCCGAAAATATATATTTTTTTTGCTTTTTTAAACGTATTTAAATTAGCTTTTTTTCTGTCTTATAAGCGTGTTTCTATTCCATCTAAGTAGTAGGCATTTTTTTAATGATGTCAAAGCGGCTTAATTCAACAACATTCACACATTTGCATGAGTTTAAAATCGTTCTCCGGAAAAATGCTTAAAATAGACTTAAGCCACTTTACCTTTTGGGTAAAGATGTAATCTATAAATGTATTGTATGTAAGTAAATAAATAATAAATCAAATAATCAATAGAATAAAAATGAAACGTTTTGTCAAAATTTCTTATTTAAATAAAAAACATGTTCCTATATTAAAAGATATGATATCTTTTAATACTATTTAAAACCCAAAGTATCACTGATGATACCACCCCCTATTCCCAACGGGGTGGTGGTAATTTTTTTTGACTGAAATGTATGTAATTATAGGTGGTATTAAGTTATACAAAAAAGGTCTTGTTAATGAAAAATACATAACTTGGTCTTGGGTCTCAGGAGGATATGACAGTTAGGAATTAAACGTGAAATTTCGAGATCTATTTTAAAAGGTCTATGGAAATCAACATTGCATTCGACGCAAGTAATTTTTGTCTCGCATCCGCGATCTACTTTTTTTTATTGCAAATAAGACTGCGCTTTTTAATAAATTTTTGTGAAAAGAACTAAACGTATATAATCAAAAGTTTATACCCCGCGAAACTTAGAGTAAGATGTCTGCTCTCTACAAGAGAAAGTGCCCTAAGCACTGCAGTTTCTGATGATTTCTATTGTGCCTTTTCTTATGTTTCTAAGATGAACTGTTTCACTCCAGAAGATGTCGGGAAGTTCAGGAACTTCTCCGTGTGGATAGCAGCAGGCTATTCCATAGGGACAACTTCGCCGCCAAGCATTCTCTTTCTTAGTTGAAAGAGGGCTGGACAATCCGTTAAGATATGTAGAGAGGTCTCTTCACTCTCAAGGCAGAGTCCACAGCTTAAATCTATTACAAGGTTTAGCCGAGGTGCTTGCTCAGGCAGCAGTGTCCTCTGAGAAATCAAATCAATGCTTTAAGATTGCTCGTTTCGAGGTTCTCAATGAAATAAGATTTTGCTTGCACTGGGAATAGCAGTTTTGAGCATGCTTGCCCTGTTGCGTTGATCCAGGCTTTTCTGAATTCTTGCATGCAATGACCCTGCGTGATTTGCTTACCCCACAAAATGGTTCGCGTCTAATAAATGTTGTTGACTCGCTGTCTTTTGCCAGTGTGTCGGCTAACATTTTATGAAAGTCACACTACTATGCGCTTTGCCAAAAGCAGTTTACTTAGTTAAACTTATGAACTGTATTTTAATTTATACCAATATTCGCCCAAGCACAAAAGAAAACCAAATAACTTGCAAAGCTCAGTAATTACGCAAAAATACGTTTGACAAAATAGCTGTTTTATGACAGTTTTTAACTGACAGAGAAATAAAACAATAATTTCGAAACTAACAATCCAGCCCACTACCTCACAAAAAGTTGTCTTGGTCATCTGTCAAATTTCAGGGTCTCGTCCAATCAGAACGCTCAGATGGTCTAGAAATCGGAATGCACCCATGGTCGAACAGGCGTAACATCCAGACATGGTTCAAAAATGTGTCATTATTGCAAGGGCAATCGTTACAAAGAGGAACTACACCAATTAACATTAGGTGATTATAAAGCGTGAAGTAATAGCTTGCCCATTCCAGCTTATTCTCTTCTGCATTAAAACAATATTTTTGTAACAAGTTAATGCATTGTTAATTCTAACCTTCATATGGCAGTGAAATACTATATAGGCTTTTTTGAACTTGTGTATTTGTCTTTCGCAATATGCTCTCATACATAATTATACCAAATATCTTTCTAACTGAATGTCTGCATAATAATATCAGCCGTTAACCTCCACGCGCTTCTTTTCTGTTTCCCACAATATATTGTTATCGATCAAAGAAGTAAGATTGCGTTCCATGATAATGACGCATTTGCCCTGCTCTGCGGTTAAGTGAACTCAAGTTGTAATATTCTACAAGAATAATTCCTCATTGTCTCATGTCTGTCTTTTGTTATACGTTTAATTAGTACCGTTTGAAGGTAACCAGCAAAGTGTGAAGAGTTACTTCAACAAGTTCGTAATAACCACGTTTCGCAATCTGTTGTGAGAGGACAGTTTATTTATTACATGCTCGTATCACCACACCATACTTAATAATAATTATATGACTATACGTACTTTCTTTAAAATAGCTATACGATTTTATATAGGTATGTACATACAGTATATATCGGATATAAGAAAGTTGAAAAATGCCAGGAATATCTTTCTTATATCAGTGTTTTTCTTATAGGCGTTCTTTTTTATGTGAATGAAGGTGTACGGTGTATTTGCTCGCGTTTCTTATAAGCGATTTTTTCTTATATACGACTTTCTTATATCCGACACATACTGCATAATACCTACATAAGTAGTGCAGTTTATGTTTGTCGGTAAATTATGAACTCATACATATTTACATAGTATATATATATAAACTGCTGGACAAAATTATAATAGGCGTGTTTTTTTGGGAGCTGTATACCCAGCCCAGTAGAATTTTACACACAAAGCAATAACAACATACGAAGTGGCGATAAGTTTCCCAGTAGCACCAAGTGAGGATAGAATTACACAAGTTGACCACCAGAGCTCAAAAAATCTCATAAATTAGCTCTAAGCCGATCGGATTTGTTACTTTAAGGTTGGTAGGACTTCTTTCTACAATGGACCAAACAATAACAAAGTGAAAATGTCAAAAAAGTAAGTGGAAAGTATTTATTAAATAGAATAAAATTAATTATTAATAATATTTTACAGAGAAATTAAACATTGGACAAAAGAAGAAACGAAAGCTTTCTTAAATTTTTACAATGCAAGAAAATCAGAATTCAGTCATTCGAGGAAAAAAAAATTGGCGTTTGCTCATGTCTTAGAAGATATGATTTCGGCAGGCTTCGTAAGTACTTTTATCAATTTAATTATACATGTTTATCTTTAAAAATAAATGATAAATAAATTGCAGGGCTATAACACGACAATCGTCAATTTGGAGGTCAAATTGCAAACGCTTTTGAGAGCGTATAAAGCTTCAAAGGACAACACTAAGGAAACCGGTTCATCTCCAAGCCGATCCATTCAAAAAGCCAAGCTTTCAATTGCGGAACAGACGATCTGTTTACGGTAAGATATGATTATTAATCGTGGCAATTATTGAATTAATTTTTCTTTAAAGGATTCGGATACAACACCACAAAAGGCAGATGCAACAAGTAAACGAATTACGCCAAATAAAAATGTATCTTCGAGCACATCTGCAGAATCTTCTTCAACTCCAGATGCTGACAATCCAATGCCATCAACATCCAGAGCTGCCCTTTCAAATGTAAATAGAACGCCAAACAGAAAGTCTTCAAAAATGAGTCGCTCAGAATTTTACAAACTCCGGCTAGCGCAAACTGAACGGCGAATCGAACAAAAAGAGCGGCGCTTGGAACAAAAAGATCGGGAGCACGAACAGACCGCTGAACGATGGGATCAATTTCTGAAAAGCAGGGCCGAATGGCAAGAAAAGACATTAGAACTTGTGAAAAATGCTAATACCAAAAATAAATGAAATATTATTTGTGTTGTTTATTATTAATTAATAAAAAAATGCATAAAGAATAATTTGTGTTTGGTTTTATTTATTAAATTAAATGATTTTCCAACAGATAATCAAATACCCCTTGACGGGTATCTTGGCTACTCGAGATCATCATCCTGACTGTCTTCTTCGTGAATTGCAGAAAAGTCATCATTACTTATAATGCACAGATTGTGCAGAATACATGCACTCACAATTAATTTATTTATACAATTGATATCGCGTTGCTCGGTAAATTTATTGATTCTCCTGAATCTTCCTTTCAGCAGCCCGAAAGCGTTTTCGACCACCATCCTGGTTGCTGAATGCAAATAATTGAACGATCTTTGTTCATCCGACAGCCGGCCATAATCTTTATATGGTGGAACTAGCCACTTTGTTGCAGGATATGCAGAATCGCCTATGATGAAGGTTTGGTGTGGAAATAGCCGTTCATAATGGGCTTGCGCTCTTCTATATAGCACAGACCTTCTAAGCACTCTGCTATCGTGCAATGACCCTGGTTCCCCGCAGCATATGTCGATGAATTTTTTTTCTGCGTCAACCACAGCTTGAAGCACAACAGTAAATTTATGTTTTCTGTTATAATAGCAGTCTTTATTTAATTTGGGAGCGGCTATCGTAATATGGGTACAATCAATTGCACCAATTACTCGTGGTATTTGATTTTTAAGCTCAAATTTTCTCCAATTGCTCAAAATACCATCACCTTGGGGCAATTGAATATAATCCCTGCATTTTGAAACTAGCCAGCTAGCTACGCGTCCGACTGCAGCCCAAGCTGATGACTTCTCGATGTCGAACAAATTTCCCAGCTGCCTAAAAGTGATGGTGTTACTTATATACCAAATATATAAGTAAACCTCTCTTCTTGCTCCCAACTTTGGTCTGCCTCCATGTCTAGAATTTGGCAAAAATTCTGACTGGGAATAATTTGCTGCAAAATATGAAAATGGAATACATTTAACTAAATGAAACAGATGCACGAAAGACAAAATTCAACCTATTATTTCTTCAACTGTTGATCTGTTCAACCTGAAGTGCGATTTAAAATCGGCCGCACTATATTCCTCGATCGTTTCCATGAAGTTCCGCACTTTGGCATGGCTGTGATCTTCTATCGATTCGTTGGTACTTATTCCCGTGGAGTCATCGGAAGTACTACTGGTGGAAAAAAATTCATTAAATATTAAATCTTCTTCGCTTGATGAATCCAAGAACTGTAAAAGTATCTGCAAATAAAACATGTGATTAATAAAATACAACGGGTATTGATTTGATATTTTTACCTCTTCACTTTCATTATTCATTTGAAGAAATCAATTTTAATTCGCTTGTGAATTTATTTTTCTTTTGCCAGTGACAGCTAAAATATATTTTCACATCTAAACGTCATTAAATATATAGTGATGCCAACTTTGAAAAAAAAAAATTGAAGTGAGTTTGGAAGTGAGGATAAGCCGTTTTTTTGACCGAAGTGAGTATAATTCTCAAAAAAACACGACTAATATATCTTACTTGAAAAAACTTACAATTGTGAAAATGTTTTTTTTTTTCATATCGAAGCCTTGATTTAAATACTTTTCATTTATTAACAAGTTATTTTTAGTCTGTTTAAACAAAAGTGTATGCTTGTTAAAAAAAAATCGACTAAGGAGCGAGCTCTATACTTTCCACGTCCTATTGCGTTGTATCAGAAAAACAAAATTTTGCAATATATGTAGGTACACACATACAACAAGCTTACAAGCAATGTGCGTCCGCTGGACAGATCTTGTTTAAAATCTAATCAGATCTAAGTTTAATACTGACAACATTATATGATACTTCGTTGTACTCTTCTCTTGTCATCGAAGGAAAGAAATAAATTAGACTGGGGAGCTAGTCCGGTACTTTCCACCTCGTATTGCGTTATATCACAGCGAAAATTCTTTCCAATTTACACCAGCGTTGTTCAGCACACATTTGTTTAAAGCATTTCTTCAAGTATCTCAGCATCCGTTGAACCGATTTTACTCAAAATCTTATCAGACCTAAGTTTTATGCTGACAAATAAAACAAAACAAAAAACCGCATGACCGTACGTTGTTCAATTTGACGTTTCGAATGCAGACAAATTGTCACACACAAACGCACATAGGTATTACTTCGAAAATGAGTGATTTGTAGTGTGTCGTCATGTAAAGCTCTATTAAAATCTGTAAATTTTTGTTTGCCGATTGCAGTATTTTCCCTGTGGAGGTTGGAACTAAAAAAATCATACTAACAAACACACATGCATCAAACAACACTTCAAAAATGGATGCATGCAGTGTATCGAAATGTAAAACTTTGTAAAAATTTCGAGACATTTTTTATGTGTACTTCCCACCTCTAGGAAATGAAAGGAAAGCAACGGTAATGACATTAATAAATGTATGAATTATACAAATGATACTGATCGTAGTGAATTTTAACTACAGCGGGCAATAGACTCTTGCTGCTTTTTGAATCTCCTATGCTAGGCGGCTTCATTACCATCCACGCATATTTAACGCGACCAAATAATTTGTTATTGCTGTAATAACATTGGCTGTATACCTTTACGTAAACAATTTGTATGTGCTGATAAATTAATTGCCTTCTTAGACCAAAAACCATCGATTGACAAAATGTATTCTTCCTGGTGTCATGGATTTCAATAAAAGTGGAGCCTTGCTGAATAAAGTCCTTAACGACTTAAAAGTTGCTGACAACAAGCTGAGTTCTTCCGACTATGTCAATAAAGTCAGTGTATACGAGTAATATTGTATTTTACATTTGCTTTGTATCGAGTGCTTTAAACAGCTGAGCAGCTGGGCCATCAGCTTCTGCAGTTTTGTTGACTTAAGCACTCATTGGGACACTGAAATTCACTTCGGGGAGAATTTCGAGGTTCGCACGGGCTAGAAATGCAAGAGATGCATTTGCCTAAATAAACTCAAATGCACAAGTATCATTCCACAGATCGGAACGGAATTTTTGCTTTACTTCGTCAAATTTGAATGATTCAGTCCGCCTGACAGCGGAATCGTCGTCGACGCTATACACTTGTGCATACAAAAACTGGTCTCTTGGTGACCCGAGAGATGATCAAGACAACTTGCAGAAGGACAATTGTTTTGAGATGGCATTGATGGACTTTGAACTAAAGGTTAAGCTTCTGAAGCTAAATTATGTACGACACAAAGATGATTTACCTGTGCTAATCGTGTACGCTCCATTTCATAACTCTATCACCATCCCTGAATTTGGGCTTCTTAAGGTTAAAATCAATATTTTTGCAATTAGGTGTTTTTACGCGAAAGAAAAATGAGAATCCAAAAAGTATCGTTATCTTTCCTAGGAAAAAAGTGGAATAATGCGTTTTTTTGTCTATTTTCTAACTATGTCACTATCATTTTTAATTAGATAAACATTTATTGCACCTTGAAAATACATAATTCTTAAATGATTTATACTTCGTGGGGCATCTTTTGTTTTCCACTAAAGTGAAAATCCTATTTGACATATGTCAATTAAGTTTTTTAGAGCCCGTTAAATTGCCTTTTATTGGCGTAAACCTTTCACACCAATATTCTCCAAAGATTCTCAATCGCGGTTTAATCATGTCGATCAAATCACAGTTTGATTGATCTGCTGGTGTGTCTTCGTGCGATGTCCTACGGAAAACCCATTCTGTGTTTCGACTGTTAACCAAAAATGGCAAAAGTTGTTTTCAAGCACATCAATATACTGGAAGTTATTCATCCTAGTGGATGGGAAGGCTAATGGCAATGTACCCGTTAATAAATAACCGCCCAACACCATCAGACTGCCGTCGCCAAAATGTCTTGGAAATACACGACATCTTTCCTCAGATATCTCCAGTAAAAATGGAAACCACCGTCTGAATAACATTGTTTTTTTTCGGCAAACAAAATTTGCTAAAGTTAAAAAAAAGAGTAATGCAGAGAAGAGATATTTGGATTACCTTGCTCCAGTTATAATTCATGTGTTTTTGGAGCGAATTCTCGACAGGCAGCCTTATGACGCATTGTCAATCCCTGCATGGTTTTAATTTTTTGGTTATGCAGGTGCCCATAGTTCTTGATTGCCCGGTAAATGGTGAAACAGGACACATTTGAATTAAGTTAATCCTTAAACTATTTTAAACTTTTTGTTGAATTGCTTGCCGCTTGTTTCAAAGATGACTTGTTTTTCGGCCCACCAGTTTTCTTAGAGCCATGACCCATGAGAGTCCTGATTTTTTTATCAATTTTAAATCGTCATAAAATTATGTCAGGGTTTTTTACCGATTTCACGAAGAAATAATCCTTGATTGTGAAAAGCAATAATTTTACTTCTGTCTAGTTCTGATAAATATTTTTCTTGTGGCATTATGAAAGAAAAACTAAAACTACTTTGAGTTTTAACCGTTAAACACAGTTTTACAGAAAAAATTTAACTTAAACTATCGACTACACGCATACGCAGTTCATGGTGATATATTAGCCTCAAAACATTTTGAGAATTATACTCACTTCAGTCAAAAAAACGATCTACACTCACTTCCAGCCGCACCAACCAATTGGTTTGCGGCTCGAATTTTATTTAAGTTTTTTTCTTTATTTAAAAGCTTTTAAATGTCAAAAGCAAACAAAAGGAACAAAACCAATCGGCTCAAAGGTCATTTATGAGATTTTTCGGGCTCTATGTGCCAAATTGTGTAGTTCTATCCGCACTCGCGATTACTGGGAAAGTTATCACCACTTGGTGCTTTGTTGTTGCTTTGTATGTAAAATTTTACTGGACTGGGTATACAGTTGGCTTTTCCTAAAATTGTTTGTGTTTTTATTATTCTTTCGCTTAAAATCAACTGTTTGCAAACAAATTGATTTTAACCTTTAAAAAATGCCAATACAGACATGGTAATATATTTATGAAAAGGGGTGTAGTGCATATACACAATATAGCTTCGGAGAGAGAGTATGTCATGCATTTTATTGGTAAATTCGTAATTTAACGAGAAACAAGGATACATATACCTGGAAGCGATATTCTATCGGAAGATCAAGTCTTAACACTCCTTAACGTCTGGATGAAAACTTTTAAAAATTAAGATCTGTAGCTGTGACTACTCTTTTTTATTCGATTTTCCATATACGTATGGTAATATATATATGTGCGTGCACTGTATGTACTTTTAAAAAATAGTTTAATATTTAAGACCATTGTCAACTGGGAAGACGGCATAGCCATCCAAACCAATTTTGTTAATACAAGTATGCCATGCATTTATCACGGAAATTAAAATCAGATCATATCCAAACCTGAAATGTTTAATAGTTGTATTACGAGGAAAATTGTTTTGAAGTAAGAGTTTTAACAATTAAGAGAAGTGTGTTTTGTGTATTTTTTGACTTAAAGCGTGCATTCGAGACTGTTAGTAGAGATATTTTAATAAGGAAAATGAATAAATATGGTGTTAAATATTATGAATTATTGTGGTTCCAGTCTTACTTAGAAAAACGAAGACAAAGAGTTAAGTTTAACGGAGAAGTTTCTATCGCGATCGAAGTAGATTTTGGTGTCCCTCAAGGGTCATTTCTAGGGATTTTACTTATTACAATTTACATAAACGACCTTAAATGTGCTATAAAATACAGCAAAGTGCCTTTGTTCGCAGATGATGCAGTCATCTATATTTCTGGTGATAATGACATTGACTATAACACTAAAATACAAGAGGATTTAAACTCTATCAACACGTAGGTTATACAAAATAAACACTGCAAAAATACAGTTGATAGTGCTGATCGAGAGAGGTGATACATATCAACGGCCGTACAATAGATGACGTAAGAATTGAAAAAATAAGTAAAAAAAATATATAGGAATAGTTTTAGACCAAAAACTATTATGCGGAAGCCACATCAATTATATTTTTAAAAAGATAGTTAAACAAATTGGATTTTTAAAAAGAATAAGAAATCAAATTTCTACTATCTGTGCAATAAATATATATGTATGACATAATTGTAAAACCACATTTTGAGTATTGTTCAACAATTTTTGTTTTAATGTAATGAGAGTAAGATTATAAGACTGCAAAAACTTCAAAACAAAGCAATGCGATGTATTATAAAGTGCAATAGATACGTTTCCATACGTTTTATGTTAGAGTCGTTAAAGTGACTATCTGTGAAACAAAGAACTGTGATGAATGTTGTAATGTTTGTATTTAAGATAATTAACAATTTAATGCCAAAATACCTACTTGACTATATTAAATTAATTAGAGATTTGCAACCGTATGCCTTAAGAAATAATAATGATTTAAGACTCCCTAATTTTCTTACTTCTAATACGCAAAACTCATTTTTATACAAAGGCTTTAAATTATTCAATTGCTTAAATAAATCAATTAAAAATGAAACTCATTTAAATGTATTTAAAAAAAAACGTTATCGATTTTGTTAAGTCCAATTGTCAATTAAGAAGACCATTAATGTTAAATTTATGTAAATGTAAATGGTAATGTAAAAACGAAACTAAACTAAAAAATTACGTTTTAAGAGAATTAAAACTAAACAAATATTGATATATTTTATGCCACTGTTCTTGGTACCAGCTGGGTACAGTAATTTATTTCAGCAAAACGCTGTCTGATTATAACCAGACTGCCAGCCGTGCAGTACAGAGGGCCACTGGGTCCTAAACGTAGATCCCTATTTAAAAAAAACTAATGGAACGAAGTTGGATCTATTGAATCCTAGCTTAAATTAACAATATGTTTTTAAAGAATTATTATTGATTTCATAAAATTTGAATTTTCTTGAATAAAATGCATTTTCGAAAATAAAAAATCTTGTTTTACATAGAACATTTTCTAAACACATGAAGCGTACCCTCCAAGTTAATGCAAGCATAAAGCCTTGCATTCGTCTTGAATTCCATATCAATATGTATCAGCAGGTTTACTAACTTTTAACGCTCACACTAGATTCTGGCGACTTTTAAATGGTTGGCTGTGGTAATACTGTTTGTATGTAAAATTTAATAAAAGTTACAACAAGTCTCTCTTCTCTTAACCTTAACGAAAAAAAAAGTTTTTTCACTGGTACTGAAGATATATGCAGCACTTTACTAATATTCCTTCAAATGAAAAACTTTGAAAATACCTTGAAAAGTTCCCTACCCACTAGTCGTTTTCTGCGCTTAATATAAACGCTATTGTTCTGCGGTTCGCTTCACTCTATTTTGAATCGTCGGTATACAAACATCAACTTCAGTTACCGGAGTACTTATAACCATGTGTTAATCTTATGTTCAACAACAACAAAAAAGGGTTATCTTGCAATTCAGAAGCGGTAATCGGTCACATATGAGTAATTTCGTTAAATTTTCTCTGAGCCGTTGAGCAGGAAACACTTGTGTGTTTAAGTTTTTACAAGTTTTTTGTTTATAGTGTTTGGTGATTGATAATGTTACACCGAATCTTCAGTCAATTTCATAATATTTTTGTGCAAAGTGAAATGAACATGCATTTATTTAATTTAAAGTAATAATATGGCATAATGTCTGCTGTGAGTATAGGGGCACAATCTTCAAGTTAAATATTCAAATAAGTTTGGTCGATAAATTTGTGCGTTCTAATAATTTGTAAGAAATATAAATGTGAGTGTTTTAAAGTGATTTATGGTTCAAGTTTAACTCAGTTTTTATTTTCAACTATTATATATATTACTATCCATATGTATGAACATATAAGTGCATATGTATTAACATATTTTCTTGATTCACTGCGTTTTCGTCTTAAAAAATGAATTAATATTTTGGTTAAAACGATTCAAAATAGTTATGACCGAAGAAATATTAGATACATAATTAATATACATTTGCTTGTATCGTGATGTTACTTAATATTTATTAAATTACTCGTAATTTGTTCTAAAGAAAGTTTCGCGATTTATTTTCATTTGTGCTTAGCATAATCTAGACTGCATGATTCTTCTGAATTATACCTACAAAAACTCTGATGATCGCAGTTGATAATTGATTAAATATCAAAGCCAACTTGGTGACAATAAGTTTATAAGGGCTGAAAAAAAAAATAAATAAATTAAAAAAAAAAATGTCCTCTATCCTCCACTTAGCTAATCCATTAATTTTGCCAAGCTTTTCCCACTTAATGTGGCTGTTTGCATTTTGTGAAGGTATTCTGGCGCAGTTTTTAATCATTCTTTTATACAACAATATCTTACCCTTCATACTTAGCGGTAAGGCTAGGCGGGCAGTTTTGATTTTTACCAGGAGCGATTGAAATTTTTACTAAACACGCACTTGCAATTTTTGTGGCGCGTTTATTAGGTTAAATTAGAAGTGCAGCTGATAAGTTATTTTTCTCATTAACTAACTGCAGCACTTTTTAATGCAATCAATAATGAATATCACCTGGTTTCAATAATAATCTCATTCCATTATTATCGGTGAGACAGACCTTAAAAGACATAGGTTTTTCTGATACAGGCCACCCACTCTGCAGCCCTGTCCTGGTCCGGAGTGACTTTTTTCTTTCTTTTTTTTTCCAGTTTGTAAAAGGAGTTACGAGGTCGGAGATCTGTAGCTGAGCCATTTTGAAGGCAAAGAAAAATAATATAAAGGCACTGATATGAGAAATGCATTTCACTCAAGGGATCGGATCTTTTCTTTGACTTTATACATTAGGCCACGAAGTTATTACCCGCCCCTCTTAGATGGAACAAACCCCATTTCTATTCCGACTCACCTGTTGCCCTCTTGCTGTATGTGATTCATTTACGTTGCGAAAATGGAGAAAATCGCAATACATTGACAGATATGATTTATTTATGAGTGTTATGTGCGTGTATTTAACGAGTAGGTAAGGAGATCCATCCCTCTAAGTGTGCTGGCAACAGCTAATAGGCACTTCAACCTTACCTAACCTAACCTATGTGCGTGTATGCTCATTGAAATCTGCGTGTTCACTTTCATAGATGTGGTGCTCTTTAATTTCATAATGAAATTAGTAAACCCTTTAATATTTGTTCGCATCTGAATGAGACACTGGCATTTCTTTTGTATAAATATTTTTCTAAAATATCATCGTCGAGAAAATTCTTATTGAAATCCTGGAGGTTAAAACAATCTTGATCTGCATGTACATACCTTCATATTGTTTACAAATATAAATATTTGGGGCCACAGTTCATATTTTTCTCACACTTCTGCACCAAGGAATCACTTCCTCTAGAATCAGACCAGCATTGCAAAGTTTTGCAATATCGGCTTTTTTGCTGAAGAAATCGGTAAATAATCAACGTATGCTAACTTCAGTGCGACCTTCTTTCTTTTGCCGACCTTTTCCAGATACATTTATCTGTTTGTATGACGTATGTACCGATGTATGATCATATCTGTAAAATAAAGCTTCAGAAAATTATTTTTAAATTGTAAGCACTTTATTTTAAGCCACGACACTCTGTCACCACACTCGTCTCTATTCCGGTTTTTGATTGTGCTAGCTTCTAGTTTCTGAAGATTAGAAATCCGAGAACTTTAAATGACTTGTTTTTATCTTTTTTTGGATGATCTAGCTGATTGAAAGATACGTATCCAATCAATCATTATATACGCGCTTTCATTTTTCTTTGCTGACTCTATTGCGGAATGAATGGAGTCACACTCCATGGGTGAATGCCCTGACTCTAAAAATTTAAGTTTCGCAAAACAACAAAATTGCTCCCTCGCTTACCTTTTAATTCATTCCAAGTGTAACAATGAGCGATTTCTCCGCATCCTA
This sequence comes from Criorhina ranunculi, assembly GCA_951813785.1. Taxonomy (NCBI): domain Eukaryota; kingdom Metazoa; phylum Arthropoda; class Insecta; order Diptera; family Syrphidae; genus Criorhina; species Criorhina ranunculi. The sequence continues at coordinate 26,987,692 of OX638382.1, read as the reverse complement.
CATAGATAGTCAAATTATACACGCATAATTTCCAGGTATAATGGAACAGTGAAACACTTGAATACGACTACTGCAGGACACTTTGCAAATCAAAAGTGCAAGTAATGAATGTAGGATCATGTTTGCATCTCAGTTTATCATTTTCTTGGCTTCATTATACCGGTGTTTTTTCATCAAATGCATTGAATATTCTGCCTCCAGTTCTCTTTTATCTGCATTAGAAGCTTGATCATATTTTGCGCACGTTGCGGAAAGGTCTTTTTTTGGTTTAAAAAAAGAATTGTTGTAATTATTACTGAATATTCTCCTATAACATTTATGATATGATATTGTTTATATGACAATTTCAATTTGAACGTTTTTGGTAAAAATCATTACGATAAAGGTCACACATTTTCCAAATAGACAAATTGCTATCTAGGTATAATTTCTGGGTAGACTTTCGTACGTAGTGGGATTTCATTACTTGGAAGCTTTCCATATGGCTTTCTACTTAAGCTATTCCAGCTTTTTTTATTTTTTATAATTCAATAGCGCTAAAGGGGTTATGAATACCCTTATGATGCTATTCACACAGCGCTAGTGTTGGTTTAGTGATTTTGAAACTTAGGTGGTATAGGTTTCATTCTTTTTGGTCCGAGGGTGGTGTCTAGAATGACCGGAGAGAATTATTTGTACTGTTGCCATTGTTAATAATTCACAGTATTTCTTTCGAAACTCCCGATGTCATTAGTACGATCAACACTTTAAAGCCATATAACCACCTTTACTGCCAGTGTTATGCCTATGCGGTAGAGTTGACGACAGCTTTTTTTCGTAGTTGATCGACTTATTTTTTTAATTTTTATTTTTGACATCGGGATTCGAACTTGGAACCTTCAGCGTGACAAACGATGATGCAACCACTACACCATGGCCACCCCTATTCACTTGTTTTGTTGCCAGACACCTTTCGACCCCTTTTATCATTGCCAGTAAATGATCCAAAATTTGAGCCTCTGATTAATAGGTCCATTTGAAATGAAAGGTGTTTCTTTAAAAAAAAATTGCACATACTTTATGCCTTAGACACATGAGGTGATTTTCCACTGTTGACATCATTTTTTCTTTTGCGTTTTGGTAGCTCTGTTTGGACATGTTTTAGTATAAAATCTTTCTGTCTGTTATAGTCGAAAAATCTCCAATACGATTTACAAATTTCTTGTCTGTCGATCTAATAAATATAATTTGGACATTTAAACTTACACTTGCAACAATCAATGGGATTTGGAGCTTTGGCAGGATGGTCCTTTTTTTTTTTGCTTGTATAGGGGAGACATTTCGCTCGACGAGATTTCGCTACATTGGCCTTTCAGGTTTTTGGGAGATTTTTTCTACACCTTGTTACAACTTTCTTACCACTTTCAGCCTTATAATCTGAAAAATCAGAAATTTCAGAATCTTCTGGGGCTAAGTTGGGTCTTCGTTGGAATCCCCACTAAAGTCTTTCTCTTCATCATTAGTGCAATCGTAGTCGACAAGTCGAAGTGAGTTGTTTTGCATCTGCAAAAAGTCAAAGGGAGTTTAAGATCTTATGTGATTTGTGCTAGCAGAAATTAAAAATATAGTTGTGACTTACATTTATTTCAATTGGTTCGGTTTCCTTATCTTCGTCCATATCACTCTGCACTTCATCAGTCTTTCTTGTAAGACTACAGTACACCTTAAGATATAGTGAATAAAGCAATCAAAATTGCATAGTTTTTAACATAAAATCCGCCCTGATTTTAGTCTGATTTCAAAATAATAATTATGCTTACATGGTTCGGGTTTAAAGCATCAAAACTACTTGTAGCTCCAGATTGTGATAGCTCACACGCGGTTTTAGATTTGCCATCAAATAAATCTTGTTGCGCAAGAGTTACTGATCTATGGTTCTGTAACAAGGATGCCATAGATATTATCCTCAGTTTTAAAAATATAAATAATGAAAAAAGGCGCCACATGAAACTTTAGTACTAACGAGATTATTAAGAGTTTCATTTTGCCTCTGTTTGTTCATTGCCAATTCGACCCCTTGAATTATTCATAATAAAATTATACGTAATACTTAAACCAATATAAGAAACACTTCAAAATAAACTTTCATCTTGTGATAAAATTGGTTCTAATAGAATTTTTATTTTCGTATTGCCATAATTGAAAATAAAAATCAAAGCATACATCGTTTTCAGACGAAAACCGTTTATTTTTTTAAACTGAAGTTCATTAAGTGCGTCGATGGTATACAGTGTTGGCAAGTAAAATTCATTTAAGTACGTTCATGATTTTTTTCCTGCCGTAAGAACCTAAAAAATTACAATTGATGAAATTTAAAACTCTGAAACTCGTGTTTTGGATCAATGGATTACTGAAAAATAAGGCATTTGGTGATAAAAATTCATTTTGGCTCCAATTTGCACTTAGTGAGTTTTACCTGTCAACCGACGATATGTACGCACATATGTACATGTTAACTAAAAGTAAATATGCATGTACTTACATACATGTAAGCGTCTGCTTACCACACAACGTCAATACGCAATTGAACTGATCTGTAAGTAGATGCTACAAACGAAGTAACGTCATACATCGTTGAGTCCACAATGCTAACAGTCCATCTGCATCAACTTTGATCGTGATGTGCAATGGATATGGAAATCATTTCGATTGTCTAGAACAGGATGTCTGATGTAGTAAATTTACTGTTGCTATTTTTAAAATCATACTAGTACAGCAAAGTTTGCGTACACAATAAATCAAGTTAAATGCAATGGCGAGCGTTTATGCATTACACTTATCAACGAATATTATGATAGGTCCAGTAATCGTGAAAGCAATTCATCTGATAAATCATAAAATAAAGCTTAAATCATGCCATAGTCTTCTGCAGATAGACAATAACCATTAACGTGTCTATCATGTTTTCACTTAAAATAAATTTGTTCCATGCCTCAGCCACAGAGCGCTCTGACTAGTCTCAGTGTATTTCCGTGGTTGTCTAATTTAAGAAAAAAACTTTTTAAAAACAATGGCTTTTCTTTCAAAACCAAATTAAACTTAAAAGTATAAAATAACTAGACAATGCTTTTAAGTGCAGTTTGGTTTTAAAAGAAAACCAGTGTTTTGCAAAAGTTTTTTTTAATTTACAGTAATTGTTTTAGTTCACCCTAAAATAAAGGTGCACAAAGAATTCCTTATGAAATGAACCATTTGAATGCGTCCCGCTAAAGTGCATTTCCGTGTAATTGCACAAATATTTGTTGCCCTTTAAACCAAAACACGTGAAATTATTGCCGCGTAAATGCCCAGGACAGAAAATACAAATTGAACTGAGCTTATTGGTTTCAACCGATTTGGATCACTTATTTGAGATGACCACAATTTACAGTAGATTAGGATAATTGACGTGAAATGTTAATAAGGCAAAAACGCAATTACGCGGGATTTTCGTAATTGATTTACCCGGATAACACAGACCTACAACGAAAAACCTTTTTGATGCTCAAGTATTGTTTCTCCTATATTTGTATGTGCTGATTACGGGAAAAATAGTTAAAAGTTTCAATCACGTCAGAATTTTGAAGAAATTCAATTTTTATTATTTCATAATTTCTACTATAGGAATTTAGTTTAAAGGCGACGTATGTTTTAGTTCCACCTGAAAAAACATACAACTTGGTCTTATGAAGCAATTTGTGAAAGCTTTACAAACAAGGCGATGGCTTTAAGTTTTTACAAACAGTACTCCCATTTTTGTCTGAAGCTTAATTGAAGAAATGTATTTTTGTTGGACCCGACATACGAAATCTAATGAAAAATTAAAATTTCGATAGAAAACTTACTCCTATAGAATTGGCAGCATTGGTATCATTAAAAGAAATTATTAGAAACATGCTCCAAAATGAGTCTCAAAGTTAATTTCCTTCATTCGCATTTGAGCTACTTTCCCGAAGACTTCAGAGGAGTTAGTGAAGAACAAGGAGAAAGATTTCATCAGGATTTGATGGAAATAGAGCGAAGGTACCAAGGAAAGTGGAATATTAGTATGATGGCTGAGTACTGCTGGATGCTGAAGCGGGATGATCCAAACCGGATTCACAAAAGAAAATCGTTCAATAAAAGCTTTGCAGAAAAGAGAAAAGGTTCCACAAGTCTCTGTAGCATTTTAAAATGTTCATATTGATATAAACTATCTATAACTTTATATAAAAAATACTAACTACCCACTTACTTTTTTAGTTCTGGTATTTATTTTATTTGATTACCCCAATTTTTATGATTTTGATAAATGTGTATTGTGAAAAACTCTGATGTGATAGAAAAAAAAATGATTTCAGATTCGTAATAAGGAGGTCCCAAAACCCAAAAAATCAGTGCTAAAGCCGAAAAAGAAAAAAAATGTTCAATTTGTTGGTCTGTGTAATTAACTCGAAAACTGTGCATTTATGTCGATGCAACCGGGAAATACTGTACTTTTCCTATTTATGTTTGTTTGTATAAATTCTTTATTTCAGAAAAAAGTCTTCTATTCTGTGCTTAAGTTTAAATTGAGATTTTTAAAGAAACAAAGAATGTAACTTATCCGTTGTCTGTCGGTATTTTGGCATATAACTTATAACATAGTTTATTGATAACAAGTTATAATTATTAAAATTTATAATTATTCAAAATTATATTTAATGCATAGTACTGACAATAATTTTTAGTTCTGATTTCAATGGTTGAAGTAATTAATTAATTCATTTTTATAGTTATGAGCACTGAGAACAAAATAACTAAGTTTATTCCAAAAATCATCATTAACTCCATTTGAAATATTAATAACATCTTTATAATAAAGGGTTGTTTTCTTAAAATATTTGTACCCAGATTCCGTTCGAATTGGTTATCCACCAAGGAAATATTGGACTGTTTTTATTTTGGTCATATTGCACAGTGAGCTTCCGTTAAGTCAAATAAGGTCACAGAGAGCTTTAAAGATCCATGATATTTTATTTAGACTGCATTTATTTCCCCCTCCCCAATAATGAATTTTTTTTATGAAATGTTTCTGCTTTCAACATGCTTTGTATATTAAATTTTTGGAGTAAGTATCACTCCACACAATTTTGATTTGATTCCCCTTAAATACCCATTCTTCTTACATCGATAGTCTTCCACCATTTCTAAATACCAGGACTGCTGATTTTTACTCACCATTTATGCAGACGGGACAGAAAATCACCCGAAAAATTTTTCTCTCGAAGCAGCCAAGAGCATCCCCATCCATTTTTGATAAAGTCCATGCTTCTGCGCCGTAGAACAGGACTGGGATTATTAAGGTCTTATAAAGGAATACTTTTTAGTTGTTCGAGAGGGCTTTACTAGTCAATTGTCTTATTAGCGTGTGTTTCCTCATCACTATAACCCTCAAGCATTTAAAACCAAGGTGCATCGGTACCTCCTTCATCTTTCTTCTAATTTTCCCTAATGCCCGTGCTCTTGGTTAAGGGTATTCATAACCCCTTTAGCGCGCGCTAATTATAAAAAATAAAAATAAAAAAAACAGCGATTGACAAGAGGTAGTCTTCGCTTGGACTCAGCGCTGGTGTCGTTGTCTGAATTAATAGCGGAGCCTAGGTAGACAAATTCCCTAACTACCAAAATTATATCTGTCTACGGTAACATTTTATCCGTGTTTGGGTATCCTTTCTTGTTGACAGCATATACTTGGTCTTGTGCTCATTGACCCTTAAACCCATCTTCGCCGCTTCCGTCTCATTACTCACGAAAGCGCTACTGACATCACGCTGCATTCTTCCAATGATATCAATATCGTCGGCATATGTGTGTAATTGGACGGACTTTTGAAAGATTGTGCCTCTTGTGTTGGCGCTTTAAAATCGATGAATAGATGGTGTGTATCGATTTGGAGCTCCTGGGTTTTTCCAAGACCTGTCGCAGTGTGAATATTTGGCCGAAGGTGGACTTTTTTGGCCTAAGGCGACACTGATATGGACCAATCAGGTTGTTGTTGGCACACAATACGGCAGAAAGGATCTTGTAGGCGATGTTAAGAAGACTACATCTGTAGTTAGCGCAGATGTCCTTTAATGAGAATCGGACACTTCTTCATACAACTTCACATAGAAAAGAACGTGTATAAGAAAAACGCTTATAAGAAAAAAACTGATATAAGAAACTTTTCCCAAGCCCCAGATTTATTAAATGTAGGTATTGGAAAAAAATAAAATAAAAACATATATAAGAAATTTTTGAATATGAGTGCAAATGACGGCGACAACCAACTCCAAGTCAAGTTGACAATGACAGCAAAAACAAACTACGAATGTATACTCATATATGTCTTGTTTTTCTTTGCGTTCTGGTCTTCGCTTCTTACTTCTTATCAGGCCAGCGACCCTTGGAGGATCTGAGCCTTTACGGTCCCGGGCACGCTGCTTCCAATTTACTAGACCAAGGCTTCTGGCGTCCGCGATTGCCTGATCTTTAAACCGGAGGTTCGGTCTTCCTCTTTTTCGCGAACCAGGTGGCTGGGATTCGAAGATCCTCTTAGCTGGAGCGTTCTCGTCCATTCGCTCGATGTGGCCGAGCCATTGCAGTCGACGGATTTTTGCCTTCCGGACTTCATCCACATCTTTGTACAGCTCGTAGAGTTCGCGGTTGTATCTTCTCCTCCATTCGCCCTCCTCGCAGACTGGACCAAAAATTCGACGAAGGATTTTTCTTTCGAAGGATCCCAAGATCTGATCCGCTGTCTTACTTATCGTCCAGCATTCAGCTCCATAAAGCAGGACTGGCAAGATCAGGGTTTTGTAGAGCAAGATTTTGGTCCTTCGGGGTAGGAGTTTGGACCCTAGTTGTTTGGACAAACCGAAGTAGCAACGGTTGCCTAAGGTTATCCTTCGTCGAATCTCCACCAGGGTGTCATTTGTGGAGTTTATGTTTACCCCGAGGTAGGTAAACTCCTTCACTACCTCAAAATTGTAGCTGTCAATTGTAAGGTTTTGACCTAGACGGTGTTCGACGGATCGGTTTTTGGTAGACAGCATATACTTTGTTTTATCCTCATTTATGGTGAGACCAACTCGTTGGGCTTGTTCTTGTATTCCCGTAAAAGCCTCAATAATGGCACGCTGGGACCGGGCGATGATGTCGATATCGTCTGCGTATCCCAGCAGCTGGATGGATTTGTTAAATATAGTGCCTTCTGTGTTTACGCCGGCCTTTCGCACTATCTGCTCCAGCACAAGATTAAAGAAGTCACATGACAGCGCGTCTCCTTGCCGAAATCCGGTGCATGTTTGGAATAATTCGGAGGTTCTGTTCCCAAACTGCACGGTGCATTGCGAGTTCTCTAGCGTGGCGCGACACAACCGGATCAGTTTTCTCGGGATCCCGAATTCGGCCATCGCGTTGTATAGTTCGGTGCGATGAATGCTGTCGTATGCGGCTTTGAAGTCGATGAAAAGATGGTGAGTATCGACTTGGAACTCGTTGGTCTTTTCCAGGATTTGCCGAAGTGCGAAGATTTGGTCTATCTTCGATTTGCCGGGCCGGAAGCCACACTGATAGGTGCCGATGAGTGTGGCGCAAAACGGTTTTAGTCGTTCGCACAGTACACTGGATAGGATCTTGTAGGCTACATTAAGCAGGGATATGCCTCGGTAGTTCTTACAAGACATAGGATCGCCTTTCTTGAAGATGGGGCAGATACAGCTGATAGTCCAGTCGTCGGGCATGCTTTCTTGAAGATGGGGCAGATACAGCTGATAGTCCAGTCGTCGGGCATGCTTTCGTCCTCCCATACTTTGCAGATGATCTGGTGCATACTCCCTACCAAAACATCGCCACCAGCTTTGAAGAGCTCTGACGGTAATCCATCCGAGCCTGCGGCCTTGTTGTTCTTCAGCTTTTTAATGGCTGTGCCGACTTCCTCAAGGCTGGGTGGGAGAACTACTTCTTCGACTGAAAGTGAGTTTTCTTCATACTCTATCACTCTCTCCTGGCCATGCCCATTAAGCAGCTGCTGGAAATGCTGCTTAAATACATCCACAATTCCCCGCGGTTCGGTGACAATATTACCTTCATTATTTCGAAGGGCCTGAGTTCCTGGTCTGTAGCCTGCAGCCAGGCTTTTAGCTTTTCGATAAAAGCTTCGCATGTTGTTATTCCTCCTGCCTTCTTCGATATCCTTGAGCTGGGAGACTGCGAAGGCTCTTTTCTTTTTCCGCAGTGTCTTTTTCTCCTCCCTTCTTTTGGCTCTGTACTCGTCCCACGTTGCCCGGGTTGTTCTTTGCAACGTCTTCTAATATGCTTCATCTGTTGCCTTCTTCTTCTGCATGCACTCTTCATCATACCACGGATTTCTTGTCGGCGGTGGTTGGTAGCCTAGAGTCGTTTCGGCTACTTCCTGAATAGTAGTGCAGCATTGTACCCACATGTTGTTGGCGTTTTTGGTAGGCAATGGCATATTACAGAGTCTTTCACTAAGCTGCTCTCTGTAGACTCTGGCTATCTCCGGTGTGCTCAGGGATTTATTTATTTATTTATTTATTTATTCATCATGCTAACTGTCTAGCGTACAGAATTATTTAATATAGAAAAGTAATTAGTTTTAAAAGAAAAACTTGAAACATTAACATTATAATTTAGAAGATAAGAGTATTTGTTATATAGATTGAACATATAATTTAAGGGAGAATCTCGTTAATAATTGGTACGATAGTGCGCAATAAAAATAGAATTTGGTATTACTCTCAGATTCCTTTGTGGAACATTAAAGTGTATACAAGACAAAAGGTACGAGGCGTCGATGAAACCGTCAATAAGTTTTGCAATAAAAGTAAAACATAGATATGACCTTCTATTTTCAAGACTAGGCAAGTCAATTAGCATAAGTCGACTGTTGTAAGAGGGAAGATTATAAGGATTTTGCCAGCCTATTCCTCTCAGAGCAAAACGTAGGAACCTTTTTTGGATTTGTTCAAGTCTTATTTTATGACAGTTGTAATGAGGTGACCATACCTGACAAGCATATTCCAGTATGGGCCTCACAAATGTAATAAATAACTGTTTGGTGACATATGGGTCGCTTAACTGCCTTGATTCTCTTTTTACCCAGCCAAGAATCGAATTGGCTTTATTGGCTAACTTGTCGATGTGAATTGTGAATTCAAGTTTACGATCAAACACAACACCTAAGACACGTACGTTGTCAACATTAGAAAGAGGAACACCATCAAAATTAAAATCAAACGACAATACCGACAATTTACGTGTAAAATCAACAATTTTACATTTATCAACATTTAAAAATAAATAGTTATGTGAACACCAAGAATAAAAAGCATTGATATCGTGTTGCAAGTCCTTACAATCTTCAATGTTGGAGACAGTCTTGAAAATATTGACATCATCCGCATATAAAAGGCAGTTTGAATATTTTAGAACAGATGGCAGGTCATTTATAAATTAAATAAATAGAATCGGACCTAAATGACTGCCCTGAGGTATTCCCGAATTGACAGTAAAATAACTCGAAGAGCAATTGTTAAACAGAACCGAATAGGATCTATCTAACAAATAAGATTTAAGCCAAGATACAAATTGTTCATTAAATCCCAATTTTCTCATTTTATAATATAAAACACGATGTGAAAGCTTATCAAATGCTTTGCTAAAGTCTGTTAGGATGCAATCTACTTGTTTTTTCTTCGTAAATGAATCAATGCACGATTGAGTCAATTCCATTAAAAAAGTAACAGTGGAACGACCTTTAGAAAACCCGTGTTGATTAGGGACTATTAAAGATTTTACATAAAAACATAAAGATTCACAAACAATAGCTTCAAAGAGTTTAGGAATGGCAGAAAGTCTTGCGATTGGTCTATAATTTTGAATCTCGTCTTTTCGACCCGACTTATGCAGAGGAATTATAAAGGACCTTTTCCAAGTTTCGGGAAATTCACTTAAAGACAATGAATTATTAAATAAAATAGAAAGTGGTTGCGACAAGTGACTGACACATTTTTTTAAGACAGATACAACATTTTCATCTAGTTTAGATATAAATTTAGCTATATCGTCAGTAGTTATATTAAAATTTATATCAGACAAATGGGAGTACGATTTCAAATGGCTAAAATATTGACCATTTTCGTCAAATGTATCACAGTTAGAAATATCACAGTTATAAGCAGCTTGAAAAAAGTCAGAAAATAATTTGGTAATAACAAATGGATCATGACTAGAATTATTATTTAATTTAAGAACAGAAGGATACGGTCCACAGTTTCTTTTACTATTTATAAAATTTCAAAAATATTTGGGATTCATTTTTAAATCGCACTGTACCTTTTGTATGTAATTTAAATATTTTAAACTGGAAACTCTATTAAAGTTATCTTTTGCTACATAATAATTTAAGAAATCGGATTCACATTTTGAGAATCTATAAATGGACCAAAATGTATTTCTCCGATTTTTCAAGTTCCTGATTTCGCTATCGTACCAAATTGGACAAGTAGATTTAGATTTTTCACACATAATAGGAACAGATTCTAAAAAACATTCGAATAATATATTATAAAATTGAAAAACAGAATTAACATTTGAATTATAAAGACTAGACCAGTTAGCTAAAGCCAAACAATTATTCATTTTTACAAAATCAGCTTTCTTGAAGTTAAATTTAAAGATGTTATCACTAAATTGATGACAATCCACGGAGGAGCCGACTGAAAAGGATACATTAAGCGCTGGATGATGGGAGTCCTCACTCACGAGTGGTTCAGCTGATTTTTCAAGCGTGATGTCAATATCAATTGTTAAAAGGACTAAATCAAGTATCTTCCCGTTGATGTTAGTAACATCATTCAGTTGACGTAACCCAAGGGATGTGAAGTTGTCCACAGCAAGCGCATCATCTGGGCGTAGATTGCCCGTCGGCACCATAGAGTGTGTATCAGTACATCGAACCCAAGAAACGTGAGTTAGATTGAAGTCTCCTAGGCAAATAATATCGTCGTTATACTCCAGCAAATTGTTTACATAGTTTAAAAAGTTGTAAGCATTTGTATAGACATCAATCAGGCTATCAGGAACTATATTCATCGTGACTATGTACAAACTTTTCTTCGGAAAAGTTATTTTGACACATATAAACTCATTATTTAAAGCGACAGGAACATAAACTAACGACGGAACATAGCAAGATCTGATGGCAATCAGAGTGCCGCCTCCTACAGTAGTTATACTTGGATCAGAGTATCTGTCACGTCTAAAGATGCGAAACGATGAGTCGAAAAGCTCAGAGTCATTAATATCGCCAAATAACCAGGTTTCCGTCAGAGATATGACATCGTACGGGCAGTTCGAAGTTACAAAGTAGACCTTGGCGGTCTTTGTCCGAAGTCCTCTTACATTTTGGTAAAGAATGTCTATTACTGGCCACTGTTGATGTGTTCTGTCGGATTTAATCGAAAAGGATTGCGTACAAAATTCCGTCTACTGACAAATTCATGAATTAAAATATCTTCCGGCCAGAAATTTTTGTTCAACAATGCAGTAAAAAGTTCTTGTGACGCAAACAGTTTAAAAGACGCATAATCAATATTTTTGGTGGGTAATTGATCAATTTTTAATTTCACGTCCCCAAGGCGGGATTTCACATAAGATAAGATCGCGTCGCAGGTGGTTTCTGCATCAAAATTCGAAAGAAAGATGCATTTAAATCGTTGAGCTGCTTTAAGATGAACGTTGTGGTCGGGGGCTGTAGCAGTAATGACAGCATTTGGTCCAGGTGTAGCAGGTAGCTGGGCGGTCGAAACAGTAGTGGACAGTAATGATGACATAGAAAATGAAGACAGTGGCGACGATCTTGTAGTTAACGCAGACACTGGTGAGAATGATACTGAAGATGTGGATGAAGATGTTGCCAATGTAATCGGGAGTGAGGATGATAATAAGACTGGATTTAAGATCGGTAGTGATGATGTAGACGGTGCTAGCGACGTAAATGGTGATGATGTGGGTAATGTTGAGGTTGTAGACGATGTTGACGTAGGCGTAGACGATTTCGATGATATTGAAGGAGATATAGAAACTGGGGTGGCTAACTTCTTACTTTTAGTAACAAGTGGTGACAAGAGCAAATTTTTCCTTTTGGTTGTTATTGCACGAGTCACACGATTACAAGATGAAATAGAAGCTTTATTTGGCGATGTAGATTTATGTTGGATTTGTGTACTGCTTCTGTTATTTATTATTAACTCAGCGTTAGGAATGACCAATGATGATGACGAAACGCAAGATGTTGGGTGAATTTTCTTCAATCGCACATTTAAACCAGTAACAATGTCAATCAGTAGATTCATTTTTTCTTCCAGGGAATCGATTTTTGTTTTATAAGTTTCGCAAATAGCACATCCCATTTTTTTTTTTTTTTTTATAAAATAAAAGTGAAATGAAATGCAAGAAAGAGTGATAATTGCGAAAAAGAGATAATGTAATGTATATTATTTTGACAGTATGCTGTTTCTAGCGGCACCACACACCGCGCAACGAATTGTCTTTGTTTTGTTGTGTTGTTACAACCGCAATAATTAATAGTTATATTTAATAAAACGAGTTATCTGTACAGAGATTAGTGAAAAGAGGCGCAAACAATTAACAAAAGAATAAAAAAAATAATGTACAAGCACGAAGGAACCGCTAGTATTTTTTATTATTAAACTTATTTAATTATTAAAGAAAAATGAAGATGCTAGTGAAGCGAGATAAAAAATGTTCCAATGTTATACCTCTTTTTTGTCGTCTGGTGCAGCTTTCTTTCATTGGATAGACGAGCTCTGAATCGGGCTGCAACTAGGTAATGGTCAGAGTCGACGTTTGCCCCTCTAAATGTTTGCACATTTAGGATGTTTGACGAGTGTCGAGCGTCAATCAGCACGTGGTCAATTTGGTTGGCAGTTCTACCGTCCGGAGTTAGCCAGGTTGCTGTGTGGATTCTTTTATGAGGAAATCTTGTGCTACTTATCACCGTATTACTAGCTGCCTCAAAGTCAGTGAGCCGGAAGCCGTTATCTGTTGTCGTTTCGTGGAGGCTGTGTTTTCCGACTACTCCGCCAAAGATGTCCTCCTTACCAATTTTGGCATTGAAGTCCCCGAGCACGATTTTTACATCGTACTCCGGACAGGCTCTGTCCAAGAGGTCGTAGAAATCCTCTTTGATAGAGTCCTCAGCTTCGTTGGTAGGGGCGTGTGCACATATGAGGCTAAAGTTGTAGAATTTCCCCTGGATGCGGATCACAGCCAGGCGATCGCTTATAGGTTTGAAATCGATGACCTTGGATCTCAGCCGCTTTCCCACGACGAATCCGCATCCTAATATGTGCAGCCTTTTGTGACAGCTGTAATATATGTCACACTCCCTTCGTTTCGTCATTCCTGATCCTATCCAGCGCACTTCCTGGATCTCAGTAATGTCCGCCTTGTACTACGTGAGGATATTTTCTAGTTTTTGAGTAGCTCCTGGAGTGTATAATGTTCTTACATTCCATGAACATACTCTTAAATCGTTGTCCTTTTTCGCGCCGTGTTGTCGTTGTATATTGGGTCCGTTATCTTCCGAGGCAGTTAGTTCTCTCGTAACAATATTGCTTTTACGTGGTTGGGCCGTTAACCCCACGCACAACCGCCAAAACTGGTCGGGGTAGAAGAAAACGTGTCCTCTTGCCTAGAACACGGCTGCATACATTAGTTCACTGTTCAGCGGATGCTGAGATAGCTATCCAGGGGCGCCACGTGGAGGCTGTATGTCAACTTGAACTGCATAGTGACAAGGATCGTACCTGGCATCTTACCTAGTTGAGTGCATTCAAAGACTTTACCCTGTATTTGCATTTCCGTGCCATTGGAGGAGTTGAATCCACCAACCCCCTGGTCTTCGCTATTAGAATGAAATTAGTAGGATTTTTCAACTTTCTTATATTCGATATACACTGTACCATCACCTTAATTTATATTGAAGCTAGAAGCTAGCACGGTGTAAATTACTTCCCTCCAGAAGCCTGCCTGGTCAATAATATGCCATTATTCTCAATCCAGAGGGATAATCTTTTATTTAATATTCCATCATCACTTTAGCAATAAAAGTCATAAATAAAATTTCTCGGTAGTTGCAGGTTTAATTTGCTTTTTCATAATATTTTTTCTTTGAATTGTTAGTTTTCATATTTTTTTTCTCACGAGAAACGCGACAAATGACGGTACGCCCGTCAGAGGTCCGAGAGAGGTGTAAGGTTCTTATACAACGGGGTGTTCGCTGTTTTTTTGGTGGATCAGGGGTTTAGAATAACGTCTTGTAGCTTATCGTATTCTACTTGTCAAACCTTTTCATTTGATATTCATATCAAGAGAGTTGTGAAGAAAAACCTAATCCGTAATCCCAATTTCACCAACCACTTTTCACTTTACTCTTTGCAACTCTTCAATTTATCCTTGCAAATTTTGTTTCACCAAAAGCAAATCTTCAAAGAGGAAATTATTTTCTAGAAAGTTGCAAAGTGAAAAGTGGTTGATAAAATAAGGCTGTTTTTTAAGCAATTTCTGTTTAAAAAAATGATATTCTTCAAATCTTAATTCGATTGCATTTACATAATTGCCCACGATTACAGCAAAATAAATTTGTTGCTTAAATCATTTTGAGAACTTGCCTCTTTACAGAAAAAAGAATTAAAGTTTAATTAATTATATTCAAATTGTTTTTGTTTATTTTTCTATCGAGCAAAGGAATTGGAGTTTTAGACGTTTTGGTGGAAAATTCTGTTTTTTTAATGGTTTGTGACTTTTACTTTTCTTGATGGATTTCATGCTATTTAAATTCAATGTTTTACAATTTGACTTAATTTAAGGTACATTTGTGTATTATTCATTTTGTAGATTTTGCTATGGGGGAAATTACATTAGCCGTGTTTTTTGGGAGCTGTATACACAGTCCAGTAAAATTGTACACACAAAGCAACAACAAAGCACCAAGTGGCGATAAGTTTCCCAGTAATCGCAAGTGAGGATAGCAGTTCATATATTGGCACCTAGAGCGCGAAAAATCTCATAAATGAGCTTTTATCCGATTGTATTTGTTATTTTTGCTTGCTTTTGACATTGAAAAGCTTTTTAATAATATTCGAGCTACAAACCAATTGGTTGGTGCGGCTACTACTGCGTATGAAGTGAGGATAAATCGTTTTTTTTGACTGAAGTGAGTATAATTCTCAAAATAAACACGACTGTTTTATGCGCCAAGTATGCATCCTTGTGGAACTCCTAGGGATGGAAATCAATCGGATTGCTGTTCAGGGCAATTTCTTTCGCCACCCGTTTCCAATCCTTTTAAAAACTAAAAATAAAACAGATCTCTTATTATTTTGTCCACCAACAAATTAACTTATTCAAATATCGTTGCGACTATTAAATTTAAGCGATCACTGTAAATATACATTTAAAACGTCTAAGGCCACCGCTTTCCATTCACCTTCCATTCCATTTCTTTGTAAAATGTACAATGAAATCACCACTGGAACGCTTTTGTAGAAAAACTCAATGGAGGTCTACATTGTTTTTCTTATGCACACACGTATGTACAAAAATGCATGCGTGTGTATGTGGATGCGTGCGTACATATTTCGTAAGATAATGGCAAATGATGCTTCCGCCGAACCAAAAACGATAGGGCAGTTGTTGAAAGCGGAACTTTGATCGCCTTCCTTACGAATTGGCTGAACATGTATAACTTTTCACCTTTAGATAAAATAAAAAAATTGATTGAATTGGGAAATTTCATACGGATTCCAGACTTGTCTGGTGTGGGTTTGTCATTCATTGGACAAGTAGAAAAGACAATAAATATGGCGTCATTAGCCGTGTTTTTTTAGAGCTGTATACCCAGCCCAGTAAAATTTTACACACAAAGCAATAACAACACAACAAGTGGCGATAGCTTTCCCAATAGCAGCAAGTGAGGATAGAACTACATAAGTTGACCACCAGAGCACGAAAAATCTCATAAATAAGCCTTTAGCCGATTGTATTTGTTGCTTTTCCTCGGTTTTGACATTTCCAAACTGTCAAATGGAGAAAAAGAAATCGAGCCGCAAACCAATTGGTTGGTGCAGCTGCTACTGGGGATGAAGTGAGTATACAGTGATCCCCGCTTAATTGATTTTCCCGTTTAATTAAACGAAAAAAGTGGACTCGAATATTTCCTATATAAGCTATACACGTATTTGCACGGTTAATTGAGTCCCGTATAATTGATTTACCCGCTTAATTGATCTTAAAAATGCATACCAAACAAACTAAATGCATCCAAATTTGTCGGTTAATTGATCGGCGACAAACAAAAAGTTATAACGAAAAGATGGGCAAATTGTAGTTATTCCGGAGCGCTGCTTTTACATTGAAGTTGACAGCACTGCACAACAGATGGCAGCTGGCTGTAGTTTGTAGCGGGATTCATTTGACAACAAAACTTATTCCGATTTCTAGATATCAGATAGACTAGAATACGGAACGCTGAAACTTGACTGAAAAACAAGACAACGTCAGATATGACATCCAAGCGAAAACAAAATTTTTATTTTCTGTTCTCGCATTGGAGTTGCTTTGTAACTTGTAAATCTGCGCACAATAGAAAACTCGAATTGTTCTGAAGATAACATTTTATGAAAGTAATACACTTATGCGCTTTGCCAAAAGCAGTTTACTTATATCACAGGTTAAGTGTAATCATTTGAGCTCAACAATTTGCTGAAGACTACAAAATCGATGAATTATACAATAAAACTGGTTGAAAACTAAACTATTAATTTAAACCAATATTCGTCCAAGTAGCTAAAAAAAAAAATTACTTCCAAAGTTCAGCAATCGTTGCAAAATACGATATTTTAAAATTTCAGAATTTTTAGACTAACAATCCAGTCCTCTAACTCACAGAAAGTTGTCTTGCTCATCTGTCAAATTTCAGGCTGTTGCCGAATCAGAATGCTCTCTTTATCTGAAACTTCAGATGGTCCAGAAATCGGAACGTACCCATTTTCATCACAGTTTTCGAATATAACATCGTTTCATTGACTTACTGGCTCAATTTAGCAAATCTCGTTTAATTTCACTAAAAAAGCAATTAAGCGGGTTTTGTTTTGAACAATCGGATAATTGATCGAAAAAATCGGACAAAATGGTCGGTTCAATTAAGCGGGGAAGACTGTAGATCGTTTTTTTGACTGAAGTGAGTATAATTATCAAAAAAAGACGGCTATTAGTGTATTACGAACTTTAATGCACTCATCCTGTTTGGAGTGTAATACATGTAGAAACTGAAGATCGTAGATAAAGAAAAAAAAAAGACCTTCCGGCACCAGCCGCAAGAGATAGGTGGATTTCCTTTGTATGCAACTTTGAAGTAATATTAAAGTAATCCAAAATGGCGAAATTATAACAAGTACCCATAAACGAGTATACATTTTCAATTTCAACGAAATCGGAGCAATTTTAAAGAATTTCAAGATGGCGGATTCAAAATGGCGGGAATTTTTTTACAAAAATATTATTTTACTATTACCACTTCTATACTATTAAAAATGAAAATGCAACAATTATTAATGCGGAATTTGAAAAATGTAAAGGGGTGTGACACGCCCCCCTCCCAACCGATTACGACCATCTACGAACTCAACCGAGCTATTCACTATATCAACATGTGTGCAAAGTATCAGTCAATTCGGTTCAGAACTGCGGCTCCTGTCGTGTGGACAAGATTTCGTTGTATTGCATAAATGGGCGTGACAACATGTGTACCAAGTTTCGTTCAATTCGGTTAAGAACTGCGGCCCCTATCGTGGTGACAAGATTTCGTTATATTGCATATATATATATATATATAGATATATATATATATAAACATTTGAACGGACCATGGTTTTGGTGTTTACTATAGAGGTCTTGAAAAGTTGCATTCAAATTTTTTGAAAGTTGCGTCATGAGGACCTCTGCAATAGGTAGTATTTCTTCGAAATCCACCTAAAACGTAGAACTCAAGCCGCGTTTCTTTTGGAATTCAAATGTTTATCAAAAAATATTTAAAGAAAATAATAGGCGTGTTTTTTTTTTGGTAATCTATATAGGCTAAAAAAAAAGAGTGAGCAAAAAAACGCACATCGAGGCTAACGAATGTCATCATAGCATTTTGGCAGCACTCTGTGAAATGGCACTTATCAGTTGTTTTAATCTTGCTGATTTAAAAAAAAAAATTTGGATTGTACCAAAAATTGCGGATGAAAAAAACTCAGCGTATGTTTGTTGACTAATTATTAATTTTAGATGATTTCTTTATTGCAAATTTTATCTTAATGACTTCTTTTTTCTTTCTTTGAGTTCCTTCCCTAGCATTTCTTTTTTTTTACAAATGACTTTGTGTCTTTTTTGACATTTTCGATAGCATTTTTCGATAACAATCGAGAAGAAATAGTTTGGTAGCACAGTTTTTATAGCGGCTAAGGAAATAACGATAGATAGCTATGCAGCTTTCGTAATTCTATACAGGCTAAGTTGTTGTTGTAATTAACATGGAAAATATTTCTTAAGCCTATATAGATTACCAAAAAACACGCCTAATGAACGAAAGAAAATAATTTAACTTTATATTTAATGTAACAATTTAAATTAAAGTTTTTATGGAAAGGAAAAGGGGAGTGTGCTTGCGTGGTGGCTTATTTACGGCTACTCCTGTACTGTCTCTTTGATCTCTAATTGTGACTCCTCTTCTTCTAGTTCTTCTTCTGTTCGGTTAACTGCACAGATTTTTGGGTGCTTGCATCCCACATACATACAGTACTGCATTTATTTTATACACTTTGGAGCTAAACAAAGTAAATTAAGTGGTTATGTAGTATAACTTATCTGGAGTTGACAAACCTTGCCATACAGGTATAGGTCATCTTTCCCTAATAACTGCGTGACTTAAGCTAGCATAACACTATATGGCAGCTACTTTATATCCGGCATGTTTTTTACCCTAATTGTCTGAAGATAAGATTAGACTGCTTGCCAAGTTGGCAATTGAATGACCACAAGCGAATGACCAAATAATCTGTCAAATGACCAAAATGCCAATGTTCTATATTACACAATGTGATCAAAATGACCAAATTTGCCACTGGTCATTCAAGGCATTTTGTTATATTTTTGAAAGTGAATTGTGGTTACGCTGTATGTGTCAAAAGGCACAACAGAAATAAAACAAAGCAGATAACAAAAAGTCAAACCACTTATTTTCACTGAACTGAACAATCAACGAAAAAAACAATAAAAATCAAGAACCACGAACAAAAACACAATAACTGCTACAACGAATACCGATGGCAATTGAATTATTAAATGCCCGAAATGCCATCACCAAATTTCAATGAATGGCAAATGGTCATCTGGTCATTCGTACTAATTGTTCGATTACACTTCTTGCCATTTGGGCAATTTCATCTGTCAAAACGAGTGTAGCAATTTATGGTCATATGGTTATTTGGTCATTTGGGAAATGCCCATTTCACTGCCAGACCTTATTTTGCCAGGAGAACTGTCAGAAATGGTCATTCAATTGTCAACTTGGCAGGCAGTCTAATACTACCTTGACACATGACTGCGAGTTGTCTGTCACGTGACATTTGAAAATGCTTGTTGACAATCGAAAAATGTGCGAAATTTCCAGGTAATGTAATAGGGTCTGTATAATTTGGGGCGAGTGAACTGGCAGTCGTATCGCAGTGTGCTACGATATATTTTCATGAAATGTATATACAAAATAATCTGGCAGGAAATTATCTATCAAATTCGTGTACATTATATTGCAGCATTGTTGTTGTAAATTTGTCCGGTTTCGTTATTGTATTTTCGCATTAAATTATTTTGCTTTATTGTTTTGTCGGAGGTCATATTATTATTAACATTTTTATTACAATTTTTTATATTTTTATTATGAACTACCAGTTCACCCGCGGCTTCGCACGCGTTAAATACATACAAAGGTTTATACTAAGTCGTTAGAAATCATCAGTCTCTATGGAACTTTCAAAGATAAAAGGTAGCAAAATGAGTCACCATTTCAATATTGAATTTTTGAAATCGGTTCAGTAGTTCCACAGATACTAAACGAACCATCCAACCAAATCATCACATCGAATAACTACGATGTGCGAATACGAATGCGAATGCGAACGATGTAAATAAACTACGTAATGAATCCAAAGAAGCAAGAATACGACTCGGCAAAACAAAACAAAACACACGATCACTACGATGGCTAACGGTTGCGCATACTATAAATCTGCAAACTTTAATACTCTGTATCTTGGCCCGTTTTTATAATTTTGAAAAGCGGTTAAACACGTGTTTCTTCATTTTTATAGTAGAATTTTCGTAGATTTGGCGTCGCATTCGTATCCTTTATCTCAAATAGCAAAGACGTGTATTGTACTTAGTAAACATAAAATAAAGCGAATAAAGACTTCCATTAAAATAGTAAAAGTGTATTTTCCTTTGAGACAAAGAAAAGTTAGGAAAAGAGTTCCTACAATCTAATAATGAACAGCGCTACCTATTCATTTTTGTATGTACTAAATTTTAAACGCTCTATAATTCTAGCCAAAGTTTTCTGTTTTTTTTTTTTTTAAACAATCGACCGTGACGTCTATAGGCCTTCAACCCTTAACTTCTAACTTTTCTAACATACAAAAGAAAATTCAAAAATCTTTATACAGTCGAACTCGCTTATTTGAAACTCGTTTAATTGAAAAATCCGCTAATATGAAAATTTTCATCTGTCCCTGTGTACTTTTTCACAAATTTCATACAAGCTACTCCGCTTAATTAAAACCCGCTTAAGTAAAAAACTCAGTTAACTGAAAAAAATCCTTTAAAAATGTATAACTCTTCATAGAAAAAGCTCCGCTTAAATGAAAAAATGGAAATGTATCACAAAACAAGAAGAAAAAGGGAGGATTTTATGAATTTTGTAATGTTGTTTGTTTTTTTTTTTCTTTTATTTCATAAATAAATGTATTAATTTTCTTTCGTTAACTGATTTCATTTGTTCCTGCTTCTTGAAAAGCTATTCTAGATTTACACAAATGAAATATTGTTCTGTTATCCAAAGTCCGTTTAAATGGAATTTTTTTTTAATTATCCGAGGTCCGCTTAAATGAAAAACCCGGTTAATTGAAATTTAAACTAGGATATTCCTCATTTTATTTAAGCGGGTTCGACTGTATTACGATATAATAAAACAGTAGAGCCCGGTGTGTCTGTACATTGAAGAAAAAGTAATAAAAAAAGAAAGAGTGTGACTAAAGAAGAGTAATAAAACACAAATTAGCGATTTTTAGAATTCTTTTCTGTCTCTCTGTTTGTTTGTTTGTTCGCGCACATCTCCAAAACTACTGAACGGATTTTCATGTATTTTTCTCAGGTAGACAGAGCATAATTTGGAGCAGAATAGAGGTTTTGTTTCATTAAAATCGAATGTCGGAATAGATTGAATTATAGAGCGTATAAAATTTAGTGCATAAAAAAAATCAACAGGTGGTGTTGTTCATTATTAGATCGCGCTATAGAAATTTTTGCAGTAATTCACCTGACTGGCAGTATTCGACAATTCAGTTCCTCAAAATTCTCATTAGATGTCGCTGTCCAATATTAAAACGCGCTATGGAATTGTTTTCTGAAGAGTAGCTTAATAAAAAAAACTGATGTTCACAATTATGCCTGAAACACAATGATGCGTTGGTGCTACCGTCGAATAACGTTTAATGTTCAACCAAAGCAATACAATAGCACCAGTCACAATGCTGCGTCGTGCTACCGTTCTACGTTTTTTACGAATGAGAGAAAATAAGAGCCACGTAATATTACGTAGCAAATGATTGCTCTCTTGAAAAAATTCGACTGTGTTTTTCTTTCCGAAACTTACTTATTTCTTCCATAAGACTGTGCCGTAATAAATCCGTATGTTTAGTCAGGTGTTCTTCTAAGATTTTAAAACTGAGTGTTGCGTTATCAGAGGCGGGGGATTTAGGTGCCGGAGAATTCAGCTGGGTGGGGGTCAAAAGTGGGCCCTTTGTATAAACAGCTTTTGAGCGTGTATTGGGGAGCGACATCGTATTTATAGCGTAATCGTAACTTGTTGTATGCTGTGGTAGACAAAGGGAAGGATTACAAAATAGTAATCTCGAGACAAAAAAAAAATAAATTTAAAATTTTAGCTTAGTAGGCGGTTTATTAAATATTAACCGGCTGATTGACTAGACACTTGTTTTATTTGGTCTTTGCGCAGAATAAGACTACATTTGGCGGGAAAATACACTTCAATTACTCGCTGTAGCCGGAAGGAGATTAGACAAGTCTATCGTCCATAAGAAATTGAACAATCTGTCAAAGGCTTTTGCTACGTCGAGAAAGATCCCCACGCAATATGTTTTTCCCTCTAGATCTGTTGAGATTCTGTTTGTTAGCCTGTGGATTTATTGCACTGTCAAATGCAGTCTACGAAAACCAAATTTGTGGTCAGCTCCGCTTTAGCAAATAATTTTGTGATTAAATTCCCCTCATTTCTTAAATAACACTTTTTTCCCCTTCGAATCAATTAAGTGTCATCTTAGTACAAATTTTGTATATGAAGTATATAAATCGCAAGGCAAATACCTAAGATCCCAGCAATCGCTGCTAATTTGAAAATTGGTTGATGTCAATTATGTTTTTATTTTGTAATTTTGAGATGTCAAGAAATAAATGCACTCGAGCTTCTTCCGTAGTGGTTAAATCGTTGGGTATGTCTTGTGGCCAATCGGCTTCTTCGAGCAGCAAAAATAATGGACCCGTAAACCACGTACTGTTGGTGTCAAGATTAGGAGTTTTTTGCCATTTGGTGCCTTCGTGTGAATTCAGAAACGGCTTATTTGTGATGCTGATGCGATGTACAGTTTATGCTGATGCGTTGCTGATTGAATATGACGATTGCGTTTTAGAACGCATTGTTTACATCAAACATTTTAATGTCAAGAAAATTAAATGTTTTGTGAAAAAAGTAAGAATTCAACAAAAATTTATAAATTTTTCTTTCAAAAGCACATATGATTTACTTAATTTTCCTTCCCTTCCGACATTTTTCTTCCTTTTTGGCCGGCGAATCAGCTGCGCATCAGGTATTTCTGTGATGCTTTTTTTCGTTATGTTTGCGCATCAGTTTGATCAAATTTGCAAAAATGAACACTTGACGTTGAAAGTGATGCCAATAGTTTGCATTAATGAACATTTTGCAAAGCATCATGAGCATCATGATGCCAATGATGCGTTACTGAATTTACACTTCATCTGCAATATTCTGTTTTGTTGGTACGTATCGGATTTCATCGACATTTGTTCTATTTAAAATTTAACTTATTCTGAAAGCCACGAACTGACTAAACGCTCTATTGGCTGACCGGATCCAACAAAGAACTGTCCTTGAATCGCTCTAAAAATATCTACGGGTAATTCCAATGGAGTGATTCGCTACTATAGTACTGGCCAAACGGGTTCCCAATCTAGCTGCTTCTTAATCGAGGGAATCGATGTAATGCTATGTTTCCACCGGAAATAAATCCGAGATTTAGCTGAAAAAGATTTAGATTTATGTGCGGTGGTTCCAGCGGGATTTAGGATTTATTTTTGCACTAAGCTGTCAATTTTGGGATTTATTCTGACGTTGGCTGTCTAATCAGCTGTTGAAGCTGTCACAATTTTGAAATATTTTGTTAGGTATGTTTCTTCAATATATGATAATATGGATTCTCTCGGATTTCCAAAGTAGCCCAAACTATGCTTTTTTTAATTTTTTGAGCTTAAAATGTGTGAAATTCAATAGAAATATTTATCAAAAATAACAAAAACACATAATCTAATTCCACAGATACATATTTTCATTGAACTTCACTTAAAATTTGTAAAATTAACTAATGTAATTAATTTTATTATTTTGGCAACTCTGAAAAATGAAGTGTACTGACAGAAAAAGGAATGTTTGATTTTTCACGCATGAGGATTTAACTGGGATTTATTATAAATTTCGGATTTAGCTGAGATTTATAAACGTCAATTCGTATGCTAAATCCTCGGGATTTAGTGAAGATTTAGGGGGATTTAGCTAAATCATAGTTAAATCCCGGATTTAGCTTTGGTGGAAACGTGGTATAAGTTTTAAAGGAGCTACGCGTGTTTTTGCCCCTACTGGTGTAGGCTGCACATTACCATCTTTACTGGACCTGAAGTATGCTACCGCAGCGAATGCCTTCACTAGCGTCGACGAATATGTGGAGTTCAGTGACAGTATCTCCACTTAATTTTGTATTTCGAAGATAGCATCGTAGAATTGATAACTTCCCGATTTCATCCCGCATTCGGGTCCATCGCCGCCATCCCACCCGATTGGAGTTCTCCATATATCCTGAAGTAAAATTTTGATGTAGACAAGGTAATTTGCAAATTAAACTCAGCGGATCAAAGATGGTCATCAACACACGAAGCACTTCCTTTTTCGTTGGTTTGCGGTTCGCCAGCAAAATATCGCTATTGGTTTGGTTACGCGATGCGATATATTGAAAAGGACTTGTTCTGCTGCTGTTCCAGAACATATATTTAAATTGTGCTTATATTTATCTGGATGTTCACCGAGTTTGGTAATAACTTTAGATGAGTTTGAAATCCATTTGCCTATTTCAAACCCACCTCGTTTTTTGTATCCACACAGTCTAGCAAGTCATCTACGTAGTGGTTCTTAGTGATACACAACATATGTAGCTCTAGGGAAGCTATCTATGAACTCCATAACATTTTTGTTCTTGACATATTGTGCACAGCTTGGTGAACATGACATATGTAGATAAGTATGTAGCTCGTTCATTTTTGGTCTCATCTTGGCTCCACAGAAAACGTTGTGCATGCTGATCCTGGCGTTTTATGAAAACTTGATGATACATCTCACGAATATCACCACAAATCGCTATTCGTTTTTCTCTAAACCTATGTAAGACGCCTAGCATTGAACTCAGCTGGTCAGGACCCTTAAGTAAAACAGAATTTGATGATATTCCGTTTATTTTGGCGGGAGCGTTCCACACGATCCTTTTTTTTTCTGGTTTGTTCGGATTAATGACTGGAAATATTGGCAAATACCAAGTCCGGGGATAAATTTGATGTAACTCGGCTTTCGTCAACTTTCTTATGTATCCTTTGGACATATAACCGGACTGAAGATTTTTTCTCAACTCGATGTCTCTACTTCATTTCTTTTGGAGGCAGTGAAAATGTCGAATAGCCGTAGGAAGGCTGTTTGGAATTGCTACCTGATCATACTTCCACAGCAATGATGTTTCAAAGGGGTCACCTTTACGGATTCTAGTATCTGAGAGGTTCGTTGGTCTTTCTTCGACTTTATCGCCAATCCAGCGAGAAATATTCTTTCATTTATCCTTGAAGTTCGTTATCGTTTACCTGATTACTTTCGCAGTGGTGTAAGCTGTGGAACACGTGAGCACTCGTCTCTGGCATATGTTGATTTTGAAATCGCTATGGGCCAAATATAGTCCAACTCAAGCGAGTTTTTGCGACAATGGGCTCTTTGGTGGAATCTTCTCTAGACTTTAGTACCATGCCCACTTTCCAACTGTCTAGGTCAATCAAAATTCTCGGAGCTGCATTTTTATATGACTGAATTGGAAGCCCTTTCATGTACGAGCAGTGGCAAATTAAGTGACTTTACTGTTCGCATGTCAGAGACAACGTATTTCTTGTTGGTGGTACTCACCCCTGATATAGATATCGAGACAACCTTTAAGTTCTTTTCTAGTCAATGCGTCCCGCCTGTCCATTTTAAGTAGAGTGGATCCGGATGACCGTTGAGTCCCAGTTCTTCAGCAAGCGAATCGTCCATCAGGGATAACGAAGATCCTTTGTCAAAGAAGGCTTCCGTTTTCACTTGGGCACGTCTTCCATGGATGACTATTGGAAGTATTTGAAATAAGACTGACGTCAGGTTGTTGCAGTGTGTGTTGCATTGAGCCACTGAAGTTTCTCCTATATTTGGGTTATGGAGCAAGCGATGATGTTTAAATGTGCATCCACTTACACCACATTGTGAACTAACTTTATACCTAAACCGCAGGTGAGAACAAAGACAGGTGCGACATTGGTTGTGTTGCTTTACGGCATTCCATCTTTCGTTTATGCTCAGTTTGGTAAAGTTTGGAAAATTTTCAATTTTATTGCAGTTTCGTTTACAGATGCAGCATTGTTTCTTCATTTTAGGAAGTTCTTCATCATGTAAGTTGAAGTGGCTTCTTTCTAGTGCGATATGCTTCGCTCCTTTAGTAGAGTACGACGTGGTGACAGTAATGCTATTTATGGTGTTTGCCAGTTGCATTAGCCATTTGCTAAATGTCGCCAAGTTAACGTCAGTAATGTTGTATTTAAATGTTTCTCAATTCAATTTGATTGCTGCTGGAAGCTTCTCTGTAAGTTCTTGAAGCAGGATCGGGTTGTTTAGATAGGCAAAGATGACACATGCTTCCATTGTTGAGCACACTATTGTCTGTACTCTATCTGCTCACAGGTTGGGCTCGGCTCGTACCTTATTTGAAAAAGACTGCACAATTTGTTCTAAGCGTCTATACATCATTTTGAGTGTCTCTATTAAGTTGGTCACATTTTTTTTGAAGTAGTAACCTGCTTCGTACAGCTTCCAAAGGCCTTCCCTTCTAGCACTTTTGTAGCCGTATCAGATTTTCTACTTCGGTTAAACCACACGCTGAGGTAGATCCTTCGAAGCTACTAATGAAGATTGGCCAATCATCCGGTCGGCCACTTAAGACTGGCAACTAACTTGGTGGAGTCTGTCTTGCAGCTAAGTGTTGAGAAGAAAGTATTGGTGCTTGGCAATCGTATGTATGATGATTTTTCAACTTCATCTCTTCAGTTCATTTGTTAAATCAAAAATGAACTTATTTTTTTTTAAATACATTTTTTTAAAACTATTTAAATTAATGTTTTTTGAAACACTATTTACGGCACACTTTTTCGACTTTGTTGGAGTATAAACAAAAGGACCGCAAAAGTCCGCCCAAAACAGAAAACAGAAATTTAATGCCTTTATATTTCTAAATATATACTGAAAAATTCAGGTGCGGGAGCTTGCATCCCTTTGTGCTAGAGAGATTTGATTTGAAGAGGTCAGCCAATTTTAATTTTTTTTCTTCTCGCTTTCATTGAAGAAGTACAATAAAACACAGTTTCATTTTTCTTGTAATGAGTAATTAACTTTGTATATTGGTAGGGTGGAGCGAAAACGGCGGAAAAAAATTGTTTTTGCTAATTTTGTTTTCCCTGTGTTATTAATTGTTGACGCTATAGTAGCACATCATCTGTGCAAAAAATCAGGAACCTATGACTTTATCTTCAGGTGGCGCGTTGACGTTCAAAAAATCCCAATTTTTTTTACTCACTTGTACCCACAATTCAAAAGTAGTGTGTTAATTTCGCTTTTTGTCTTACATTTATTACTATTTACCGAAATGTCTAACTATATTAGCTTGTACAACAAACAAGTAAAATAAGCTCCGATAATAAGTGCTTTTGTTGCTAACTAAAAGCATTAAAATGCCTAAAACACGGAAAGATTTGCGTTGCCCTGTGTTTGGTGAACCACAAAAACTAATTAATAACATGTTGCCAACGTATTTTAATGTAACTAAATATTATTTGTGGGTAAGAAACCATTTGATTGAATTAAATAATGGAAAAGATCCTGCAATCAAGGACGTATGTGAAATAGTTTCTAGTGACATCGAGAAAATGTGGAACAAAGCATCAATTCCTACGATCAGTCATCAACAAGTTATCGCAAGGTTGATTTCATATTACAAAAAGTACAAGAGTATGAAGAAATTACGCAGTGAAACTGAAAAGCAAGAGTTTTACGACGATTCTTTGAAATTATTTGATATAGCGACATGTAAATGTATTTCAAGAGAAGTGTGCAAATGTGTGATCAAAATACCTATTGCAGAAGAAGACTTTTTAAAAGACCAACGAAAGGATCGTCAAATGTATATTGGATCTGTGGATCAGGTGAAAACCAACTCTTTATATCGTAGAGAACTTAGGAAGCGAAAGTACGAAGAATTTCTAAACACTAAGGCAAATACACCAAGCACTTCTACTTCTGCCCCAGTTGTGGAATATTCTTCTGACAGTTCCTCTACCGAAACATCGGAAACTGACCTAGTGCATGAGCTTTGCCTTCTCAAACCCTGTAGACGACCTAAGAAACAAAAAGAAACGCAACAGATGATAAATAAGCTACAAAATCTAGCAACAGCTTGTGATAGAACTGGGGTTTCTGATCGATCGGCAGCATTTATAGTAAACGCCGCAATGCTTGATTTAAATGTAATCAGTATTAACAACTCGTCAAAAGTAATAGATAGAAGTAAATAACGTCGAGAACGACGAAAAGTACGCCAAGATTCGCAACGTGCTGTTGGTGAAAAAAATGTAAAGATAAGACTTTAGTCCTGACTAAGACTGAAAATAGGTCACATCGGAAGACTATCACTGAAGAACATATCTCATTAATATCTGAGCCAAATTCTGAGTACATCGGACATCTTTCAATTGATTCAGGGAAAGCAATCACGATTGAGAAGAGTATAGTTGAGTTTTTAGAAAAAAGTTTTGAATTTTGTACATCTTTGGTAGCAATTGGATGTGATGGTACCGCTGTAAATACAGGACATAAAAACGGCGTCATTGTATGATTGGAAAAACATCTTAACCGACCTTTACAATGGTTTGTGTGCTTACTACATGCAAATGAATTACCACTTCGTCATCTGTTCGTCAGTCTCGATGGTACCACAACAGGTCCTAATAGTTTTTCGGGAAGTATTGGAAATATGCTTGAAAAGTGCCTAGACTTTAAAGTGGTGGCTTTTGAAGTCATAACCACAGAATTGGCGAATGTGAATGCCGACTTGTTGAGCACAGATCAAAAATATCTGTATCAAATGTGCTCAGCTATTTCTCAAGGCACAATCTTGCCTGGTTTAGCTAGCAAAGATCCAGGGAAGCTAGCACATTCTCGATGGTTGACTTGTGCATACAGGATTCTTGGATTATATGTAGAAACAGCGACACCATCGGTCAATCTCAAAGAACTGGTAATTTTCATTATGAAAGTGTACGCACCAACGTGGTTCGATATCAAGACTAAGCCTTCGTGTAAACATGGTCCCATCCATGTTTTTAACATGCTAAGAAGATCTTTGTACATGCGGGATGATCTGAAGAGCGTCGTCTTAAAAACAATTCAAAGAAATTCATTCTTTGTACATCCAGAAAATTTGTTGTTAGCTATGTTACAAGACGATGAGCCACACATTAGGGAACTAGCTCTGCGAAGAATAGTAAAGGTAAGAAAACAGAACCAAGGTAAAAAATTACGCGAGTTTCAGCTTCCTGAGCTTCAAATCGGGGCATCTCATTATTATGAATTAATTGATTGGTCGAAAGAAAAAATTACCGAACCACCAATGACAATGAAATGCAGTGACGCAGAAATTTCTTCAGGATTTGCTGTATTTCCAGAAGTTCCCTTGCCACACTCAGGCAGTAGAACGGTGTGTTAAGCTTGTAACAGAGGCTGCTTTATCTGTTTGTGGTTCAGAAGCAAGAGATGGTTACATAAGAACCAAGATTAGAGCTAGGCAAGACTTACCACTTTTTGAGACAAAATCTCAATATTTTCGCCAAAAAGAAGGTCCAGAAATTCCTGATAGCGACATTTAAATCTACTTATGAATGTACTGTACTATTTTGATGTTTAATGCTTTAATTTATTAAAAAAATTCAAATACAAAACGTTTATTTTGTTATTTTATTTACATCTATCGGCAACTCATTTCTTTTTTGACTGTTAAAACTTCAAGTCTAGTGCGCCACCTGAAGATATTGACGTAGCGAGCTGAAATTTTGCATTTATGTATCGTAGGCCATGTATCAACGATTGGTGATACAGGATAAAAAAAGGAAAAACAATTTTTTCGCTCCACCCTTATATATGGTGAATATCTCGCCTAAGTTCGTAGATGGGCCTGATCGGTTGAGAGGGGAGCGTGTCACGCTCTTGTTTACTTTTCAAAATTACGCATTGATAAGCTTTTTGTATCTAAATATTTTTTTTAGAAAATGTTTGCGGCATTTTGAGTCCGCCATCTTCAAATTGCTCCGATTTCGTTGAAATTGAAAATGTCTACTCGTTTATGGGTATTTATTATAAATTCGGTTTTGGGTCCGTCATTTCGGATTGCCTTAATATTATTTAAAAGTTGCATACAAAAGAAATCCATCTATCTCTTGCATCAAACTGAAATGAAAATGCGGCAGGGAACCAGTCTCTTTACTTCCCACCTTTAGAGAGGAAGTATTCGAATCCGTCAAAAAATTGAGTCACAATTGAGTTGGATTTTCATATAGCGATGAACTGGATATAACAATATATTTTCAAAGTCCCAGCAAAACTCCGTTTCACTCAGAGTAATTTGCAATCGGTTACAACGATGGCGGATATAACGATGGAATCGGTTATAACGATGAAAATATTCAAGATTTAAGTGTAAAAACTGTTTATAACGATGGAAAAAAATGTGTTCTTACATTTCTACGAGTTGATATTTTCATTCTGCTTCTACCATGAACGAGGATATAGACAATTGTTTATTTTTCTTTAGCGACTGCAGTGACTGGTCTGTGCATGTTCTTACATGTCTTCACCTATTGCTAAAGGTAATTTCATCACATGCCCTGTTCGATTTCCATATCAAGCATTGGACAACTCTCTTAGAAAAATGTTTTGCTCAGCCAAATGTACAAAAATCACAAATTAGTGATTTCTTTCCTCGACGATTTCCTTAAGCATTTAATACGATTTTTTAAAGTTTTCCTTTTTTAAATTTTATTTTCATTGTATCGGATACAACAATGAATCGGTTATAACGATGAAATTCTACGGTCCCTTCGACATCGTTATAACCGATTTTCACTGTACTGTCATGCAGAAATCTGTACATACATATATTACAATTGAATTAACAGAACTTGATAAGGGACCCCGAATATACAAATTTCTTCAGTTTATTTTCATTTTTTGTTTTTTTATTTATTGATTATATTCATATTTAGTGCTATTTATTTTGTGCCTTTCTTTCTAGAAAGATGAAGAAGGATGGTCGGTTGGATCTTAAGCTGAGGATGCGAAAAAGTAAAACACAATCTGCATTATTCCTTTTAAAAATATTAGTTTTGCATGTAAGTATATGTGTATTTATATTTATGAAAATACTCGTACAAAACAACAAACAAACAAATTTTAAAATAAATTGTAACAAAAAGTCAACAAAATATTTTTCTGTACTTCTAAAAGAATTTCAATGACTATCAAATCGTTTTTATTTTTATATATGGGAAATATTCAAAATTGCAAAGAATAGCGAAGACGCTACTAGGCTCTACATCTATTTTTACATTTAAAGCAATAAGTCCCGACTGACTCATCATCCCCGAGCCTAAACGGCTAATGTAAGAAACTTGGAATTTAGACAGTTGTTTCCTTTTGTGACGTAGTCATCAACAATTTTTTTAATTTTTTCAAATTTTACCTCCAAAAGGGGAAATACAGACAGGGTTTCAAGTTTTTATGGAAAAGAAAATTTAAATTGAAATTTGGCACATAGATTCTGCAATAAAAATAAAGAAACACGTTTTTCAAAATTTTAAACACGGACCAAGATACAGAGTGTGAAAGTTTGCAGCTTTATAGTATGGGCAACCGGCTACTGTTACCGTAGCCAGCGGCATATCGATTCGTGTTAAAGTTTGAAAATAAAAGAATAAGTCCTGACCGACTTACTCATCACCTCCAGGCCTAAACGGCTAATGCTAGAATCTTGAAATTTAGACAGTTGTTCCTTTTGCGGTGTAGGTAACCACTATGAAAGAATTTTTACTCCAGAAGGGGAGATACAGGGTGTTCAAGTTTGTATGAAAGCAAAAATTTAAATTAGAATTAAGAATTGAAATTTGGTAGGTAAATTCTACAATAAAAATAAAGAAACACGTGTTTCAAAATTATATCCACGGGCCAAGATACAGAGTGTTAAAGTTTGCAGATTTATAGTTTGCGCAACCGTAGTCATCGACACATTCGGTTCGTGATCGTGTGTTGTTATTGTTATGCCGAGTTGCGCAAGGGTAGTTTTTTCGTTTATTTTTCTTTAATCGTATTCTTGCTTCTATGGATACACTACATAGTTTATTTGGTAACGGTACTAGTGGTCGGCCTCTCTCTAGTGATCGGCCATTTTAACCCTTTTCTTCATGTAATATAAATACCGTTAGGAATTTTCTTAATGTGAAGATGCAGGTACAAGGAGATACGTCCTATTTATTATTCGCTTAATACAAGCATGACACAAAAATCTTAAAATCTAAATCCTAATTCTTAGGCGGAACTCTAAGAGTAACATGGTAAAACTAATCGATAAACTACGAACTAAATTACAAGACAAATGGTTAAAAACTAAAGTCTAGACTATATGCTAAGGGTTACAGATAGTCAAGAGGTTGGAACTTAAGTCTAAACTACGAGCAATGAACAGGAAGGGGAGATGTGAGAGAGAGAGAGAGGAAGAGAGTGTGATTGGTTAGGAAGGTAACATCTACCCTCAAATTTGATATTATTACGCAAATACTGCAGCTGGTAGATACACATCAGTCAGTGCGCATTTGCGAAAGTTTAAGAACGTGGTAATTGCTTGTTTTTTTTAGTAGTGTGTATTTACAAATGTGTTGATTTATGTTATAATTTGTTTGGAAGATAACATTTAAATGAGTTTTGCAAAGATTACAAAACATTAATATCGGTGTAAATAATGGGGTGGCCGACTACTAGCCCCCAATTTAATGCAAATTTCAGTCCTCGGCCTGGGATAGCCGAGCACTAAAGAAATGCACTAGAGCTCAAATTGATCTTTTGACGTACAATATTAAAAGTTTATTAATGAATTGCTCTGATTTCACCGTAAAGCAAACAAATGTTTGAGAAGTTTTAGTGCTCGGCCAGGTACTAAAGTTGTCGGCGCACTGCCGGCCGATTATTGAAATTACGAAGCTAGTGCTCGCCCGCTGAAGCTTATTGCGATTGGTATTGGCCTATTTGTCTTATTTACTTCGATTTCAAATAAATAAATAATATAATTACACATAAATAATATAACTATAAGTAAATAAATAAATAATTAAATAAATAAATTAGTTAAAATAGATAAAAAAGTAAATTAGCTCAAGTAAATAATAAATAACAAAAGAGGTTGTTTAACAAATAACGTTATATAAATAAATCACAAAAACATAAAATTATTTGAATTTAACAAATAACAAAACAACGTTGGATAAATGTTATGTTATCCTATATAATTCATTTATAAGGGGATTTTCAGCAAAACTACAGCGTTCTTGAAATTTTAACTTAAGTGCTTGTATCCTATTTAAGATCAATTCAAAATTTGCTTTACAGTGGACATCTAAGGTTGAATGATGCCATGGCAAATTCAACATCATTTTTAGTCTCTTGTTTTGAGAAACTTGCAATTTTCTTATATGGCACTTCGAACAGTTACCCCATACTTGACATCCATATAACAATATAGCCTGGAAAATTACCTTATGGATGATGATCATTTTATTTGCTGTTGAGAGCAATGATTTCCTATTTATTGAAGGATATAACATTTTGATTGCAATTGCTACCTTTTTGATTGTCCTGTTGATATGTTCATTGAAAGTTAGTTTTGTGTCCAGATATATTCCTAGATATCGTATGGATGGCTCCCAATTTATTAGTGATCCATGAAACTGCAATTGGTTACTGGGAAGAAAGCAGGGCTTTCTTTTTCTTGTGAAAAAGATGGCCTGCATTTTTTCCTCATTTAATTTGATTTTCCATTTGTTAAATATTTTTTCAATATTTTGATCGCATTTGTAAGATTCCTCTCAATATTGAGAGCGAATGCATGAGAAGAAAATATGGCAGTATCATCTGCAAAAATTGCAGTATGACAATCAGATAAATTTGGGAAATCTGATGTATACAGATTGTATAAAATTGGGCCAAGAACTGAACCTTGTGGCACACCTGAATGGAAAATTATTAAATCAGAGACACCACTATTGACTTATTGCAGGCCTAGAATTACTTTTTTCTTTATTTTAAAAACGAAATCCTGTACTTGCTTCAAGCGAAGCTGAAGGAATAAGCAAAGCCAGAGCAAATATTTCTGAGGAATCTATACAAAGGTGGTTCTCGGAGCTCACAGAGTATCTGAAGCATACAGGACATGAAGATATGATGCAAGATCCGTCTCGGATACTAAATGGGGATGAAACTAGCTTTTGTCTTTGTCCAAAAACAGGCAAAGTTAACAAAATTCAACAACAGCCTCGAAAGCTAAACAAATCTGCAAGAATTGTTTTGAAGAACTTATAAGTGATATTAAGGATGATGATCTGAAAAATATAGGTTGTGATTCTTGTCCTTCGTGGTTCCACCTCAAATGTACTTCCTTGAAAGAACTGTTAGTTATGCAGAAGCATCAAACTCAGATTTTATCTGCCAGTATTGTGCAATTTAAATTATTTTTTATTTAAAATGTAACTATAAATACACCTACGCTCTATGCGGACATTTTTGAAGTTCCTTTTTTCTTTAACTATGTATTTGTTATTATTATTTTTTTTAAACATTGTTAATCTCTTATTATTTTGTTATTTTGTTTTTATTTTGTAAACATTGTTAATCTCTTAAGCTATTCAATAACTATTTTTTGATTTGATACTAACTTAGTCTTTCAACAAACTGGTGCCAACTTAGTGTTTTTTATGATTTTTTTTTTATTCTATGCTATTAAAAATAATAAAATATTATTTATTAAATGTTTTGCTTTCAAATAAACCCTTAAATGATCATTGAATATGTTCTTTTTCATTAATTGATTGGACCTAGCCAACCACTAGAACTTTTATGGCCGACCACTAAAATTTGGCGCCCACTAGCGCAATATGACTTTTTTCCTTTATTTGGTAGTTTCTAGAAAACAGTGAGGGTTTAATTAAAAATTCTCTTTTTTATCTATTAATATTTGTTTCGACATTCAATTTTTTTAAACGTTTTCCATCAAATACTTTAGTAACTGGAGAAGAGCAAAGTGAAAAAAAAGTTAGGTGGCCGACGACGTCTAGAGCCTACTATGCATTCGCAGTTTATGGTAATTCGACGGGGAGCGGGTGGGTACGATGATTTGGTAAGATGGATCTTTAAGTATCTGCGAAACTTCTGAACTGATTTCAAAAATTCAATATTGGAATGGTGGCACTGTTTACTAAGGACGGACGAGTAAGTCCTGACTCTCTCATCATCGCCGAGCCTAAACGGCTAACGCTAGAAAGTTGAAATTTGGATAGTAGTTTCCTTTTGTGGCGTAGAGAAAAACGGTGGAGGCACGTTTTTTTTTAATTTTTGCTCCTAGGGGGAGATACAGGGTGTTCCAGTTTGTATGGAAACATTTTTTTAATTGGAATTAAGAATTCAAATTTGGTAGGTAAATTTTACAACAAAAATAAAGAAACACGTGTTTCACCATTTTTTAAAATTATAATTAGTTCTCATTTATATTTCTTTGGTCGTATTCTTGCTTATATGGATACACTTCGTAGATTATTTACAATGCATTTGCAGTTCACAGTAATTCGACGGGGGATGGGTGTGTACGATGATTTGGTTGGATGAATCTTTCACTGTCTATGGAACTACTGAACCGATTTCAATATTGAAATGGTGACACTTTTTGCTATCTTTTACCTTTGAAAGTTCAATAGGAATAGACGATTTATAACGATTAAAACAAACGTCAAAAACAAGCATTTTTTACTATAGGAGGGGGGGGTCTATCTCGCCCCGTTTAGGAGGTAGGGGCAATTTTAAAAGAAAAAAAATTAACTAAAATGAAAAGAAAATTACTAAAAAAACAACGGCAACACTAACAATGAAGAACTATACCGATTTTGAAAGCCAGAAACCTTTTCTTTAATCCTAAATTTAAATTAAATTATTTATGTCAATAGTTTTTGAAAAGTTCGCATGCAAACTCAAAATTTTCATAAAAAAAAAGTTTAGACCAATTTTTTCCGAAAAATGCCGCATGTGAAAAGAGAGTTTAAATCCCTTAATCCCGCGAGAGGGCCACCCGGGTACTGTTAATTAAGAAAACTGTTAATATAGGCACCTGCCAGATGTTTAATCTATTATTCATTCACATACCTCAAAGGAAGACCACCTAAATGCCAAAAAACAAAACAAAAATAGTAATTTTCAATTTTCTCAAAAACTAGAAGACATAAAACTATTCGGTTTTTTGTGTTCGATTCAGAGCTGATATAAGCATTGACCACTGACCATTGACAAAAAGCCATTTTAGCATTCTATTTCACAATTTTGAAAAAATTCGGTCTAAACTTTTTTTTTCCATTTTTTTTATCAAAATTTTGAGTTTGGGAATTTTTCAAAAACTATTGACATAAATAGCTTAATTTAAATTTAGGATTAAAGAACAGGTTTCAAAATCGGTATAGTACTTCATTGTAAGTGTTGCCGTAGTTTTTTAATAATTATCTTTTCATTTTAAGTAATTTTTTTCGAAATGAAAATTCCAACTTTTTTTTCGTATGCAAACCTGACATGTTGTTATGTCTTTGTCGTTAAAAACGTTTAGTCTTTAAAACGACTACGAAATCGTAGTAAACGGATTTCACAGTATTGTCCTTTGTACATTTTGCTTGGATCGTTTCTTAAGTTTCAGTTTTTTTTAAAGAATTACTGAATTTAGTTCGTACAAAAACTGAAGATAAAAAACAGTCAATCTCAACACCGACCACCGACTGCAGTTAAGCGTTCGGCAAAATTTCGCATAGCATAATTCTCCTTAAACTCAAAGCTCTTGGTCTTCCTCCGTGGCTCATTATGTGGATCAAATCCTACATGATAAATCGCCAGTACAAAGTCCTTTTTCGATCTTCCATGTCCAATCCTATTAAAGCCACCTTAGGAGTCCCGCAAGGCAGCCATTTTGAACCAATGATATTTATCCTGTCAATGAATGATGTTGACTGTATCATCAAAGATTCTTTCATATCGGTCTACGCTGACGATATGAAAATCTCCAAGCACATATCATGCCTTGCTAGCTCTCACCTGCTCCAAAATGACTTAAATAAATTCTCAGTGTGGTGCCATACAATTTTCTTGCAGCTCTACGTGACTAAATGCCAAACAATCACATACTCTCGCAAGTGTCTCCCACCACCTCCCAGATCCTACTTTACAACGAACCTGTTCCCATCGTCACATCTTTACGCGATCAAGGCGTTATCTGTGATAGGAAACTCAATTTCCGTGCCCACATAAATAACATCATTAGTAGAGCCAACTCTGCACTTGGCTTTGTGAAACGTCACTAAATCCCTTTACATCACCTTCGTAAGGCTTCTCCTTGAACATGCCAACCAAGTATGGTCCCCATATTACGAAATCCATACTCTTCGAATCGAAGCTGTCCAGCCAAGGTTCATTCGGTTTGCCTTACGCGACCTTCCTTGGGTCGACACTTTCAATTTCCTCTTCGTTCCTCTCATACATACATGTATGTATACCTAATTCTTTCCCCTTTATCTACTTTCTTTTCTTTTCTCTCTGTTATTATTATTATTATTATTAATCTCTAATTTATCTTAAAACTCTTGTTTGTTTTTTACTTTTTGTTATTCTTATTTCTCTTCTTTGTATACTCAGTACTATAAAAGATTATATCTTAATGTACAGTCCGATAAACGAAAAAAAATAATTTGAAATCGAAAAAATAAATTGAAATTGAAATTGAGCTTACCGCCCTATGTAAATCGTTTGAGGCTGATCAACTTAGAGTCCCTCGAAAAACATCGTTATGTTGTCGATATACTCTTTATTCATCAGTTGATCTCGTTCAACACCAATCCGCGTAACCTCTGGTCCGTACCCCTCTTTCACCTTGTTTCCCACCGCACCAACTATGGTTTTCACGAACCAATTTCCAGAATGCTACGTAAGGCTAACGGCATGCATTATAATTTTAATTGCCAATATATTAATTCCTCTCTGAGAAACTCCCCCCACAGTCCCCCTTCCCCCAATTAACCATTTTTCGACTCGCTCGCAAACTTCCTCTACCTTCTCTCTATAGTTTAAGTTTTTAACTCTTACTTTATGAGTCCAAATAAAGAAATAATCAAATCAGTTAGCTTCCTCCTCCCCACTTTCTTATTATGGTTAGGTTAGGTTAGGTTATCGACCAGCAAATTTGGCACTTTTCTTAAGTGAGGGTGAAAATCGACCTACCTGGTAAAATATGAGTTTCGATAGTTTTGTTCAATATCTTATCGACCTGTTTTTAGACAAAAAAAGAAAAATTCCGGAAAGATAGGAAAAGTACCGCAGTGGAATATCCTCCCATGAACAATAGCTGTTCCATGTATGTTTTATAAAAAAAATTTTATGACACAATTCACGATCTTTCGTCATGGACTAGGTGGGCAAGGATATAGACCAATAGTACTATGCGATATACAAAAATGCATTATAACTTTATTTCGGTTTACAATCGGATCAAATTTGGTAGCCATGACTTTTTCCGCTATTTCAGCTTCATTTCTTTGTTCAGCTTACTATATTATTGAGAACGTGACTTTGCATTTGTGGGCTTTATTTTTTGTATTTTCTGTGTTTATTCGCAAAAATGTTCCGCAAAAAATATTTGAGGCAATGCGAAGTTGAAGAATTAATGAACGAGAGCAGCGATGAAGATGAAATTGCAACCCGAATTCGAAATGCGGATAATGTTGATTTGGTTTTGATGCCGCCACCGAATGTCGACGATGTGAGCGATGTCGAAGGAATCGACGAACATATGCAGGTGTTGAATGATCCAAGTGCGTTTGTGCCTTCAGATGTGGCATGTGAAATCGAAGTACAATGCGAATTCAAGGAGGACAATGTCAACAAGCCTGCCCGCGCCGACGATGAAGAAATTCCAACGTATGAAGAAGGACCTGGTCCGAATAAAAAAATGAAGCCAGATAAGAACACGGTGAAGTGGTCGAAGATGAAGAAAATCGCATTTTCTCGGCAGCCAGTCGATATCGAGAGAGAGAAAGTCACGGCGATGTACGAACAATGTGGTTGGTTTATTTTTTTGTTTTTCTCATCCATGCTTTTATTAAGTCAGTTTTAATTATTCTGTCGCAGGTCAACTCACGCCAATTGAATTATTCGATTCGTTCATCGACGACGAAGTGGCGTGTACCATCATTTATGCGAAAACCGATTGCAATGACACTACATTTACAACTGATATTGCAGAGATTCGTCGGTTCCTCGAAATTTTGTTCGCCACCGGATACAATACCCGTCCGAAAGTGTACAACTATTGGTCATCGAACATAACCTTGCAATGTCCATTGGTTCGTGCCACGATGCCTCGCGATCGCTTCCTCCGCCTAAAACGTCATTTGCACGTGTGCAAAAATCGCAAATTGGACATCAACAACAAATTTACAAAAGTGACTCCCCTCAACAATTTGCTGAATAAGAAATGTATGCAGTTTGGTGTGCTTACGTTCAATCTATCAATTGATGAGCATACTCGGTCGTCATTCGTGCAAAATGTTCATCAAGGAAAAGCCGATTCGCTTTGGATTTAAATATTGGAATTTGTGCTTGTCGGACGGGTATTTGTACGGCCGGCGGTGTCACTGCGTTTGTAGATTCAGAATATGCGGACTGCGGATTGGGTGAAACCGTCATTCTGAAGTTGATGAGCAATGTGGCGAATCCATTGCAACATTGCGTTGCATTCGACAATTTCTTCACATCGCATAAATTGATGTGTCGCCTGTCTTCGCTCCATTATTTCGCCACCGGTACTATAAGCTCGATGGCTCGATGGAACGACAACTCTGTCGTCACAGTCGCATCCAACCACGAAGCGATCGAGCCAATGCAAGGAGTAAAGCATTCGGAACGAAAAAATCGAATAATGACCACCGTGGAAATGCCTTAAATTCTATTCGACAATGCTATGAACAATTATCGCATCCGCGTTCGTGACAAGAAATGGTACTGGCCTTTGTTGACCAATACATTCGATGCAGCAATGGTAAAGGCATGGAAAATTCATTGTCTGACACGAAGAACACATAAATCAAGACACGAAAAAGAAAAAATGTGTCATCATGAGCCAACTTGACTTCCGTGTTTAAGTAACCGAATGCTTGCTGCGCCAAGCGAGAAGTGGAACTCAGAAGACTCCGAATGCCGCCAAAATAAACGAAAAGGTCGCGTTAAACGATATTCGCAGCGATAGAACCGACCATGGAATCATTCACAGCGCGAAGAAATTTATTGTCGTGTATGCCACAAACATGCCTCATTCAATCGCAGCAAATGCGATGTTGCGTTACACACAAAATGTTTCAATTCATTCCACAGCGTGTTAAACAAAGAAACTCCATGACCATATTTATATATTTATTCTATAATCTAATCTAGTTATCTAATAAAATATTACAAAACTTATTTCTGAATTTTGGGTTCACTTTTGCATTTTAGGTGGATTTCGAAGAAATACTATCTATTGCAGAGGTCCTCATGACGCAACTTTCAAAAAATTTGAATGCAACTTTTCAAGACCTCTATAGTAAACACCAAAACCATTGTCCGTTCAAATCTTTATATATATATATCCGCACGATAGGGGCCACAATTCTTAACCGAATTGAATGAAACTTTGTACACATGTTGATATGGTGAATGGCAAGGACGAGTTCGTAGATGGGCGAGATCGGTTGAGAGGGGGCATGTCACGCCCATTTATGCAATACAACGAAATCTTGTCCGCACGATAGGGGCCACAGTTCTTAACCAATTTTTTTTAATTTTGTACACATGTTGATATGATGAGCAGCTCGGACGAGTTCGTAGATGGGCGAGATCGGTTGAGAGGGGGGCGTGTCACGCCCATTTATGCAATACAACGAAATCTTGTCCGCACGACAGGAGCCGCAGCTCTTAACCGAATTGACTGATACTTTGTACACATGTTGATATGGTGAATAGCTCGGCTGAGTTCGTAGATGGGCGTAATCGGTTGGGAGGGGGGCGTGTCACCCCTCTTTAAATTTTTCAAATTCCGCATTAATACTTGTTGCATTTTCATTTTTAATAGTATAGAAATGGTAATAGTAAAAGCATATTTTTGGAAAAAAATTCCAGCCATTTTGAATCCGCCATCTTGAAATTCTTCAAAATTGCTCCAATTTCGTTGAAGTGGAAAATGTATACTCGTTTATGGGTACTTGTTATAATTTCGCCATATTGGATAACTTTAATATTACTTAAAAGTTGCATAGAAAGGAAATCCACCTATCTCTTGCGGCTGGTGCCGGAAGGTCTTTTTTTGTATATCGTATGGTACTATTGGTCGAGATCTCGACCACCACCTTCACGGTAAACTTTGTTTCAATAATTTCAAATGCACAGGTTTCGAGCCGCTACATATAGGTTAAGCTCATGAATGAAATATAAAAGATTAGGCAGAGAGAATCGGTTCTCTTTTTTGGTGACGTAGTTCGTGTCTCTCAATAAAATTAGTTTTTGTTGTTTTTTTTTATCAAATTATTTGTATTCAATACCAAAATTTTGAAATCTGAAAATTAGTTTTTCCTTACAAAATATGACACAAACTTCAAAATCATAGTTTTCCATTTGAAAAGAGAATAAATGTCACATTCTCTCTCATAGATTGTACCTGACTACGTAGTCCCACGAAAAAAATCAACAAACCGGCGTAATTTCTTTATTTCATTCATGGGTTAAGCTAGTATTAAGCTAATTATAACAAAACTAGCAGTCATCTCGCGGCTTCGCACGAGTTAGATTTTTTTTTATATTTTCACCAGGACAAAATAATACCACGATTCCGTTTAGTAAAAATATTCTTTATTTTCGAGATTCAACTTCCCGCACCAAGTTACAAAAATCAACTCCCCGTTTTTCATTCTTTTTGGTTTCTCTTTACTTCGTACTTCGTAAACAATCAGCACAGTCAACAGCATGAGGCGGATATTTGTCAGCATTGCCGTTGACCTACCTTGCGTCATATCAAAATTACCAAGCAAGCGGTTTTTGCTTCCGCTCGATTTTGAATGCACTTGGGAGTTCAATGGCAAGCTTCGGGTCAATGTATGTAACTCCCCCCCACTTTAAATCAGAAGTCTCCGGCTTCATATTATTGACTATGCTGATATTTTCTTTCTTAGTTTTTCTAGATACAAATAAGAACATAGCTACAGCCAAACCAATTATAATTACTATGAAACCTACATTAGTACCGTACATTATATTTTTATGGTACTGTAGTTCTTTGATTTCTTCTAGGTTTTTCACATTGTTCATAATAATTTAATTAAAACTGATAGGTTTTACAAACATTTCTGTTATATTATTTGATGAATAGTAATATTTATCGGATACAGTAATTTTTTTGTTATAGAATTTGTTTTGCTTTTATTTCTAGTGTACAATTATTAAAATTTATTAGATAGTTTCCAGTTAAGTTTATTATTCTCTTATCACAATTCTGTATACATATTAATTAATCATTAGAAGTATTATTATGACCTGTAAATTTAGGAGGCGTTTTAATATTTAATAAATGAACATTCTTTAATGGAAATTTCCTAAAATATGGTTCGTCTTTATGTCTTACTCTTTTATAATTTTTAATATATCCCCCAGTTCTGCGTTCAAAATATTCTTCTCTGTCCTTATTGATTCTTTGTGTAATTTTATTTTTTTTCTTTCTAATCTTTTCTGCTAATGCTACTTACTGTATCTGCGATATTACTAGCTTGTCTTGGAGTCATTTCAATTGTTGACTGGTACCTGTCATTGTAATTTCCTATAGCTCTCTGTATCTTTTGTTATACTGAAATATCATCGTCTATTGCCTGGATTTTTTCTATTAATGTGGAGTGCAGTCTTTCGACATCCGCATTCCCAGTATGGCTATTGGGTTTTGTCCAATGTATTTCTATTCCTTTTTCTTGTAAATATTGTATAACCTGTTGCGATTTAAACTCATTATCCATGATAAATTTTCTTGGTGTATCAAATGCTGCAAGATAGCCTTCTAAAATACAAATCTTTTTAACCCAGTTTCTATCATTAATAAGATATGCAACGGCAAATTTTGTTAGTTTATCGACCATGGTAACAAAACTTTGTTTTTTATAATGAAAAATATCTACATGTATAATTTCGTTTTTGTTATTTGGTGTTTCGGTTATGTTAAATAATGGTTTAATAGGATTTCTGTCGTACTTTATTCCCTGACATTTTCCACAATTATTAATAATGAGCTGTATGTGTTCCTGCAATTTTGGATAATATATTTTATCTTTCAGCGTTTGATATGTTTCATTGATACCGCTATGTAGTGATTCATTGGTATGATAGAGGGATATTTGTTTGTGGCACTCTTCTTCACTTTCTATTTCTTGTGCTCTTTTTGTTACTTTTCTGAACTTAATTCTTGGATTACCCGAGAAAAGTTCTATAATACATTGCTGTACTTTGTTATATTGCCTATCATCTACTTCTGAATATATCCCTATGTATCCTGAGGTAATATTTCTTTTTAATATTTCTTTAATGGCTATTTCTTCACTTTGTGGATTTATCTGGATGATTTTTCTTCTATGCACTATTTCTATTTCTCTAGTTGGACTATAAGTCAGTATTATCTGCGATTTATATTTATTAACTATTTCATCTTTTATACCTATGTGGTCTTGTAATTGTTCCTCTACTGAATGAATTGTGTCAGACAGGTCCATATTGGATTCACTGCTATTTCTATCATTTATTTTAGGACTATTTTCTAACCTACTAAGACAATCAGCCACCTTATTGTCTTTACCTTTCAGATATTCGATATCAAAATTGTATTCCTGCAATTTTAAGACCCACCTTTGGTTTCTTTGCGAGAATTCCTTCCCTTTATATTTCGAATTTAAATATTTAATTGGTGCATGATCCGTGATTATTTTAAACTTCCTACCATATAAATATGGCCTAAAATAATTTACCGAATAAACTATAGCCAGAAATTCTTTGTCCGTTACACTATAGTTTTTCTCGTGGTTATTCAGCGTTCGTGAAACATAGCATATCGGATGACCGTCTTGCGATAGAACTGCTCCAATTGCATGATCACTAGCATCTGTTGTAACAGTAAATTCTTTTTCATAATTTGGAAATTTCAAAATAGGGTGTGACGATATCAACAGTTTAAGTTTTTCAAAAGCTTCGATAAACTGCGGATCGTCGATATTAATTTTAATATCCTTTTTTAAATATTTTATCAGAGGGTGTGCTACTTTGGCA
Organism: Criorhina ranunculi; assembly: GCA_951813785.1. Taxonomy (NCBI): domain Eukaryota; kingdom Metazoa; phylum Arthropoda; class Insecta; order Diptera; family Syrphidae; genus Criorhina; species Criorhina ranunculi. Next base: position 26,942,949 of record OX638382.1, on the reverse strand, counting down.
TAATTTCGAATAAACTTCCTGTAGAATCCTGTCATCCCTAAAAAACTTTTGAGTTGTTTCTCTGTTTTAGGTAATTCAATACACCTTATGTCTTTTATTTTATCTGGATTGGGTTTCATTCCCTCTTTAGTATGAATATGGCCTAAAAAATTTGTTTCTCTTTTCATAAAGCTGCATTTATCGGGTTGTATTTTCAAGTTATGTTCCGTTAATATTTTGAAAATTATTTCTAATGATTTCAACTGTTCTTCTAGCGTCGTAGAAAAAATTAGAATGTCATCTAGATACACCACACATATAACGTTTATGTAGTCTCGCAGTATTTCATTAATCAGACGTTGAAAAGTTGCTGGAGCATTCTTTAAACCGAATGGCATCCGCAAAAATTCATACAGTCCTGATGGCGTAACAAATGCCGTCTTTTCAATGTCTTTCTCGGCTAACAAAATCTGATAGTATCCTTTCGCCAGGTCTATTGACGAAAAATATTGAGATTTGCCCAACTTGTCCAATATACTATCTATATTGGGAAGTGGGTACTTATCATCAACTGTTACTTGATTAAGTCTCCTATAATCTACTACTATGCGAAACTTTGGTACACCTGAATTATCTTGTTTTTTCGGTATTACTATTATCGGCGAACTGTACCTACTTTTACTTTTCCTGATTATTCCCTGAGCTTCCATTTCTTTCATCTGTTTTCTAACTTCTGTTTCGTGCTGTGGTGGATACCTATACAATCTAGAATTTATCTGCTCATTTGTCGTTGTTTTTATTTCATGTACAATACTAGTAGTGTTTGTAAGTACATCCCCTTCTTTGTAGAACAATCTATTATATTTTTGTAATAATTTCCTTATCCCCCGTTTTTCTTCTTCATTTAGATGGTCCAGCCTTATATTTTCCGGTTCACTCACTTCTAACGTATTAACCTCATTTTGAACAATTTTATGCAAAAAAGGTAGCTTGATATTATTGTTTAGTAATATTTCTTGATTTTCAATATCTATACATGTTACATTCACCCCTATTCTTCAACTCGAATGCCGAGTCGTATTTTCTTTCGTATTAAGAGTCGTATCGAAATTAAATTCCTATTCTTCGACTCGTATGCGATGCATACGTCTTCTTAAAAAAACCAACGTATATCATCGCAGTTATGCAAATGTCAAACCAATAAAACGGAAGAATAAACATTCAGTTCGGGGTGATTTTTGAAGCAGAGTGAAGTTTTTGGTGAATAAAATAAATCAAAAATGAATTAAAAAGATTTTCTTGAATATATATTTATTTCTTGCTGTTCTTTCAAAAGTAGTGACTGTATTTTTGTTTGTTCATTTAGAAATTTCATTCTTTCATCTTCAATAGACATCGATGTTTTGTTCTCTAGTAGAAACCAGCCTTTCAAATTGACTACGATTCGTTATTTTCCTACGATTAAATCACACAAAAATAAAAATTTATATATTTTTAGCAAAAATACATGTATTTTCATATTTTTTTCTTCCATTTTCCTAAACTTTCAATCGAGTCGTAGCCAACTTTGCATGCGAGTGAAATACGAGACAAATACGACCAATAAACGACCAATTGAATCCATCGTAATAGCGAAAAATTCGAGACTTGTATGCGTTGCGGTGCACACGACTCCTGTCAAAATTAACATACGAGTGTGTTCGTAAAATACGACTTCGTAATAACTAAATGCGACTATGGTCGCATCCGACTGTCGTATCCGAGTTGAAGAATTGGGGTGATTTTTATCTATCCAATCCATTCCTAGCAAAAAATCGTATTCTTTTTCTAATTCAATTTTAACCCATTTCATTCTAGCGTTTTCTGGTTGACCAAACTCAAGTGGACATTTAGATTTTACATATTCCATACCTTTTTTAACCTGACCTTCTATTGTATTTAATCCTATTTGACCTCCTATTCTTTCATACATTTTATTTGCTACTCTACTTGAATTTAACAGACTAACGGTAGATCCTGTATCTATCATGGCAACATATTTCTTTTCATTAAACGTAAGAACAATGAAAATTTTATTTTTTTCCAAGGCTAGTTTATAAAAAACTCATTTTCGGATAACTCGTTAATTTCGTTTCTACTTACGGCGTCAACATCCATTTGTTGTCTTGAATTATTGCTATTCACTTGCTGATTTCTGGATTGCTGACTTCCATAGTTATCATTGAAATTAGGGCGAATATGTCTCGAATTATTATTGTAATTGAAATTAGGTCGAGATTGTGTCGAATTATTGTTGCTACTAAAATTAGGTCGAGTTTGTCTCGAATTATTGTTGTTAAAATTTTGGTTGTGATAGTTATGCTGATAGTTAATTTGGTTACTTCTTTGTGGTTGAACATTACTGGGTATTTGGGTTACAATTTGTCTCTTATCTTTGATATATTTTAAATTAAACTGATCTTAACTGATATATTTATTTAAAATGGGTCGTATTTCTGCTAATGTAAATTTTTCGAATAATTCGGCTGCTAGAGCCCCTGCTGCTATTTCTTTTATCTTAGGGATTAAAAAACTACTTAAGTTATTCACTATTAAAGTCTGATAATCTGTGAATAAAGCACATTCAGCTATATCATTAACTATTACTCTAACTTTATCGCATAGTTCAGCTATCGAACTTACTTTTAATCTGCTGATGTCCTGCATTATCTGTCCTTGGTCCCTCGTTGCCTTATAATGAAGTTTTAGATTCTGCTTACACTCCATCCAGGTCATTGGCGGCGAAGTCTCCAGATAGTTCTTGGCTGGTCCTATGATTTTCTCGTTGTAGATGACGGTGTACACATCTTGGAGTTCGTGTCCTTGGTATTCCGTTAAAGCTCTGTCCACCGATGATATGCATGCTGGCAGAGTCCCAGATGTTCCATCAAACATCGGCAGGTACCAAAGTTCTTTCTCCAGTCTGCTCCTTAGCGTTTGGGGTTGATGTTGCCTATTAACTATTGCCGTCAGTGCAGCAAGGCATTGTTCCATGACGTTTGGATGAGCCATACCTCTAATCTCGTCTATTACTCGGTTACGATGGTCTCTTCTGTCCAGATTGGTGCTCTTGGTTTAGTGTTCGTTTCTGTGTAGTCTTGTAAATTGCACTTTAGAGCTACTTCGTGTCACACTTTTACCGATAGTTTTTTGTTCACTTTTAGATTGTTTTATGGTTTTCAGTGTAGTGTTCGTTTCTACGTTGCCTAATCACTTTGGCTACTTCGTATCACACTTTTACTGATATTTGCCACACTTTTTTTTCGTTGGTTCGTTTCACTAGATTCTAATTCTTCCGAACAGAATCCTACCGACAGTTAGATTTTTTTTATATTTTCACCAGGACAAAATAATACCACGATTCCGTTTAGTAAAAATATTCTTTATTTTCGAGATTCAACTTCCCGCACCAAGTAACAAAAATCAACTCCCCGTTTTTCATTCTTTTTGGTTTCTCTTTACTTCGTACTTCGTAAACAATCAGCAAAGTCAACAGCATGAGGCGGATATTTGTCAGCATTGCCGTTGACCTACCTTGCGTCATATCAAAATTACCAAGCAAGCGGTTTTTGCTTCCGCTCGATTTTGAATGCACTTGGGAGTTCAATGGCAAGCTTCGGGTCAATGTATGTAACTCACGCGTTAAATACCTACAAAAGTTTCTCCAAAGTCGCTAGAAATCGTCTGTCCCTATGGAATTTTCAAAGATAAAAGGTAGCACTGACACTTTTGTGACACTTGCACCATTCCAATATTAAATTTTTGAAATCAGTTCAGAAGTTCCACAGATACTTAAAGATCCATCCAACCAAATCATCGTACAAACCCGTTCCCCGTCGAATTACTACGAACTGCGTATGCATTGTAAATAATTTACGTTATGTAAACTTGTGCAACTCGGCAAAACAAAAACAACACACGATCACGAACTGATGCGCCGATAGCCACGATTGCGTATACTATAAATCTGCAAATTTTAACAGTCTGTATCTTGGCCCGTATTTATAATTCTGAAAAACGGTGAAAGAAGTATTTCTTTATTTTTATTGTAGATTTTATCTACCAAATATCAATTTTTAATTCCAATCTAAATTTTTTTCCATACAAACTCAAACACTCTGTATCTCCTTTTTTGGAGCTAAATTTCGAAAAGGAATTTCATAGTGGATGTCTTCGTCACAAAAGGAAACAACTGCCCATATTTCAACTTGTTAGCATCAGCCAGTCAGTCAGGGCTTAATCTTTTATTTACAAACTTTAACACCCCGTATCTTGGCCCCGGTTGTAGGGAGAAAGTCTGAAAGGACCTTATTCATTTGAGTAATATGTATTTATATTGAGTGAGTGATAGACGTGTTTCAAATTTCTGCAAGTGAGAAAGCTTAAAAACAATAAAAATAACATAATTAAAAACATTGTATCCTTCGGGAGAGAAGTGAAGAACTAAATTGGAATTAGTATCTGAACTATTTTATCTAATAAATGCCGGAGTGCTTTAAGTGCAAATGCTACATCCGTGGTGAATCTGGTATACGATGTGCAGGAGTGTGCGGGAGAATTTGTCACAACTCAGTCAAATGTTGCGGTCTAGATCAGTATACTAGTAATATTCTAGACACGAATGAAATGATTAAATTCACATGTGAGAATTGCATTTTGTATATCCACAACGTAGATATGGTATTGAAGGAAATGCAAGAAGTAATCCAAAAAATGGAATTTATCTCAAAAAATATAAAATGGAATTTGAAGAATCACTAAGAAAAAACGAAACAGAAATAAAAAATTTGCTCGAGGCAATAGAGGCACGGTAGACTGACAGGTTGAGAGCCATGAAAATAGCTCAAGAGACGTGCGAAAGAAGTGTAAAGGAAATTAAAACAATTAGTGAATTTAGCGAATCCATCAAAACACAGAGCGAAAAAATAAATGTTAATGTAAAGAGTTTTGTCAAAAATAATGATAAGGTAATTGAAAATGTGAAAGAAATAAAAACAGATAGGTATATTAAAGGAAATTAAAAATAATGAGATCAGCGCACTGACATATGCAGCTGCAGCAGCAATACAAGTAAAGAAATCGGCGGGGGCAAGGTCGCCACTGAAATTGAAGCCAAAAGCCAAACAAGAAAGTGAAATAACAAAGAGCGAAATTAAGGAGAGCATTAAACCATCATCGTTGAGTGTGGGAGTGAGCGGCGAAATGGAGCTCGCAATTTGCTGCAAAAACAGCAAAGATCGTGACGTTTTGGTAGCTAAAATGAAAGAAAAAATTAGTGAGAAATATGAAATTCAACTCCCTACAATACATAAACCAAAGCTATTGATAACTGGCATGAGTGAAAATATAGAAGGAGAACGAATTATTCGTGCAATAGGAAACCAAAATAATGTAGAATGCACTGATATTAAATGAATTAAGGTCTATAGGTCTTTTAAAAACTCACGGACACTTAACGCATTAATTGAAACTGATGGAAGAGGATTCGAAAACTTAATAAAAGAGTTAAAGACAAATATTGAATGGGAAAGGTGCCCGGTATATGAGAGCTTAAATGTGTTGAGGTGCTATAAATGCTGAGGATGTAACCACACATCAAATCACTGCAAAGAAGTCAACCAAATGTGCGCTAAATGCAGCGCAGTAGAACATACATACATCACAATGGGTCTACATTGACCTAAGTGTGACGGAGAAGGGACCTCCTTTCCCGTCAACTCTATTACCTAACCTATTACCTAGGGCATACACACAGGGAATGCCAAAGTGCGACACTAAATGCATTAATTGCTCACGGGTAAAAAAAAATCTACGACTATCTGATGTCACAGTGGACCATGACTGCAGAGATACCTGTTGTCGCACACTTCAACGAAAATTAAGTATCGAAACTGAAAGAATAGAATATTAACAATTAAAGCAACATTTAAGGTGTTTGTGCCCAAATATCGGATAAATGTGCAACATAATTAAATTAGAAGTCTTAACTGCAGAAGAGGAATTCGATTTTATCTGTTTCACTGAAACGCACGTAACTCAAAACATAAAAAACTGCGAAATGAATCTAAAAGACTATCAAATAGTAAGGTGTAATAGTATTTCCAATCATCCTGGTGGAGAAATCTTTTACATAAAACCGGAATGGGAAACAAAAATTTTGCATGAACTGGCAATCGGAAAAATGATTTGGTGGTTGGAAATAAAAGTTACTTTGAATGGAATAATCTGATCCTAGTTGGGATTTACAGATGTCCAGACAATCAACAATTGAAGAATTGAACAATTGGCGTGAATTTTTGATGTGCACACATACAAAAAAAATGCACAGTCACGGCCTATGTGCACAGTACACACATTACAATTAATGCGATTCCGCAGCATGCTTTGAGTTTGAATGTGCCGAGTGATCAATTTTTTGTCAGCCGAGTGAGCTGAATTCAGTTTGACGTCTGGGTTTTCATTTTCATTGAACCGTGAATGTTGCAAATAATAACTTGAACAATTTTTTATTTGCAATATAATAAAAACAAACTTCTCTTAATATTTTGTGTATTTTAAATTTTATTTAAAAATAAATTTACTGATTATTTATTTTAAAAGTAAGCTCTTTTCCTTGAAGAGCTATTTCTCTTTCACGTAATTGCAAAAGCTTTCCTTCGTACTCTTTTTTCCAATCTAAGGAATTCTGCTCCACTTTCTTCTTCCAGTCTAATGAATTCTGCTGGACTTTATAGGTTTTTTTTTATATAGGGAAATTTTTCTTCTTCTATTTTTATCATCTTCTGCTCGAAAGAAGACATCTCTACTGAGTTTTCGGACGGCGCCTTTTTTCTTTTTACAGGTCTCGTAGCATCTGCAATCGACGGTCCTGCCGCCGCTTTTACCGGCATTTCTTCAGAAATAGCCATATCTGGGTTTGCGACAATTTCTGCTCCATTCACCTCATCCTGACGAGGTACAACAGTTTGCGACAGTTGACTCTGGGTAGCTGTTGTTTCCTGAAATTGTGAAAAAAAAATCCACAAAATAAGCCATTCGAATATATTCAATCAGTTTTAAAGTTTTTTACCATATCAGCTTGCCTTGTTTGGTAATCAGCTCCAAAATAGCTGCTCCGCTTATTGCGGCGGGAACTAATAGCGCAGCTACGTGCTCTTCGAATGGACTTAGCTCCTTAATTTTTTTTACTCCATTCACCCCGCTTCTTTGGAAGGAAGCCTTTATCAGCGCTTCTCACTCTTTAGCATGAAGTGTGCACGACAACTGTTAAAAAAAACTCACTTCCACCCTTGCGGAATCAGAACAAGCCAGTGTGCACACTTTTTTGTGTACACAGCAAAACTCACGCTTGCGAAATTGGGCCCCTGGAAAAAGGATGCTTAAAATAATCTCAACCGAAAGGACTAGTTTTCGAGAACGTCCAAACTGTCGCCGATGCACACGGGGACTCGGGATACGGCCTAATAAAGCGCCCATTAGTCTTAGCAAATGGAATAAGGTGCCAACTCAACACTGTGCAAACAATTAATGAATAATAATAATCTAACCGTTAACTGATGTCGTGGGTCCAGTGGACCCATGTTCAAACTTTAAATGTGTGTAAACAGCGCAACGGTCGCCGCAGCTGTTTCTGCTTTACAGTACCTTGCTACAGTAAGTCGAAGTGTGCACAGTGAGAAGGACGCACTTCACTCGCTTCTTTAAAGGTTAGTTTCAATATCAACATGGGTCCCCTGGACCCAGAAAAAATATTTTCAGTTTTTGTTAACATAGTTTTAAAGAGTAAGTTTTTAAATTGAAAAAAATTGTTTTTTTTTTTATTTAACTTCTTTTGTTTTGTATTTTATATATATTTTTTTCAATTACATGTTTTTATGATAAGTATATTGAGACTTATTAATAAAAGTGCAAATTTCAAATAAAAACGAAAGTTCCTGCCGCTAATTTTTAAAAATTTCATTTGTAGTTGTTAAGTTTAAAGTTTACTTAAACAAAACATTTAAACAAATTAGTACTTTTATTTTAATCATATTTTAAAACAGTTGGGTCCAATGGACCCCACGACTATAGAAGCGTTCACTATTTTCACGACATCAGTTGAGGGTTAAAAGACTAAAAACCACGCTGTTGGTCATAACAACATTTCATAACTAATGACCCCGAAATCCCCCAGGTTTTTTGAATCCAATTCGACTATAAATTAATATCAAATTCGTCCTCCATATTGAAGCCGTCATTTTTAATTTTGATGGCAGAAGTGTTAAAATGAATCGTCATGTATGCATGCCAATTTTCAAGTTTATCGGATCTGTGAAATTGAAATGACAGTGAAATTAATTAATTTCTCGAGTAATCAAATGTCAAATATCTGACATTTTGCTTTAATATCCCTGGGATATTTCCATAACTCAAGAAATTATAACTTTCGTGTTGAAATCCGTAACTTGAGATTCGCAGTAGTGAACAAACCCAATTTTTAAATTGGAAAGTTATTTTTTTCAAACTCCCCAGTTTCATAACTTCCAGAGTCGACAAAAGTTATTAAACTCGCAAAAGTTGATAATATAACTTCGAGTGAACAAATCGGGCCTTAATGTGTAATATTTTAACTCCTGTTAGATTAATGATCAACACTCTAAAATGGTTAACAATAATCCATAAATAAATATTAGTGAATGTACTTGTATTTGTATTTAACATGAAAAATAATCTCACACCAAAGTACTAAACAAATCAATTAGTTAATGTAGCAAAATATTTTATTATATAATGGATTGAAATTATTTAATAGTCTACCAAATGAATTAAAGAATGAGCGTCATATCAAAAATTTTAGAAGAATGTTAATTCCTTACATTAAACTAAACTTCAATTAAATTATTAGTTAGTTATTTAGTTTTTAAGAACAATTGTACAAACTTTTTAAAAAAAAACAGCTCAAAGCTAAATAAAGAAATCTATCTATCTATCTATTTCCACTGCCTGCAATCTGCTTCTCAAGTATGATGATATCAACATCATAGCACTAGGTGCGAATGTAAATAGCCTAGATAGTGTTTGGCACAAAATTGAATGGTCGATGGTGTAACATGCTTTAGAAAAGTCAAGAAGGACTAAGAAAGAAACGATTCATCGTATAGTGTGGCTGATATGCCACTGGGTTTCTGCCGAAAATCAGATTGCTTAGTCGTTAAGATGTTATGGGTGGAGAGATGCTGACTTATTTGCTTTTGTATAGACTTTTCCAACATGGACATTTATCTAAATTCGGCTGCTTTAGGTATTTTGGAGATAGGAAGTTCTATTGCCACTTTCTACTTAACGGGAAAAATACCTGCTTTCATTCACTGTAATATAGGGCAACAAGATGGGTAAAATTAACACTAAAATTGAGATCAATCCCTTCGATATACTGGCTTTTAGTTTTACCTTTTCTTACATTACGCAGAGTTTTCCACAAACGCTTCCTACCCATAGCGTCGACTGGAAAAGAAGCTTGATTTGGCGGTTCTAATCTTTGTTGCGAAATGAGTGGTTATATGCTTGGTCACGCTGTGATATCAGTTGACGAATTTGGTTAGTAAACCAAGGTGTAATTGTTTTAACATGCAAGTTAAAGAGATGTGTAATGTTTGGGAATTTCACTTGATCGTTCAGAATTGGTAAGCAGTAGATGAGATCCCAATTGCTTTGCATGGTGTTCTAAGAGAGAAAAGCTAATTCTCCTGCTCTCTATATTCAAATGAATTGGCTGCAGTCATAATGTTGAAATCAAAAACAAGGTTAATTAAAAAGAAAAAGCGAGTGCTGATCGCTGGTCCTAAAAAAGGAAATTGTTATCATCGCTGACCAAGAACAAGTTGAGTAGCGTCGCAGGGTGGTTAGAAAATTGGCTCGGAGTTGTGTTATTAACGGGGAATAGTTATTCATGCTCATTTATTCAAATAGGTGGGTTTCATATGAAAGGTTACTGTTGAGGTCTCCACATAAGATGATATTGGGAGTAGTTTCTTCCAATATTGCTAAATTAATCCTTCTGTTTGGACGAAAAGCTGAATGAAAATGTAAATAATTTGTGGGATAATCTAAAATCTGACGAAGTGTGTCGCAATAATTCTAATTCTATACTAACTCAGCTTCTACGTTATAAAATTGCAAAGTTGTATTAAAATCTGTTCAGTACTGCACTGACAAGATCAAGATTATCATTTTATTTAAATATATTATTTAGCCAAATAAATCTTTGTTATGAATTGGATGAATACATGAATACATCAATCGTTTAGGATTAAATTGTATCTAAACACGTTGGGGAAGAAAAAGCTGTAACTTTCCATAAATTGCCCTTGATTTCAGAATATTTATCCCTTTACTTTTTTAAATAAACCGAGTGGAAGGATAGAAAACATTGAAAATGTAACATTTTTGACCAGAATATTAATATCTTGAAGCTCCCTCCCCATTTTTACTCCCAAAAAGGGTTGTGACTTATATGCCAATTTGCGCATTTTTAGCTGTTATAATTTCGAAGGTAAGCAGCAGTTACAGACGGGCAGAAAAACGAAGTGAATGATGAATTAATGGTCCCTTTTACGTTAATCATAACCTAAAAAATGTTATGGCAGGATTAATATTATATTTCTAGATATCAAAAAGGTAAGCCTTGCAGATGCGATAGAGCCCGATTTTGTTGGTCACTTGTCTTTTTATAGCAATCGTTTAAAATGCTTACCCCCAAACATTATTTAATGTTAACGCGCAGATTTTTTTTGTTTTAATTAGCAGCTGGTTTCACAATGCTTCGGAGAACCAATAAATCCCACTACAGAATATACCGTAATAAGTAAGACCTCGAGCGTAACGAGTCGAAGCAATAAAACAAAAATCTTGCCATCGCTACCTTCACGGATTGTTTCACCTACACAAAATTCACAACTTACCAAGCGAGCCGGTCTTTTATCAGATTCAGCAATAAAGGTCAGTATTTATAAATCTGCTTGCTAAAATTTTTAAATAACCTCTATTTTTGGAAATCTGTATCCTAATAATTTTTATTCCATTCATTATACTACGTATGTTTATGTTTAAATTATTATATAAGTACACTGCTTTGATTAGGAAACAAATGATTTCAATTGACGCGGATTTTGTACAAAAACAGATAAAATCTGTGGCCACAAGGAAAAACAGCATATGTCACATAAAAACCAATACGACTTATGTTGTCTTTCCTTGTGACCACAGAAATAGTAAGGAAACGAGAAGATTAATGCATAACTTGCATTTTTCGATTCAATTTAGCTCAGCTACTTGTGGTGTAAATGCTGCGCTTAGATTAGCATATATCCCGAGCCAATGGAAAATTGCGGAAGTAATAATGATATTTAAGCCAGGAAAACTGTTGAGTGACAAGAAGACTTATAGACCCATTTCGCTGCTATCAATTGCATCCAAAATCTTCGAGCGAATATTGTTCAATCGTTTACAGCCGATCATCGAGGAATAAAATCTTATCCCTGTTCACTAGTTTGGTGCACTTTTGACCAGGTGCATATATATTTGGAGCGACAGCTCATAGAGTGCCAAGGCCTAGCTGCTCACAACCATTCATGTTGTGCGTATTATATTCTTCGCACGAATGGAAGGAACCTACAGTTTTAATGCCAACTCCGAACGGCGAATTAAAAAGCTTTTTCATGATATATTATACTCTTGCAGGTTTGTCATGCCTGGGAAGAGGTGTTGCCACGAAAAAACGTTTGGTGGGTTTGAAAATCGAACCTGTGTCTCTCGCTTAACATCTCCCAACTGCCATTGGATCCACTTAATGGACCACGCCCCTGTCCCAGTACGTAACGTAAGTAACATTTATTTTCTGCGTTTAAGAACATGAAGGCTTTAAACGTGAAAACGTTTTACTGGGGGCATTCTATGGCACAAAAAAGATGTCGAACTTCTAGTACAGTTAGAAACTTGCAATTTGGTACGCGGGTAGGTCTTAACTCACATACCAGGTAGGTCTTTACTACCTACCTACAAAACTGTGACATCTTAAAATATCCCCTCTAACCTCCACAAAAGGGGGTAAAACTGAAATACTAAATCCGATTAAACGGTGATTTGATCAATTTATAGTTATAAAATTGGAACTTTTAGTAATTTTTCCTTAGTTATATACTAAGGCCTACTCATGTACCGAGTTTCAAGTTCTTAGATCCGCTAGAAGTCCCTCAAATGGAACTAGGCACGTTGTGGCATGAAAACGATCTCGGACTTCCGGTACAGTTAGAAACTTGATATTTTGTGTGCAGGTAGATCGTACCTAACATACATATGTATATCCGAAAAGTTGCAACTTCTTCAAATATCCCTCCCTAACCCCTCTTAAAAGCACTATAATCGGGAGAAAATTGTTTCTTTCTTCAATAAAATTGCAATTCTACCAATTTACAGTCATAAATTCGGAATTTTCAGTAACTGCCTTTAGTTATATTCCAAGGTCCCTTTATGTACCGAGTTTCTGGGTCCACTAGAAGTCCCTCACAGGGAACTGGACACTTCGTGACACGAACACTTTTTTTTGATTTTGTTATGTACATATGTATATATATATTTTTTTTTAAATGCTAGTACAGCCAATAATAAACATCGTCCTTAAGAATCCATGGTTCCTCCAACTAATATATAATCAATACCAAATTGTTCAATTCGAATCGCAAATGAAGTAAAGCATTATACAACGCTACGCACTGTAAAATACGTTTTCACGCAATTCACCGGCTCCAAGGAGCGGCATAGTCCTTTTCTTAAAAGCATCTCGAAAACGAAGCTCTTAAGCTTATTTGCTGTAAAGACATGAAAGAACTTTGGCAAAACTTTCCAAACTGGAGTTCAATTAAACGGTTAATGAACCATTTTCTAACCCTTTTGAATCAGCAAATGACTACTCCTCCCCTTCAGTACGCAGCACCTTGCTTGCAAGGTGTTTATAAAGCTCAAGGATGGAAAAGCACCAAGGGCCTATAGGGTCGCCATGAAACTCATTCAATGTGTGAGCGACAACTTCATCGATAAACTAATCTTAGTATTTAACCTATCTATATATTAATACGTGAACATCGAAACTTTAGGTACCATTTACGACGATTCTACTGAACCGATTTTCATAAATTATATACCGTTAGAAAGGTCTTTCTTTGCAGATTTGCAGAATGATTGTTATTTTAAAGTCGGATAAATAATAAAGGTAATAATCGCAATTGAAAGTCAAGTCAACCCCTAGGCAATTATACATACAAAAGCCACACGTACAGTATAAAGCCACCTCTCTCATGAGAAGGGAAAAACAACAACAATAACACAGTAGGCGTTAACGATCGCCGATTTTTCTCTTGTTTTGTTTGTCCACAAGAGAGGATGACTGGAAAAGAAAAATCCTGCACAAGTTTGTCGCTTTCGATTTGAAACGGAAAGTTGCGCAGAGAGAGCATCGAAAATTGTGCTCTCTTTTATTGACTGGAAAATGACATGTACGAATCGGCTGAACTTTCTCGATTTCCTCTCATTTTATCCTATCGATTTTTACTTACACGTACAATTACCTGTTTAACTTGGAAAAAATCGAACTCCGATGAACAAACCACTTTATTGGTGCATACCCCCTTTTTGTGACAACATTTAAGTACTTCTTGCAATAATTGTATGTGTAATTAAAAAGGGTTCAAAAAATAAATGTATAGGTACACATTTCCATAAAGAGAAACATGTTGCTTTAATTTTTTCAAAGTTTCAAATTCATATTTTCGAGTCAAACTCACATCAGCAAAACATTCTTTTTCTTCTCAACGCCATAAGTGAGAAGTAAACAGTTTCAAAAAACGTGTTATTACCATGTTCACTGAAAAAAATAATAATCCATACTTCACGCATTTTCTCTACCATCGGTTTTCACATTTGGCAACATAGACTCTTTATCTTTTCAATAAATTTAGCCCAATCCCATTCAAGGATCTCATCAGTAGACGTTGACGATCGACGATTTTTCTCCTATTTTGTGTGTACACAAGAGAGGATCACTGGAAAAGAGAAAGCCTGCCCGAGTTTTTCGAATTTGATTTGAAACGGACTATAAGACGTTTTTTGAAACTGTTCACTTCTCAGTTATGGCGTTGAAAAGAAGAAAATATTTTTGCTTATATGTGTTTGACTCGAAAATATGAATTTGAAAATTTTAAAAAATTAAAGCAGCATGTTTCTTTTATGTAAATGTGTACCTTCATATATTTATTTATGGAACTCTTTCATTACACACACAATTAGTGCAAGAAGTATTTAAATGTTGTCACAAAAAGGGGTGTGCACCAATAAAGTGGTTTGTTCATCAGAGTTAGATTTTTTCCAAGTTAAACAGGTAGGTGTACATATAAGTAAAAATCGATGGGATAAAATCTGAAAGGAAATCGAGAAAGTTTAGCCGATTCGTAAATGTCATTTTCCAGGGAATAAAAGAGAATAAAATGTTGGAAGCTCTCTTTGTGCAGCTCTCCATGTCGCTTTTGATTTGAAACCAACTACACTATTCCCTTTATTGCTCTTTTTTTCTTCGTTCTATTTTATTTTTATTTTTTATTGCTGTATTTGTTGTTGCTTTTTCTCTTACAAATTAAAATATGTAATAAGTGCGCACATAAGAGAATGGACAGGGTGTATTAGGTTTGTTAAATTTTTTTTATGACATCACCAAAATTTCTAATTTACAACACTGTAGATAGTCCAAGGAGCATGTTTATTTAATAGGTGTTTTTTTGGTATCCCGTATGGGATTAGCGAAAAAACGACATCGAGGATAAGAAATTTGCATGTTAGATGCAACAACAACTTATCCCACATAGCATTAGCTAAGACCACAAAATTTGCTGGGCTTAGCTTTATCTCAGATAAAAACGGTGCTCCCAGACTCGAGTTTCTATGGAAATGTGACAACTGACGTGCGTTGATGTCAGTCGAGCAATTCTTTGTTATGAAAAAATGGCTGAGCAAGACAGAAAGTCCGTTAAAGGAGAAATGCAATATGCAATATAATTCGATAAATCTATATTTATTGTTAGCATACGCAAAAAGTGGTCAAGACCTGAGGTATTGGGGCTGCTGAGATGTAATTTAGCTTTTGTTTTGGTTGTCTTTCTCACAGCTGTTGAGTTGAAATGTCAACCCATACGCAGCGCTGCCAATTTTTTTGTGATGACGTTATTAGTCCCCGATGTCGTTTTTTTCGCCAATCCCATATGGGATACCAAAAAACACACCTAATGATTTCGTTTGGGTGCCTTGCGGCGGTGGACGACCTAAATTCGCAGACGGGCTAGAAATGGCAAATCTTCTATTAATAAGTGAACATCGAACATTTTGGTACCTTTTACGTCGGTTCAGTCAAATTGTGGTACCTTTTTAAGTATTTATTATGAAAGGAGGGAATGAAACTTATATCATTCGAAAGGAAATGTGCCATAGATGTGCACAAGAAAGCATGTGTGTATATTGCCGTTAACCCTTTCAGATTGATTGATTAAGCAAATATGATATCTGATTGCAGATTTGTATCAGCGACCCTAAAAACCTTGGTAAACCGATTTCCAAAATGTTTGATCAATAGAAAAATAAATGCCGCAAAGGGATAAGGCAGGTAAAATAAAGTGAATATACACACATGCTTTACCCATACAAAAAGCTTTAGCAAATTAAATGAAAGCATTTTGATCACTCTGCACGGGAGATTATTACAAAAAAAAGTTATGCTATAGTCCGTTTCAAATCACTACGGTACGGACATGAGTCGCACATGCTTTCTCTATTCCAGTGACATAAATAAACAGGAAAAAATCGCATACACTACCACTTTGTCGTTGCTGTGCCGATCGTCAACGCCTACTGATCAGTTTCTTGAATGGGATTGGGCGATATGTTGCGAAATTTATTGAAAATATAAGAAGTATCTGTTGCCAAATGTGAAAACCGAGGGTAGAGAAAATGCGTGAAGTATGAACTATTACTTTTTTCAGTGAACATGGTAATGACAATTTCAGACAATTTCATTGAACGTGTTTACTTCTCAGTTATAGCGTTGAAAAAAAGAGAGAATGTTTTGCTCAAAATTAAAGCAATGTGTTTATTTTTGTCTAAATATGTAACATAACTTTGTGGTCCAGAAATCATTTATAGTTTGTCAAAAAAGTTTTATTACTCATCATTGCGAATATTAATTTTCATAACTAAAAAGGGGATTGCAAGTCAAACAGGTAGGTGGTAGGACGTATAGGGAATCGATAGGATAATATATGAAAGGAAATGCAGAAGGTACAGCCGTTTCGAAAATGCCACTTTCCAGGCAGCAAATGAGAGCAAATATTTCGTTACTCTCTCTGCGCAGCTTTCCATGTCCATAGTGATACAAATTTGCATACAAATAAATTTCAATTAATTATGTGAAAAACAAATTGAATTTCATTTCAAATGGTCGAATTTCGACAACAGGTGATACTAGTTTTAATTAAAACGGGTCCTATATACCATAGCAGTTTAAAGAAGCTATTATCCAACAAATTACTGAGGAATATCGTTTATAAACTCATCTTATAAGGTATGCACAAAACTTTTAAATAATCGTATGACAGATTGGATTGATAACAATAAACTGATCAAAGAGTATCAAGCAGAATTTCTGAAGGGCTATTCAACAGTAGACAATATTTTTGTACTGCAAAACATAGGGGTCTTTCATCAAGTAAAAAAATAAATTATTCGTTTTTTACGTTGATTTCAAGGAAGCCTTTGACAACATCGACCGAAAAGCCCTAATTTTTAGGTATAGGGTAAAGGCACTAGTAGCCGGACAGTTAACACAAATCATAACTTTGACTTCTTCTTATTTTTTAAGTATTAAAGCTTCAGTGAAAAGGTTTGGATATATAACTAATGTAGATAATTTTTAAAAAGATAGTAAAACTCCTCAAACATATTTATTATTGTGGATAATTGTTTTATTAATTCTTAAAAAAAGTTCAGTTTGCGCAAGTATCCGGACAGTAATATTTAGTGTCCGGACGTTTTAGTTTCAGAAGCCGGACACCAAAATTTAAAATTAGTTAAATTTCATATCAACTTTTAACGTTTTCTTTTTGGTTAATTAAATATTTTATTTAGTTTAATACGAAAAAAAATGAGATTTATTCATCATCTTTTTAAAATGTGTTTCCCTTTTCGAGTCCTTAATTATGTTTTGCACCGTATTAAGGAGGTCATCAGTCTTTAAGGGAAGCTCACATTTGCACAAATGGGTGCACCACTCAGCAATTTTACTTTCTTCTACAGGTATTAAGCAAGGATCTGGCTCCTATTTAGTTGCCTTTTCACCAATTCGCCTTCTACCTTTTAGCCGGTCATGAAGAGTTGATCGACACAGATCATATTTGGCAGCTACTTTTTTTAAACTCAAATTATTTGTCCGAATGTCTTCTAAAGCCCGTGTTAAACTGCTTTCCTCCATTCTTAAGTAATTAAATCTAAAAATATGACATTCTTAACGTTTTACATATTTTAATGCGCAAAAAAAACAATGGTCCGGATACTAAACCAAATTTTTCAGTACCCGGATAGCCGGTTTCTTAGTTAAAAAACACTGTCCGCATACTGAAGTTATTAAAGAAACATGCAATATTCTTTATTTAAATTAAGCAAAATACACATAGGTATCGTTTAAAAGTATTTAAACATGAATTTAACATTTGCATTAAAGTTTTAATACCCGGACATACTGTCCGGAAACTAAAATCAGTATAAAATTAGGGCTCCAGTATTCGGACACCAAATAATTTTCATAGAATTTAACAATTTCTTCATTTTTTTTAAATTGAACACAGAAATTATTTATATTTAATTAAAATTAAACCTTATTTGATGTGCAAATACAATAAATAATGTTTAAAATACTTCCATTTTGAAAATAGCGCCACTATTTTTTTTAGAGAAAAAACGCACTTAGCTGCACCCTTCACGACTACCACGTACTAACTGATGCGTATTTCGCAAACCAGTTATCGCATCTATTGGAAACTACGTGTGTGTATGAAAGAAACATAGAGGTTTGTTTTTTTATGTATTTTTCACACTAAAATTGAAAAATTATCTTATTTTTTGACAATAAACGACGAAGTGTCCGAATACTAGCACTGTCCGGATACTAGTGCCTCTACCCTATAACGCTGGAATCATAAAAACAATAGCGATTATCTAAAAGAATATAAACATAGATTTGAAGAAGCGTTACGTAGCAATGAACGGGAAATTAAGAGTTTTCTGGAAGCAATTGAGGAGAGTTACACAGAAAGAATAAACGAAATGAAAAAAGCTCAAGAAATATGTGAAAACAGTGGGAATGAAATAGAAAAGATGAGTGATATTAGTGAAAAATTAAAAGAGCAAAATGAGAAAATATGTGATAATGTTAGAAAAATTACAAATAACAGCAAAATCATAGAAAGTGTGAAAGAGATGAAAGTAGACATCGTCAAGGAATTAAAAATTAATGAAAATAAGAAAGGGACATTTGCTGATCAATTACAAAAGTCTGTTAACACGAGTGCACCAGTTATTTTAATGCCGAAGGTAAATCAAGAGAGTGAAAAAACGAAATGTGAAATGTGCATTGATTTGGCTATGAAGTTCTTTCGCGATGGCTTGCTGGTAGATGTAAAAAAGGAAGACATTGACCTTTGTTACACAAAACAGATAACTAAGCGGCAAACAAATATATCAAACAGTATCCAACCTTAGAAGGTCAATGTTCTACACATCAAATTCGTCTCTCGTCAATGCAAGGAGAAAAATCATGAAGGCAAAGAGAGAGAAAAAAGCACAGCTAACAACATCTCCATTCAACGCGCGTGTGAGACCAGAGAAGATTTACTTGAACGACTGTTTAACGTACCAGACCCGTCAACTACTTGACACTGCACTGTCGCTGAAGAAAAAGAAAGGGCATACGTATGGACTAAGAATGGGACAATGTTTATGCGGAAGAAAGAAGGTGATAATTCAGTAAGAATAACTTGTGCTGCTGATTTTGATAAGCTATGAATTCTGTTTATCCTGTTTCGTGTTTAGTCCAAATTCCAAATGCATGTGAATACCCAGTCAATGCCCTTAGCTGTCAAAATACTGTGTGTTTATGTTTACATCAAAACATACGGAGCATGAGAAAGAACTTCTCTGCTCTGATATCACATATTGAGTCATTCGCGAATTCTCCTATTGTAATTGTTTTGAGTGAAGTATGGATTTACGAAAATGAGTTCATGTAATATACCGGGATATATGCCCCTTGGCAACTGCAATGAATCATTCTAAGCTGTAGATGTAATAGCTTATATAAAAAATGGCTATGTACGTGATTGTTCTAAGCTTAATTTTAGTAGATGTAATTAAATTATCTTTTGATTTTAGAAATGACAGTTATACAATGTTATGTGTATATAGATTGCACGAAATTGGCAAGGGTGTCTTTATTGATGAGCTAAGCGATGCTCTGAGTGTTTGTAAGGAAAAAAACCTAATTGTACGAGAAATATTCTACGAACTACAACTTACTGAATAAAAGCTTAAAATATGAATTTTGAGAGCCGATTTATTCAGAAAGTAATCTTTCAATTGCTTTTGATCTCTTGCTTGAAATTTTCTAGAAACATATTAAAAAATTTACTACCTTGTCACTGAAAAATTCAAGTAAAAAATACTTAAAGCCATGGATGACACATAATCTCTTGCAGCAGATCAAAAAGAAAAATAAATTTGCAGTGACATGCAGAAAACATCCGCATAACACTTAATAAATTTTATGGCGATCTGTGCAAAAAAATTTAAGAAACACGTAATAAGTTTTATTCAGAGTCGTATGAACGTGCTAGAGGGAATGTAAGAGAAGAATGGAAAGTGGTTGATAGCATTCTGGGTAAGAGTAAACAGCTTATCGAAATCGATAGTCTAGAAATTGATGGTACCGAATCAGATGGCATCTCCAATAAGCTCAATGAATACTTCACTGATATTTCGGAAAAACTAAAGCCATCAGTTGAACCTTCTGCAGACTGCAACTGAAATTTATAGTGCTGTATTGTAGTTAAAAAATAAAAATTCTTGTACAAGTGATGGTATTAAGTGTGTTATTGAAAAAAATGTGCTTATATGTGGTTGACGTGTTAAGTTACTTGTTTAATCTTAGTTTTAAAAACGGCTGTTTTCCCCAGCACTTTAAATGCGCTGAAATAATACCACTTTTTATGAAAGGCAATGGGAAGAATTTAGCAAATTACAGGCCAATCTCCTTGCTACTAACCTTTTTTAAGATGTTCCAGAAACTGCTAAAATCACGCATTGTGTCATTTTTAGATAAAAATAACTTTTTAAGTAGTAATCAGTTTGAATTTAGAAAAGGAATGTCAACGGAGGGTGCTATTCTTAGAGTGTGTAGTCAATTGTATGAGAGCATTAATTGTAGCAAATCTACAATAGCTCTCTTTGTTAATATGACAAAGGCATTTGACATGGTTGATCATGACTTGCTACTAAAAAAGTTATATAATGCTGGTTTTAGAGGAGCAATACACAAATGGTTCGTTTCATACTTAAAATGCAGAGAGCAGAAAGTAGTTATAAATGAAAATTTTAGTAAGTCTTGCTTCTTAAAAAATGGCGTACCACAGGGTTCGGTTCTCGGTCCCCTGTTGTTTTTTATTTATACTAACTCTTTTTTTGAAGTTAATCTAAATGGAATAACCACTGCCTTTCCGGATGACATAGCATTAACGTATTAGTTTCACAGCAAACACGAGTGTATTGTAAAGATTTCGGAAGATCTAGAAACTTTGAGGCTTTGGTTTGCTGCGCATAAACTAATAATCAGTGAAAAAACTAAACTCATGTCGTTTAATAAAACATCAAATAGCGTCTAACTTGATTTTAATCTCTGTTTTCACGTTCATGATTGTAAAAAGTTTTGTATACGGAAAAAATAATTTTGTGCCAAACGCTCATTGTTCTACAAATTGTTTTAAAATTGAGTCTTGCAGCACTATAAATACTTCGGAGTGACAATCTATCGTAATTTAAATTGGAAAGAGCATATTCAAACCATTAAACCTCATACGTTGTTAGTGACGCGTAAAATGTATTTGATTTAACAATATTGCTCAAAAAAAGTTTTGAAGATGATTTACTATGGTCTTGCTCACTCAAAACTTCAATACGGAATCCCTAGTTAGGGTGGTTTGTATACTAATTCTTTTAGACCTTTGTTGATTGCTCAAAAACATTTAATTCGGATTATTTGTAGTAAAAATCGCCTTAGTCAGAGCTGGCCTCTTTTTAGAGACCTGCGTATCCTACCAATGAGACACATTTACGCTTTTAAAGTACTGAGAGAATTTTTTAAACAAAGTGGTTATATTCCTAGCCGAAACTGACAGTTTTACAGCCTACGTATAAACAATATGCATCTTGCCAACGTACCAATCGCCTACAAAAACCCTTTTTCGCACTTCTTCACCTTGACAGCCCCTACATGTTCCAATAAGCTCCCACCGTTAACTTCAACTCCTTTTCAAGGAAAATTAAAGCATGGTTAATCACGATTGACTATGCAAGTATCGAATCTTTCTTGAGAAGTATACCTTAATCATCAGCACATTCCTAAATTTTTTTGAAGGTATATTAATGAATTGTTATATTATTTTATTGGATTTTTTATTTCGTTTTTGAATTGCTTTCCTTTATCCTCGAATTTTTCTTTGAAATATTTATTGTAAAACTGATTGCTACCCCGCATCAGAAGTAAAATTGTTTGAAATATTTTATTCAGGTGTCATTCCACACTAACTTTCATAGTTACCGAATGAACACTATTATTTAATTCCGCTATTTTTAAGCAAAATTTTGTTATTAGCTTTAAGTTCGGAAGAAAATAAAGAAAATAAGTAATAATAATAAAATAAAAAAGAGAAGATTAAACAGTCAGCACTTAATGTAGGAGTGAGTGGTATAGTAAATGGGCAAGGCGGTGCGGTTGATATTAGACGTGAAAACAATGAAGCGCGATCAAATCAAGCTACTGAAATTAATGAGAAAATGAGTGAAAAGAATGATGTGCATTTACCGAAAGTGAGATTACCTAAAGTTTTGATTACAGGATTGGGTGAAAAGCTAGAAGAGGACAAAATTATAGAGGCAATAAAAAAACAAAACAACTTGGAATGTAATGAGATTAAGCGCATAAACGTTTTTAAATCATTTAAAAATCCGCGGGTTCTCGACAACGTTAGCTATCGCGTACCCGACAATATCGGGTAACGGGTACCCAATGGCCAGAAATACTCTAATTTAATATGCCAGTTGGTAGTGTACACCTTAAGTGGTGCATATATATATACCACAGAGAGAGAAGGGATAACAGCGATGAACACATAGGTTAGAAATATTATATCTATTTTACATACATGGGCAACGAATTGCAACTAAATGCATTGCGAGTAGCTGCGCATAAATTCTGATTAATTTCGTTTAAATTTTCGTGCCCTGCCCACGCATTCACCGATATTAAATGTCTTTACTAATAAATAGATTTAATATGAGCTCAATAAAGTCGTGTTTACATGATTTGCAATGTTCCTATCAGCTTACCGTAAGCTTTTACACTTGATTCTAAATAGCGTGTGTAAACTTCTAGATACATATGTGTTACTACCGTGCAGTCTCTTGGTAGCGCCTTACATGGCAGTTTCAATTTCAAGTGTAAACAAATAAAATGAGGAAAAGAATAAAACGATGGGTGTGGCGGTTTGGGATATTAAGTTCCGATAGAAGTGAGATTATTTGCAATGTTTGTGGTACTACAATTTCATATAATCACTCACCATCAGCCATGAATAAACACCTGAGATGTTTCCGCAAATATGATCCAGAGGCTCCATCATCATCAGCTGCTGACAATATCGGATTTCAAAGGCAAGTCATGATTACAGTACATAATTGCGATCTTTTGGGGTTTTTAGACATTTTATTGACTATCGGCATAGACCTTTTATCCTTTCTGTTCTAATAACAATAAATTAGTTTTTTCTTACTTGCGGTCTAAATACTGTTTAAAGTATGTGCATACACTTGTTATGTTTCGGGTCATATAACCAAACAATCCCAAGTGTAATGGCTAAAAAAGCTATGAGTTTCTTAAACCATATAAGTGACATGTATTAGTTATATTATTAGTTATATTTTATTTTATTGTATTTATTATAGTGCCGAATCTGTGAGTTCTTCGATCACTTCAAGAGTTATTGGTACTAGCAGTAGCAGTAGTGCCGTACCTCCAAATGAAAAAAATAAGGCGTAATGACGATACTTATAACGCTCATCGACAAGAACAAATTTCGCAGGCAGCCACATATATGATATCTGCAAATGCACTACCAATTTAATTTGTTGAAAGCGATGGATTTAGGCATTTTATGTCTGTTGTTGAGCCCAGTTACGAACTTCCCGTAGCGTCAACTATTTTATCCCGGCTGCAGTTATTGTATAATCAAGTTCATGCCAAAACACAAAGTGCGCTTGGTCCTTTATCCTTCGAAGCTTTAACTACAGACGGTTGGTCGACTAGAGCTCAGGACTCCTTCATATCAGTTTCCTTGCACTGTGTTAATGATGACTGGGAATTGAACAATTATACCTTGTGTGCTGAATACATGGAGGAACGCCACACCACAGAAAACTTAGCGCCCTTGTTAGAAATGGTAATAGCAGAGTGGGAGTTACAAAGGAAAGTGCATGCTGTTGTAACGGATAATGCTGCAAATGTTGTGTCTTCTGTTCATTAATGAAGTGCAGAACAGTATTTGTTGTGCAGCACACACATTACAAATCTGTGTCAAACATTGCAATCAGTGGAAGCTTACTCAATTGTACTGAAAAAGTTAAGCACTTTAGTAAGTCATTTTCATCACTCTTACATTGCAGCTTCCGCTTTAAGTAGGAAACAGCGACAATGAAAATATTGTCAGCTTTATGGGAGTTATGAAAGAAAGCTTGCAGCGTAGGTACAAAATGGATAGGCAAGAATTTGATGAAATTCTCACAGAACAAGTTTCCTCTTTTTTGGATCCAAGACATACAAATTTGGAAGTCGAGACTCAAGATGTGAGAGATCCGGTTAGAAAACATATGCGAAACTTGATAGAAAATTCTAGGTCCATCGAGAGTGGAGAAGTTGTGAGTGAAAGATGTAGTGCCATGGTCTTTTTATTAGAAGCGAAATCAGATGGTGAAACCGTTAATGAGTTCGATATGTATCTGCGTGAACCACAGTTAAATCACCATGTTCCTGACCCATAAAAATGGTGGAAAAATAATGCAGCAAAGTATCCAAACCTGGCATTGCTGGCCAAAAAATTTCTCTGCGTACCAGTGACATCAGTATCTTCAAAACCTTGTTTTTCCGCTGCAGGAAACATTGTGCCACCCAAAAGATGTTGTCTTTTGCCAGAGAACGTTAACTTCTTGACATTCTTGAAAATGAATCAAAAATTGTTGCAACCAAGCATTATGTACATAATAGAGAAACTTTTTTATTCGGAAAGTATGTGTATTTTTTTTTTTATTTATCAGGCCAGCGACCCTTGGAGGGTCTGAGCCTGAACTTATGCCGCTTTCCATCCTTTACGGTCCCGGGCACGCTGCTTCCAGTTTACTGGACCAATGTTTCTGGCGTCCGCGATTGCCTGATCTTTAAACCGGAGGTTTGGTCTTCCTCTTCTTCGTGAATTAGGTGGCTGGGATTCGAAGATCTTCTTAGCTGGAGCATTCTCGTCCATTTGCTTGATGTGGCCGAGCCATTGTAGTCGACGGATTTTCGCCTTCCGGACTACAACCACATCTTTGTACAGCTCGTAGAGTTCGTTGTGATATCTTCTCCTCCATTCGCCCTCCTCGCAGACTGGACCAAATATTCGATGTACGATTTTTCTTTCGAAGGATCCCAAGATCTGATCCGCTGTCTTACTTATCGACCAGCATTCAGCTCCATAAAGCATGATTGGCAAGATCGGGGTTGTGTAGAGCATGATTTTGGACCTTCGCGTTAGGAGTTTGGAAACTATGTGAATTCTGTTTTTTATATTACCTGTGAATTACATTACATTTCATTTATATATTTATTGGTCTGAATTAATGTTATGTACATACATATGTATATGCATGTATATCTGTTTTTACTTTTTACTAAACGACATGAGCCTTTTTTGTGAACGAATCACACTCTCTTCAGATAGAAATAAAATAAAGGCCTCGGTTCTGTCTGCGTGGATGTTATTATAATGGGTGATTTTAACACAGATGGGCCTACGAATGGTACATACAAAAAACGAATTTATGAAAGTATTATGAACCTCGTCGACTTTGATAGATTATGTTGTAGGTTAGGTTGAAGAGGCTGCCAACTAATTGCCAGCACACTTAGACCAGTGATAGGTCCATTATTAGATTACGTTGTAAAAAACTATAAAAATATAAATGCAAAAGTGAATAAAAAACTCAAAATCAGTGACCAAGAATCCTTGGAAATAAATATCGAAACAAGTTGCGTTATAGCAAAAATTTTATTAAATCATTAGTATTTAAAGATGATTTTTTGCGAATGGAGTTGTTTAATAATGGAATAGCAAATTTAAGGTTCAATAATAATATTAATGAATCATCTATGTACTTTAGTGATAAATTAATTACGGAAGTGGGAAAAATGATGGTGCTTAAGACAATCAGTGGAATAAGTGACACTAATAAATGCTTCAGTCATTATCAATACATATAATAAAACAGTAGAACCCGGTGTGTCTGTACATTGAAGAAAAAGTAATAAAAAAGAAAGGGGGTGACTAAAGAAGAGTAATAGAACACAAATTAGCGATTTTTAGAATTCTTTTCTGTCTGTCTGTCCGTTTGTTTGTTCGAGCACATCTCCGAAACTACTGAACGGATTTGCATGTTTTTTCACAGGTGGACAAAGGTGTTTTATTAAAATCGAATGTCGGAAAGAAAAGTTATCGTCATTTAAAGATTTTTGGAATTAACTTTTGTATGTTAGAAAAGTTAGAAGTTAAGGGTTGAAGGCCTATAGACGTCACGAATTTTTTTTTTTTTTTTTTGCGCTGGGAGGTGGTAATCTTCAAAAGACGAAACTGAGCCCGTACTCAGTAACAGTGTGGGATTTCTACCCACTAGCCCCTTCTCCCTTCTTCCCCTTTTCCCTACGGTAAGGCCATCTTGGCATTTCATCGCAGGAGGGGGAGAAGCCAGGCTTTCCAATTATTGCACCTAGTCGTTCGACTAATCAGCAATTTGTCTTTCATATAATTATTTAATGTTGTGTTGGGTCTACTATATGCTATTGTTTTAGTTCCCTTTCTTTTACTCTAACTATCTATAGGTAGTTAGTTCAAATGGTTTTTTCCTTCTTAACCTTCTAACAAGATTGTCAGTATTTAATAAATCTGTCATTTCTACGTTGACGTGGTTGAGAAGTCTGAGTCTATGTCTATTGGCAACTGTTTTTACTTCATCTTCAACCATTTCAACATTTAGATCTCTATGTAGATCAGCGTTTCTTATGTACCATGGTGCATTTACTATGTTTCGTAGTACTTTACTTTGAAATGTTTGTATTTTTTTTAAATTTGTTTTGCATGTGCATGCCCACAGCTGGAGCCCATAGGTCCATACTGGTTTTATAATTTGCTTATAAAGAAGCAGTTTATTGTAATTTGACAGACAAGAGCATCTCCCGATAAGCCAATACATTTTATTGTAACGCATGTTCAGTTCCTCTCTTTTTTTCTTTACATGCTGTTTCCAGCGCAGTTTTGCATCTAAGGTCATGCCAAGATATTTGGCTGTGTTTGCATATTCTACTGCATTACCATTTATGAACACTGGGATATGCTGAACATTCTTATTGGTGAAATTAATATGGACCGACTTTAGGTCATTTAATTTAATTTGCCATTTTTTTGTCCATTTTGATATGTTTTTTACTGCCATCTGTAGCTTTTTTGTCGCTTCTTCGACATTTTCTCCCACAGCAAGGATAGCAGTATCATCTGCAAATGTTGCCACGGTTGATTCATCGCTATTTGGCAGATCCCTGGTAAACAGAAGATATAATACAGGGCCTAGCACACTACCTTGTGGCACTCCAGCATCTATTTCTCCTTGTTTAATTCTAAAAAATCGCTGCAATATGTAGGATTCTAGAATATCTGAGTATTGCTTAGGGAGATGCTTTTGCAATTTATGGATCAGTCCTTTGTGCCATACTTTATCGAAAGCTTGTGCTATATCGAGAAATATAGTAGAGCATATATTTTTCTCTTCAAATGCTATTTCGATTTTATCTCTTATTCTGTCCAGTTGATCAATCGTGGAGTGCCTATTCCTAAAACTAAATTGATTGTTTGTAATTAGTGATTTTTCTTCAATGATTTTATGCAGACGTTTAATCACCATCTTTTCAAATAGCTTGGACAACATAGGCAGTATCGATATGGGGCGATAGGAGGTGACTTCACTAGGTGGTTTGCCTGGTTTTGGTATCATAATTACCTCCGCTACTTTCCACATACCTTATCCTGAATGCAGCATTTATAATCTGCGCTAGTTTCTTAAGGCCTTTTTTTGGGAATTGTCGTAGGATTTCCCCTGTTATCAAATCAAATCCCGGGGCTTTTTTGATATTGATGCCTTCTTTTATTTCTTTGGCAATTTCTTTTGCCGTTACCGGTTGAATATGTCCCTCTTCTTCGCACAGTTCTTCCGTTTCTTGGCAGTCTTTATCTTCATACGGTTGGAAGACGCCTTCAAGATACTCAGCAAATAAATTCGCTTTTTCTTTGTTGCTTTTTGCCCAGTTACCTTCCCTTTTTTTAACTGGTGGAATATGTGCTATTGGCCTATTCATTCTCTTTGTCGCCTTCCAGAGCGAGTAGTCGGTACTAGCATCATTCGTCAAATTGGAAAGGTATGATTTAAGAGATTCATTTTTAAATTCTCTTACCGATCTTTTGAGTTTACTGACTAGATTATTGAGCCTTGTTTTGTCGCTTGGCGTCCTTGATTGTTGCCAGCGTTTTCTAGCTTTTCTCTTTTTTGCAATTATTTCACATATTTCCTTTGGATAAGAATTGTGTTTTAGTTTGGTTTTTGTTTTAGGTGTTGCAGCCCATGCAGCTTTTTTGATATTAACTGTAAGAGTCTGTACAGGAGGCTGTCTTTTGTTTCAATTGTTTCTAAAAGGTGGATACTATCCTCAAGATTCTGTCTGAAGTAGTTCCAGTCAGTCAGTTTATTAGCTAGCCTTGGGATATTTTCTTTCAGAGTGATTTTTTCGCCAAGTGTCAAAAGTATTGTGGAATGATCTGAGTCAAGATCTGGTCCTTCTTCTACTTTTATAGTGTTTGAAGAGATATTCTTTGTTACGAAAAAGTCGACAAGATCCGGGGTTTTATTCCTATCTGGCCAACAGATAGTAGGAACAGTAGGTAGGTTTTCCCGTTGAGTGATATTTGCCGCCAGTTTCTTTTATCATTTCATATAATTCTTTTCCTCTCGTATTGGTCAATCTAGATCCCCAATACTTATTTTTGGCATTAAAATCTCCACCTGCGATATATCTATTGCAAAATATGCGGAAGAGGTTTCTAAAGTCATGTTTTTTTAGATTATAGCTGGGAGAGCAGTAAATTGATCCGACTGATATTAGCCCACTTTTAGTTGTTACATTTATAGATATTCCTTGAATCTCACAAGATTGGAATTTAGCTTCTACATGGTGATCGATTGTCTTCTTTATTATAACTGCAGCCCCGCATTTTGCCGAATTATGGGGGTGTGGGGAGTGATATAATTCGTACCCTTGCAGTTTGAAATCTGTTTTAAATTTAAAGTGCGTCTCTGAGACAAGACATATATCTATTTGGTTCACGTCGAGAATTACCTGAATTTCTTCTTTGCGCTTCTCGATACCATTAGCATTCCATTCTAGAATTTTTATATGATCCATCATATTTTTCTTTTTTGTACAGCCTTTTTGTTGCTGCTTTTCCTCTCAAGGTGTGATATTCTTTCTAATATAGTCTTATTGCTTATTTCCATGATTTCCATTCTATTTAGGATTTTTTGCATGAAAGTTTCCATACTATTATTTGAATTTGTTTTTGTTATGTTTAATGGTTTTTCTGTATCTTTTAATGCAGCCTGTGCATATGTCATTGTCATTGTACCCATCCCTATCTGCCTTAGGTCCTTTTTCGTGTTTTTTTGGCCGTTGGGTACTTCTATTGGCGTTCTCAGTTGTAAGTTCTTTTTGCTTTTTGGTGCGTCCTTTTTGCTTTTCGGTGCATCCTTTTTGCTTTTTGGTGCGTCCTTTTCAGAATTTGGATGAGTTTGTTTATGTTTTTTGTCTTTTACCAGTTGAATCTGTTTTGCAACTAAGCAGCCTTTATAGTTGGCTGGATGCATTTCGTTGCAATTTGCACATTTTGCTGGTTCCTCTTTTTTCTTCATACAGTCTTTCGTATGATGGTTTCCTGCACACTTAACGCATCTTGGGTTAGAGCTGCAGTATTTGTGCGTATGTTTATACTTTTGGCAATTCTTGCACTGTGGGACGAGATTTGATTTCCTCTACCTTCATTCCAAGGATATCTTTAATTTCGTATATCTTTTTGATATCTTCGTCGTGCTCAAAAGAAAGCTTAAACACTGGAAGCGGTATTTTGCTTTTGAATTTAAGCATATTGACAAGATCTTAAAGTTTTTCTTAGATCTGAGACTATATTCTCTGGTGAGCAAGAGAAGTGTAATTTTTTCACAACAACTTTAATTGGTCTTGTTTGTTTGCTTTCATAGGAGTATCACTGTACTCTTTTTTGGTTAAGTATTTTGGTAAGTTTTCTATAGGAGTCTTCTTCAGCTACATTGATTTTAATGTCATTACTATTTATTAATGCTGTATTAGCTTTAATTTTGTTTTCCTCCATTAACTTAACTAAGCTTTCATACTTTGTTATTTGCAGTGCAATAATTGGTGGAGGTTTGGCTGGCTTTTTAATTTCTTTATTTGGGGCATACTCCGTAATTTCTGGTAGTTTTCTTTTGGAGAAGAGAAACGTCACGAATGATTGTTTTAAAGAAAAAACCAGAAAACTTTGGTTAGATTTATAGAGCGTATAAAATTTAGTACATACAAAATAAACAGGTAGCGCTGTTCATTATTAAAACGCGCTATAGAAATGTTTGCAATAATAACCAATAAATTGTGACTCCTTCAAAGATTCCCCTCTAACCTCTCCAAAGGTGGTACAATCGGGAGGAATATTGCTTTCAAATGCGATAAAATGACAATTTGATGAAGTGAGAAGTGCACGTTAACCAAAAATGTTCAAGTTTTCCGATAGGTGGCGCTGAACACTCACGCTGTTAAATCATGACGATCCGTTTTATTATGTTGGCCAGTGTGTAGTTCTTGCACGATCTCTGTCCACGCTGGGTATGTATATGTGTAATTAAAATCGGCTCAATAGTTTTAAATTCACAGCTAGTGAGTTGGCGAGGAGAGGGGGTAGCACCGTGTGCTAGCAGGGCTTCAGTTCACATTCAAGGTTTCTTCGTCATACCTTTCAACAAGTCCCAAGTCGCTGATCGAGGCACTTGATCAGGAAGCTGTTAATGTAGTCTACCGGAAAGTTCAAATTTAATATAATTTAACGCATGCGGAGCTGCGGGTACAGCTAGTTATTAATATAATACAAAGCAAATGAAAATCCAGTTGCACCAAATTGTTATGTGGACGAACAGCAGTAGTGACTGGAATGGGTGGTGTACAGAAATAAGTTCGCACTTGAACTACAAACAGCAAAAAGTAGTTTTATTGCTATAGAAACAGTAAAGCGAACTGTAAATCTTGCTGAATTTCGACCCGTCAACATGCTTATGATAGAGAGCAAGATTTTGGAAAAGGTGGTACAAAAACAATTACAGAAATATATGGAAAGCAATCATTTTTTAGCGGAGTACCAATCAGGATTTCGAAAACAACACAGCTGTGAATCATTGCTCAATCTTGTGATATCGCAATGAAAAACTGAAATTCATAACAAAGAGTTATTGTTGCTGCTTTCTTGGATCTGCAAAGAGCGTTTGAGAAAATAGATAGGGCCATGCTAATGTAAAAGCTGTAAAAGGAGTGGAACTTGAATGGTTCAAAAGTTATCTGTCGAACAGAGTACAACAAACTAAAATTTCGACTGAATTTTCTGAACGCTTGGCTGTAACGCTGGGTGTACCTCAAGGAGCTGTATTGGGAAATTTACTATTTATAATTTACATCAACGACTTGGATAAAGTGCTACGCCAGGGCCGTAGCCAGATGCTCTGGGGCCCCGGGGCAGTAAGCAATCGAGGGGCCCTTTATCAACCCTTTTTCGTTTAGGAAGCCTTTTTAACGTTGGAAACTTTTAATAGTGCTGGAAACTTGAAATTTGTATAGGAGTGCCATTTAGTGTTTTTTTCTTGTTAAGTTCAATGAGACAAAACACATTTTGACTTTTGACTCTTTATTCGTTTTCAAATGTGCTTCCAGGCCCTAACACCACTGATCGAAAACCTTTGAGGTTGAGCACCATCTGCATGTCCTCTTTCTTGTTGGGGAAATAACCAACAGGGTAGACAGTAAATGCAATCAAGTTTCATTGAATAGAACAACCAATTTCTGTTTAACTTTAATCCAGCTTTAGTTATCAAATGGTAATAGCTGTTTGAAAAAGATCGACCTTGTTGTGCTTCGTCACTTGGAAAAGGGCCATCTGGTTGGTTTGGGCCAGCTGCTATAAGCCTACGTTTCATCTCAGGTTCTTTTACAATATTAGGGAAGTCATCTGTAGCTGCATTTATGTCTTGTGTGGGTGGGTCGTCGACAGTAAGACTGGTCTTGTAATACGCTTTCCACGTCTTCTATTTTCTCTTCATTTTGGTATGGTATTTTCTTTAACTCTTTGAAGGTGGTCGCCGTGGCTTAGTGGTTAGTGCGTTGGACTGCTAAGCGAGAGACACAGGTTCGATTCTCAAAAACCACCAAACGTTTTTTCGCGGCACCACCTCTTCGCAGGCATGACAAACCTGCAAGAGTACAATCTGTCATGAAAAGCTTCTCAATTCGCCGTTCGGAGTCGGCACTAAACTGTAGGTCCCTTCCATTCGTGCGAAGAATATAACACGCACAACATGAATGGTTGTGAGAAGCTAGGCCTTGGCTCTCCATGAGCTGCCGTGCCAAATATACATACATACTATGAAGGTAAAAAGCATTTATAGAATACGTTCACATTCCAGTCCAGTCAATATCCTTCAAAATATTTGTCAGTACAATCTGCAGATTAAACATGCGCTTGTGTTTTACACAGAAGACTTGGCGCGCGAGTCCGGTTAAAAAAAAAATTGCAACAAATAAACATTTGCTCGTCATTCTACGTATGTATTTAAAAAAAACCTTCTAGCGCTTAACTTGTTTTAATTATTAAGCATGTAATTTATTTTGTCAATATCAATAAAGTTATAATAATAATAATAAATTATTGAAATACGTTTCTTTCTCAAAAAGTATACGCAATATTTCGAATTTTAAAGCATATTAACCGGACTGACGGTCGAACGGACAAACAGTTAGACAGACTGAAGGGTAAGGGTAACTGGATTTGTATCTGTCTCATCATCGCTTCTCCTGGACTCCTGTTGCGAGGACGGCCCTAAACTTGAGATAGAAAGCCATGAAGTTAAGAACCCTGAGCTTTTAACTACCTCTGTTAATTTCCTCTTATTTTCTTGCCTTTTTTGGGCACCACTTAGGTATGTTTGCTTTATGTTTATTCAAATAACAACACTTAATTTTCCGTGGTAGCAAAACAAATACTAAGCAAAATTGATGCACAAAGAGATTTTTCCGCATTAGCTTTAGCAGTATGAAACATGTTATGAAATGCGAAGCATTTTTCTTTGCCATGCGTGCATAATATAACTATGACAGATAACGCAATATTATTGACGATTTAAATTTTTAATTTTCAAACAAAAATGTGATGTCCGTTTGCCTTTAGCGTAGAATGAGAATTCGGATTTTCGTATTTGAATTTCAATTTGAAATGTTCAAAGTTTATTCTCTTCGTCTAAACAGTAATGTTAATGTATTTATATGTATAATAATCTTCAGAATTATTTGTTATGGTCAATATTCGACCTGTTGATATTGTTATTTAAGCAAGTGAATGTTTGTTCTTTTAATCTGATTCCGTAAAAAACAAATGCTCTCCTTCTTCGGGGCCCCCTTAAGCCCGGGGGCCCCGGGGCACTGCCCCGGCGGTAGCTACGGCCCTGTGCTACGCTATGCTGAGGCGAGACTGTTTGCTGGTGATACTTTGTTGTATGTTTCTAGAAGTTCTGCTGATGAATGTGTCAACCAACTCAATGCTAATTTTAAACATATTGTAGTATATTTGAAAATGAATAAGTTATATCTAAACACAGGTAAGAGAAAAGCTATTTTAATTAATGAAAACTCTTTTATGGACATTGTTATGAATGGAGAGATTATTGAAAAAGTTAACGAAATAAAGTGCTTAGTAGTGATTTAAGATAGAAAGTTAAGTCTCACTTAAATTGTATTTGTAAAACAATAGGAAAGAAAATGTGATTTTTTCAGAGAATTAAAAGTGGTAGGCGTGTGCAATAAAAGTTTTCAATGTTATGGTTAAACCACATTTTAAGTACTATTCAACAATACTATTTTAAGGTCCTAACCAAATGTAAAATAGAATACAAAAGTTAGAGAATAGAGGAATGAAGTGTATTTAAATGTACAATAGATTAACACCTAAACACCTATGTGGATGGACACTAATGCTAAGGTCCTATTTTATTGTTAATCAGGCGAACGGCAATACCATGCTAAATTTTTTGTTGAATATATTTGTAACATTAATAAGAAAAGAAATAATAAATCAATTATCTATCTTTAGATCTATCTACTCAAAGTTGACAACGTTTCATTCTCGTCCTTTCTTTGAGCTCAATTGAAATCCTCTCACAAATTATTTTGCAAGAGTTAAGTGGAAGCAAAGTTAATCAAAATTGCAAAGCGTGGCGCTGTAAATAATAAGCAAATAAGAACGCTAATTAAATTACATTAGAAATAAATTTGCTTCTGAAATGAAAGATTATGTATGTAATAGCTTTACATATACAGTCTTCCCCGCTTAATTGAACCCACAATTTTGTCCGATTTTTTCGTTCAATTATCCGTGTGTTCAATTAAAGAAAACCTGCTTAATTGCTTCTATAGTGCAATTAAACGAGATTTGCATCTGAAGTTTCAGATAAAGATGATTCGACAACAGCCTGCAATTTGACAGATGAGCAAGACAACTTTTTGTGAGGTAGTGGACTCGATTGTTAGTCTAAAAATTCTTGTCTTATACTGATTTGAAATTTTTAAATATCCTGTCAGTTGAAAATTGTCACAAAACAGCTGTTATGCCAAACGTATTTTTACAAGATTGTTGGACTTTGGAATTAATTTTTTTCTTACTTGGACGAATATTGGTTTAATAGTTTAATTTTCATAGTTTTATTGTATAATTCATTGATTTTGAAGTCTTCAGCAAATTGTTGAGATCAAATGATTACACTTCACCTGTGATATAAGTATGTAAACTGCTTTTGGAAAAGCGCATAAGTGTATGTATTACTTTCATAAAATGTTATCTTCACAGCAGTTCGTGTTTTATTATTATGCGCAGATTTACAAGTTACAAAGCAACTCCAATGCGAGAACAGAAAGTAAAAATGTTGTTTTGACTTGGATGTCATATCTGACATTGTCTTGTTTTTCTGTCAAGTTTCAGCGGTCCGTATCTAGTCTAGTCTATCTGAAATTTCAGATATCTAGAAATCAGAACGCACCCAAAAAGTTTTGTTGTCAAATGAATCGCGCTACCAGAATTGGAATATGACAAACTACAGCTCGCTGCCATCTGCCGTGAAAATAGCGCTCCGGAATTACTACAATTTGCCCATCTTTTTGTTATAATTTTTTGTTTGTCGCCGATCAATTAGCCGAAAAATTTGGATGCATTTAGTTTGTTTGGTATACATTTTTAAGACCAATTAAGCGGGTAAATCAATTATACGGGACTCAATTAACCGTGCAAATACGTGTATAACTTATATAGGAAATATTCGAGCCCACTTTTTTTGTTCAATTAAACGGGAAAACCAATTAAGCGAGGTTCAATTAAGCGGGGATCATTATAGCTAAATATAATTTTGATTCATTTTCTTCTTTTTGTCTTAGCTAGTCTTTGAAATCCGACTACTTAAAAGCACACTTAGACGCCGTGGTTTATTATTTTGTTTTGTATTATATCAAAGAATATTATATATTCTTTGATTATATGTAGTTAGTCACCAATAAGGAATAGTTTCCGTGAAATTTACGATATGTACATTACATACCCTTTATATGTTTATGCATCGTATTGATTGTTAACTTATTTTGAATTTCTTACTTACTGTTGCGTTTGTAGAAAAGAAGATTTAATACTTAAAATTTATTGTAACTAAACAACATATTGTAATATCGACTGCATTAGCGACATTTAGTGGAATTGTTATATCGACTGTATTAGCGCCATGTAGTCGATTGGTTGAAGTTTAGAACATCGATCAGTGACATCTATTGGGGGATTAGTGCTAAATTTAAGTGCATTCAGCAATTATAAGAACCTTCAGGAATTTTCTAGTACTTACCTCAGGCACGTTCCAGAACTATCGATATCTCACTAGATGGGCAAATCGTCGCCAGGAAGGAAGATTCTGGATTCGTATCTCGGGTATAAATACTACGAGCATTGAGAGCATGGACACAGTTGACTTGAGATTTATTAGAGATACAGTTGAAAAGTGATTTGGATCGAGATTTTAATAGTGAATTTAAATTACAGAAGAATTTGATGGAGATTAATTGTTTAAGTTGTTTGGAATAAAAGAGTTGTGAATAATTGGATTTAAAGAGTTGAATATTGTTGGAATAAATAAAAGATAATCAGTTGTTTGTGAAAAGATTTAATAAAGACAAATAGAATCAGAAAGGAGAAAAAGTTTTATCATTGCGAACCGGCAAACACGTTACAATATATTAAAAAACAGAAACAGAAAAAGCTTTTGTTAGAGATTATTATAGTTTTTCTTAATAGAAATAGCATAATATCTTTCAGGATGACCATATTCCTGATTCAACAGGCTATGTACCAATAACATCTTATCTACCATCAAGACTGCACCTACCACCTCGTGAGCCTTTTGTGGCGAATGCCGTTGCTCATAAAGCTGGTTATCACACAGCAATATATGACAGTGAAAATTGGAAACCTGACAATTGGGAATTGGATTATACCAAAAAACATGTGCGATTTAACAGCACTAGGGTCCAACGTACTTATATCTTTTGTTGTACTATAGTTTGCATACTGATACATATCTCATTTTAGACATAGAAGCAGAATGTCAAGACGATTATATGAAGATAAGAATAGGATTCAATGGTTCTTTTAATGGGCTCGTTTATTCAGCTGGTAATATAATTCATTCTTACTTGACGTTTGTCTATTATTAAGAAAAAATAAAAAAATAAGAAATGTACAAATATACGTATTTGTGACTAAAAACTATATTTTCTTCCTTAAGGTTACGCTTATGATCAGGACTGTATGTACATAAATGGTACAGGGGCCGATTATTATGAGTTCTACATTCAACTTAACAGATGTGGTACGCTTGGTAAAAATGCTCTTCATGATGAAAAAAGAAAAAACCCAACGGTAGGCTTTGTACAGATCTATGTACCCATATAGGTGTTATGTTCATACGTTTTTCTATTTTTTTTTTTTTGTAGAATTTCATGTGGAATACGGTGACAGTGCAGTATAATCCATTAATAGAGGAAGAATTTGATGAACATTTTAAGGTCACTTGCGAATATGGATATGATTTTTGGAAAACTGTTACATTTCCATTTCTAGACGTCGAGTAAGTATTAATGTTACTGTTGGCATTCCACAATCC
The DNA here is from genome assembly GCA_951813785.1 of Criorhina ranunculi. Lineage (NCBI taxonomy): Eukaryota > Metazoa > Arthropoda > Insecta > Diptera > Syrphidae > Criorhina > Criorhina ranunculi. The sequence continues at coordinate 26,905,671 of OX638382.1, read as the reverse complement.
GTTTATACGTGAATAACGTGTAACGCACCACTGTCTCAATCAACTGTTTAAAATTATCTATGCAAATCTTACAAATAAGAAATGCTAACTTATGTATTTAGGTCCTTTCAGTGTTTATGAAATTTACAAAAAACGTCTCTGCGTCAAGGCGTTTGGGACTCTGTAAAGTGTTCTAAATCTCTCCAACTGCTTGACGGTCCTACGCCACGTGTGACCAATTAATTGCCAAATTTTTTGCAGTATTGTGATATCTGTAGGTTCCTTATCCTTTCTCGGAAGCTATTTGAGATACCATTAGACCAAAAAATGACACTTTAACAGCTACTGATAAAGCTTTACATCTTACGAGTATAATTATTTAAGTACTAAATTCTACCCAGTAATGTCAACATGAATGGTAGTTTTAGCACTAAATTTTAAAACCATGAGTCAAGATGTTTTAAAACATCTCTAATCACTACTAGGAGTAATAATGGTGAAGGTAACAAACTCAAAATCTTTCTTCCAGTGACTTCCACTTCCAATTTGTTACTGATCAGTGCAAATCTTGAGACTGATAGACCTATGGGTGAATGGAGGTCAACCATGTGAGAATAGTTGGTTTTACAATTCTTTGAAAAGGGAAAATTGTATTATTAAAAATGTAATTTAACAGTGTAAATACTTCATTCATGAAAGTTATACTGTAAAATGTTCGTTTAGATTAATACAAAATGATGTGGATTTTTTTAGAGCACTTTTTACTAAATTAGGTTCCTGCCTGGAATTCTTATTATTCTTATTATGTATTATGTATTTCTATAAATAAATGCATTCGAGTGCAATAGCTCAAATTAATTTAAAAAAAAGATGTTATTTCATAGTTCATTACATGTATGTATTTTAAAAAAATATTTTTTTTTTAAGATTACATTTACCAAATTAAATTTCAATTTTAGGGTCGCAACTGGAAATCCAGTAGTGTTTACACTGAGTCCCCCTGAATGTTATATGGAAATTCAAAATGGATATGGGATTGGTGGATCGCGTGTGACTGGTCCTGTTCGCGTTGGTGATCCTTTAACGCTTATAATCTACATGAGAAGCAAATATGGTAATATTGAAAGCAAATATGAAAATAATACTGATCGAACCAATACATTATATTAATAACAGTAGAAGAAACATCTTATATTGTATGATAATTGCTACCCACTAGCGATGCTCTCAAGGGTTACTTTTGAGTAACAGCTGAAAAAGTTACTGGTATTTTTCAAAACTGTTGCGCTTATCGGTCACCCAGAAATCATTATTTATTTTTCATCAACATTTTTAAATCAAAACCGGACTATCCGATACACTTTTTGTCGTACCCTTTAAATATGCGAAATGCTCATCCACAATATTCAAAATACAATCGGACACACTATGCACACGTAAAAGAATACCTTTTGATAAAGAGAGCAAATGAACATATCACCCACCATGCTTTCTTTCGCATACACAGCGCAAACTTCAATCGAAAATAGGTACCCATATGTATTCAACCCACCGAATCCTTTTTAGGTGGATTTCGAAGAAATACTACCTATTGCAGAGGTCCTCATGACGCAACTTTAAAAAAATTTTAATGCAACTTTTCAAGATCTCTATAGTAAACACCAAAACCATGGTCCGTTCAAATGTTCATATACATATATGCAATATAACGAAATCTTGTCCGCACGATAGGAGCCGCAATTCTTAACCGAATTGAATGAAACTTTGTACACATGTTTATATGCTGAATAGCTCAGATGATCGGTGTGATCGGTTAAGAGAGGGGCGTGTCACGCCCATTTATGCAATACAACGAAAGCTTGTCTACACGATAGGGGCCGCAGTTCTTAACCGAATTGAATGAAACTATGTACAGTGTTCCCCGCTTAATTGAACCGACCATTTTGTCCGATTTTTTCGATCAATTATCCTAGTGTTCAATTAAAGAAAACCCGCTTAATTACTTATATCGTGAATTAAACGAGATTGGCTTAATTAAGCCAGTAAGACAATTAAACGATGTTGTATTCGAAAACTGTGATGAAAATGGGTCCGTTCCGATTTCTAGACCATCTGAAGTTTTAGATAAAGAGAGCATTCTGATTCGACAACAACCTGATATTTGACAGATGAGCAAGACAACTTTTTGTGAGGTAGTGGACTGGATTGTTAGTCTAAAAATTCTTGTTTTAACTCATTTGAAATTTTGAAATATCCTGTCAGTTGAAAATTGTCACAAAACAGCTGTTATGCCAAACGTATTTTTGCAAGATTGCTGAACTTTGGAAGTCATTTTTTTTCGTACTTGGACGTTTAAATTAATAGTTTAATTTTCACGCAGTTTTATTGTATAATATAATTCATCGATTTTGTAGTCTTCAGCAAATTGTTGAGCTCAAATGATTACACTTAACCTCTGATATTAGTAAACTGCTTTTGGAAATCGCAAAAGTGTATTACTTTCATAAAATGTTATCTTCAGAGCAGTTCGTGTTTTAATATTGTGCGCAGCTTTACAAGTTACAAAGCAATTCCAATGCGAGAACAGAAAGTAAAAATATAAAAATATTGTTTTGACTTGGATGTCATATCTGACCTTGTCTTGTTTTTCAGTCAAGTTTCAGCGTTCCGTTTCTAGTCTAGTCTATCAGAAATTTCAGGTATCTAAAAATCGGAATGCGCCCAATAACTTTTGTTTCCAAATGAATCGTGCTACCAGAATTGAAATATAACAGCGCTCCGGAATTACTACAATTTGCCATTTTTTTTTTGTTATAATTTTTTATTTGTCGCCGATCAATTAACCGAACAATTTGGATGCATTTAGTTTGTTTGGTATACATTTTTAAGATCAATTAAGCGGGTAAATCAATTATACGGGATTCAATTAACCGTGCAAATACGTGAATAGCTTATATAGGAAATATTCGAGCCCACTTTTTTCGTTCAATTAAACGGGAAAATCAATTAAGCGAGGTTCAATTAAGCGGTGATCACGGTATACATGTTGATATGGTGAATAGCTCGGATAAGTCCGTAGATGGGCGTAATCGGTTGGGAGGGGGGCGTGTCACACCCCTTTTAATTTTTCATATTGCGCATTAATGATTTTTGTATTTTGATTTTTGATAGTATAGAAATGGTAATATTTTTCAGCATGTTTTGCAAAAAAATGTATGCCGTTGTGAATCCGCCATCTTGAAATTCTTTAAAATTGCTCCGATTTCATTGAAATTGAAAATGCATGCTAGTTTATGGATACTTATAATAAATTCAGTTTTAGATCCGCCATTTTGAATTTCTTTAATATTATTTAAAAGTTTCATACAAAAGAAATCCGCCTATCTCTTGCGGCTGGTGCCGGAAAGTCTTTTTTTGTTTTTGCATAGAACATGACAACTATCCATCGTTACTTGGTTTTTAGTATTCATAATCAGTAGCAGCAATATCGTCCCTCAATGTCAAATGTGTAATTCAATAATTAATAGCTGAATACTCCGCAGCTAATTTTTTTCCTTTTCTGTAGTATTCGATACCGACTTCGATATCGAATATTTGGTTGTAACAGTTACCGATGAATTACTGATTATTGCTAACAGTTATTAATATATCGCCAATCTTTCAATTCGCCCTTTCAATTAAAAGATGTACGAGTACATAATATGTACTTATGTATCAGTCATTTATAGAAGATTTTCTTTCCTGGTTTTAAGAAAAAAACAGAAACATGCGAGAAAGACGTAGCAGGATAAAAGCAAGAGTTAAAATATAATCGAATTTAACGCGTGCGAAGCTGCGGGTAACAGCTAGTTTTTAATATACTATATTCCGTAATACATATCTCCAAAGAAACAAGGAAATGGCCAAAGAAAAATACAAATATTAAAACTTTCCTTGTATAACTGGCCAAAACTGTTAAAATAAAATTTGCAATTGATTTATTTTTTTATGTCAAGTTGTTTACATATTACAAGAGCATTTTAATTATTGATCCCGCTATTCATACTGCAACCGTTTGGTAAGTTAATGCGTCTAAAGTGAAATCTTTTGTGAAGCTCGCGCAGTACTAAGTTTGGTGTGTTCTAAGAGGCTGATTTGTTTGTTTTTTTATTTTAATTTTCCGTGTGAAGTTATTAAAATAAATAAGTATGAAATGTGTTGCTAGTGGTAAGAAGAATAATCGCAGTTCAAAATTTTAAAGTAATTATGAGTTCTATGCAGAGTTTAGAGGTGTCCAAAATAAGTCCTTTTCAGACAAAAAAAATATTGTACTTTTTTGTCTCATAAAGGAAAAGTTTTAGTTCCCGAAGCAATCCGGCTACATAAATTACTTTGGAATTTACCTTAACACCTGCTTATTTAGGAATCAACATAAAAAGTTGCAATATTTTGCGATCTTGCAATATATCGTCGAGCAAAGCTTTAAAAAACAAGTTTTTTTTTGTTTCTTACTACAGGTTCACAATCAAGTTGTATTTCTTTGTCAAGAAATCAGCTTACTGAATTCTTGAGACGCTACCCATCTCACGAATTTTAAGAAAAAATTCATTTCTTGCCAGAAAAAGAAAAAAACCTGCTTTACATTGATGCCTCGGAAGAAACAAAGGAAACGATGGCTAAGTTTGCATCGGAGTATAAAAGTCGATGATTAGCTTCCTCAAGAAATTACCGAGTATTTAAAAAAAAGAATAAACCCGGCTGGAATTTGAAATTTCATTTCTAAGTCGAGTTCATGGATTTGTTGGACGCCCACAAACTGATTTTGTATAACTAAGTGAAAGATCGAAGAGGAGGAAAACTGAAGTTTTGCATTTGAAATTTGAACCCGAAGACTTATGCTATGCTGCTCAAATGCAATTTCGGAAACAAGGAAAATTAGATTTTTCTATTGCGACCGAAAACGTAGTTTTTTCAACTTCTACACGCACGGAAAAGTACCAAAAAGCTTACAAACGAATTGACAATGTTAACATTCCGTATACTGCAGATAAGGGTTTGCCAATACTTGTTGAGGGCAAATTAAGCAAGTTCCAGTATAATATTCTTAGATATGCGGCCAAGGAAAACAACTACAATATTTATCCAAACTATGAAGCTAATACGGAAGCAAAAAAAAGTGCTATCCTCAAGACTTGGACATAACCGAGTCAGCAGCAGAATCATTCTTGCAAAGTTTACTTGACTATACAGTTCAGCGTTTGTTTCAAGCCATTTAAGAGGTTATAGATAGCTTAGATACCAATAAATTAGGTCACATTTACCTCATTTCCAAATGGGGTTGCGATGGAAGCTCAGGCATGAGTGAATATAAGCAGCGCTTTACAGACCCTTACATTTCAGATGCTAATATTTTTTAACCTCTTTTGTCCCTGTTCAATTAGTACAATGAACTATCGATAATTTCAATCTGCATAATTGGAAAACCGCTATAAATAGAAGCATTTTCTCAGTCCCATGAAAAAACCTCTGTTAATCGAAGAAAACCTAAGCAATTTGTCCCTTTCATTAATTCGAATTAACTGTTGTGCAAAATAACCTGAAAACTTCTCTAATTCGATAATGATGGCTTTTTTTATCTCTATAATTCGTAGTGATTTTCTATCAACTTTTCATTGAACTCAAGTAAATGTAAACATATATGTACATACATACGTATTTACGAGTAATACAAATTTCGTTTGGCAAAAACATTTTTTAATTCGAAAACCTCGAAAACCTTGGTCCAATGCAATTCGAATTATCGAGAGTTCACTAAGCTCAAATAATAAAAAAAAATTGAGGCAAAATCCTCGTCCATCATCTCCGCATTCAATTTGTCTGCGAAACAACAGATATAACAGTAAGAGAAGTAGAATATGTTGAAAGGCAAATACCTTCATTGAGTGAAACCGCTCTAAATCTTTTAAACGGAAATGTTCTAGCTGGTATTGACTATGATAGATGGAATGGTCTGCAATGCAATAACCGAAAACTCTTCAATGCGAAGGTGTTATCTGGGTGGGCTTACTGCAAAAAAAATTAATAAATTGGATATAGTTCTGAGCAAACAAGTTCAGTCTAAACTGAGTTTAAGTTGAAGAAAACAAGAAAAGTATTCAGGAAGCATTTCGGAGTCAAATGGGCTTGCTAGTAGACAAACCGAAGCCAGGTTATGGCAGCATGAATGATGGAAACACTGCTCGCCGATTTTTTGATGACTCTGCCACTTTATCGCAAATAACAAAGAGAGATCAATTTCAAGTGACTACCCGATAAAAATTAATAAATTTAAGGAGTACTGAATTGATACAGCAAACAAGTTTGTGTACCTGTATCCGCGGTACAACATGCCAACAACAGTGCACTAAATCTTAATTCATAGCCCTCAAACTGTATCGGATGCTATTCTTCCAATTGTACATCTTGGAGAATAAGCCCAAGAAGCCCGAAACAAGCGGTTTCGAAAAAGTTTTTCAAGAAAATTTTCAAGGCAAAAAAATATGGAAGATACCTTCTATAATCTTTTGGTTCCTTCTGATCCATATATTAAAAGTATGAGAAAACTTAATCCTAAAAAATTAAAATCGTATCCTTCTGAAGTTTTGCAGTTTTTGAAAGAACCGGAAGTCGAGGATGCAGATTTCGTACCAGTCCCAACTTAAATTCTTTAAAATATTTTACTTTATTTATACATTGCATGCAATGAAATATTTTTTTTTTTCAATATATTTATTTTGTTTAATATTTATAATATTTAATTTTTAATTTTTTGGTTTTGCATTGTCTTGTTTTTCACAGAACTTAAATTCCTTAGTAGCCGCGTTTAATTATTCCCGTGATCTGATCAGGATAATAAAACAACTTAGATCATTTTGCGTCTTAACTATGGAGGGTCTTAACTATGGAGGCCTTTGCTTAACAAAAATTTAGGTCAGCTGTCAATTGTCAAATTTTTTAAAAGAGGAACAAAAGAGAAGGTTGCTACCCCTCCCTTTTGTTCTAACGAGAGCTTTTGTCGTTACTAATCAGTGCTTTGCAAATTTAGGATAGCAAATGCCATCTATTTGTTAGAACTAGAACTAATTTTTAGATCAAGAAAATTGATCTTGATCAAATGCAAGATCTTGTGTTGTTTTTGTAATGCACAGGAAACCAATGATCTTTATGGATCATCGGCGATAATAGCCGTATTTAATTATCGCCGATGATCCATATAGATCATTGATTTGTATGCACTACAACAACAACACAGGGTCCTGCTATTGATCAAGATCAATTTTCCTGATCTAAAAATTAGTTTTAGTTCTAACAAGTAGATGGCATTTACTATCCTAAATTTGGGAAGCACTGATTTATTATTTATTACTTAACCTATATGTGTATGTACATTAATATTTATGTATACGGGAAATTACATTTTATATAATCAACAGTATTTTTTTTAAATCTGTTAAAGTTATCTTCGTTTTTGATACTATATGGCATTGCGTTGAAAAGTTGGCAACCTTTGTATACAATACTGTTTTGTGTTATGTTCTGCAGATATGGTGGCACTCTAAAATCTTCCCGGTTTCTTAAATTAACTGGCTGTGCCTGTGCCTCTCTTACATATGGCAGATGCTTTTTCGGATACATTAGTAACAAATCGTTTTTAATTTAAAAAATAAGACATAAGACATTTAACAGGATTCTTTGTTTGCCATTCAACCACAATATCGCACTAAACATTAGTCCGATTGATGTATATTAACTACATTTACAACATGATCCTACAACAAAATGATCCTCATTGCCCTATTTTACAAACGTTGAAGCCTGGTTAACATATAATCACAACACAAATACAAAATTTATGAACAGTATTTAAAGTGCGGTTTGATCATTTTATTATATTATCTATAGTACTTATTAACGAGACTCTACTTCTAATTCTGCTAAAAAAAAAATTTTTTGTTCGACACTTTTCTAGTAATATAGTCTACGTGTTTATTGAATGTTAATTTAGAATCAATAACTACTCCTAAATACTTAATTTGTTCAACCTGGTCTATAAGTTTATTTTCTATATCGAATTTTGATTGATCATATATTTAAGTACCATACATTTAGATTTATTGACATTCAATTTAAGCTTATTTGCCCAAAGCCAAACGCTCACTCTGAGTAGATCTTCTTGTATCTTTAATACATATTCGTCTGCATTTTTACAAGTTATGAATATTCGGGCGTCATCGGCGAACAATGCTATCTGGGAGTATTTAAGTTCATGTCCAATATCGTTGATGTAGATGATGAACAGCAATGCTCCTAGAACAGATCCTTGTGGTACTCCGCGCGTGGTGAAAATACTATTCGACATCACTTTATTGACTTTGGTTTTTTGGGATCTGTTTTCGAGGAATGACTTAAACCACTTCAATTCACTGCCCCTGAAACCATATCCTTGTAGTGTAGCTAACAAAATGTTTCTGTCAATTGTTTCGATAGCTTTTTTAAAATCAATGAAAACAGCCACCATGTAGTTCTTCGCGGCGAGCTCCTCTTTCCAACTGATCAAGACGTTGTTCAGTGCTGACTCGCATGAGTGCTTTTTTCAAAATCTAGACTCATTTTCGAGAAACAGTTTGTTAGATTCGCAAACTATAAATGGCCAAACTTCAAAATCTTGGCCTAAAGTCATAATTTTGAAAAATGGTGAAACGTTTGTTTCTTTATTTCTTTTGTTAAATGTATCTATCAAATTTTAATTATACATTCCAATTTAATTTTTATTTTTTTTCATACAAACTTGAGTACCATGTATTGTAACACCCTGTAGAAGTTGAATTTCGAAAAATGTCTTATTAGTGGGTGTCTATGCCACAGAAGAAAACTACTGTACAAATTTCATGGTTCGATGACAATGAATCAGTCAATCAGGACAAACTGTTTTATAGGTATATAAAGATTGTGTACAATAGCAAAGGAGACTTAATGATGCAGCTGTAATCCAAGATGAACACATTAGCCATTCGTTCAAACAGCACCGGAAAATTTAGGACGCAATATATAACCTATCCGTTTGTTTTATAGCGATAACACGTGTACACGTGTACACGGACTACACGTGTATTTAAGATGTTAGTGCAAGGCACGGGTACAGGTATATTTAAATACACGTGTATTCGGGTCGTGTATTCGGTTCGTGTATAATGTGCTCTGTTTTAAATTCTAAATCCGTACGTCCACATGTACTCCCTTATTACAAATGGCGCCCGGAACGTCGAAGCAAAATGGGTGCTCATCACGATAAACCCTCAACGTTTAGTTTTCTGAGTCCTTGTTATTTGTCCCTTTGTAGTGAAGAGTCCACAATTGTGAACTTACGAAAAATCCATAAGTCTTCAAGTGGATAGTTGTCTTACATGTCATCTTGAATCGCGACGAATATTTTCGATGCTGACAGCGACAATAATTGGTAACTATGTTTGTTATGGTCTCTTTCCTATCAAGTTGTCTTTTGTCAATAATTGTAGCTGTGTCAATATCGAGTGGATAGTGCGAACAAGCTATCTTGAAATGCGATGAACTTTCGATGTTGACAACAACTACAATTGGAAATTGAGTCCGTCCTAAGCTCTCCTTTCTCCCTAAATCTTTTCTATGTCGTCTTCTGTTTCTTCTTTTCCGAAGTAGTGGCCTTGTTAGATGTGTGTCGGAACATGCTGCACTACTCCAATCGTCCCAGTTCTCTTTACGTGTTGTAACTCAGGTTCCATGTCTTCCAAAGCCAAGCGTCTTGGACCTTTGGGAACATGAGTTACAACGATGTAAGTCCATCGTCTTATGTAAAAAGCTCTATTGACGCACTGAAGTATAAGATCAATTGTCCGTCTGCAGTCCACACGTCTATGATTTTGCCTAAAGGTCACCAGGGTGCTCAGCCAACAATTCCGTCGGTGACAGCCACCTGAAGCACCCTCGAATCTTATGTAAAAAAAAAACGCAAAAACAAACATACTTGATACATATATGAAAATGCCCATATAATACTATACATTTTCGTTACTTATTTATTTATTATTTTGTTCGTTATTGATTTCTGTGGCAATACGACAGAATAGCTTATGTTGGAAAAAACAGTTTCGTGAAATTTCCTTTTTTTAAACTGAGCGAAGTTTTAAAGTATATTGTACCAAACTCCTCCGTGAATCTCATCCGTTTCACATTTTGCCAAATAAATTTTTGTCCATTGTAATCCACCTTGCGCCACATAAATTTCTCCTTTGATACGGCTGAGAAATTAAAAATTTGATCTTGATTTATTTCCTTAACATAAAATTTGGGTTTTACACCCACTATTCTCGCAAATTGGTACTAGTCACGAAGATGGTGTATTTAAAAAACAGTAGTTAGCTTCTTCTTTTTTCCAATAAGGGCATGTTCAACTTCATACCCCATGTGGGTATGCCCAGGAAGAAGAAATGTATAGTCAATCGTCTCTGCCGTATTATTCAATTGTAAAAAATTTGACTGGGGGGCCTGTCCTGTGCTTCCCACCTGGTATTGCGTTATGTCAAAGCGAAAATTATTTCCAATAACACCACAACGTGCTTGTTGTCCAGCACACCTTTTGTAAAAGCATTTCTTCAAATATCTCAGCATTCGCTATACCGATTTAACCCTAAATCTAATCAGCTCTAAGTTCCATTAAGACAAATAAAACAAAAAAAACCCGCAAAATCGTACGTTGTTCCGTTCTCCAGATATCGAAGGAGAAAAACATTGTCACACACATATGCACACACGCACACACAGACATCACTTCGAAAATGGGTGGAAATGATTTCTAGGGTATCGTAATATGAAGCTGTGTTAAAATCTCGAACTTTTTTTTTTGGTGATTGCAATATTTCCCCTATGGAGGTGGGAAGCAAAAAGTCTCAAACATTGTAGCACTGAAAGATTTTTTATTCTGTCCAGGGCAGCAATCGCTGTACAGAACAATGTGCCTAGTATCAGTTGGTAAGTTTGTAATGGACGGTGATGATGTAGAGGAGCAGAGAGGGGAGAAGTCTGAAAAAAAAAATGTTTGGGGTTATGGGACTGAGGATTAGGATTGAGGGAAAGGGTGGGAAAAGGAACTTCGAGAAACTCGGACGCGGGGTGGATGCCTTGCAGGTCAAAGGCTTAGCTCGCCGGAGGGTGGATTCTTCAAAAATTCCCGAAAATCACCATAATACAAAAAATTGCATGCACATAACGAAAACCAAAACAAAACCTAAAAAAGGAAAACTCAAAACCTAGACTGCGATATACAGAAAACCTGGATTTGAAAGGAGCCTGGCATTACCGTATGCCAGTAGCCGCTGGATTTCATCTGGCACCCTACTGAAAGCCCTTTGCCCTCAATCTCCGGACCAGAGAAACTTCACCATCGAAATGAGACACAAAGTTTTCACTTAAACCGTCATAATGTCCACTTTATTTCATTTTACTAATACTACCATATACATTATAAAAATTAATTATAAAAATCCAAAAGATATTCATTCAATAATTCGAAAAAAAAAAAAAAAATACAGAGTTAAAGCGAAAACAGGAAAAAAAAGAAGAGGGGAAGTGTGCACTCAAGATAGTCCTAGCTAAATAAATGAAAACGCGGAAAACTCGCAATCGTACGTGTATGTAATGTATAAACAAATGCCAATAATGAAATGAAACGAAAAAAAGGAAATAATAATAACAGAAGACAAAACTTTTACCTGAATATCCTCGTCGACAGGCCTGTAGATGGGGATTCCGATGATGATGACTGAATGACGGTGAATATTTCACTTTACTTTTTTTTTCACACACTCACACACACATACATTCGCGTACGGTATCGAATAACGAATTTTTATTAGGGCCAAATGCACACTTTTACTCTGTACAATTAAAATTTACTAAAATATACTCTGTATGATTAAACTTTACTAACATATAATCAAGGGAAGAAAAAAAGAAAAAGAAAAAGGAGGTGCAACAAAAATGCTTAGGATGCACGGGATGACGCTGACGGGCTTCGAACAGACGGTCGCCTCTGGAGCACGTTGTCTCGACATGTTCGCTGGTTGGGTTGTTGGGGAGCAGATTACTTCAAATTCATCACGATCGTGGGATCTCGTGGCACTTGGGACTCGCCACAGGTACTCTCGACAAAAGCGTTTTTTTTTCCTACAGTTTGTCCCGGGGTTGCGGTCAGGTCTTGCTAACAGGCACGTGCTTTGGGGCTGTAGAGGCACTGGTTTGGTTGGTGAGGGTTTTTTTTTTTAAAGGGAAGGTGCACTTAAGGGCATTGGCGGGGTCATTTAACATGTGGGTGCACCTGGGAGCAGATTTGTGGGGGGTATTTGTTTTTTATTGTATTTTTTTCCTTTTTAATTTGCCGTCGGCAAAACAACGCGGCACTTTTAACTTTTTTTTGGCTTTGTATGGCCCGCGGCCGGACACTTTGACAGAAAAACGAGCTTTTGTTCTAATACTTTTTTTTAACACTTCAATTCTCACACACACACGAACCCGAACTTGGGACCGTTCCCTTCTTTGTTTTTTTTTATAAGCCCCGGAGCAGTGACCGAACTTGTCTGTTTCTAAAAATTTACCGTCTCAACACCTTTCTTTGCTTCGGCTTTTCGCCTTCCTCCCAACGTTGTACTCTCGTGTCCCAAAATCGGTTCGGAACCATCACCCGTTTTCCCGATTCGCGATCGTGGGAGAAAAAAATATACTCTTAGCGGGATTCTCGCACGATCACCATGTGTGTATATTGGTTCGCAGACCCCTCTCGGACCCTTCGTACGATCGCCCCTCCCGAGGCCACCCACACAAGATCTGTCATACCATCGATCGTCCGCAAGATCGATTGCGGGTTAATCGCCTGATGGTGCGTAATATGCTAACAAAACATAAACAGCCGATCTGCATTCGATCGATTATGTGCCTGATCTTGTGTGTGTGTCCCCTGATCATTTGCCAAGCCAATGGGTGAACCGGTTTCGGGAACACAATAGCACCTAGCCAAGTGTAGAGCCAGACAAAAAAAAAATCAATAGCCGAATTTGATCGGACGGATGATCAAATTGTAGGATCTACAATCCGTTTAGGAAGAGGACGAAAAGTCGAAACATCAAAGCCTGCCATTACAAGTTTTTTGGTTTTTTTTTTATTTCCCAAAAGTCTTTAGTACATTTTATAACAATGATTTAAATAGGATACTCGCTGGTTGTCCCCGCTTTGCTGGGTCTATTAATAGATGCGTACGTATGTAGTACGTACATATGAATGTACAATTTTTTTTTGTTTTTGTTTTTTTTTGTTCAAATTCAATCTACATATTCATTATTCATTCAGTATTATAAATAATTTGTTACATTTCGAAAATTTCTTTGTAAAAAATATTACACGTTGTTCCGTCTACCGTGTAAACAAAAAGATTATGTCTGGATAGCAAGACACGAGGGTTTCGAAAGTCGCAAAATAGAATCGTGTGTATAGAATTGCATCAAAGTCAGACCTAAGCGTTATGATAGATGCAAAGCTGACCTTCAAACAACAGCTAAAATATGCGGCTAATAATTAGGCAGCTCACTTCATAGCCAAAAATGGTTCTCTCTAGGTACAGACATCGTGAATGTCAAGGTTAGGTAAGGTTTGTCCACGTGGACCCATTGTGATATCCATGATATGTTTCCTCCCGTGGTATTAGTGTCTTGGTTTAAACCATCCGGCCGCCCTGGCAAATTAAGCAGGTCTGATGGTGATCCATCCGAAAGCTCGTCGATGTGTTCAAAAAAGATAGAAGTTAGTTGCTAAGTATCTTGGCGTGTCCATATGTATTCGGTGTCCAGTGCTTTAACTGGCTGATTCTGAGATCGCTCTTTGCTACGGCCTCCTGCATGTAGAGATCTAGAGGCAGAAGGTCGAGACTTGCTTCGTGTCTCGCTGTTGGCGTTGTTCTCATCGCGCTGGTTGTTCCAGTGCATGCTTTTCCCTTTATTTTGGTAAAATCTTTAAGGTAGCTGGTTTTGGTGCCAGCGTGCCACCAGATCAATCATCCGTATGTTAGTATGGGTCTAACTATGGCAGAGTAGATCCACAGTATTATTCGGGGCCTGGATCCCGGAGAATCTACTGCAGGTGTAGAAGGCACCTGATGCCTTCTTTACCCTTTCTTTAATGTTCACCTTCCAGTTAAGCTTTCTGTCGAGTATGAAACGTACTTCGCATTCTCGGACATTTTAAGGGGAGTACCATCAATGGTTGATAGCATGAAAGCGGATATCATTCTCTTGTTAGTGAACAGCATTAGTTCGATTTTCTGAGGGTTGACCCCCAGTCCACGTTGTTCGTCAATGTCAAAGCGACAAAGTCAATTACGGATGGCAACGTCTTGCCCAGTACTACAATTCACCACCCTTCTGCTTTTGTGTAATTAAATAAAAACAACTTATTATTCCTCTACCGATTCGCTCAGTACAACCCAAATTCATAGAACTGAAAACGCCTAAAACTAAATACTTCTTAATATTGGAATACAGTAATACCCGGAAAAGTACTCCTCCGCTTAGCTGCATAACCCGCATTGCTATCCAAATATTTTCGGCTTCAAAATGATCAGCAATGCAAATGGGTACGGATAGGTAACTTCCCCTCTTAAGTATCCAAATAAATCAGAAAAACTCTTAAGGCAGCTATCCGGGAAACACTGTAGTTCCAATCAAACTCTAGGGAGGGGAAACTCAAATGTAAAACAGAATAGCAAACAGAATAAAGAAAAAACAAAAAAAGATCCGTTAAGTACACGTAAACATGTACCTAACCCCCTCATCTACTGGTGTACTATTGACAGCGAGAACTCGCGAATGCATGTTTTTTTTTTACTTGCTAGGTACTCCAGTTAAAAGAATCACAGAAAAGCAATTTTTTTTCTTCCAAAGAGTTATAACAGAACTAAGTAAGTTCCTATTGATTTTTTTTTGTCGCAAGGAAATTACCTACTTACCTGTGTTCCTTTGAAACAATTATATAAGGCAAAGACAATAATGCATAAGTACATAAAAAACCTGCAATAGTGCGAAGGAAGAAAAGAGAAGAAAAAAGGTTTGTTTGATGAACATGAATATGCGCGCACTCCACTGGTGGGCCATTGATTGCAATAACCGACGCATATCTGTGATATTTCTATATCTCAAATAATTACATTTTTGCTTATTATAAGAATCACAGAATAATGATTTATACCTCAATCTCTTCAGCAGGAAATGTACTAATCGAGAAATCAAGTCATATTTAAATCGGTTTAGCCATTTTGTAGTTATATGTGTGTAAAGCATAAGAAAATGGTTTTTGTCCGTTAAAACAGCATGTAAAAGGCGTTTAAAAGCCCAATAATGGATTTAGGATATTAAAATTACTTCTAAAGCATTCCTGTTCTCACGACAAATCGATTGATATATATATTGTTAAGGTATCGTTACGTACCTACTCCCTATTCCAAGACATACTAAAAAAATGTGTTCTCTTTTATAGATGTAGAGATTGTATGACGTAGTGACCATTGTCATTTCGTCTTTTGTTGTTAAATGAATATACACCCGTCCCTCAATTTACACGGTAATACGTTCCACATAAAACCGTGCAAATCGAGATAGAGCTTGCATAGAAAAAATGAGGATTTGAATTCAATTTTAAACCGTGCAAATCGAATCAAAGAATGTATGAAAATTTGTAGATATGTTCATAATGACCGTGTAAAATGAGACAAGGATTGTATGGAAAAATGTCGATTGGTTCCACTGAATGCCAAGTAATGAAGCCGATTCTCTGGAATATTAAAAGACGTACAATTTTTATTTATTTTGTTACAAACAGGATTCCTTTGACCGATTGTAATTCAATTTGACGTTTGCCATTGACGGTTTTGTAAGTTTGTTAAATGAATGCGTTCAATGAAAAGTAATCGACTTTTTGTAATGAGTGCGTCCGTAAATATGCACTTAAAAATAATGCAGGATTGGAAAGAAAACACAAAATAATTTTTTTTTTTAAATTTAAGAACCGTGTTAGAGTGAAACTCTGCAATAATTTTGAAGAAAACCGTGTTAAAGCGAAACCGTGTAATAAACTTTCTGGATTTAGATATGTAGCCTTTTTTCCATACACATCTTCAATATTTTGCCACAAGGAAAAACAAATTTTCAGGAGAGCAGTTTGAATGTTTACTTTGCGAATGTTTAATAGTGCAAACTAAATAAATGACTTATGATGTTGTTTTTCTTTCTTCTATAATTCAAAAACCGTAAGAGATAAAAATCAGAAAAAATATGGCAAATAGAATCGAATATTGCTCATCCGGTGGTGTAAAAAACTCAACTCAAAACATAAGTCATCATTTAAAGCCATCGTGCACCGGTACCTCCTTTCTCTCTCCTCTAATTTCCCTAATGCCCGTGCTCTAGTTTAAGGGTAGTCATATTCCCTTTGGCGAGGGTTTCGTCCAGGACGCAACCTGACCCAACACATCCGGCACATTAGTCTGCATATTTAAAGTACAGTGAAAGCTCGTTAATTCGGAATGGTTGGGGGGAAGGTCAGTCCGAATAAACGAATTTTCCAAATTAATGAGAGATTTTTTTTATGCACTAAAACGCGTTCCTATTGATGAAAAAATGTAAGAACTTAAAACAAAAAATTATTTTATAAACACAAAAGATTGCAAATAATACATACAAATTATTATAATTCATTTTTTTAACCAAAAACATTATGTAACTGACATTTTCACCTGAATTATAATTAATATTTATTTATGCAGAAATATGTATCAACTTTGTGCTTAAGGACTTCGATTTACATTTATCGCCAACTTAAACTGTACTGGTGTTTTCTCAAACATCTAAATGTGGATTACCGGGATTCCCCCAATACAATTTTTTTTAATGGTTTTTCTCAATTCTAAATGTGAATTGCCGGGACTCATTTGATGATTTGTTCCGACTTCTACATATTTGAGATCTATTTGCTACCTATTCGTGTTCAATCATTGCGTTATTTAATTTTTGCTAATTTAATTTAATTTTTGCATAAAAAAAATTATAACCAACTCTCATTTATTCGGAAAATTTTTTTTTTCCGAATTATAGAATTCTGAATTAAAGGGCTTTTACTGTATTCGTATTCCCCATAATATGCAATTATGTTAATTTCAATAATTCATTCATTAATGCATTTAATGCACATTCATCACTTCCTTTTTTTGTCCTACTTTTAATTCGTTCAATGACATCTTGCTGATACAGCAAAACTTACACCCCTATCATTCAATCCGCCGGGGGGAACGATCTACCAAAATATCAACTTCAGTATCATTCAATCCGTTCGAAGGGAATCGTCCACTTATCGGTAATGTGAATGACTTTTCACGTGATCATTCAAAACGAACGAATCGAATCTCTCCATACAAAGTTTAACATTTCAAATCCACAGGAAATTCATTGCGGATTGGTGTTGTGTTGCATTTTGGGTGGAAAATTTATCTGAAAATGTATGTTCTTTCTAGGACAAATTAATTATTTAGGTGTATTCAATTGAATATGCTTTTATTGTCCTTAATAAAAACTTCCAACACATAATTAAAGGCTGCCTTATTCAAACAAAAATTGTTTATGAAACTGAAATTCAAATTGATTTCATAGAAATTATAAACTACAACGAAATCGATTAACTAACTAATGTTGTCACTGGATGCCCGAAAATATGCACGTGATGTTCGCCTATTTGAAGATATTTCTTCGTTTTCAAAAACAGAGCAATGCTATCCACTGTCTTTAAATTTTATTTTATTTTGTTTTTATCAGCAGCTGTTTCTAATCGCCGTCAACTATGACAGAACAGTCGATTTTGAAAAAGAAAAATCGTAGTCGGTAAAACAGTGCATCCGGCGGATTGAATGATCAACCTCAAGGTGAACGCGGATCGAATAAGTGAAGTGAATCTCAGATCCGTCGGATTGAATGATAGGGGTGATTTTGTTTTTATCAGCAGCTGTTTCTAATCGCCGTCAACTATGACAGAACAGTCGATTTTGAAAAAGAAAAATCGTAGTCGGTAAAACAGTGCATCCGGCGGATTGAATGATCAACCTCAAGGTGAACGCAGATCGAATAAGTGAAGTGAATCTCAGATCCGTCGGATTGAATGATAGGGGTGATAGATTCACCACAATCTGCAAACAATAAATTTTGCTCCAGCTGACTGCCAGCGTTCCTTGTTTGCAAAGAAATATCTGATTTGTTACTAACATTGTCAGAAAAAGAAGGCACAAAATTAGGATCACAAACTGAATCATCATCATAGTTTTGAAATGTTTCTGCTTCCATCTCCGAAAATAAATCAAATTTGGTTACACCAATATTATATTCATTTTTTTTTCGCGTCTTTCTGTAAATCTTGATCCTCCAAAATGTCAGGCACTTTACTTTGTTCTAAAAAGGTCGTAGTTCCATTTTTTTATTTTACGAAGAATTTATTTAAAATGACTTAGCATTTATTAAGCAATTTACGTTGTTAAGGCTACAGAAGGAACCTGCTATCCAAATTTCAACTTACTAGCGTTAGCCGTTTAGGCTCGGCGATGATGAGTCAGTTAGGACTTACTACTTTATATAAATAAATTCATTATAAAGATATTTATACATACATAAAATTCAATATTTTTCTAAAAAATGTACACAAAACCCCCTAAACAGATTAGGAAACAATCCCATGAACTTCCTGCTAGTTCTGGAGCTCCAATGTCTGTAAGTTGCGCGACCAGCTCCACAGACTCAATCCGCACCGTCAAACAGCAGCCTTAGGGAGCTCGGAGCAGCATCGCCTGCAGCTTAAAACGGTCGTCTCTAAACTATCGTAGACCAAGCGCAGACACAAAGTCTAACTGGCTCGGTTAGCAAAGCAAATCCACAAAGCCGGGTGCTAAATCCGACATTCAGATCGATTAATCCCATGGACAATCCTAAATAAAAACAGAAAAGTAGTAACAGTTATAGTAGACCAAATGCATTTAGTAACCTCAAAGCATACCATCAAGTCCCTAATCAGGGGTCATACCAGCAAGTTAGGAACACGGCCAACATCCCATACAAGGTAGCACATCTTGAGCACATAACGACACAATTTCTGTGTCGAATATAATTGTTATCTACTTTAATTACTCTCTGTTGTCGTTTTCCTTAATTTGATTTTTTTCTTTCTCACATTCGGGCGAAAAACCTTAAAGTATTTTATTATTTCAAATTTGTTATTTAGAACTAAAATATATTATTACAACACTATTTTAAAAATAAATGAATGCACTTACATGTTCCGCATATGCGAAGTGAGTAATTTATAATTGTTTATAGTCGCAGGATGTGGGGACAACATTAAAAAAGCCATAAATTAAAAATTTCCTGCGGTCAGTATCGGAGCAATTGGAATTAATTAGCTCAAAAATTTTTGATGACATAAAAATTGTGTAGGCATTATTTTTTAAAATGAAATCACGCAAGAAAATAATTTTGAATTCTTTAATACAGTAAAATTGTTACCCACCTTTAGAGAGAAATAACTTCATATTGAAAGTGAAACTAATTCCTACAAAAAAGTGAAATTATTTCCCACTTCATAAAAGTGCGTTTATTTCCCATGTGAAGTAATATCCCGTGAAATAATTTCCTGCACACTTTCGTTCTCAGTGATGCATTTTCTTCTTTCAGTTGCTGAATCGTATGGAGAAGTTCTGAGTTTATTTTATTCAGATTAAGAATCTTTGTACAGTAGTTAAAGTGTTATTGAACTTCCAACGTTATCCACTGCCACTGCACTTTCCTGAACAGACTGCTTGCTAGTTGACGCCGTTATAATGCTTGGAGGTGTTGTTGCTGCTGCTATTTGTCTTCGCACAGGTATTGTTTGCTGCTTCGATGACTCCACTGCTTTTTGTTGGTGTTTAGGTTGTAATATGACTGTTACTGCATTGGGTTTAGCAATGGGTATTTGTTGTATTGATTCTCGTCGAAGAGCTATGCACTTATCACAGCGAAATTTGTTGTTGGTAGAGTTCATATAATCAATATCGGATTGAAGAACAGCAACATAAGCACCAGGCAATCTATTTTGAAGGGATCACTTCGATAAATTTTTTCATTGCAACTGTTGAATAATGGGCGAATTGAAACACTTTTTCTTTCTTTGTATTCTCTTTTAATTCTCTTCTACTGCACACCGAAGGCACGTCCGTCTTTAATAAATTATTACACCAGAATGAACTAGGAAGAAGGAAAGTATTACAGTCACAGCTGCGCTGTTCGCATCGCAGTTTACAATCCTTTGTTCCTATGTTTTGTTTGATTAGGTCTTGTGTTTATACTCTTATGCCCAGTTTTACAGTGCGAGTTTAAACTCAGTTTATGATTTAAACTAAAGTTCAACCAAATGTTTGGTTTCACACTGTTCGTTTAAACTCTAATGCCCAGTTTCACAGTTCGAGTTTAAACTCAGTTTATGGTTTAAACTAAAGTTCAACCAAATGTTTGGTTTCACAGTGTTCGTTTAAACTCTCAACTGAGTTTTATGTTCGGTTTAAGTTAAACGACTCGATTCTACCG
This sequence comes from Criorhina ranunculi, assembly GCA_951813785.1. Taxonomy (NCBI): domain Eukaryota; kingdom Metazoa; phylum Arthropoda; class Insecta; order Diptera; family Syrphidae; genus Criorhina; species Criorhina ranunculi. Next base: position 26,885,005 of record OX638382.1, on the reverse strand, counting down.
TTTAACGTTCGTTTAAGTTAAAAATGTGGTTATGACTGCTATTGTTGTGAAATGTCAAATTGTTTTTCTTCTAAAATATTAATAAATAGTGTGTAAAATAATGTTTTCAAGTGCAAATAGTGATTCTGATGAAAGAAGTGATGAAGGATATTATAATATCCTGGTTAACGTAAGCCGACAAAGAGAATTTCGCTGCAGGACAAATCACTTTTATTTTTGGGATGATATGGACTTCTTTAACAGATTTCGCATGTCCAAACAATCAGCGTATACTGTTTTCGAGGAAATACGTCCAAAAATTGAAAATCCAACTAACTGGTAACTCAGAAAATAAAACATATGTATGTACATGTAATTTGATTTATATGAAAAGAAAATGTTTTACTTCAAGGAACACTTCATTATCAGCCAAAATCAAGTTTTTATTGACTTTGCTTTTCGATAGCATCCCATGCTGCATTTTTCTCCGTCCAATGAATCCTATCAGTTTTTTTATTTTCAATTGTGCCTTTGAATTTGACCACTAAATTCATTAAATTTTTCTTTTCGCTATCGGAAAAATGAGTACTCCTTTTCTTTTGATTAATATTATTATATTTTTGCTTACTCCATTGTCTCTCTTTTGTCTATTCTAAGTGACTTTTACTCGAAAGCAAACACCGTAACAGGAAAAATTCAAAATAATTTTCAGTTTGACATTTAATTCAAATACTGTGATTCAAATACATCAGTGTAATTCACAATAGTGTGATAAACTTCGTTTAGACAAACTGAGTTTAAAAATACAGTGTGAAACCGAACGATTTAAACTTAAAGTTTAAACTCAGTAGTTAGTTTAGTAAAACTCAAGTTTAAACTCACACTGTGAAACTGGGCATTAAGGAGTATATAATCCAACAGCAACTTGAACAATTAATGATAAAAATAATTAAAATATGTAATTACATACTTGTTTTACTCGAGAACTTTAATAAAGCAAAAAAACACGCACCCCATAATACTAAACGATTACACGTCCACTCTGATTGAGAGCTGTCTCGATTCTTTTCACCGCTCCAAGCTGTTTAAAGAAATTAACATTACCTTTTTTTTTTCATAAACAAAACAAATACTAAACCTTATAATCAAGACTGTAATCAATTATCTCTTTACAGAAGGATTTGATATCGTTGTAAATGATTGTTTTGCTCACAATGGAGCAAATAAACGTATTCAATTAATAGATGAATATGGCTGCCCCGTAAACGAAAAGCTAATTTCTCGCTTTAGAGGGTCTTGGTCGGACGGGGGAATCTATGAAACTCAAGTCTATGCTTACATGAAAACTTTTCGATTTACGGGCTCACCTGCCCTTTACATTGAATGCGACGTTCGGATGTGTCATGGAAGATGCCCGGTAAGTACATTAAACAAACAAAAATTAAGGTTGTTTCTTCCGTAAAACAAACGACTGCAAATAATAACCAAACCATGATAAATTTATAGAACTTTGCTTGAAAAACTATTTAATAATCGCATGCCGCTTTGTTGTGTGGGTGCCTACTTACATAAATGCGACATTATTATGGCATGAAATTGCGACTATACTCTGAGTATCACCGTGCCTATTTGTCGATTTGAATTTATTGTATTCCAAAAGATCTTTTTTACGCCAGTGTCGTAGCGAGATGAAACATACATTTTAGGTGGGACTCCAAGCAATGGGACTGCGAAAACCCCATTAAATTCCATGCAGTCATTTTTGCATGATGTCCTTATAAACAAACAGACAGACAGAAATTCCAAAAATGGTTAATTCCTTTTTTTTTATTACATCAAAAATATTTCCAAAAAATTGTAAAGGTAAAAAAGTCTGTACATGAAAAATATTTAAAAAAAAAAACTGTCAGTTTTTTACTATTTTATTATGTGTGTGGTTTATAAGGGAATACGGCTTACGGCTTTAAAATGAGAAGATGCGTAAGTCCGAATATATTAAAAATAAAATTCGTTCCTTTAAGCAGTGCGAGCTTAAACTACAGTTTTACTAACCTATGTAACTACTGAGTTTAAATTTTCAGTTTAAATCATTCGATTTAACATTGTATTTTCAAACTTAGTAAAACTAAACGAAGTTCATCACACTATTGTGAATAGTATATTAAAAACTAGCTGACCCGGCGAACTTCGCTCCGCTTAACCCTTTCGACCCCGAATTTTCCGCTTTCCGAAATTCTTTTTTTTTAGTTCAATTAAGTAATACTAACACAAAGAGTAGTTATGCAAAAATTTAAGTCGCTACGTCCGTCCGTTTAGGGGTTAGACAAAGTTGCCTGTTAGCAACATTGGGCAATAGAGGTATAGAAAAATTTTAAAACAAGAATTATTTTTTCAAAGAAAAAATTATGTTTTTACTGAAATCTTACAAAAGTTGTAAGTGTGAAAAGACAAAAGCAATTTATGTTGTTGTTACACCAAAGATAAACACCACATTTTACACATTTTGATAATGGAGTTTCAGTTTTTCAGTGCCCATGTTGATCACAACGTTTTGTATTAGAAGGGGTAGGAGTAAGCTTGTTCTGTTTTGAACCACCAGTTGAAACACTACTCGAAGGAGAACTAGCAGAGGAAGTTGGATATTCACTCTCTGTTACAGTTGAGGGTCGTCCTCGTTTCTTTTGGACAGTAGATGAGAAAGAAAAGCTAGATCGTAGAAGTGCATGTCCAATTTCAAGTTGAAATTGAATGAGTGTCATTTGCTTTCCTTTAGGCTCAAGGAACTTCAGAAAGGTACATAGGTGCCTAACCCTTCTGTGGCATCCCTACTTCCGAGTTCAGAATGAGCCTGGACAGATGGGAAAAACGAAACTTCATATCCTACTGGAACAACACTCAGGGACTCAGACAGGCTGAAAGAGCCATCCGACCCCTGAACAAATTCACTAAAAATATTCTCAACCATAAAAGGGACGATATTGCCGACTCACTCACAGGTCACTGTAGTCTCAGATATCACTGACATAAACTACATATAGTTCAGGAATCTGAATGCAGGCTCTGCTTAGAGGAAGACGAATCAGCCGAACATGTACTATGTGAGTGCGTGGCTGTCTGCAGAGTCAGGAAGCGCTTTCTCCATAAGGAATTCCTAACACCGGAGGACATTCGAAATGCCTCGACTGGGGACATCCTCAACTTCATTAGGAAGATAGAGCACCTCCTTGTCTAACTGGCTCTAAGCACAATAGATCTTTTAGGTCGCAGTGCCATATGCGTCTGTCGCAGAGCCTTAAGGAATGCCTATGGTAAAGAAGCCAGGCATTTATAACGGATGTTCCCAGGCACCACTAAAATAGTCTTACATACCACTTCCTTGAGCGGTGGTCCACTTTATACATATCAGAGAGATCTACACCACCCATGGTTGGATTATAGGAAGCGACAACTGCTCCAATATTGCAGAAACATCCTCCTTTTCATCTCCACTTTCTTTGTTAGCAGAAACATCCCAATCGAACTCCAAAATTCGCAAAATATGTTCTTTACTCAACCCTTTCTACTTTGGTTTAATTGCTAAAACACAAACAAAATGTATACCACAATTCCCCAAAGTTGCCCACAAGCAACTTGCTAATTTAAAAAAATGCTCACTTTATTTATAAAGCTCAAAACAAAAAGTTGATTTCCAAATAAAATTGTTTAATATTTGTAGAAATATATTGTTTAATCACTTTTGAGTTATATTTAAAATTTTTGTGTTAAATAAATTACTTTGCAAGTACCTAAAATTTTTCGCAAGGAGATTCTCGCCCGTGTCGTCGCACTCTATGAAAAATAACTGTTATTGTTGCACTTCAATTTGAGCTGTTTGTTTTGATAACTCTTCCAAACATGTAAGGCTGTTGATAGGTAGTAGTAGATTGAAACAAAATCAATCAGAGCGTTTGATATAAACCGTTAAACAAGTGAAGTTGCTCTCAGGCAACATTGGGGTCGAAAGGGTTAAAATTGATTAAATTATTAATGTATCTTTCGAAACTTACCATCCACCCCTGAAATTATGCAATTTTTGGTATTCACGATTTTCCGACTTTTCCGGTCGAGTTTTCAAATTTTTGTGTATTGTATTTACCTGGTTCAATACGAATCCAACAAAAAAATCCCAATGCAAATCAGATGATGTTCAGTCGAGTTATGCGCGTACGAACCGACACCAAATCATTTTTATATATAAATATGTCAAAAAACTAGTGCGCACTTGTTCTGTTTTTTATAATTATTTGGGAAATCATTTTCAATTTAAACGAACTTTAAACACTAGAATAGGGTCGTTTAACTTAAGCTGAACATTAAACTCAATTTAAGGTTTAAACGAATACTGTTAAACTAAAAATTGTTTTTAACTTTAGTTTGAACCTTAAACTCATTTTAAACTCACACCGTAAAACGGCACTCTGAAACTGCATAAAGTGCAAATAAAAGACGATGCCGAGGTTTATGTGCAACAATAAAAAAAAATCCTTCATTTATAAGCGGTTTCCATTTTTTGATTATTTATGGTTGAATTATACAATTTTATTTATAAACGTTGATGAATTATTTATTTATATCTAATAATATTTCTTATATTCAGAGTCAACCATGTCATTGGAGGAACTTAAAGGCGATTTCCAAACGAGACGTATTAAATTCAACTACTAATTCCACAGAGAATGGATCGTTATCGGAAAATATAAATCTCTTTCAATCCCTACGAGTTTTACAAGACGAAGAAGAAGAGGCTATAAAATTGCATTCACCGAGCACTATACCAGAAATTTGTATTACAACGCTAATGTTTTCGTCAGCAGCCGTTTCTGTATCACTATTAGTTTGCATACTATCTGCACTTTTGATGATAACTTGTTTCAGAATGAGAAATCTTATTACTCGACCAGAAGGTTATGAATCCTATGTAACTGATAAAGGGCAAATTTCTTAAGATTAACAGATTGTAGAATTAAATTGAAATGCAATAACTGTATCAGACAATTCACTTACTTACCATATGTATTGCCGCAGCAATTGAAGGGTTGTAAGTCTAAAAAGTATAAGTGCCAAAAAATCAAAAATCAATATTTTAATATCCAAATGGATCCAAGTGCCTGTTTCTTTTAGAATTTTACCCACACATAAATAAAGTTGTGGTGGGGTCTAAGTTTCAACGAACTTTCGCTCAATTTTATTATGTTTTTTTCGTATACATATCTCTTAATAATAAAATTGGCACTTATACCCTTTAGACTTACAACCCTTCATTTGATCATACAATTACACATTATATCCCACAAATTTTATAGATACCTTAACTTTAATGTAATGTTGTGTTACTTATAGATACATGTTAACCCTGTTCTTACACGTGAGTGCAATTTAATAGTTAATAGAGGTTTACTTTCAATAAGCTTACTGTTTTAATGTAAGATCTTTAATTAAATTGTAAGTAAATGCATAAACATAATGTACTGCAAAAAAAAAAATAAATATTTCATACGATTTATTGAGCAACTCATTAAGTTACTACGCAATCGAATAAAAATTATTCATAAAATTATGAAGGTTATATAAATTAGAAAATATAAATGTAAATACATGTGTGTTTAGAAATAAGAAAATATAAAGTTAAGCGAAATGATTGAAAATAATTTGAAAATACATAACTTATGTTCCTCCGTAACGCCTAAACGGCTGAACGGATTTGGATGAAACTTCGTGAGTAGATAGCTATGTCTAGGATTAGCGCATTATTTTTAAAAATTCATATTTCCTTATGAAATATCCATTTAGTGATCTGCGCAGCACTCAGCCAGTGGCACATCGTAGGGATCGTAAATCATGATCGTGTGTGCGACAAGGGTGGGTTTTCCTTTTTTCCTTTTTTTGTTGCTTCCTTTTATTTGTGGTGGGTATGTGTATCTTTGCTTCTAAATGATCGGAACTCGCTCGCTTTTCGCAGGGAAAAGGGTTTTTATGGTTGTGTAGTTGTTGTGTTGGTGTGGCAGATATTCAGTTTTTCGAGTAGGTAAAAAACAAGTATCCCACTGCAGCAATAAAAAATGACGTAGGGTATGTAAAAAAAAATCAAATTAATCACGTTGTACGACTATGTTAGGTATTTGAATGGATCTCATAGTTTTCCCCGCTGCAGAAGGAATTCGAAAGGATATGAAAATAATGAAAGTGTGATGAGTGAGGTGGGTAAGTTTCAGCTTGGTTTTGTTTAAGACCTATTGAAGCACCTCAAGTTTAGGATCTTAGCTGAATATTGGCGTAGTTGTAGGAAGTGCGAGTATTATCCAAGCGTCATCATTCTCTTTTTGCTGAAGATTGGGCAATCAGAGAAAACTGGCCATGTTCGTCCAAATCGCCACAGCCTCCTATGCAAAAGTCTGCTATACTTAGTCAGCTAAGGTAAAGTAATGATAAATATGGTATGCGATCGCTGTGGCTCTTAGCGCTTAGTGCGTTGGATTGATGAACAAAGATCACTGGTAAAGATTTGTATCAATACCTAGATGACAATGAAATACAGCCTATCTGAAACATGCTCCTGATACGATTTCGCCGCGATTTTACAATTGAGGCTAGGTATTACATTTATTTTTTATTTTTGCTTCAAGTAGGTACATCTGACAACGCCTCGAGAATATGAAGCAGATCATGTCCGCAAATGACACTACCACTACTTAGCAGGGTTTTTAAACTTCTTAGAGTTATCCGGGGTGCCGTCTCATAAACTGGTGTTAAAGGTTGGTGTTTCGGTTTTGCTGATGCTTAACCTTGATGCTCCAAGACTTCACCATAGTACCTGTGCGTCATAGCGTTGGAGAGAAATGGAGAGAGCGCACAAATTCCTCGTATCCCTATAACATCTAACAATTTGCTCTTTCAATTTAAAAGGCGACATTTTTCTCTAAAAGCCGCATTTTAAATGACGATTATGTAGTGTATGGGGATGTACTACAGTAAAGTATAAAGTGTGAGGCAAGGGAAATAAAATAGCAATTTTGTGATAGACCTGCCCTTGGATAGTTGATTTTACGCTCTTTACAGAAGAGTGGACAAGAGGGTGAAGTAGCGTACAACGAAACAATTTACCCGTGCTGCGCAGACACAGTAGAGGTCGGTAGGCAGAAGTGATTGTCTGGTAAAGTCCTATCAAGACACAATTTGCGCGGGTGCGCTGTTTTGATACCACAACTCATGAGGCCTTTATGTTGATGAGAGTGGAAGGGGGACACAGTAGAAGACTTGGGGCATGTGTTCTTCCAGGGACCAGGGTTCTATTCTCAACGGGAGATATTGATAAAGTTGAGTGCAGTGTGCGTTTCCGCCAAAAGTACGTACGTAGAGCTGAGACGTCTGGAAAGGAAAAGAAGATAAACCCGAGATACGCAACAAAACGCAATGGCAAGCAGATAATGCCAACCTATATAACAAGGATCGACATAGAACACATACAGCTTAAATGTATTTTCACTCTCAATCGAACACGCTGGCACACGCATGCACCCATGTACGGTATTCTTAGCCGCACATTTGATCTTTTGCACACATTTTTAAGCCCAGGCGTGTTGAGAGACAGAGAGAGGGTAGTACCGTGGGGAATAGGTGTTCGAGGCGAAGGTGGTTTTAGTTCGGTATGAAATCCCACACTAAGGCTTTCGATGTTTTCCACCTTTCTAAAAAACAACACCCTCTTCACATCTCAAAATCTGTGAGCTATGCCACATGAACGTATTCGCGAGTTAAGCTTAACGGCAAGACATTTTAGGTCAACGCGGACGAAGTCGCGGGTACAGCTAGTATACTATATGTGTCGGTTAGAATCAAAAGCCATTATATCCACTTTTGGAAAAAAATGACTTATGTATGAGGTATCATTCAAAGGCATACGTTGGGTCCAAGTTTGAATCTAAAATTTCATTACATCCCCTAGAAATCGCACTCGAAAAACTAAAAAACCCTTAAATCCAGTTGAGTTTGCAGTAAAGTGAAATCGTTTTTTTCGATTTACTCAAAACTTTCTAAAGTGGATATAATAGCTTTTGATTCTAACCGACACATATATTCATTGTGAAATTATAATGTGTCGCGGCTAGCGACGGAAAGGATACGAATTCAACTTTGTACGGTGTATTTCTTTGAGAAAAATAGTTGTACTAAAACATAAGGGTGGCCATGGTGTAGTGGTTGCATTATCGCTTGTCACGCTGAAGGTTCCAGGTTCGAATCCCGATGTCACAGAAAAAAAAGTCGGTCAATTGCGAAAAAAGCTGACGCCAACTCTACTGTATAGGCATAACACTGGCAGTAGGGTAGGTAATGGCTTAAAAGTCTTGATCGTACTAATGCCATCGGGATGTTCGAAAGAAATACTGTGAATTATAAGCAATGGCAACAGAACCAATAATTCTCCCAAGTCATTCTGGACACCACTCTCGGAGCAAAAAAACTGAAACCAATACCACCTGAGTTTCAAAATCACTACACCACACTAACGCTGTGTGAATAGCATCATAAGGGTATTCATAACCCCTTTAGCGCTAGTGAATTATAAAAAAATATTGAAACATGGAAAATTGGATTTCTTACCGCAGTTTACTCCCTTTCCTGGTTGAACGTTGAAGGCTGATTGACAAATAAAAGAAAGAATCAAACTTACCCAACGTGAATAGCCGAAAAGGAAAAATGGATAAATATCAAATGCCATGCCATGATCTAGCAGTTAATGTGTTAAGGATTTCCAATGCTTTGTAGTGTAAACGCTAAAAAAACTTGAAATGCTTTGGAATGTTTACTGTTTTCTTTTTACCTTTTTTATCTTTGACATTTTCCAATTTTGTCTTTATTATTTCTCTACGTTAATATGTTTAAACGTATTAAGGGTGGGACACAGAAATGAGAAAAAAAAACTATCGATACTATCTATAGTAAGAGAAATTGGACGAACGCACGAAATCGATGCGAATGATCGACAAAAACAATAGGCGTGTTTTTAGTAATCTATAATGTAGGTAAAAAAAAGTGTGAGCAAAACAAACGCCTATCGAGGCTAACGAATGTCATCATGTCATTTTGGCAGCACTATGACACTTATCAGCTGTTTTTTTTTTTGATGATTTAAAAAAAAAAATTGCGGATGAAAAAAACTCAAACGTATGTTTGTTGACTAATTATTAATTTTAGATGATTTCTTTATTGAAAAATTTCTCTTATTGGGTGCGTTCCGATTTCTAGATATCTGAAATTTCAGATAGACTAGAATACGGAACGCAAAAACTTGACTGAAAAGCAAGACAAAGTCGGATATGACATCGAAGTCAAAATTTAATTTTTACTTTCTGTTCTCGCATTGGATTTGCTTTGAAATTTGTAACTGTGTGCAAAAAAGTGAATTTAAAAACCCAATAATTGAAAACCGATTTAAAAATCAACATTATTTGCAAAGCTCAGCAGTTTTGCAAAAATATATTTGGCATATAAATTATTTTTTGACATTTTCTCAACTGACAAGGAATTTTTAATTAATTTAATTTTGAAATGAAAGTAAGACAAAAAATTTTAGACTAATAATCCAGTCCACTACCTCAAAAAATTTTGTTTTGCTCATCAGTCAAATATCAGGCTCTCGTCCAATCAGAACGCTCCCTTCATCGGAAATTTCAGATGTTCTGGAAATCAGAACGCGCCCATTGACTTCTTTTTTATTTTTTTTTGTGTTCCTTCATTAGCATTTGAAAGACTTCTGTGTCACTTTTGACATTTTCGATAGCATTTTTCGATAACAATCGAGAAAAAATAATTTAGTAGCACAGTTTTTATCGCGGCTAAAGAAATAACGCTGGATAGCTATCCAGATTTAGTAATTCTATACTGGCTTTGTTGCTGTTGTAATTAACATGGAATACTTTTTTAAAGCCTATATAGATTACCAAAAAACACGCCTAATATGATTGGAACTGTTGATTGTATTCAGTGGACCAATACAATATATCTGTCTCTTTCATTGAATGATTGATTGAAAAGACGGAATCATTTTTGAAACCAGTACTTGAACGATTCGATTTTAAAATTTGAACGATTGACACAGCTCTCGTTTCAGAAATTTAGAAATGGATTTGTTCATTTCGTAATAACATTATCACCGTGATTTATATCCCCGTTATTCTGCTAATAAGTTATCTTCTTGCCAAGTGTTATGCCACAATTAAAGTCAAACATGGAATAAAAATCAGGGCACAATTACCAATACTACATTTTTTATAGCTATAATAACAAATAATTTTTTGTTATTTGCTTTATATTTTTCATAAAGCGGTCAACCAAAACCCACACAATGTGTATAAACTTAAAGCTCTTTGAAATCGTTGCAGCTCTAATTCTGTCTGTGTCCGAAGAATGTCAGTCAAATAATTCATATCTTCTTCTCTTCTTCTCTTTCATTCAATTTTTTGAGTAGACCTTTTAGTTTGCTTGTCAAAATTTGTCAACTGTCAAATTCGTAGTCCACACACCAGCCATTTGGCGGTAAAATTGTATTGAAATTGCGCGATTTATTACATTGAGATTAGAAAGTGAATAACTTGAGTAAAAATAAATATTTCTTAACAATATATGGATGACAACATGTATAAAATAGTGCCCTACGTTCCAGGACACAGGGACGTTCCGGGCAATTGCAGAACGGACAAACTAGCAAGGGAAGGCGCGGGTCGGATCCTCTCTGAAAATAGAGGGGAACCACTTGTCTCTCTAGAATCGATAAAGTCTCACCTCGATAGTGAAGCTAGAAGAATAGCTAACAGCAGGTAGAATAATATCAATACTTGTCTTCTATCGAAACAGATCTGGCCTAACCTGGATCTGAAGAGAACGGGAAGACTTGTGTCCGTGAATAGGAAACTTATAAGAATTATAATAGGAGCCCTTACGGGACATTGTCTATTTGGCAGGCATGCCATCAGAATAGGTGAATAGGTGAAGGGGAAAACACTAGTAGAGTACTTCATCAATGACCTTAACGACCTAGCCAGATTCGACATCTTTAGGATTAAGAGTTTTGCATGTGGGTCTAATTGGTTCTGCAGAGCTTTTACTCCATTTATTCTATAGGGAATTCCCGCATGTGAGGTTTCAGAGGCTGGTTTCCGGTTTCTACACGCGGTATCACAATGGGTCTTCATTGGGTCCCTGCTTAGTGGGGACAGCCGCCCAACCTAACCTAGCCTAGCCTATGGTTCTGATGTTTGAGGTAGACGTCTTGGCAAGTGGCATCAACATATTTCGAAAATCACGTGATGAAATAGGCAGTATTTCTTCGAAATCCATCTAAAAATACAATACCGACACTAAGAGTAGTAGAACCGTAATTCATTAATTCTTACATGCTAGACAAAAAACGCTTAAAACTAGCTTAATTAACTTAACTATGCTATTCTAACTTGCTAGCCTTACACGTGCACTCTAAGCTAAACTTAATACTTATTCTATGTCATTCGACGTAACCTAACTTAATTAATTTAATTAATCTAAGGACTTAACGATTGAAAAAACTAAAAAAATTATTTTTTAAAGATGAAAAACTATCGATAGTCGACACCAACGATAGATATCAATAGTACTAAAAGAGCCGGTGGTGGCGATGGTGTAGTGGGTAGTCTGTTCGCTTGTGACCCGACCTGTGCAGGTTCAAGCCCCGTCGGTAATAGCAACAGAAACAAACAAAATCTGAGTTTCTCAAACCACTACTCAAAAAAGGGGTATTCTACCTGGAAGTACAATGGACCGGAATAAGCTTGGAGTTTGGAAATTTCCTTTCAATCAAAAAAATAAAAATTAAATAAAAGAGCTCGATATACCAATTATTAAATGATGATTCCTCACTGATAGTACAAGTTACAATCAAGTCCAGTTGAGATGTTGGTTCATTTTCTCTCCACAAAGTGTAGCATGCCTCCTGCTATAACAAAAAAAAAAAAACTTAACGAAATTAAATATTCAAGGCTAATAATGTACCTTATAGGTGAAAAGAGGAAGGGTAGAATAATCGATTTGTGAGTGAACTGACTGCTGATACGCAAACAGAGCATAATGCTAGGTTTCCACTTGTCGATTTGAAATTGACAAATGACGTATTTTTATGCCAATTAGAAAATTGGCAAGTGGAAATATGAAAAGCTTTTTGTCAATGAATTGACCAACAGCGTTTGTCAATGACTGACAAAGAATTTAAAGGACAAGTGGAAATAGCTGAGTTGTCAAACAAAATGGCGCTTTGTCTTGAATTGACAGTCAAAATGAATTGGCTTCGTTTTCAAAAGTTTGTCAATCAAAAGACGCATTTTGCATGTGTCTTTTTGTTGTGATGTACGGTTTCACCCTTTGCAAAATAAACTCGAAGTCAATTCAATTAATGCGCATTTTGCGGCTCCATATTGCAAAGTTTTGCGTAGTCGAACATTTGCGGAGAATTATTTTCTTTCTCACGTCAATGTCACGATTCACAATTGACAATGAGGGGCTTATTGCGAGAATCTATTCGACTTTTTTCGATTCTATTAAACGAATTCGTGGTATCGCGTAATGCTAGGTTTCCACTTGTCGATTTGAAATTGACAAATGACGTATTTTATGTCAATTAGAAAATTGGCAAGTGGAAATATGAAAAGCTTTTTGTCAATGAATTGACTAACAGCGTTTGTCAATGACTGACAAAGAATTTAAATGACAAGTGGAAATAGCTGAGTTGTCAAACAAAATGGAGCTTTGTCTTGAATTGACAGTCAAAATGAATTGGCTTCCTTTTCAAAAGTTTGTCAATCAAAAGACGCATTTTGCATGTGTCTTTTTGTTGTGATGTATGGTTTCACCCTTTGCAAAATAAACTCGAAGTCAATTCAATTAATGCGCATTTTGCGGCTCCATATTGCAAAGTTTTGCGTAGTCGAACATTTACGGAGAATTATTTTTTTTCTCACGTCCATGTCACGATTCACAATTGACAATGAGATGACTATTCCAAATTGGCAGTGCAAGTGGAAATAGCTTTTAACCAACTGACAAAGGCATTTGTCAAAATTTCTTTGTCAATGAACTGGCAAACGATTTTTTGCCAATAATTGACTCAAGTGGAAATGAACTGGCAGTGGTGTCGTTTAATGACATAAACGTAAGCTGTAAAACTTTGTCAATTAAATGATATGTGGACCCCTAGCATAATACCTCAGCTTTATTCGCAGTTGATCGACTTTTTTTTTGTCATCGGGAGTTGAACCTGGAACCTTCAGCGTGACAAGCGATGATTCAACCACTACACCATGGCCATGCTTCAAGATATACGTTCTTATTGGAGTGTACAAAGTGTACCTACTTTGTCTGAGATTTTTTATGAATAAATACATTGAAACTAAGTATGGATTCATAAAAATAAACACCAATGCATTAAGTGTATGAATATTTACATTCGAAATCTTTGATTATGTATCTATACATACTATTTATGAACAAATACATACACCTTATGAATTGGTACATAAATCTGTGGTTGATGAAACGTTTTCTTTAATTTAATGAGTATTTTCATAAATTCAATGTATTTATTCTTAAAAATCGTAATTGGGAGTTGTATGAATAGTTCATAAGTTTATGAAAAAATTCATTAACATGAGAATCAGCGTTCATAAACAAAATGTTCCCTACAAATATTTTTATGAATGCAAATTCATAGGAATAATGAATCGGTCATAAAATCAGAATTTTTTTTAAAGAATTTGTACATAAAATCAATGAATTTGTCCAAAAAATTAATGAAATTTGCGGTATGAATGGCGTTCATTAATATTATGTACAATAATTTTTTCAGTGTACAGACCAATCCCTCTCTTATCCATTTTATCTTAGCTTTTCGAAAAGGATTTTCTAAAGAGACTAAGTCTATTCATAACAGGCCGAAGTATGATTCCGGAACATCAATTTGGTTTCAGAGATAGACATTCTACCATCGAACAAGTACATCGGATTACTAACGTCATCGAAAAAGCTCTGGAAAATTAAATGGTTTGCTCAGCCATATTTTTGGATGTCACAAAGGCATTTGACAAAGTTTAGCACGCAGGCCTCCTTAACAAAATAAAACCACTATTTTCAAGGGAATATACAGAAGTGCTAGAGTCGTAGCTTGCGAATAGATAGGCTGGAGTTCCACAATGAAATATCCTAGGTCGAGTTTTATATCTACTTTTTACCAACGACATACCAACACCTTCAAATTGTATAATAGCTACGTTTGCTGATGACACAACTATACTTACAGTTGCGAAAACCGAGCGCGAGTCAACCGAACACTTTCAAAGCACTATAGATAGAGTTCTCAGATGGACAAAAAACAACTGAATAGCTCAAAATGAGTTCATGTAAAGTTTACAAATAAAAAAAATTCTTCGATTCCCTATATATGTTTCTGGAGTTCAAATTCCCTACTCCAATTCAGCCAAATATCTGGGGATGAATCTAGACGCCAAGCTTAGATGGAAGGAACACGTAAAAAAGAAAAACCAAGAACTCAATTTCAAACTAAGAAAACTTAACTGGCTCATTAGAAAATCGCCCCTTTCGATACAAAATAAACTTTTAATTTATAAATAGATACTGAAACTAGTGTGGACATACGGTATCCAACTATGGGGATGTGCTTCCAAAACCAAAATTGCTATAATCCAACGATTCGAAAACAAAGTCGTTAGGGACATCGTCAGGGCACCTTGGTATGTAAGAAATTCCGATTTACACCGACGCCTTAACCCCGAGGGGACCATAGCCAAATATGCGAGAGTGCACTTTAGACGACTGAGACACCACGTTAATCAAGAAGCAGCAATCCTGAGTAATACCACTGGACTGACCCGAAGACACGAGCTTAGCCGTAAAATTAAAATTTTTAACCTTATAAACATGTATAAACTTATTAACTTAAAAATAACAAATATTGCAAATAACTGTAAATTCGTCAAACACTGTATAAAATGTTATACGTATTTCTCCTTTTTTCAAATTAAAACTGCTCGTTAGTTTATATTAGTTGTAGTATCCTGAAATGTTTACAACTTTATAACGTTTCAATAAAAAAAAAAAAAAAGTTCTCTCTTCTCCGGATTCCGGCTTACAGTTAAATAGTGGGGAATAAGCAGGCTAATGAGCTAGGCAAGCGAGTGTCAACCCTTCACAAATCTTTTGCTGAAGAAGTTCATATTATAATGAGAACTGTTAAGCGTACCGTTTGTCCATACATTCTAAATATTAATGACCAGACAAATGAGGCCATGTAAGAACTGGTCTCGAGCACTAGCACTTTTAACAGCATTCGGATAGTTATTGCCCGGGTTGTGGTGATCTGTAAGCATCGCGGGCTAGAAGTAACTGATGCGCCCAAAACTTCAAAATCCCCTTAACACACAATAACGAAGTTGTAATAGCGTGTATAAGTTGAAGCTCTTTATCACTTCCGGTGCAGATATTCGGCACTTGCCAGAATACTAGGAATACTAGGAAAGTTTTTCTTCGATAGTCTAAATTTGAAAGAACAAAACTAAAGAGTTTATCTAATTTCTCAATAGTACTGGTTGGATCTGAGGATCTAAAATACTCCATATTAGATACCTACACCGGGTCACATGAGTCATAGAATTGTAAAATTGCGCTCAAGCATTAATTGGGGTCCTGGCTGGTCACCACAAACCATCACTTCTGCATACCATCCTGGACATGCTGCAGCTTTAATAAAATAGACCTTCAGCAGCATTAACCACAGTTTTGTGTTGATTACTATATTGAACTTAATGCATGTTTTATGACTGTCTGCAGTTTACCAATAAACATTTTGATTGTAAAACTATTTTCCCCTATAAATTTGAATATCTTCGAATGCATTTCGAGTGAAATAAGTAGTAAGACAAGGAGTGCATAGTGAGTTTTGTATTTAGTGTACAAATTTATTCTGAGTGAAGTAAAAGTCAACATGCAGACATCGTTGAAAATCTACTTGTCGGGAATTTTTGAAAAACTTTTCAATTTTTTTGCATCAGTGGGCAACGATTTTCTGGATTCTACTAGTTTGCATGGATTCCATTGGGTTGCCGAAAGTAAAAGAAAGCTAAATGGGAAATCGTACAATCTGCTGGTCTTAGTTATTTGGTTAATTTCAGTTGTGTTAGGGCTTTTTTTTGCTTTGTATTTAATGATTTTGGTTTGGAAAAGGTTCGCTATTTCACCAACCATAACTACTATCGAAACCAACAACTATCCAATTTCTAATGTTCCATTTCCGGCAGTTACAATTTGCAGTATAAATGTGGTCCATAAGCCAAACGCTTTTGGAATAATTGACAAATTGTAAATTTGCTTTCATAAAACTAAATTAAGATATGATATATATTATTTAATTTAGACGAGCAAATGGAGTGTCAAGAGAACGAGCGGAAAAATTCTTAACAAACTTACCAGCACTTATAAATTACAGGGAAATAGATGAAGAAATTCTAGTTATATTTGACATCCTAGTTCGAATGGGCTACAATGCTTCTAAACTGATGCTAGAACTTATACATCCTTGTAAGCAAATGTTAAAACTATGCTTTTGGTTAGGAAAGTCAATTCCATGCGGACAAATTTTCCGCACAACTAAATCTGGTTTCGGATACTGCTGCTCTTTTAATTACCAAGCGCTGAGAAACCATTTAGAAATGTAAATAAACTTAAATCTATTTTAAATAATGTAATTAGATTTCATTTGTTGTAAGCAGTGAAACAAACTTCGATGAGTATAAACAAATAAATGCTCCCATAATCCGAACGTCAGGAGCAGGAGAGGATGTGAGCCTTCGTGTAGTTTTAGACGTCGATCATTATAATTATTTAGCTGCAAAACGAAACTTTTATGGAACGGAAATTATTATTCATGATCCTGAAGAATATCCTGAAAAATACTTTTTAACTGCATTCGGGCAGCAAAATTTCGACGTATCGATAGCAGTTCGAGCTTCAGTAGTAGATTCTGTGAGAGATGTAGCAAAACTACCAGTTAATCTAAGATTCTGTAGGTTCAGCGATGAGGTAAGCACGACACTTTACGTGATAATGGTTGTTTCTGAACTAAACAGTTTTCATCCAGAAGCCACTGCAGATAACAAAAAAATACAGCTTCCAGTCTTGTATTACTGAATGCAGAGCAATGACGATCGTAAAAATTTGTAAATGTATTCCATTTTTTTATCCTTCACTAAGTAAGTATTTTATATTATAAATAGCATATATGTGTATGTACTTATATACGATTGCATATATAATACATAGGTAAATTCTGTTTTTTTTTTTTTTTTAGAAAATGGAAATAAAACTATTCGACAATGTGGGCTAAGAGATGTTAAATGCTTAAATGAAAATAAAAGTAAGTTGTCGAACATTCCATTTGCAACAATATTAACAATAGATAAAATAGTGATAAAAAGTGATGTGATGTTAAATGCACAATAAAATCTATGATCCAATTTATTTATTACATAATTCAACACAAACAGTATTTCTAGAATAATCCAGTCATTCAAATTGCTTTACAAAATGCAATAATTCTTCTTTCTTAATGCACTTCACCACTTATTCAATTCTTAAAATTCAAATGTCACTTGAGTAAAAATATTTGCTTTAAAACACTTCAAATGCAAATCCAACCACACTTATCTGCAGTCATAATAAAATAGATACATGTCCACTTTTTTCTCATTTTTCTTTCCCATTTCCATCAACGTGCATGTCCATATTATTCCACTTATTAGCTATCCTTCCGATTTCTCTCTTCCTCTACACACTCCACAATGGTTTTTGTTCTTAGAAGATGCGTCAAAAATATATAAACTTAAAAAATATGGACGTTGATAAATAAAGTCGACTGTTTCGTATACGAGCAGACCTGTAAAATTTCAAGTACAAGTACAAATGCGATTCCTTTGTATTTATTTGTTTTTAAGTACAAAGAAATTGAATTTGTACTTGTACTTGAAATTTTATAGGTCGGTATATAAGATATTATATTTTACTAGCACAAGTTTATTACATAAACACAGTTACAAAAAAAATAACAATTTAAAAAAGTCATGTCAAAACTAAATTAAAGTACAATATTAAGTTAACGTTGTACGGTAAAGAAATAAGAAAAGTTTTCAAAATTCCTTTTGTGTACAAAAAAAAAAACGCCTGATTATATTCCCTGGAAACATAGACTACACCACACCCAAGGTAACTTCCTTGCTACCATTCTCTCCACGTCACTCTGGGAGAATGAGTCATTTCTTAAGGACAATTCGATCCACTTTTACACCGACGGATCCAAAACGAATGACGGTGTAGGTGGTGGTGTTTTCTCCGATAGGCTTAATTTCAGCCTCTCTTTCCGTCTTCCAAATCATTGAAGCGTGTTCCAGGCGGAAATATTGGCGATCAAAGAAGAAAGAACGTGATATCTTCCACAGATATATGTACGTCTCTTTTCAGGCAGTCAAGCAGCGATCAGATCCCTGGAATAAGTCTCTTCAAATTCATTAGTAGCTCTAGACTGCCGATCATCTCTTATAGAGATGGCGGAGCAGTTCTATATTCACCTTTGTTCGGTGCCGGGACATAGAGATATTCCAGGGAACTGTAAGGCTGATGAGCTCGCCAGGTATGGAACAACCGTACCTGTACACACCGAAAGAGACACCCTGGGTATACCGATCGCTACATGTAAACTCAAGCTCAAGCTGGATGCTACCGAGAAAACAAATTCTAGGTGGACAAATGGTATAACGTGTCCAGCGACAAAGCGGATTTGGCCACGGCTGAGCAGAAGCGTTCTAAGAATTTGATTTCTCTCAACAGATCGCATATCAGTTCCATAATAGGTGTCATCACGGGGCACTGTCTAATGGGCAAGAATGCAACAAGGCTTGGCGTCCATTCAAACGATTTCTGTAAACTATTTCTGAGGAAACTATTCCCCACCTTCTTTGTAACTGCCCAGCTCTCGCCCGTAAAAGAAGACTCCATTTAGGGGCATTCTACCTTAACGACATAGGCGATCTGATAAACACAGATATCAGAAACCTCCTTCGCTTCACACAAAGCTCCAATTGGTTTGACGAGTAGGTATAGAGATCTCTTCAGATCCATGTGGTATCACAATGGATCAATCACTGGTCTAAGTGTGCTGGCTATAGCTGGCAGCCACTTCAACCTAGCCTTACCTAACCATTTTGGGGTTTTTTCTAAAACATGTTATGAAAGGGTCAGAACTACCTTGATCTTACCCTTGGAAAAATGGTCTGATAGGTCACCAAGCAATCATCAAGTGGATGAACATTGAAGCCAAAACCGTCTATTTAAAATCGATCCCGGAATTCAGCCTAAACCTCGAACTCAAAATTCCTCCAGAGAGAGCTAGACAGAAGGAGAGGTAACTAAACCCAACCATACATACATTTTCACGAATAGGTCATGAATAGATGCAGGTGTAGGCTCCGGGATCTATGCATCGGAACTAAACATCGCACGGTTGATAAGACTTCAAAGCCACAACAGCGTGTTTCAGGCGGGAGTTCTAGCAATCGGTGAAGCCTCGCTAGAACTATCACGACGGATACATATATAGTCAAGAAGCCATCACATCTACAACAATCAGATTCTGAACCGCGAAACGCTGCCACGATGAACTCAAGGCACTCAGCGTCAATCACAACGTCACACTCATTTGGGTCCCGAATCATTAGAGCATCCATGAGGATTAAAAAGGAGATGAGCTCGCAAGAATTTTTGAAAAATTTTCGGGAAATCAGATTTTCGGTAATTTTTGAAAAATTTTTCGGGAAATCCGATTTTTGGTAATTTTTGCAAAATTTTCGGGAAATCCGATTTTCGGTAATTTTTGAAAAATTTTCGGGAAATCCGATTTTCAGGAATTTTTGTAAAATATTCCGGAAGTCCGATTTTCGGTAATTTTTGCTAAATTTTCGGGAAATTCGATTTTTGTGAATTTTGAAAAATTTTCGGGAAATCCGATTTTTGGGAATTTGTGAAAAATTTTCGGGAAATCCGTTTTCGGTAATTTGTGAAAAATTTTCGGGAAATCCGATTTTCGGTAATTTTTGAAAAATTTTCGGGAAATCCGATTTTCGGTAATTTTTGAAAAATTTTCGGGAAATCCGATTTTCAGGAATTTTTGTAAAATATTCCGGAAGTCCGATTTTTGTGAATTTTGAAAAATTGTCGGGAAATCCGATTTTCGGGTTCTAAAATGGCCGATGACTCAGTCCTACCTCAACAAGAATTTAAAACGTCCAGCATCACCGCGAAATTCCATGAACCTATGCAGAGGATTTGACGACGTACACGCGGAAGAGGATACATTTCACCTCCTTTGCGGATGCCCAAGCCTTAGCAGAAACAAGAAAACAACCTTCGGAAAGCATTTCTTTAATGATCTGGGCGAATTTTCAAACAAGCCACCGAGAACCATCCTAAAATTTCTTTGGAACTCGGTTTGGTTTTCTTTTGTCCCACCATGTATATCGTTTGTTGGTTGATTGTAAAATCCGCAATACTTTTCTTCTGTCTGTTTGGTTTTGGTTTTTGGGTTGGTTCACGTACGCAAATTTTACTGCCTAAACTTGGAAAAATCACTTGAACACATCAAACGAGATGCACTTTTAGCAAACCCTTTCACTAGACTGATGCCTAATTAGATGTCGCAGGAAAGGACATTCATAGAGCTTTAAAATCTTGCAGAAAAAAGCTTTTTTTTATTCAAAATGGGAGTAAAATTTACGTAGGTTAGCTTTCTCAGGTTAAACTTGTAATAAACTAAATTTCCCCTTCCAATTACTATAACAGCCTGCACATTCATCTACATATATACCGCTAGCTTGCTCCTAGCTCTAATAAGCACGGGATTTTGTTGACAAGAAACAACTCCGTTCGACGCGTTGAACCGAATAACCAAACGTGCTCACTTATACCCAAGTTGCAATTGTGCCTCTAGTCTGGTCCATGCACGACATCTCATAGAAAGCCAAGGCTTAGCTTCTCACAACCATTCATGTTGTGCGTGTTACATTCTTCGCACAAATGGAAGGATCTACATCTTTAATGCCGTTTCTGAAAAACGAATTGAGAAGCTTTTCTTGACAGATTATCTACTCTTGCAGGTTTGTCATGCCTGCGAAGAGATGGTGCAGCGAAAAAACGTTTAGTGGTTTTTGAGAATCGAACCTGTGTCTTCCGCTTAGCAGTCCAACGCACTATTTACTAAGCCACGTCGAAGTCTGGTCCATAACAGGTTCTAAAAATTATTCAAGTGTATTACACATTTTTAAGTGACATCTATGCTATAATTTTGCCATGTTAAATCGCTGAGTTTATATGGGGAGCTCTAAACAACCCAGCCGCGATTCGGCTCAAAATTAGTAGAACTTCTCCTTGGGGTGGTGCAAGTCTTAAGGTAGAATGCGATATACTCGTAGATTGCGTTTTCAATCCAATTAATTCAAAGTTTTTTCTTTACTTAAAAAAAACATAACTTTCGATCGGATCATCAGAATATAGTGAAACATACCCTGTTGAATTAAAAAAAAAAACTTGAACTTTCAAGGTTTTAACACGTTTTCAATTTCAGGTCAAAAGATATTCCAGAAAGTATTTTTTAACACGCATCCTTGAATAGAAAAAAAAACTATAGGGTGGTTAAGTTTTAAGGGCCGATGTTGATTTTGAATAAAACACAAATTATTTAGGAAATTATTGTCATTTCTTTTTATTATGATAATATTGGTATGGTTCAATTATGTATGGAACAAAATATCGGCCAAATGGCCGCCGCGACCTCGGCGGCACACCTCCATCCGATGGTCCAAATTTTCGATGACGCTGAGGCATAATTGAGGTTCTATGCCGTTAATGTGCCGAATTATCTCATCCTTTAGCTCTTGAATTGTTGCTGGCTTATCGACGTACACCTTTTCTTTCAAATAACCCCAAAGAAAGAAGTCCAACGGTGTCAAATCGCATGATCGTGGCGGCCAATTAACATCGCCACGACATGAGATAACACGGCCATTGAATTTCTCCCGCAAAGGAGCCATTGTTTCGTTAGCTGTGTGGCAAGTGGCACCGTCCTATTGAAACTACATATCGTCCACATCCATATCTTGCAATTCGGGCCATAAAAAGTTCGTTATCATCTCACGATAGCGAACACCATTTACAGTAACTGCCTGACCAGCCTCATTTTGGAAAAAATACGGCCCGATGATGCCGCCAGCCCATAAACCGCACCAAACAGTCACTCTTTGTGGGTGCATTGGTTTTTCGACAATCACTCTTGGATTATCATTCGCCCAAATGCGGCAATTCTGCTTATTGACGAATCCACTGAGGTGAATTTGGACGATTAAATTGACCGAAAAAATCACGAAGTGCACGATATGCATTTTGATTTGAACGCCCATTTTCATAATAAGCTTGAATAACTTTAACGCGTTGCTCGATTGTGTATCTTTCCATGGTTGAAATTGAGTTAGTCTGAAATTGAGAAATGTCAAATGAAATGCAGAAAAAAACTTAACGCTTAGGTGTGGTTCACATTCAACATCGGCCCTTAAAATTTAACCACCCTTTATATATTTTTTGGGCAAAAATAAATTTTTATAGGCGGGTAAATGAAAATATAAATGTTTAGGTTACACTTCTCATCATCGTCACATCTAATTCATGTGCACATTGAAGAAGACGCGCGGAAACCTCAGTAGACGCACTGGCAGAGTACAGAACAGTGAAATTCAAAAGGGTCATGGTAGGTAGGTAGGTAGAAGTGGTTGAATCTGGTGAAACCTGCCAGAGACACAAGTAGCGCAGATGCGCCGTTTTGATACCACAACTCACGTGACCTGGATGTTGATGGGCGTGACTACGAGTGTGTTTTTCAAATCCATCCTGTGGAGTTAAGAAAATTAATGGTGTTACATAATTTGATGTTGGAGATCTCGGATAGTTCCTTGAAAAAAGGTTTTCCGAGTGTGCGCTGCCTAGCTCTGGCTAGTGCTGGGGAGTCACAGAGGAAGTGAAATATGGTTTCCATTTCGCGAGAATTGCCGCAATTTTGGCAGCGTGAGGTCCGATTGGCCAGTGACCCGTGCTAATTGCTGTGATTCTTGCAGTCTCAATGCGGTTCCTATTAATGAGGTCATTCGTTCTGCTTTTATCATAGGTGGGCCATATCTGTCTCGATATGGTACACGTTCGTAGACTTATCCACCTAGAGTTGGCAATAGCGAGAAAGTGTTGGAAAATTTTGCCCTTGATGAGTCCCATGGGGGGGCAGACTGACTCCGCAAGGAAGACATACAGGGCAGAACCACATCTGGCTAACGCGTCAGCTCTCTCATTCCCCTCTATGTTACTATGGCCGGGAACCCAGAGAAGAGTGATATTAAACCGAGCGCTTGCCTGCGTTAAAGTTTCCTTACACTGCTCAACTAGTTTAGATGACGGAGTAAGTGAGTGGAGCGCTTTGATAGCAGCCTGGCTATCAATAAAGATTCTTATGCTGTTTGAGGTAGTAGGCTGAGACTAAGTATCTTGCAGGCTTCTCTAATCGCGAGCACCTCCGCCTGGAAGACACTAGAAGAGTCTGGGAGCCTGTACGATTTGGATACAAAATCGTAGGGTCATGTATATAAATACAAATATTTGGCGCGACAGTTCATGGAGAGCTAGGGCCTTGCTTCTCGCAACTATTCATGTTGTACATGTTATATTTTTTCGAAGGGACCTCCAGTTTTATTGCGGACTCCGAACGGCGGATTGAGAAACTTTTTCATGATAGATTATACTTTTGCAGGTTTGCCATGCCTGCGAAGAGGTGGTACTGCGAAAAAAAACGTGTGGTGCTTTTGAGGCTCAAATCTGTGTCCTCTCAGTTAGCAGCCCAACGCGCTAACTACGAGCAAAAAGTGAAAGTTGGAGGTACTCTGACAAGACGTAAACAGCGACCTTTGGGGACTAGGCTTTAAAGTGGTAATGCGCAAGTAAGGGGCACAGTCAGCCAACCCTGTACTGAGGGCTAAAAAATTGAAAACATAGGCGGTACACTCTTTCCGACTCATCCTGTTAAACCCCCGGATATCCTCCCCGCCCGACGACAGGATTTTTCAATGTTCAGCGAAGGGCAGCTGCTCCTGAGGGCGGAAACATCACAGAACAGCAGTGGCGTGGCGTGGAAAATTTTAAATGGTAAGTCGAAAAAATATGCACCTGCAAACGCTTTCTGAAATTATATTGTGTATTGCAAATCGCATATAAGTAAAGCAATTCAAGCCAATTATTTATAAGAAGACAAGGAAAACAAAACATTTTGTTAAGTTTACAACCACTAGTCAATCAAGTATATTTTTGGTATATGGACGCATTGAAACAAACAAAACCATCCTTGCGCTTCTAATCTATTTTCATAGAAGGAGTAGAGCGTCCTATCTCTATAACTTTTAGGTGGATTTCGAAGAAATACTACCTATTGCAGAGGTCCTCATGCCATTTTTCAAGACCTCTATAGTAAACACCAAAACCATGGTCCGTTCAAATGTTTATATATATATATGTATATCTATAAATGTATGTACAGTCCAACCCGGATAATGTCACATCATGTAGGCAACAAAATAATGTGACTTTATGCGGGTTGTGACTTTATCCGTTCTGGCAAAAATCAGTTGGTGTTACAGCACAATTAGTAAAAGAGAGAAAAGTATTGATTAAACTTTAAGTTTAAGCTCGCACATACACAAAGGAATAAAGAAAAATATATCGCTTGCCGCCCAGCAAGTAGCACACATACAATAACAATCTGCGGAGGGATAATTTGCATTTGTCGGAAATTCTCTCTCGTAAAATGTGTGCATGTGACTATAAGCGGACAAAAATGAGTGGATTTTTTTGTTTTAGAATAGGTTTTGTGTGATTTTAAGCAGTTTGTGCCATTAAGCGATGTGCCTATAAAAGGTTTTTTATCAGTACCAATTATAAAAAAAGGCAACTGGCTGGATATAATTGTGACTTAAAGCGATTTGTGCTAATAAGCGATGTGATTATATCCGGGTTTGACTGTATATATATATATATAAATCTATATATGCAATATAACGGATTCTTGTCCGCACGATAGGGGCTGCAGTTCTTAACCGAATTGAATGAAACTTTGTACACTTGTTTATATGGCGAATAGCTCGGTTAAGTTCGTAGATGGGCGTAATCGGTTGGGAGGGGAGCGTGTCACGCCCATTTTAATTTTTCAAATTGCGCATTAAATTTTTTTTTATTTTTCTTTTTACTAGTATAGAAATAGTAAAATCATAAATATCTTTTTGCAAAAAAAAATTCTGCCATTTTGAATCCGCCATCTTGAAATTCTTTAAAATTGCGCCGATTTCGTTGAAATTGAAAATGTATACTCGTTTATGGGCATTTATTATAAATTCGGTATTGGATCCGCCATTTTGGATTACCTTAATATTTTTTAAAAGTTGCATACAAAAGAAATCCACCTATCTCTTGCGGCTGGTGCCGGAAGCAAATCTACCAAACAACAATTTACAGTTAATAATGCCATTTTCTCCTAATAATTATTTGAAATTAGCTGAATCTAACTGAAAATATCACAATTTAAACTTTTCACACTTTTCACTGTTTTTAATTTCTTTAATTTATTTTTTATTGCACAACAATAGCCGTGTTTTTTTGATAATTATACTCACTTCAGTCAAAAACCGATCTATACTCACTTCATCCACAGTAGCAGCCGCACCAACCAATTGGTTTGCGGCTCGATTTCTTTTTCTTCGTTTGACAGTTTGCAAATGTCAAAACCGAGGAAAAGCAACAAATACGATCGGCTAAAGGCTATTTTATGAGATTTTTCGCGCTCTGGTGATCAACTTATGTAGTTCTATCCTCACTTGCTGCTACTGGGAAAGTTATCTCCACTCTGTGTGTTGTTATTGCTTTGTGTGTAAAATCTTACTGGGCTGGGTATACAGCTATCAAAAAAACACGGCTAATAACACTCAAAATTACTTTAAGTTACGCATTGCACATCACATTTAAGAAACGTTTCTGGAATGTTTCTGAAGCAAATTGGAAACAATTGGGAAACATTTCAGAAACATTGTTTAAGCAATGTTTCTGCAATATTTCCTTCAGTCTGGACGCAACCTTTATTCCCAGTTTCACAGTGCGAGTTTAAACTCAGTTTATGGTTTAAACTAAAGTTCAACCAAATGTTTGGTTTCACAGTGTTCGTTTAAACTCTCAACTGAGTTTTATGTTCGGTTTAAGTTAAACGACTCGATTCTACCGTTTAAAGTTCGTTTAAGTTAAAAATGTGGTTATGACTGCTATTGTTGTGAAATGTCAAATTGTGTTTTTCTTCTAAAATATTAATAAATAGTGTGTAAAATAATGTTTTCAAGTGCAAATAGTGATTCTGATGATAGGAGTGATGAAGAATATTATAATATCCTGGTTAACGTAAGCCGACAAAGAGAATTTCGCTGCAGGACAAATCACTTTTATTTTTGGGATGATATGGACTTCTTTAACAGATTTCGCATGTCCAAACAACCCGCGTATACTGTTTTGGAGGAAATTCGTCGAAAAATTGAAAATCCAACTAACTGGTAACTCAGACATGTACATGTAATTTGATTTATATGAAAATAAAATGTCTTACTTCAAGGAACAATTCAATATCAGCCGAAATCAAGTTTTTATTTACTTTGCTTTTCGATAGCATCCCATGCTGCATTTGTCTCCGTCCAATGAATCCTATCAGTTTTTTATTTTCAATTGTGTCTTTGAATTTGACCATTAAATTTATCATTAAATTTTCCTTTTCGCTATCGGAAAAATGAGTACTCGTTTTCTTTTGATTAATATTATTATATTTTTGCTTCCTCCATTGTCTCTCTTTTGTCTATTCTATGTGACTTTTACTCGAAAGCAAACACCGGGATAGGAAAAATGGAAACTATCATACAAAAATGGAAGATACATACAAAATTCACTAATGCCCAGTTTCACAGTGTGAGTTTAAACTTGAGTTTTACTAAACTAACTACTGAGTTTAAACTTTGAATTTAAATCGTTCGGTTTCACACTGTATTTTTAAACTCAGTTTGTCTAAACGAAGTTTATCACACTATTGTGAATTACACTGATGTATTTGAATCACAGTATTTGAATTAAACGTCAAATTGAAAATAATTTTGAATTTTTCCTATTTCGGTGTTTGCTTTCGAGTAAAAGTCACTTAGAATAATCAAAAGAGAAACAATGGAGGAAGCAAATGAAAAGGAGTACTCATTTTTCCGATAGCGAAAAGGAAAATTTAATGAATTTAGGGCCGATTTTTCAATTGCCAGATAAACAGTCTGATTGCTAACTAATGAATAAATTTATTCCACTCTTTATCTACTAGATAAGTAGTGTGAGTTTTTCAATCATAAAATAACAGCTAGATAGTAATTCGACGGTATTTTGAAGTACTGACAATATCAACTATATCTAACTTCACATGACGTGGGTGTGAATGAGACAGCTTGATTGACAATTTTTCGTGTTAGAGCATAGAAGCTGGTTATGCTCATAGCATGACGTTTATCATTCGCCTTTGTTCGTTTCGTTTAAAAAATTTTGAAGAAGAAAGGAAGAAGAACATCTTCACAACGAAGAAAAGAGATTACAGGAAGAACACAACTTAAAAATGCGGGAATTCAAAAAATAATTTATTTGATACCAAATATTTTGTTGTTTCAAATAAAATGTGCGTATGACATGTATCAACCAACTGAACAAACTTTTATTATAATCTTAACCTATTCATAAATTAATCAAGGCTTCAAAATAGTCCAAGAAAGTGTCTCTCGTGCAATTTTGCATATAGTTGAAGCATTGACACACGAAAAGTCTCCTATCGTAATATAAAAACTTCCCGTAGCATAAAACCTAAGAGCAATCAACAATTGTGTCATAGGTGAAACACATTGATTTCTGAAATAAATAAAAGCGTTGACTTCTTCAATATGAAAATAAAATATATACATGTACATATTATGTATGTACAAATGTATGTAACTAACCTTTCTGCTCTGTGCTTGATTTTGCTCTCAATTAACGAAAGTAGGTATTGGGCAGTATCTTTTTGCAACCTGAATCTTCTTTTGAAATCTGCGTTTTCCCATTCCGTATAATGGTCAGGTCTCTGTCTCACAACTCTTTTCTTTCTCAAACTTGGATTCAAGTAATTATGTATTAATTCTTCTTCCTCAATAACTAAGTCGTCGATAATATCAAAAAAATCCATTTGCACAATACTTCGCAAAACAAAACTTCGGAAACAAACTTTTTAAATTTGACAGTTCACTTACTTTAACTAGGGAATTACATTTTATCTGCCACAGAAACGGGCAGATAACTTTATTTGGCAGTTAGGTATTTTATTCCTCGAATAGCTGCTATCCGACTATTGAAAAATACAAATACCTCTTAACTAACAGTTAAAGCCTATCTGATTGCTTATCTGGCTATTGAAAAATCGGCCCTTAGTGGTCAAATTCAAAGACACAATTGAAAACAAAAAAGTGATAGGATTGATTGGACGGAGAAAAATGCAGCATGGGATGCTATCGAAAAGCAAAGTCAATAAAAACTTGATTTCGGCTGATATTGAATTGTTCCTTGAAGTAAAACATTTTATTTTCATATAAATCAAATTACATGTACATATGTTTCATTTTCTGAGTTACCAGTTAGTTGGATTTTCAATTTTTGGACGTATTTCCTCGAAAACAGTATACGCTGATTGCTTGGACATGCGAAATCTGTTAAAGAAGTCCATATCATCCCAAAAATAAAAGTGATTTGTCCTGCAGCGAAATTCTCTTTGTCGGCTTACGTTAACCAGGATATTATAATATCCTTCATCACTTCTTTCATCAGAATCACTATTTGCACTTGAAAACATTATTTTACACACTATTTATTAATATTTTAGAAGAAAAACAATTTGACATTTCACAACAATAGCAGTCATAACCACATTTTTAACTTAAACGAACGTTAAACGGTAGAATCGAGTCGTTTAACTTAAACCGAACATAAAACTCAGTTGAGAGTTTAAACGAACACTGTGAAACCAAACATTTGGTTGAACTTTAGTTTAAACCATAAACTGAGTTTAAACTCGCACTGTGAAACTGGGCATAAATAAGTCGAAGAAAAGCGGGTTATTTTGTTGCATAAGAAAGCGTGTATTAGACAGAAAGGAGTCAAACACAGTAAACGATGAAGGGGAAACAAGGAAAGAAAACCAATTTGTTCTACCCAGCCAGATATTTTATAACCCGACATTTTTCGGGTTACTATAGGCGTTTTTCTTTTTTAGTTCAAAGCAGAGCCTGAGTTGTCAAAAAAAATTCGTGTTTCTTTTTTAGCTTAGACACATCAGAGCTCCGAATTCGGTTTTCTTTTTCCGTTCAGAGCGCACTCTATGAGCTCAGAATAATTTGACTGAGCATTCAGAGTAAAAAGCTGAGCACAGTCATTTTTCGCATTTGACAAGAGGACAAACAAAGGAAAAGAAATCAAATGACGGCTAAGTGCTCAAGTGTGTTTCATAAACAAATCAGAGCGCTCTGAGCATGTTCATTGCGCAGTTCAAAGCACGCTCGATGTGATCGAGAACTGTTCTGAACTAAAAAAGCCTTATGGGCAATGGCGTAGCGATGTGTCAACTCGAGTTCACAAACCGGTTCAAACCGAGTTACACCTAAACCGAGTTAAACTGAGTGAAACCGAGTTACCAAACCGAGTATGCGAAACCGATGGAACGAAACAATACCTACATATTTGGAATTCGGTTTCGGTTCGGTTTCTCACGAGACGGTGGCATTTGAACTACTTGCTCTTGTTTTCTCTCATTGTTGTTTTTATTTTTTTCACATATTTGTGTTAGTTTGTTTTGTGTGTGCGCTGTTTTGTTGTGTGATACATTGAAGCCAAGTCAATTGAGGGTAGGTATACATCGGCTAATGGTTAACCAATTTTTGTTTGAATGTATTGTAACGTGTTTGCCGGTTCGCAATGATAAAACTTTTTCCGCTGTTCTATTCTATTTGTCTTTATTAAATCTTTTCACAAACTTCTGGTTATCCTCTATTTATTTCAACAATATTCAACTCTTTAAATCCAATTATTCACAACTCTTTTATTCCAAACAACTTAAACAATTAATCTCAATCAAATTCTTCTGTAATTTTAATTCACTATTAAAATCTCTATCCAAATCACTTTTCAACTGTACCTCTACTAAATCTCAAGTCAACTGTGTCCATGCTCTCAATGCTCGTAGTATTTATACCCGAGATACGAATCCAGAATCTTCCTTCCTGGCGACGATTTGCCCATCTAGTGAGATATCGATAGTTCTGGAACGTGCCTGAGGTAAGTACTAGAAAATTCCTGAAGGTTCTTATAATTTCTGAATGCACTTAAATTTAGTACTACTCCCCACTAGATGCCATTGATCGATGTTCTAAATGTCGCTAATACAGTCGATATAACAATTCCACTAAATGTCGCTAATGCAGTCGATACTACACTGCCCCCCTCCTAAACTTGTTCGTCCCGAACAAGAGCATCTGCATTGTTTCCATGGTAACGATGTAGACGATCCACATGTATGATTTTCAACTTGCCTCTTAGTCCCCGTTGAATTCTGTAGACAACGTCGTTGATTCGTGTAACCACTGTATAGGGACCCTCCCAGTCCTGCTGCAGCTTCGGAGACCTCCCTTTTTGTCGATGCTGGTTATACAGCCATACCAGATCTCCTTCCCGAAATCCTGACGTCGTTGACTTCGCGTCGTACCTGGTCTTCATGCGGTCACTGGCTATCTTAATCTTCGTCCTAGTTCTTTGGTGTATGTCGGCGATCCTTTCCCTTAGGTCTGCCACATATTCTTCTTCCGATTTCGGCTCATCCATGGGAGAACCAAATTTCACCTCACTAGGTAGCCGGACAGGTTGACCAAAAAGGATTTCGGACGGAGTGTGTCCCGTTGAACTGTGAACTGCATTACGGTAAGCCATCAGGAACAAGGGAATATGTCGATCCCAGTCACGTTGGTAATCACTCACGACTTTGGAGAGATGTTCATTCAATGTCCTGTTGAACTGTTCTACCATCCCGTCGGACTGTGGGTGAAGTGGAGTCGTTCGAGTCTTTTTGATTCCGAGTAGTTGACACGTTTCCTGGAATATCTTGGACTCGAAGTTCCGTCCTTGATCCGAGTGCAGTTCCATGGGTACACCAAACCTGCTCACCCAGTTGTTGACAATCTTTTCTACGACAGTCTTAGCCTCCTGGTTAGGAATCGCAAACGCTTCAGGCCACTTGCTGAAGTAGTCCATAACAACTAAGATGTATCGGTTGCCCTGGTCGGTTTCCGGGAACGGCCCTGCGATGTCGACAGCGATTCGTTTAAACGGTGCGCTCACGTTGTACTGATGCATCTTTCCCCGGGTTTTCACGCTTGGTCCTTTGCTCGCTGCACACGTGACGCACTTTCGACACCAGCTCTCGATGTCGTCTCTCGCACTGAGCCAGTAGAATCGTTCCCGTACTTTATCCAGCGTTTTGTTTACACCCAGGTGTCCTCCGGATACGCCATCTTGCATTTCCTGCAGCACTTCATGCACTTTTGAACGTGGCACCACGAGCTGCATCCTACACGACTTTCCATCGGGCATCTCCCATTTCCGCCTCAAGATGCCGTCTTGAACATGTAGAGAGTCCCATTGTGCCCAATATGCTTTGAGGGTAGGGCTTCTATCGGAGATATCTCGACCATCAGGTTTCTCCATGTTTTCCTTCCAAGCTAGTATCGGCTCGATATCTGGGTCTTCCTTTTGAGCGTTCCGGATCTCTTCTGTACTCCAACCGGTGATGGGTTCAGCTCTAACTACTTGGACGGGAACGATCTCTTTCTCCTCCTTTCGTACACAATGCTCACAGTCGGCTTTACAAGGTCGTCGCGACAATGCATCCGCGTTTGAGTGGAGTTTTCCCTTTCGATGCTGTATTTCGAACTCGTAATCTGACCCTCCGGATTTTTGAACTGCAACAACCATTTTAGAGCTGCATGATCTGTACGTAGGAGGAACTTTTGACCGTAGAGGTACTTGTGGAAATGTTTCGTCGCCATAATCAGAGCAAGAAGTTCCCGTCTCGTTACACAGTAGTTCCGTTCTGGTTTGGAGAGTACCTTACTGAAATAGGCCACTACCTTCTCCTGGCCATCATGCAGCTGCGAAAGGACAGCTCCGATCCCAACATTACTGGCATCTGCATCTACGATGAACATCTTGTCCGGGATGGGGTAGGCCAGTATTGGAGCCTCACATAGTTGTTGTTTAAGTTGCCGAAAACTCTGCTCGCATTCGCCTGACCACTAAAATTGTTTTCCCTTTTCCGTCAACTGGTGCAGGCTCTTCGCAATTTTGGCAAAATCCTTTACGAACCGTCGGTAGTATGTGGCGAGGCCAAGGAAGCTCCTCAATTGGTGTTTGTCCTTAGGAACTGGCCAGTTTTTAACGGCTTCAACTTTGTCCGGATCCGTTCTCACTCCCTCTGACGAAATAATGTGACCTAGATACTTCACTTCTCGTTTAAAGAGCGCACATTTCTTCGAGTTGAGTTTCAAGTGGGCATTGCGTAAGCGTTTAAAGACTTCCCTTAGGTTGTCTCGATGTTCCGCAAACGTTTTTCCCACCGCAATGACATCGTCCAGATACACCAAGCAGGTTTTCCAGGTTAGTCCATGCAGGACGCGTTCCATCAGACGCTCGAAAGTTGCCGGAGCGTTGCACAATCCAAATGGCATTACTGTAAACTCCCACAGTCCATTTCCGGCAGTGAATGCGGTTTTCTCGCGGTCTTCTGGGTGAATCTGCACTTGCCAATAGCCGCTCTTTAGATCGAGAGTGGAGAACCATTGGGCTCCAGAGAGAGTGTCCAGTGTGTCATCGATCCGGGGCAAAGGGTAACTATCCTTTTTGGTAGCATCATTCAGCCTGCGGTAGTCCACGCAGAATCGGGTGCTGCCGTCCTTCTTCTTGACTAGTACAATAGGCGATGCCCACGGGCTCTGGGAACTTTCAATTAGTCCTTCTTTCTCCATCGACGAAACCATCTCCGCAACCTCTGTCTGCTTTGCTAATGGCAGTCGCCTGGCAGGCTGTCTAATCGGTGTAGCATCCCCGGTGTCTATGCGGTGCTGTACTAAGTGTGTTCGGCCGTGGTCCCCGTCTTGTAACGCAAATATGTCAGCAAACTCACCGAGTAGATTCGCTGCCGTGCTTCGCTGCTCCTGATTAAGTTCACAATGTTGAAAGATGGTCTTCCGTAGTTCCGCCAATCTGTATGACGGAACCGGCTTCACAGGCTCCTCTTCGGTTGCTGCTGAGATCGCGGAAATCGGTACGCATTCTCCAATCACTTCCCCTCGCTTTAATTTGACGCTGTAGTTTTTCGGGTTCATGAGCCTTACTGGTACCATGTTGTTCCTTGGTTCCACTAGAATTCTTCCCACGATGTAGTTCTGGGAGTCTTTTTGGTTATCTGGCTCAATAAGGAAGAATCGATGGTTCCCAGGATCACCCTCCAAATTTGTCCAAATAACTGTCTCTGCAGAGGGTGGCAAAATGTCGTCCTTGCTGATTACCGACCTGAGATTTACTGTGCCTTTGTTTCCTCAGCACCTGCATTCCGATGTCCAGGATGATCTTGTGTGCTTCCATAAAGTCCACGCCGATGATGCAGTCGTCGCATATGTCAGCCACCAGGAACACGTGTGAGAATGTTAAGCCTGCCATTTGTATTCTCAGGCGAACCCGTCCGTAGACTTTTGCTGATTCTCCTGTCGCAGTCCTCAGGCAGTGGCAACTGGTATTGTGTAGCCATGAATTCCGGACGAGATCCCTCCTTACGATGGAAGCCGTGGCAAGGGTGTCTATGGTAGCCACGCACTTGTTGTTGCCCATAATTGCTTCCACGGTCAAGCTTTTGTTGCATCGCTTGGTTTGGGCGACTTGGATGGTAGTTCTGGGGCCATCGATTCCAGAAACCAACTTCTGCCCCGCGAAGTTGGCTCTTAAGCATTTCCCGAATGAGAAGCTTGACCAGCAGGACGGATGTTATCCCCGCTGGATGCTTCTTCGTCGCGTCTCCGGCTAGCACAATGCGGACAGCTTCCGTTTCTTCGTGGTGCTCTGCACTGCCGTTGTAGATGCCCAATCTTGTTGCAATTCCAGCCGTTCTGCCGTTCTGCGGCGTTATTTTGGCGTTCGGCGTCCACTCTCTGGCAGGAGCATTCTTCGGTGACTATTTCCCTGACACGATGAATCCTTTGGGAGTCCTGATCTGCTGCCTCCATTGTCAGGGCAAAAGCCAAAGCCTCAGCAAGTGTTTTCTTCCCAGCCATTCGTACAGCCATTTGTAGTTTTTCGTCTTTAATGGCTTGGATAAACACTTCGGTTGCCATTTCGCTGATGATCTCCTTTCCAGTATTGGGGTAGGACAGATGCGCCAGACGTTCCACATCTGCCTGCAGCTGCTGCAGTGTCTTTCCCTTCATTTGAGCCCTTCGGCGCAACTGGACCCTGTATACTTGTTGCATATGGTCATCGCCGAATCGCATCTCAATGGCCTTCACTAGCAAACCGTAGTCGCGATGTTTGTCGTCCGCAAGAGTTTGGAGTAGTTCTGCGGCTGAACCTCGAAGTGCAAGTGTGAGTGCAATCGATTTTTCTTCCTCGTCCCAATTGTTGGCCAATGCGGCGGCTTCAAATTGTTTCTTGTACATCGGCCATGATGTTTGACCGTCGAATACCGGGGGCTGCATCTCCTTTCTTCTCGGACCTTCGATTGAACTCACACGAAGTTTTTGCCTCTTCACACCGTCGAGTTCATCGGTCAGATGTTTGAATTCTTTTTCCATTTCTTCGTACTGACCTCCGAATTTCGCTTCCAATCTCTTTTCGACATCTTCGATTTGTTGGTCGATGGCCTCGAATTTGACGTCCAGGCTTTCAAATTTACCGTCCAGAACATCAAATTTGGCGTCGAGCTTGGCGTCCAGAGAGTTCTTTTGCTCGTCTAACTTGACGTCTAGAGAGTTCTTTTGCTCGTCTAACTTGACGTCTAGAGAGTTCTTTTGCTCTTCGAACTTCTCGGTAAGCAGTTTCATTAGTGAGGACAGGTCCATCGCTGTACTTACATTCTCCTCCTCCTCTACGTCAAATAGCTCAGTTTCGGGGTCTCCACCGTCTTCTAGTACAGCATTCTGCAACCGGAGCACTAATTCTCGTTTAAGTCCACTGGTCTGAAGATTTCTCCTACCCAGCTCTGCTTTTAGCTGGACCAGGGACAAATTTTCCAATCTGCGA
Organism: Criorhina ranunculi; assembly: GCA_951813785.1. Taxonomy (NCBI): domain Eukaryota; kingdom Metazoa; phylum Arthropoda; class Insecta; order Diptera; family Syrphidae; genus Criorhina; species Criorhina ranunculi. The sequence continues at coordinate 26,849,407 of OX638382.1, read as the reverse complement.
CCCATTTCTATTCAGATTTCGAATACCGTTTAAATTTTACCACTGTGCTCTTGTTCAGAAACTGTGTCTTGAACGTTCTTATCACTCTGAAAAAGTTTTATCCCACTTCTGACACCAAATGTAACGTGTTTGCCGGTTCGCAATGATAAAACTTTTTCCGCTGTTCTATTCTATTTGTCTTTATTAAATCTTTTCACAAACTACTGGTTATCCTCTATTTATTTCAACAATATTCAACTCTTTAAATCCAATTATTCACAACTCTTTTATTCCAAACAACTTATACAATTAATCTCAATCAAATTCTTCTGTAATTTTAATTCACTATTAAAATCTCTATCCAAATCACTTTTCAATTGTATCTCTAATAAATCTCAAGTCAACTGTGTCCATGCTCTCAATGCTCGTAGTATTTATACCCGAGATACGAATCTAGAATCTTCCTTCCTGGCGACGATTTGGCCATCTAGTGAGATATCGATAGTTCTGGAACGTGCCTGAGGTAAGTACTAGAAAATTCCTGAAGCTTCTTATAATTGCTGAATGCACTTAAATTTAGTACTACTCCCCTCTAGATGCCACTGATCGATGTTCTAAATGTCGCTAATGCAGTCGATATTACAGTATGTATCCGTTTATGAAGTCGAGTTAAAAAACAGTCTATTGTTTTTATTCAAACCGAGTTAAACCGAGTTAAACCGAGTCGAATCGAGTTGCAAACTGATTCAATATTTATTTTGAATTCGTATTCGGTTCCGGTTTAGTTTCTTATGTGACAGTGGCATATGACGGATGTTCTTGTTTTTCATAGATAATTTTGATTTGGGTTTTTTTTCTACATTTTTTTTGATAAGTTTATTTTGCGAAGCAAATAATGCCGGACCCAAGGAAAAAGTATCCAGTGTGGGAAGTTTTCAATAAACCGCAGGAAGGAAAATTCATTTGCAAAATAAAGAATTCTTCGAAATCCACCTAAAAATCACCCAGGTGAATTCTCAATTATTGCTGAAGGGGTAAATACTGACACCATTCTCCAAAGTTCGAATGCTTTCTTCTTCTTCTGTATTGTGTCTCCGCAACCGTCTAATCCAAGAGAATATCCTAGTAAGAGACGCAGACAGATCAGTCCCATCAAACACTTCCTTTGCTTGATTTGATAGTGCTTGCTAGTATTTTTCCAAAACACAGGAATAAATAAAGTAAAATTGTAGTTCAAATAATTTTGTGACAAACCGAGTTAGCCAACCCGGTGTGAAACTCGGTTTGCTTAAATTCCAACTCGGATTAACTCGGTTTGAGAAATTTTCGGTTTGGTACATCACTACTATGGAGTATGTGATGTTGCAGAGTAGGCATGCAATGATGTGTGTCTGTGTGTGCGTACAGCAGTAGAACGATATGAAAGCGGTTGTAGGCTTGTGGATTGGTAGAATTTGTCGCTTGCGTGTGCAGGTGTAGGAAACATACAAAATATATTATTGTAGCATGTTTGCCGGTTCGCAATGATAAAACTTTTTCCTCTTTTCTCTTCTATTTATCTTTATTTACTCTGTTCATAAATCACCGTTTATTCCAACAATTCTTACACTTTAAATTCAACTATTCACAAATATCTTTTAATTCAAACAACTCAAACAATTCATTCTCTGATAACATCAATCTTTCCAAGTATCACTTTTCTCAAATCTCTATTCAATTGTCTCACTATTAAAATCTCTATCCAAATCACTATCCAAATCGCTTTCCAATTGTATCTCTTCTTAAATCTCAATTCGAACTTTACTTCACTGACATCTCAATCGGAGTGTGTCTCTGCCGTCGAAGCTCGTCGTATTTATACCCGAGATACGAATCTAGAATCTTCCTTCCTGGCGACGATTTGCCCATCTAGTGAGATATCGATAGTTCTGGAACGTGCCTGAGGTAAGTACTAGAAAATTCCTGAAGGTTCTTATAATTGCTGAATGCACTTAAATTTAGCACTACTCCCCACTAGATGTCGCTGATTGATGTTCCTAATTTCCACCAATTGACCAAGTGTCGCTAATACAGTCGATATTGCAATTCCATTAAATGTCGCTAATGCAGTCGATATTACATTATGTTAATATTGTAACTTGTTTGCCGGTTCGCAATGATAAAACTTTTTCCGCTTTTCTATTCTATTTGTCTTTATTTAATCTTTTCACAAACTATTGATTATCTTTTATTTATTTTAACAATATTCAACTCTTTAAATTCAATTATTCACAACTCTTTTATTTCAAACAACTTAAACAATTAATCTCAATCCAATTCTTCTGTAATTTTAATTCACTATTAAAATCTCTATCCAAATCACTTTTCAACTGTATCTCTAATAAATCTCAAGTCAACTGTGTCCATGCTCTCACTGCTCGTAGTATTTATACCCGAGATACGAATCCAGAATCTTCCTTCCTGGCGACGATTTGCCCATCTAGTGAGATATCGATAGTTCTGGAACGTGCCTGAGGTAAGTACTAGAAAATTCCTGAAGGTTCTTATAATTGCTGAATGCACTTAAATTTAGCACTACTCCCCACTAGATGTCACTGATCGATGTTCTAAACTTCAACCAATCGACTAAATGTCGCTAATACAGTTGATATAACAATTCCACTAAATGTCGCTAATGCAGTCGATATTACAATATGCACATATTTAGATTCATGTTTGCTTGTTATATTGATACATTGTTGAAAAGTAGAATTTTAAAATGTAACTCGGTAGGAATCGAGTTATATGGACGCCACGCCACTGCAGAACAGTAATGCCCTGGCCTGATGGTACACCAGCGGATGTGTTGAAAGTGATTGCTCGAACTTCCCCTGATATATTGCTAAATATTGTAATATCGACTGCATTAGCGACATTTAGTGGAATTGTTATATCAACTGTATTAGCGACATTAAGCTGGTGGGTCGGAGTTAAGAACATCAATCAGTGACATCTAGTGGGGAGTTGTGCTGAATTTAGGTCAATTTAGCAATTGTCAAAGCCTTCGGGAAGTTTCTAGTACATACCTCAGGCACGTTCCAGAACTATCGAAATCTCACTAGATGGTAAGATCGTCGCCAGGAAGGAAGATTCTAGATTCGTATCTCGGGTATAAATACGACGAGCTTCGACGGCAGAGACTGTTCCGATTGAGATGTCAATGAAGTAAAGTTCGAATTGAGATTTAAAAAGAGATACAATGGGAAAGAGATTTGGATAGTGATTTTAATAGCGAGACAGTTGAATACAGATTTAAGAAAAGTGATACTTGGAAAGATTGATGTTATCAGAGAATTAATTGTTTGAGTTGTTTGGAATTAAAAGAGATTTGTGAAATGTTGAATTTAAAGAGTAATAATTGTTGGAATAAACGGTGATTTATGACCAGAGTAAATAAAGATAAATAGAAGAGAAAAGAGGAAAAAGTTTTATCATTGCGAACCGGCAAACACGTTACAATATGTACAGCAGCTGCCTTAAGGACGCGATTTTCTGCACAATGCTTGGTACCCGGGAAATCCGGGCTCCCCAATCAGCGTCTTTACTTTTGTGCACAGGCCTTGGCGGAAGACCATGGCCTTGGCCTGGTAGCAGAGAAGACAAAGATAATCTTATTAACTTGAAATACCTCATGGCCCTTACTGTCCCTTAAAATTGATTTTAATTATTTTATGTCTCTTTTATACAGTGGCTCAACTTTTTGATCATATAAAAGCAAGAAAAATATTTTTTTATTGCAACTTTTTTATTTTTAAAGATAAATCAATGTAATTTTCAGAACACATGCTTATAATATTGTAATTCAGCTAATAGAAACAAAACTTTAGATTATTTGTAAATTTTATCAAACTTTAAAAAAAACAAGCGTTCTGCACTTGCTAGAACTTAGATTGTGGCAAGCAGTTTCTGTTCTGTTCCACAAATCGTTTAGATTTGGATACTCGCCTGGTATTTTTGAAATTGCACGTCTGACATCAACCCAAAGATGCTCGATGGGGTTGAGGTCAGGGGATTGTGATGGACAATCAAGCAATTGAAATTCCTAATCTTGTAATCAAACTTAAGTCACTCTTGCAGTATGTTTCGGATCATTATCCTTCTGGAAGATAATGTTCGACACGTTCTTGCTCCAAACATCAAGACTTTTCTGGAGCCCTCGGTCAAGAATGCTGACGTTTTGGGTAGCGTAGCATTCGCCCCACTACACACACACACATTCACCAACACCTTCATGGGGTCATGGACTTTCAAATCATTAGATTTTCACCACCAAACCTGATGGTTGGTTTTACATGGCGATCTTTGATTGGCTCACCAAACTTCTTCCAGGTTCATTGGGGACCGTCGGATCCAAAACGGCCAATTTTAGCTTCGTTCGACCAAACAACTCTTGACAATTTTTTATTTTTACTATTTTTTTTTTTTTATCACATCCTAGCCTTTATTTTTTTGTGGCCTATTGTCAGGAGTGGCTTTTTTACTTTGCCACCGTAAAAACGATTTTCCTCAAAAATATTCTTACGGCTCCGTTTGAAGCATTTATGCCGTCATTCTGGTGCAGCTGTTTATCTATTAAAACTGCATTATCGTGCACTCTGTACTTAATTTTTCTTAAAATACAACTTTGTACTAATGAATTTAAAATTAGTTTTTTACCGGGCTTGTTCTTTTTGACTTCAGGCTTGAGTTTTTTTCTTAAACTTTTGGGATGACATCTAACGCAACTCCAACCTTAAGCGAAATTTTCAGCAAGTGACCTTGGAATCGATAAGCCTTTCTACTTTTTCTATTTCTAAACGTCTTAGTTCCTTCATCTGACAAACAAACAAAACCCTCTTTAAAAATGTAAAAATAAGAGTAAATTTTGTTTGCTTTTCTGCAGTTTCAACACGTAATTTTTCAAAGTTGTAAAAAAATAAGAATATCAGCACCTCCTTCGAGTTTTCCAGGATTTTGATCACACTCAATGCACAACTGAGACTGTGTCAACTAATTGTTGACATGCATTCAAATAGGGATTTTTAAAAGGATCGGAGCCCTAAAGGTGCATTTTCTTTTTTTGGGCATGCTAATTCTGAACATCTGTGTTTGTTGTGTGACAAAGATTTGTTGCATTAAGGATACAAATAAAAATGTAACAACAAAAAACCTTTTTTCTCCTTATTATGTGATCAAAAAGTTGAGCCACTGCATATATGAATTTTTAGCCGTGTTTCTTTGGGTAAAATTTTACACACAATGCAACAAGTGGTTATAACTTTCCCAGTAATCGCAAGTGAGGATAGTAGCTACAGAAATTGGCACCTAGATTTTGAAAAATCTCATTAATTAGCTTTTAGTCTATTGAAATTGTCGAAACAAATTCGAGCCGCAAACCAATCGTTTTTTTGACTCAGGTGAGTATATTTCTCAAAAAAAAAAAACACAGCTATTGACAAAGAAGCTCATTTATCGTTATAAATACCTATACACACTCGTTCTTCTTTAAATTATTTACTGAAATTATCATTCTCTTTTGTGATTTAAAATTATAAAACTTTTTTGTTATAAAATATCTTACCTACTTTAGCAAAACATATTATCCCCAATTTATGCACGCATATTTAAACAAAAATGTTTCGGGTGACACAATTTTTGACATACATATTATGTACATACATGTACATATACATTTTTCTTAGATTTCTTTTCTAGTCTTCATACAGGACATAAAAAACAGGCTGGCAAAAATGGCATGTCATGTGATTGCCTTCCAAGTTGTACCGAAAAAAACTATGGTGCTGATGCTTTTATATCGAATCATGTCAGCGGAAGTGGAATACCAAATTCTGAGTATAATACAAATATAAATGCTTATTACTAATTTAACTTTTTTTCAATTTAGGGATTCGATAACGAACTCAAGTTCAATTGTAGTTTACTTTAAAGACCTGTCTTGTATTAAATACCGCAGAGAACTATTTAAAACCTGGGATGACTTTTTAGGTAATGTATTCTACGTTTCCTTCCGCATATTTAGAAAAAAAAAAATGTATCTGCAATATTTTTTCAGCTTCATTTGGAGGAATCTTTGGGCTTTGCCTTGGAGGATCGGTAATTAGTCTCTTTGAGATAGTTTACTACTTAACGTTCAAAATGTTTGAAGTTTATACTAAGGAAGAAAAATATGGCTTAGCTGCAAAAACTTATAAGTTCAATAAGAAAGCCATAAGAACAAAATTAAGATTTAAAAAGCCGCTGTCAATAAATAAATCTAATCAAATACATTTCTTAACTTAAACCAAATTCTAAATTAATTTAACAGAAATTATAACCATAACTAAAATTAATAAATAAAATTGTTAAAAATAACATGTTTGAATATGCACGTTTTAAAATTGTCGTCGATGATCAATGTGAATCATCGATATAATAATAATAATAATAAATCTTTATTCACTCGTTTATAAATTGACAATGTTGTGTAAATTTAAATTATAAAAATCTTTTGTTCAATTTCTGTGATTTTTTTTTTATTTCAAAATTTGCAATTTTCCTTATGTTTAATTTAAATAAATTTGTTAGCAATTTCTTCAGTTTCCACGGGCATAAGCCTCCCCCAGTATCTGCAAGTCATTTCTATCATGTGTTTCTCTTTCCGATCTGTCTATAAAGCTCTGGAAACTACCTCTCCATCTCTTCATCTACCGTCCCTATCTCTTTACGCCGTCCACCCCGTCAATGTCTGTGTCCATCTATTGTCCTTAGCTCGAATTACGTGTCCTGCGCACTGCCAATTTAGTGTTTTTGCCTTTTCCAATACATCGATAACGTTGGTGCTTTGTATTATGTTTTGCTTCGTATCTAGAGTACCAGAGTTATGTGAGTGGATGTCCAAAGATCCGAATGAAACGACCACGTTAAGATACAAGTAAGAAGTGTATTGAAAAAAGGTGAAAAAGAAACAGGAAGTACATATTAAAGCTAAAGTGATTTTAGACTAATTATAATTATATTATAAAGTATTTTTGTAAGCGGGCGTTGAGTATTATTAGTGTTGACACTTATTTATAATTATGTTTAACACACCCTCTCAACACTAAAGAATTTAAAGCTAGTAATATTATATAAATATATAATATAAAAATATATTTCCATTCGTGCGAAGAATATAACACGCACAACATGAATGGTTGTGAGAAACTAGGCCTTGGCTCTCCATGAGCTGTCGTGTCAAATATGCATACAATATTATATAAACTTCAAAATAATTTTATTATACAATTTTATAATATACCCAGTTGGAACTCATAAATCAAATAGGTGTTCAATATACAAAATTATTAAATATTTAAAAGAACAAAACATCTATGCTTCGAATGTTAATCCAAGATTTTTAATACAAAAGCGATGTTTTGGTAAAGGAGTACATTTTGTTAAAGCATCTGCTAACATTAGTTGCGTTGGTAGGTACTTTAGTTCCATCAGATATAGCCTCTCGGACATAGTGGTATTTGATGTGAAGATGTTTAGTTCTGGATCGCTTTCCTTGATAGTGTGTAATATACTGAGCACTTTGACTATCAGTATAAACATTGATAGACTGCTCTTCACCTAGGACTCCTAATTCAAAGAGCAAAAACTTAAAATATTTCGCCTTCTTAGCAGCAGCTGTAAGTGTTACATATTCGCCCTCGGCACTTGATGTTGTAATTATAGATTGCTTCCTTGATTCCCAATCGATCGGAGTTCCAGCAAAAACGAATACAATACCCGATTGCGACATGCGGTCATTGATGTCTTCTGCCCAATTGGAATCGGAATAAGCACAAATTGGTCTTCCAGTTCTGGAAAAGAGGATCTTTTAATTAATTGTTCCTTTTAAGTACCTAAGAACAGATAAAGCAACATTCCAGTGCTGTTGTCTTGGATCTTGATTTAATTGAGACAACATGTTAACATTGCAAGCGATATCTGGGCGGCTAAAAGTTGAAAGATGTAAGAGACTTCCGATGAGTTCCTTGTTTATTCACCGGTTGTTTTTCTCCATCGTGCGTTGGTTCCTTTTCCAGCTTAGTTTTTGGTGGCATTGGTAAAGTATGTGGTTTACAATTCAAAAGATTGTAGTTTGTTAGTAAATTTTGAATATAATTAGTTTGATTAATGGATAAAGTACCTTAAGCACGATTACGTTCAATCTCTAATCCAATAGTTATCCGTGGTTCACCTAGATCCCGGATATCAAAGTTAGCTTTTAAATGAGATTTAAGTTTTAAATAAGATGAGCAATCATTTGTGGCTACGATTAAATCGTCCACATAACAAATTAAAAACGTAACTAAATTTTCATTTCCTTTAAAATAAAAACACCTGTCAAAGCTTGAATTGATAAAGCCATCCTGCTTTAAAATGGTGTCTAATATAACGTTCCATTGATGATCAGACTGTTTTAAGCCATAAATTGACTTTCTAGGTTTGCAGACTTTCTTTTGATCATGAATGAATCCTTCGGGTAATTCCATATAGATATTTTCCTCTCAATCCCCGTACAGAAAAGTAGTTGAGACATCTATGTGAAAAAGATCGAGGACCTGCTCAGTGGCAATAGCATATAGAAGCCTTATTGAACTTATTTCGGCAACAGGAGCGAATGTTTCAAAATAATTTACTCCATACTGTTGAGTATATCCTTTAGCCACGAGTCTAGCCTTCTTGCGTTCGACTGAGTCATCTGGTTTAAATTTGGTCTTAAAAACCCATCTACAACCGACAATGTTGGCATCCTTGGGTCGGTCTACCAGCTCCCACGTCCGGTATTTGTTTAGGAGCTCCATTTACAAATTCATGGCGTCTTTCCATTCACCCATATGTTCGGACATCTCGACTTCTTTCAATGTTTTAGGATCGCCTATATCCACTAGATTAGCATATTCATTACGAGGCACATTTAAATTTTCTAAGGCATCCTCAAAATGTTCCTTTTCTTCTAAATTATCTGGTTTTATATGTATTTCAGTTTGCTCCTCTTAAATGTTTTCTTCTTCATAATCTAAATCGTACCTAATCAAAAAATTTATTTTCGTTTCGGGTACATATTTCTTCAACAAAAACTACATCTCTTCTTTTAATGATTGCACGACTTACTCGCTTTCAAAATCTACATATATGTCTTAGAATCATCACAATAGCCGATTAAAAGGTATTCTTCACTTCTTGGATCAAATTTACCATTTTTTCCATCTTTGGTAAAAACAAAAGCTTTGGATCCGATTTCTCGAAGGTGAGCTACATTTGGTTCTTTTGTAGTCCATAATTCTTCCTTCGGATGTTTTGTTGTCGTTGGGTTTGGTGGAGCATCGGTTACGGATACATACATACTTAGTCTTACATATATCCGAATGGATAAGCTCCAAGCACTGTGTCGTTGACTTTTCCTGCTTTTCTATAAACGGTAGTCTTGTCTGCTTCCCTCGTATGCATGATGTACACATGAGCTCGAACGAATTAAAATCCGGTAATCCAATCACATTACCTTTCCGCTGCAGTTGTTTCAATGATTCCCCATAAAGGTGACCCATTCGATTATGCCACATTTTAAAACTGTTGATTCTGGACTTATTTTCCTTTAATCCATAAGCTGCACCTTCTGTTGGATTTACAATGTAAAGTCCTGGCACTCAAAAGTACCTTTCCGAATTTGTTTGAAATATTTGCACATTCTCCTTCAAATGACACTTTGCCTCCGCAATTAGTTGCTTTGTTGATCGAAATAAGATTTTCCTTTAGATCTGGGACGTACAGCGTATTATAAAATGTGCACTTCTGAGATTTATTATTTATTTTATAGAAAATAGTTGCTAATTTTACATACCCCATGTGGTGTATTGACAGATTGGAAAACAATTTTTCATCAAAACACATATGCGAGGTAGCACCACTATCCACACACCACCGACTTTGCCTACCTCCGCGAATTTTATCAGCAACTCCAAATGCCTTGGTTTATTTTGGCAGACTTAAGCACTCTTGTGTTACAAATCCACTCGCGCTTTCGTCATGAACCTGTTTGGCTCTTTCACCATAGCCCCAGCAGTCCCTCGCCTTGTGTCCCTTTCTTCCACAGCGCCGACAATTGTATTTAAATTCTCTTGAATTTTCACGTTGTTTACCATAGTAGTGCGGTTTTGGCTTTGCACTTCGACCATTGAAGGTGTTATTGTTGAGATAATGATGATTAAAAGTACCTCGTACTTTTAATGCGTTGTTTTCACAAGGTTCACGTTTCTTATCGCTAATTTCCATCAATCTGATACGAACGGTTTCTAACTTTGGACCTTCCTCTTGTGCATCAAACGCAGCTTGCACGCTCTTATAGTTTCCATCTAGACTATCTTATAATAAAATGACAAGAAGATCATCATCTAAATTTGCTTCTAGCCGACTAATTATGAAAAAAAATTCTTGAAAATACTCATCCATCGATTGTGTGGGATTCATGCGGATATTTAGCAGTTTCCCATATTTCCTTCCATGTTTGTAGATTTTTTACCAGCGCTACGATATGTGGCACCATAGCCAACAATAATTCGCTACGCACATCCATATCCTTGTCATCCCATGACACCTATTTGATTTATGAGTTCCAACTGGGTATATTATAAAATTGTATACCAAAATTATTTTGAAGTTTATATAATGTTACTAGCTTTAAATTCTTTAGTGTTGAGAGGGTGTGTTAAACATAATTATAAATAAGTGTCAACACTAATAATACTCAACGCCCTCTTACATAAATACTTTATAACATAATTATAATTAGTCTAAAATCACTTTAGCTTTAATATGTACATACTTCCTGTTTCTTGACGTTATCCTCCGGACGTTCCTACTTACCCTGAACTAGCTTCAAATATCTTGATTTGTGAAGGATTCCCTCCATCTGCACACTCCATGTTGGATAGTTCTCACCATTGAAAAGAGGTATGCGACCGTTTACTGAGGTTTAACTTGCCATACCGGATCAATTGGAAAATATTTTTTATTGTGAAACGTTTATTGCAAAAAATACTTTTATTAATAAAGAACTCTTTTAATTACAACGCTTCTGGGCCCATAACCTGTAGAGTACCAGAGTTATGTGAGTGGGTGTCCAAAGATCCGAATGAAACGACCACGTTAAGATACAAGTAAGAAGTGTATTGAAAAAATGTGAAAAAGAAACAGGAAGTACATATTAAAGCTAAAGTGATTTTAGACTAAATATAATTATATTAGGTGTGTTTTTTTGGTATCCCATATGGGATTGGCGAAAAAAACGACATCGGGGACTAATAATGTCATCACAAAAAAATTGGCAGCACTGCGTATGGATTGACATTTCAATTTAACAGCTGTGAGATAGACAACCAAAACAAAAGCTAAATAACATCTCAGCAGCCCCAATTCCTCAGGTCTTGACCACTTTTTGCGTATGCTAACAATAAATATAGATTTATCGAATTATTTTGCATATTGCATTTTTGCTTTTACGGACTTTCTGTCTTGCTCAGCCATATTTTCATAACAAAGAATAGCTCGACTGACATCAACGCACGTCAGTTGTCACGTTTCCATAGAAACTCGAGTCTGGTAGCACCGTTTTTATCTGGGATAAAGTGAAGCCCAGAAAATTGTGTGGTCTTAGCTAATGCTATGTGGGATAAGTTGTTGATGCATTTAACACGCAAATTGCTTATCTTCGATGTCGTTTCTTTCGCCAATCCCATACGGGATACCAAAAAAACACACCTATTATAAAGTATTTATGTAAGAGGGTGTTGAGTATTATTAGTGTTGACACTTATTTATAATTATGTTTAACATTGGGGTACTTTATTCACTGGACTCCTAACTTGAAAATGAAATTGAATGAATAACCAGATATTTGATTATTGAGTAAGTATATTACCCATTGACAACAAAACATTTAGTTCAGTGTACCCACGTAAAATGGGTACACTACATTGGGCTCATTCAAAACGAATGGACTCAGTGTATTCACATTTATGATTGCTGCGGAATTAATATAAAGTAAGTTTTTAGGACGTGGCATTGGAAATATGTGTTGTACTTAAGCTACTATTACACGGCTATTATTCTCTACCATTGCAATAGCAGTGTGACGTCAAAATTGCGTCACAAAGCTGCCATTTAAATAGTGTCCCGTCTGATCGCCACTTGCACTGTCATTGCAATGGCATCGCAAATGGCAGCCAAATTTCGTGCCATTTAAGTGGTAGAAAAGAATGCCCGTGTAATAGCTCTGCAATGGCTACTGGGAACTTTTTTTTCCGTCGGGCTGCTTAAATGGCGTCGTCCCAAAAGTGGCTTGACGCGAATTCACTTTTCGTCGGCAATGTTAAATAGTAGGTTTTGCATTTTATTTGTTGACATCGGTAAGCCCTTTACCGCATGAATTAATGTGCGCGGAGGAAAAAAATAAAAAATGGTTGAAATAGCTTCTCTTATTCTTTAACAATATTTAAAAAAAAGTTCAGTTTAAAAAATAAAGTGCGATGGTTTAAACTAATTAAACGAGTATAAGCAACATTTTTTAAACAAAAAAAATACATTCATATTATAGAAAATTAAGTATTTTAACCAAAATGTATTTTTAAACCGATTGTTCTTATCAATTGAACCAAACTTTTTTTTTCAATGCACACTCGAGAGGAACTGAAGTACAAATGAAAAAATCGCAGACAACCGTTATCTAGAAAATGCGAAAAGTAACATTTTGTGTTGTAAAGGATACACACAAAGCGATCATGTTGTGTTTTAGTTCATTTCGAATATGATTTAGTAAAGAAAATACCGTTTCATTGCGAAAAGCCATATATAGCTTCGTACTAGAGCTTTGTCAATCGTTCAAATTTGAAGATCGAATCGTTCAAGTATTGGTATCAAAAATGATTCGGTCTTTTCAATCAGTCATTCAATAGCCGTGTTTTATTATTCCCGGATCTGGATCTGGATCTTCACAGGATAATAAAATAACTTAGATCATTTTGCGTCTTAACTATGGAGGGTTTCAGCCTTTGCTTAACAAAAATTGAAGTCAGCTGTCAATTGTCAGTTTTTAACGGAGGAACAAAAGAGATGGTTGCTACACCTCTCTTTTGTTCTAACGAGAGCTTTCGTCGTTAATAATCAGTGCTTCCCAAGTTTAGGATAGCAAATGCCATCTACTTGTTAGAACTAAAACTAATTTTTAGATCAGGAAAATTGATCTTGATCAATAGCAGGATCCTGTGTTGTTGTTGTAATGCATACAAATCAATGATCTATATGGATCATCGGCGATAATAAAATACGGCTAATGATAGAGATAGAGATATTGTATTGGTCCACTGAATACAATCAACAGTTCCAATCATACTGTTTGTATCGATCATTCGCATCGTTTTCTTTCGTTCGTTTTCATCCCTCTTTTCATTTATCTGCTCAACAATACTTTTGTTTCGTTCTTTCATATACAAATAATCAAGACAACTGAATCGGTCAGATGTGCGAGAAAAGTATTGACTCTGTGAACGATTGATTTGAGGTTGTGTGATTGCAATCATCAATACTTTTACATGAACGGGTCAAAAAGACCGAATCAATCACGATTGACACAGCTCTACTTCGTAAGCTTTTTTCGGATTGTATGTTTATCGCCTCTTTTACCAAAAGAGTAAGATGAAGGATCGGCGAAGGGAGTAATAGCAGCCGAAACTCAATTCTTTATTTTTCTGTCGGTTTGTGTATATTTTGTTTTCATTCGATCGATCCGCTTTAATTTATAAATCAAATTAAACACATATGTATGTACATACATGTATAACTTTTTTTATTTCATTACTATTATAATTTTTTATTTTTTTCTTTTCAGAAAATATTACAATTTCTATTAATCACTTACTTTTATAAAAGGCAAATGGTTTTATTAGTATATGTATATGTATTGTAACGTGTTTGCCGGTTGGCAATGATGAAACTTTTTCCGCTTTTTTATTCTATTTGTCTTTATTTAATCTTTTCACAAGCTACTGATTATCCTCTAATTATTTCAACAATATTCAACTCCTTAAATCCAATTATTCACAACTCTTTTATTCCAAACAACTTAAACAATTAATCTCAATCAAATTCTTCTGTAATTTTAATTCACTATTAAAATCTCTATCCAAATCACTTTTCAACTGTACCTCTACTAAATCTCAAGTCAACTGTGTCCATGCTCTCAATGCTCGTAGTATTTATACCCGAGATACGAATCCAGAATCTTCTTTCCTGGCGACGATTTGCCCATCTAGTGAGATATCGATAGTTCTGGAACGTGCCTGAGGTAAGTACTAGAAAATTCCTGAAGGTTCTTATAATTTCTGAATGCACTTAAATTTAGTACTTCTCCCCACTAGATGCCACTGATCGATGTTCTAAATGTCGCTAATACAGTCGATATAACAATTCCACTAAATGTCGCTAATGCAGTCGATACTACACTGCCCCCCTCCTAAACTTGTTCGTCCCGAACAAGAGCATCTGCATTGTTTCCATGGTAACGATGTAGACGATCCACATGTATGATTTTCAACTTGCCTCTTAGTCCCCGTTGAATTCTGTAGACAACGTCGTTGATTCGTGTAACCACTGTATAGGGACCCTCCCAGTCCTGCTGCAGCTTCGGAGACCTCCCTTTTTGTCGATGTGGGTTATACAGCCATACCAGATCTCCTTCCCGAAATCCTGACGTCGTTGACTTCGCGTCGTACCTGGTCTTCATGCGGTCACTGGCTATCTTAATCTTCGTCCTAGTTCTTTGGTGTATGTCGGCGATCCTTTCCCTTAGGTCTGCCACATATTCTTCTTCCGATTTCGGCTCATCCATGGGAGAACCAAATTTCACCTCACTAGGTAGCCGGACAGGTTGACCAAAAAGGATTTCGGACGGAGTGTGTCCCGTTGAACTGTGAACTGCATTACGGTAAGCCATCAGGAACAAGGGAATATGTCGATCCCAGTCACGTTGGTAATCACTCACGACTTTGGAGAGATGTTCATTCAATGTCCTGTTGAACTGTTCTACCATCCCGTCGGACTGTGGGTGAAGTGGAGTCGTTCGAGTCTTTTTGATTCCGAGTAGTTGACACGTTTCCTGGAATATCTTGGACTCGAAGTTCCGTCCTTGATCCGAGTGCAGTTCCATGGGTACACCAAACCTGCTCACCCAGTTGTTGACAATCTTTTCTACGACGGTCTTAGCCTCCTGGTTGGGAATCGCAAACGCTTCAGGCCACTTGCTGAAGTAGTCCATAACAACTAAGATGTATCGGTTGCCCTGGTCGGTTTCCGGGAACGGCCCTGCGATGTCGACAGCGATTCGTTTAAACGGTGCGCTCATGTTGTACTGATGCATCTTTCCCCGGGTTTTCACGCTTGGTCCTTTGCTCGCTGCACACGTGACGCACTTTCGACACCAGCTCTCGATGTCGTCTCTCGCACTGAGCCAGTAGAATCGTTCCCGTACTTTATCCAGCGTTTTGTTTACACCCAGGTGTCCTCCGGATACGCCATCGTGCATTTCCTGCAGCACTTCATGCACTTTTGAACGTGGCACCACGAGCTGCATCCTACACGACTTTCCATCGGGCATCTCCCATTTCCGCCTCAAAATGCCGTCTTAAACATGTAGAGAGTCCCATTGTGCCCAGTATGCTTTGAGGGCAGGGCTTCTATCGGAGATATCTCGATCATCAGGTTTCTCCATGTTTTCTTTCCAGGCTAGTATCGGTTCGATATTCGGGTCTTCCTTTTGAGCGTTCCGGATCTCTTCTGTACTCCAACCGGTGATTGGTTCAGCTCTAACTACTTGGACGGGAACGATCTCTTTCTCCTCCTTTCGTACACAATGCTCACAGTCGGCTTTACAAGGTCGTCGCGACAATGCATCCGCGTTTGAGTGGAGTTTTCCCTTTCGATGCTGTATTTCGAACTCGTACATCTGCAATCGCTCTGTCCACCTCGCGATCTGACCCTCCGGATTTTTGAACTGCAACAACCATTTTAGAGCTGCATGATCTGTACGTAGGAGGAACTTTTGACCGTAGAGGTACTTGTGGAAATGTTTCGTCGCCATAATCAGAGCAAGAAGTTCCCGTCTCGTTACACAGTAGTTCCGTTCTGGTTTGGAGAGTACCTTACTGAAATAGGCCACTACCTTCTCCTGGCCATCATGCAGCTGCGAAAGGACAGCTCCGATCCCAAAATTACTGGCATCTGCATCTACGATAAACATCTTGTCCGGGATGGGGTAGGCCAGTATTGAAGTTGTTGTTTAAGTTGCCGAAAACTCTGCTCGCATTCGCCTGACCACTAAAATTGTTTTCCCTTTTCCGTCAACTGGTGCAGGCTCTTCGCAATTTTGGCAAAATCCTTTACGAACCGTCGGTAGTATGTGGCGAGGCCAAGGAAGCTCCTCAATTGGTGTTTGTCCTTAGGAACTGGCCAGTTTTTAACGGCTTCAACTTTGTCCGGATCCGTTCTCACTCCCTCTGACGAAATAATGTGACCTAGATACTTCACTTCTCGTTTAAAGAGCGCACATTTCTTCGAGTAGAGTTTCAAGTGGGCATTGCGAAAGCGTTTGAAGACTTCCCTTAGGTTGTCTCGATGTTCCGCAAACGTTTTTCCCACCACAATGACATCGTCCAGATACACCAAGCAGGTTTTCCAGGTTAGTCCATGCAGGACGCGTTCCATCAGACGCTCGAAAGTTGCCGGAGCGTTGCACAATCCAAATGGCATTACTGTAAACTCCCACAGTCCATTTCCGGCAGTGAATGCGGTTTTCTCGCGGTCTTCTGGGTGAATCTGCACTTGCCAATAGCCGCTCTTTAGATCGAGAGTGGAGAACCATTGGGCTCCAGAGAGAGTGTCCAGTGTGTCATCGATCCGGGGCAAAGGGTAACTATCCTTTTTGGTAGCATCATTCAGCCTGCGGTAGTCCACGCAGAATCGGGTGCTGCCGTCCTTCTTCTTGACTAGTACAATAGGCGATGCCCACGGGCTCTGGGAACTTTCAATTAGTCCTTCTTTCTCCATCGACGAAACCATCTCCGCAACCTCTGTCTGCTTTGCTAATGGCAGTCGCCTGGCAGGCTGTCTAATCGGTGTAGCATCCCCGGTGTCTATGCGGTGCTGTACTAAGTGTGTTCGGCCGTGGTCCCCGTCTTGTAACGCAAATATGTCAGCAAACTCACCGAGTAGATTCGCTGCCGTGCTTCGCTGCTCCTGATTAAGTTCACAATGTTGAAAGATGGTCTTCCGTAGTTCCGCCAATCTGTATGACGGAACCGGCTTCACAGGCTCCTCTTCAGTTGCTGCTGAGATCGCGGAAATCGGTACGCATTCTCCAATCACTTCCCCTCGCTTTAATTTGACGCTGTAGTTTTTCGGGTTCATGAGCCTTACTGGTACCATGTTGTTCTTTGGTTCCACTAGAATTCTTCCCACGATGTAGTTCTGGGAGTCTTTTTGGTTATCTGGCTCAATGAGGAAGAATCGATGGTTCCCAGGATCACCCTCCAAATTTGTCCAAATTACTGTCTCTACAGAGGGTGGCAAAATGTCGTCCTTGCTGATAACCGACCTGAGATTTACTGAGCCTTTGTTTCCGTACACCATAGGAATCTCCACATGTCGATACCTCAGCACCTGCATTCTGATGTCCAGGATGATCTTGTGAGCTTCCATAAAGTCCACCCCGATGATGCAGTCGTCGCATATGTCAGCCACCAGGAACACGTGTGAGAATGTTAAGCCTGCTAGGCGAACTTCTCCGTAGACTTTTGCTGATTCTCCTGTCGCAGTTCTCAGGCAGTAGCAGCTGGTGTTGTGTAGCCATGAATTCCGGACGAGATCCCTCCTTACGATGGAAGCCGTGGCAAGGGTGTCTATGGTAGCCACGCACTTGTTGTTGCCCATAATTGCTTCCACGGTCAAGCTTTTGTTGCATCGCTTGGTTTGGGAGACTTGGATGGTGGTTCTGAGGCCATCGATTCCAGAAACCAACTTCTGCCCCGCGAAGTTGGCTCTTAAGCATTTCCCGAATGAGAACGGACGGATGATATCCCCGCTGGATGCTTCTTTGTCGCGTATCCGGCTAGCACAATGCGGACAGCTTCCGTTTCTTCGTGGTGCTCTGCACTGCCGTTGTAGATGCCCAATCTTGTTGCAATTCCAGCAACGAATCTGCCGTTCTGCGGCGTTATTTTCGCGCTCGGCGTCCACTCTCTGGCAGGAGCATTCCTCGGTGATTATTTCTCTGACACGATGGATTCTCTGGGAGGCCTGATCTGCTGCCTCCATTGTCAGGGCAAAAGCCAAAGCCTCAGCAAGTGTTTTCTTCCCAGCCATTCGTTCAGCCATTTGTAGTTTTTCGTCGTTAATGGCTTGGATAAACACTTCGGTTGCCATTTCGTTGATGATCTCCTTTCCAGTATTGGGGTAGGACAGATGTGCCAGACGTTCCACATCTGCCTGCAGCTGCTGCAGTGTCTCTCCCTTCATTTGAGCCCTTCGGCGCAACTGGACCCTGTACACTTGTTGCATATGGTCATCGCCGAATCGCGTCTCAATGGCCTTCAGTAGCGAGCCGTAGTCGCGATGTTTGTCGTCCGCGAGAGTTTGGAGTAGTTCTGCGGCTGAACCTCGCAGTGCAAGTGTGAGTGCAATCGATTTTTCTTCCTCGTCCCAATTGTTGGCCAATGCAGAGGCTTCGACTTGTTTCTTGTATATAGGCCATGATGTTTGGCCATCGAATACCGGGGGCTGCATCTCCTTTCTTTTTGGACTTTCGATTGAACTCACACGAAGTTTTTGCCTCTTCACACCGTCGAGTTCGTTGGTCAGATGTTTGAATTGTTTTTCCATTTCTTCGTACTGGCCTCCGAATTTCACTTCCAATCTCTTTTCGACATCTTCGATTTGCTGGTCGAATTTGACCTCTAGACTCTCGAGAACATGCTTTTGCTCTTCCAACTTGACATCGAGAGAGTTCCTCGCCTCATTGAATCTGGCATCGAGCTTGGTGTCCAAAGAGTTCTCGAATTGTTTGCTCTGCTCATCGAGTTTGGCGTCCATAGCGTTCTTCTGCTCATCAAACTTGGCTTCAAGAGAGCTCTTCTGTTCGTCGGACTTTTTACTCTGCTCATCAAACCTTTTGCTCTGCTCGTCGAACTAAGCATCTATTGAGTTCTTCTGTTCGGTGAGCAGTTTCATAAGCGCGGCCATGTCAATCACTGCACTTACACTCTCCTCCTCCTCTACGTCAAATAGCTCAGTTTCGGGGTCTCCACCGTCTTCTAGCACAGCATTTTGCCGCCGGAGCACTAATTCGCTTTTTAGCCCGCTGGTCTGAAGGTTTCTCTTGCTCAGCTCTGCTTTTAACTGGACCAGGGACAAATTTTTCAATTTACGACCCATTTCTGTTCAAATTTCAAATACCGTTTAAATTTCACCACTGTTCATTTTGTTCCGAAACTGTTTCTTGAACGTTTTTTATCACTCTGAAAAAGTTTTATCCCACTTCTGACACCGAATGTAACGTGTTTGCCGGTTCGCAATGATAAAACTTTTTCCGCTTTTCTATTCTATTTGTCTTTATTTGATCTTTTCACAAGCTACTGATTATCCTCTATTTATTTCAACAATATTCAACTCTTTAAATCCAATTATTCACAACTCTTTTATTCCAAACAACTTAAACAATTAATCTCAATCAAATTCTTCTGTAATTTTAATTCACTATTAAAATCTCTATCCAAATCACTTTTCAACTGTACCTCTACTAAATCTCAAGTCAACTGTGTCCATGCTCTCAATGCTCGTAGTATTTATACCCGAGATACGAATCCAGAATCTTCCTTCCTGGCGACGATTTGGCCATCTAGTGAGATATCGATAGTTCTGGAACGTGCCTGAGGTAAGTACTAGTACTAGAAAATTCCTGATGGTTCTTATAATTGCTGAATGCACTTAAATTTAGCACTACTCCCCACTAGATGTCACTGATCGATGTTCTAAATTTCAACCAATCGACTAAATGTCGCTAATACAGTCGATATAACAATTCCACTAAATGTCACTAATGCAGTCGATATTACAGTATGTAACGCAAAAACTCCGAATCTACTTAACGGATTTGAATGCAGTTTTTTCCTATAGATTCAGAATACTTCAAGTTGATAAATAGGCACATAAAAAGTTTTACTTTTTTAACAAAAAGCTTTTAAATAAACAAATGAAGTAGTTTTCTTTCATTTATTTGCATTTTTTAGTGAGTTATCTCAATTTTTCTCCACTTTCAGCAAACAGTTTCAAATACGGGCCAAGATACAGAGTATGTATTCAAGTTTGCAGATTTATAGTATGCGCAACCGTAGCCATCGCTGTGAAGGTTTGTTGTTTTTGTTTTGCCGAGTTGCGTAAGGGTACGGGAAACGGGAGCGAACGATGATTTAGTTGGATGGATCTGTTCTGTATCTGTGGAACTTCTTAACGGATTTCAAAAGTTCAATATTGGAATTGTGACACTTTTGCTACCTTTTATCTATGAAAGTTCCATAGGGACAGACGAATTTTAGTGACTTAGTATAAATATTAGTATGTATTTAATGCGTGCAAGACCCCTTCTTGGTCTTCAGGCGGGGCGAAGCAAGGCGAGCTTAGGTACAGTTAGTTCCTTAGAAATTTCAGTTTTGTCGATATTTGAGTTCAAACACAATTTGGTTTACTTAAATTGGGTCAGAACCAATCAAACTACGTTTATCAGAAATTAGTTACCTGGCTGAGGAAAATATTCTTTCTGAAGCAGCACTACCTGCTGGAGCAGATAGATTAATATGCATAACTTTGCATAATGTCTTTACACATTTGTTTTTTCCATTTCGTTGAATTGAATTAATTTATTTGCGGGAGAAAACAAAAAAAGGGCTATTTCATGAACTATTGTTAAATTTTGTAACACTCCATTGTGTTCAAGAGTCACCCCAATTCTTCATCTCGGATACGGCAGTCGGATACGACCATAGTCGCATTTAGTTATTACAAATACACTTGTATATAACTTTTGACAGGAGTCGTATCCATCGCAACGCATACGAATGTCTGCTTTTACGGTGTATTCAATTGGTCGTTTAAGGGCAATTCACAATGTCGCGTTCGGGCGCTCGCGCTTTGACATATTGAGTAGAAACAACGTGCGTATATGGAGCAATCCAAAATGTGACCTCACGCGTTTCTGCCGCTTTTGATCGTAAATATCGTAAACGCATCCACAACGCCCAAGTAGTGCTAGTCTCTACTTCGTCGCGCGTTTGACAGCTCACCGTTGTGTTGCTATTGGTTTTTCATTGTTTTGTTTTCATTTCATTTGAAGAATATGGAGACATTTGACGAAAAATTAATTAGTCTTGTTCGGGAGAACGATTTCTTATTCAACACAAAATCAAGGAATTATAAAAACATCCATAAGAGAGATCAAACATGGGCGACAATTGCGGCATAGGATGAACTACTAACTTAGATTTGGACTTACTTGACTTACTGTAAAATGTATTTTTATTCCTTTATTCCTTTTATTTTTGAAACTAATGTTACTTGGAGTTGTCAACAAACAAAAAATTAAGCCGAATGTATGTTCTGCCAAAATTCTAACCTCAGAACGCCCGACCACCTGAAGCATTTTGTTTTGCAAATTGCGAGGTCGGGCTTTGTGACAGATAATATCGTAAAGTCACTGCAAAGCCTGGTAAAGCCCATTAACGCGCGAGCGCCCGAACGCGACATTGTGAATTGCCCATTAATGGTCGTATTTCACACGTATACAAAGCTGGCTACGACTCAGATTGAACGTGAAGGAAAATGGAGGAAAAAAATATGTAAATAAAAGGTGTCCAGCGGAAAATTTTCAAGTTTAAATTGTAATTCCTCGAAAACTAAAAACGTGTGGTAAGTGAGAGGGGTATCGTTCGAAGCGCATGATTTGCAGATTTTTCAGTCAAATTGAGTCACTGGTCGGGAACGCACGGCACGTATTTTTTGTATAATCCTTTTAACGTATTATTTTATAATTTCCTGCTGCCACTTGTTGCACTATTGTTTTTTATAACTAACTTACCTAAGTCAACTCTAATTTGTCTTGTTCTCTTTTGCTGTTCGACTATCGATCGTATTATCAGCATCGTCTTATTATTATATGTAATTTGTAAGAAAATTATAATGAAGTTTTTTGTATGAGAAAAATTTGAACTTTTATTTCCATTTCAATTCAGCCATCTTAGACCTTATTCCACTCATCAAACCTTGTAGTTTGATAACGATGTCAAGGGGGCTGTAAAGAAAAAGAAAATTTGCCAACTTAGGACGTCCGCTATATTGAGCTTAGAATAACTCCATGTAACTTCTAATCTAATCATCAAATCCTTTCATTTGATGCCCATATCAAGAGGTTTTGAAGAAAAAAGTAAGTCGCCTTATTGGGTCGTCTGCCATATCGGACTTTGAAAGACGTTGCATAGGGGCTTATTGCGAAAATGTATCCCCAATAGAATCAAAGTCGAATAGAAATAAAATCTATTGACGGTATTGCGGAATTCGATTCACAATAGAATTAAATTCGAATACAAATAAATTCTATGACCGGGGTATTGCGAGTCTCTATTCCTATGGATATTTTTCTATTTGATAGAAATTACAATTCTATCAGAAAATTACGGTAGAATTGTATTTGAAATTCCTTTATTCGGTGAAATGGAAAACAACGAAAATAAATAAGTAATAAGTACATGAATTTGAAATAAAAATCAGTTTTAATATGCAAATTGATTAATTCTTATACAAAATAGGAGACAATTTACAAACAAGCGGCAGATGGAGAAATTAGTATACCTAATAGAAAAAAATCCATTATTTGCAAAAATCTGGAGGCAGACAACCACATTTTTCGTCAATCTAAAGTTGTTTTTAAACCTAAATAAAACTACTATAAAAAATTACTTTTTTTCATGGGAAATGTATTTCCTTACATATTTTGATCCATGTCCCGGGGATTAAAATGTACTCGTAAATTTTGTTTGTATCGAAGAGTTGATAAAACTGCAGCACGATGAGCCTCGTCTAATTCGTCCTCAAAAATATAAAACCAGATGAAACTAAATTTTTGTTTGACTAAAAACAACAATTCTTTGCAAGACAATAAACAAAATTGAAGTTAACTTGACTTTTGAGTTGAAAGCTGATCGAGATAGCTTTTCATTTTCTATTTCGAAATTCGATTCTATTTAATCAATTCTATTGCGTTACGCGATACCACGAATTTGTTTAATAGAATCGAAAAAAGTCGAATAGAATTTGTTCAAATAGAATCTCGCAATAAGCCCCATAGTTTATCGTATTTAACTCATCAAACCCTTTAATTGGATGATATCAAGGGGCGTGTGAAGAAAAAGTTAATCCGCCATCTGGGAACGTCCGCTTTATTGGATTTAGAAAAATATTAGATATAATGTGTGATATATTTCAACTCAATCGGTAAAAGGAAAGTGGGTGAAAATTCGATCACAAAATTCGATTGTTACCGAGGTTCGAAGTTAAGTAAAATCGTTTCAAAACTCCTAGTTAAAAAATACACAAAAAAAGTTTTAAAAAAAATCTGCTTTACCCACCAGCAGGTATCAAACCATGGACCTCCTTTCCAGAAAAAAAATGTATATAAATAAAACATCGTACCAGCACGTTCACGGGGTGAACTTGTGATTTTATTTTTACTTTTATTTTTCGATTATCTAATAAATTTTATTTTTTGCTGGCTTATCTAATGAATTATAATCAATAACTTAAAAATTAATGATAATAGAAAGATCGTTATAGTTTTCCTTAAAATTTCGCAAATGTTCTTCAAACTGTGGTTTTCTTTCTGAATTGTAATCTTCTGATTCATAACACCAAACTTTTATATTGTAACGTGTTTGCCGGTTCGCAATGATAAAACTTTTTCTCCTTTCTGATTCTATTTGTCTTTATTAAATCTTTTCACAAACAACTGATTATCTTTTATTTATTCCAACAATATTCAACTCTTTAAATCCAATTATTCACAACTCTTTTATTCCAAAGAACTTAAACAATTAATCTCCATCAAATTCCTCTGTAATTTTAATTCACTGTTAAAATCTCGATCCAAATCACTTTTCAACTGTATCTCTACTAAATCTCAAGTCAACTGTGTCCATGCTCTCAATGCTCGTAGTATTTATACCCGAGATACGAATCCAGAATCTTCTTTCCTGGCGACGATTTGCCCATCTAGTGAGATATCGATAGTTCTGGAACGTGCCTGAGGTAAGTACTAGAAAATTCTTGAAGGTTCTTATAATTGCTGAATGCACTTAAATTTAGCACTAATCCCCCCAATAGATGTCGCTGATCGATATCGTAAATGTCTAAATGTCGCTAATACAGTTGATATAACAATTCCACTAAATGTCGCTAATGCAGTCGATATTACACTGCCCCCCTCCTAAACTTGTTCGTCCCGAACAAGAGCATCGGCGTTGTTTCCATGGTAACGATGTAGACGATCCACATGTATGATTTTCAACTTGCCTCTTAGTCCCCGTTGAATTCTGTAGACAACGTCGTTGATTCGTGTAACCACTGTATAGGGACCCTCCCAGTCCTGCTGCAGCTTCGGAGACCTCCCTTTTTGTCGATGTGGGTTGTACAGCCATACCAGATCTCCTTCCCGAAATCCTGACGTCGTTGTCTTCGCGTCGTACCTGGTCTTCATGCGGTCACTGGCTATCTTAATCTTCGTCCTAGTTCTTTGGTGTATGTCGGCGATCCTTTCCCTTAGGTCTGTCACATATTCTTCTTCCGATTTCGGCTCATCCATGGGGGAACCAAATTTCACCTCACTAGGTAGCCGGACAGGTTGACCAAAAAGGATTTCGGACGGAGTGTGTCCCGTTGAACTGTGAACTGCATTACGGTAAGCCATCAGGAACAAGGGAATATGTCGATCCCAGTCACGTTGGTAATCACTCACGACTTTGGAGAGATGTTCATTCAATGTCCTGTTGAACCGTTCTACCATCCCGTCGGACTGTGGGTGAAGTGGAGTCGTTCGAGTCTTTTTGATTCCGAGTAGTTGACACGTTTCCTGGAATATCTTGGACTCGAAGTTCCGTCCTTGATCCGAGTGCAGTTCCATGGGTACACCAAACCTGCTCACCCAGTTGTTGACAATCTTTTCTACGACGGTCTTAGCCTCCTGGTTGGGAATCGCAAACGCTTCAGGCCACTTGCTGAAGTAGTCCATAACAACTAAGATGTATCGGTTGCCCTGGTCGGTTTCCGGGAACGGCCCTGCGATGTCGACAGCGATTCATTGTGCCCAATATGCTTTGAGGGTAGGGCTTCTATCGGAGATATCTCGACCATCAGGTTTCTCCATGTTTTCCTTCCAAGCTAGTATCGGCTCGATATCTGGGTCTTCCTTTTGAGCGTTCCGGATCTCTTCTGTACTCCAACCGGTGATGGGTTCAGCTCTAACTACTTGGACGGGAACGATCTCTTTCTCCTCCTTTCGTACACAATGCTTACAGTCGGCTTTACAAGGTCGTCGCGACAATGCATCCGCGTTTGAGTGGAGTTTCCCCTTGCGATGCTGTATTTCGAACTCGTACATCTGCAATCGCTCTGTCCACCTCGCGATCTGACCCTCCGGATTTTTGAACTGCAACAACCATTTTAGAGCTGCATGATCTGTACGTAGGAGGAACTTTTGACCGTAGAGGTACTTGTGGAAATGTTTCGTCGCCATAATCAAAGCGAGAAGTTCCCGTCTTGTTACACAGTAGTTCCGTTCTGGTTTGGAGAGTACCTTACTGAAATAGGCCACTACCTTCTCCTGGCCATCATGCACCTGCGAAAGGACAGCTCCGATCCCAACATTACTGGCATCTGCATCTACGATGAACATCTTGTCCGGGATGGGGTAGGCCAGTATTGGAGCCTCACATAGTTGTTGTTTAAGTTGCCGAAAACTCTGCTCGCATTCGCCTGACCACTAAAATTGTTTTCCCTTTTCCGTCAACTGGTGCAGGCTCTTCGCAATTTTGGCAAAATCCTTTACGAACCGTCGGTAGTATGTGGCGAGGCCAAGGAAGCTCCTCAATTGGTGTTTGTCCTTAGGAACTGGCCAGTTTTTAACGGCTTCAACTTTGTCCGGATCCGTTCTCACTCCCTCTGACGAAATAATGTGACCTAGATACTTCACTTCTCGTTTAAAGAGCGCACATTTCTTCGAGTAGAGTTTCAAGTGGGCATTGCGAAAGCGTTTGAAGACTTCCCTTAGGTTGTCTCGATGTTCCGCAAACGTTTTTCCCACCACAATGACATCGTCCAGATACACCAAGCAGGTTTTCCAGGTTAGTCCATGCAGGACGCGTTCCATCAGACGCTCGAAAGTTGCCGGAGCGTTGCACAATCCAAATGGCATTACTGTAAACTCCCACAGTCCATTTCCGGCAGTGAATGCGGTTTTCTCGCGGTCTTCTGGGTGAATCTGCACTTGCCAATAGCCGCTCTTTAGATCGAGAGTGGAAAACCATTGGGCTCCAGAGAGGGTGTCCAGTGTGTCATCGATCCGGGGCAAAGGGTAACTATCCTTTTTGGTAGCATCATTCAGCCTGCGGTAGTCCACGCAGAATCGGGTGCTGCCGTCCTTCTTCTTGACTAGTACAATAGGTGATGCCCACGGGCTCTGGGAACTTTCAATTAGCCCTTCTTTCTCCATCGACGAAACCATCTCCGCAACCTCTGTCTGCTTTGCTAATGGCAGTCGCCTGGCAGGCTGTCTAATCGGTCTAGCATCCCCGGTGTCTATGCGGTGCTGTACTAAGTGTGTTCGGCCGTGGTCCCCATCTTGTAACGCAAATATGTCAGCAAACTCACCGAGTAGATTCGCTGCCGTGCTTCGCTGCTCCTGATTAAGTTCACAATGTTGAAAGATGGTCTTCCGTAGTTCCGCCAATCTGTATGACGGAACCGGCTTCACAGGCTCCTCTTCGGTTACTGCTGAGATCGCGGAAATCGGTACGCATTCTCCAATCACTTCCCCTCGCTTTAATTTGACGCTGTAGTTTTTCGGGTTCATGAGCCTTACTGGAACCATGTTGTTCCTTGGTTCCACTAGAATTCTTCCCACGATGTAGTTCTGGGAGTCTTTTTGGTTATCTGGCTCAATGAGGAAGAATCGATGGTTCCCAGGATCACCCTCCAAATTTGTCCAAATTACTGTCTCTGCAGAGGGTGGCAAAATGTCGTCCTTGCTGATAACCGACCTGAGATTTACTGTGCCTTTGTTTCCGTGCACCATAGGAATCTCCACATGTCGATACCTCAGCACCTGCATTCCGATGTCCAGGATGATCTTGTGTGCTTCCATAAAGTCCACGCCGATGATGCAGTCGTCGCATATGTCAGCCACTAGGAACACGTGTGAGAATGTTAAGCCTGCCATTTGTTTTCTCAGGCGAACCTCTCCGTAGACTTTTGCTGATTCTCCTGTCGCAGTCCTCAGGCAGTAGCAACTGGTGTTGTGTAGCCATGAATTCCGGACGAGATCCCTCCTTACGATGGAAGCCGTGGCACCGGTGTCTATGGTAGCCACGCACTTGTTGTTGCCTATGATTGCTTCCACGGTCAAGCTTTTGTTGCATCGCTTGGTTTGGGAGACTTGGATGGTGGTTCTGGGGCCATCGATTCCAGAAACCAACTTCTGCCCCGCGAAGTTGGCTCTTAAGCATTTCCCGAATGAGAACGGACGAACGGAGAACGGACGGATGTTATCCCCGCTGGATGCTTCTTCGTCGCGTCTCCGGCTAGCACAATGCGGACAGCTTCCGTTTCTTCGTGGTGCTCTGCACTGCCGTTGTAGATGCCCAATCTTGTTGCAATTCCAGCCGTTCTGCCGTTCTGCGGCGTTATTTTGGCGTTCGGCGTCCACTCTCTGGCAGGAGCATTCTTCGGTGACTATTTCCCTGACACGATGAATCCTTTGGGAGGCCTGATCTGCTGCCTCCATTGTCAGGGCAAAAGCCAAAGCCTCAGCAATTGTTTTCTTCCCAGCCATTCGTACAGCCATTTGTAGTTTTTCGTCGTTAATGGCTTGGATAAACGCTTCGGTTGCCATTTCGTTGATTATCTCCTTTCCAGTATTGGGGTAGGACAGATGCGCCAGACGTTCCACATCTGCCTGCAGCTGCTGCAGTGTCTCTCCCTTCATTTGAGCCCTTCGGCGCAACTGTACCCTGTACACTTGTTGCATGTGGTCATCGCCGAATCGCATCTCAATGGCCTTCAGTAGCGAGCCATAGTCACGATGTTTGTCATCCGCGAGGGTTTGGAGTAGTTCGGCGGCTGAGCCTCGCAGTGCAAGTGTGAGTGCAATCGATTTTTCTTCCTCGTCCCAATTGTTGGCCAATGCAGAGGCTTCGACTTGTTTCTTGTATATAGGCCATGATGTTTGGCCATCGAATACCGGGGGCTGCATCTCCTTTCTTTTTGGACTTTCGATTGAACTCACACGAAGTTTTTGCCTCTTCACGCCGTCGAGTTCATTGGTCAGATGTTTGAATTGTTTTTCCATTTCTTCGTACTGACCTCCGAATTTCACTTCCAATCTCTTTTCGACATCTTCTATTTGCTGGTCGAATTTGGCCTCTAGACTCTCGAGAACATGCTTTTGCTCTTCGAGCTTGGTATCGAGAGAGTTCCTGGCCTCATCGAATCTGGCATCGAGCTTGGCGTCCAGAGAGTTCTCGAAATGTTTGCTCTGCTCATCGAGTTTGGCATCCAGAGCGTTCTTCTGTTCGTCGAACTTCTTATTCTGTTCATCTAACTTGGCATCTAGAGTATTCTCGAACTTTTTGCTCTGTTCATCTAACTTGGCTTCCAGAGAGCTTTTCTGTTCGTCGGACTTTTTATTCTGCTCGTCCAACCTGGCGTCTAGAGAGTTCTTCTGTTCGTCAGCATTTTTGCTTTGCTCACTTAATATAGCGTTCTTATGCTCGGTGAGCAGTTTCATAAGCGCGGCCATGTCAATCATCGCACTTACACTCTCCTCCTCCTCTACGTCAAATAGCTCAGTTTCGGGGTCTCCACCGTCTTCTAGCACAGCATTTTGCAGCCGGAGCACTAATTCGCTTTTTAGCCCGCTGGTCTGAAGATTTCTCTTGCTCAGCTCTGCTTTTAACTGGACCAGGGACAAATTTTTCAATTTACGACCCATTTCTGTTCAAATTTCAAATACTTTTTAAATCACACCACTGTTCTTTTTGTTCAGAAACTGTTTCTTGAACGTTTTTATCACTCTGAAAAAGTTTTATCCCACTTCTGACACCAAATGTAACGTGTTTGCCGGTTCGCAATGATAAAACTTTTTCTCCTTTCTGATTCTATTTGTCTTTATTAAATCTTTTCACAAACAACTGATTATCTTTTATTTATTCCAACAATATTCAACTCTTTAAATCCAATTATTCACAACTCTTTTATTCCAAAGAACTTAAACAATTAATCTCCATCAAATTCCTCTGTAATTTTAATTCACTATTAAAATCTCGATCCAAATCACTTTTCAACTGTATCTCTACTAAATCTCAAGTCAACTGTGTCCATGCTCTCAATGCTCGTAGTATTTATACCCGAGATACAAATCCAGAATCTTCCTTCCTGGCGACGATTTGCCCATCTAGTGAGATATCGATAGTTCTGGAACGTGCCTGAGGTAAGTACTAGAAAATTCTTGAAGGTTCTTATAATTGCTGAATGCACTTAAATTTAGCACTAATCCCCCCAATAGATGTCGCTGATCGATATCTAAAATGTCTAAATGTCGCTAATACAGTTGATATAACAATTCCACTAAATGTCGCTAATGCAGTCGATATTACAATATTTTAGTTAAAAGGCAGAATTAATTTGATAAATTTAATTGCTGATAAATCCCTTTGAAAAAGAAACAAAGATATGTTGATCTCCAACACCTAGATTGAATGTCTCCGGGAAAAGAAGTCCGGCGGCTAATCAGGAGTGAATATGAAATGCATCGTAGTTGAGAATAACGAACTACGAGTTAAACTTAATGAAATGGAGCGACTCTTCCACGAGCTTAAAAAGGAAGTGTATTCTCTACGAAAAGAAAATAAGGAACTCAAGATCTTTCGTGTGCCGAAAGATTCCGAGACAACGCCAAATTGTCCAGTGAGTGAATATTATACGGACGAGGAAGAACTTGCCCGCGAAACCAATCCGGCTTTTAAAAAAAACCTAGCAAAAAGCGTAAGGCCGCTACTTCACCCGAAGTCACACAAAAAGAAGATAAGCCTACCGCATCAAACAAGGCAAAAACGCAAGTGAAACCTCGCCCTCCGACGGCAATAAATGTCGTCGGAATAGCGGGCTACGGATAACTTCGTAATCTTCTCAAAAATACGTTGGGAACAAAGCACAATATAACCTCGCGCAGAAACGATGTGTGGAAAATTAACGTCGATGACTCTGATTCCTGTCTCTTAAATTAAACGCCGAAAAGATCGAATGGTATACCTATGAAAATAAGTACGAAAAACCGCTGCGAGTCTTTGTTAGGGGACTCCACTCGTCGTGTGCAAAAGAAGCCGTTATGGAAGACGTGCGAACTCAAGGCCTTAAAATTCTTGATGCCGTGAATATTATTAAGAAGGAAAAGCAACGTACGGAAGGAGACAAAGATACCGTAGTCAAACGCGGTCTCCCACTTTTTATGCTTACCTTTGACAGGACCGGAAATGTGGGCAATAGAACGATACCCCAGTGCAATCGATGCCAAGACTTCAACCACACGCAGGCATATTATATGGAATATAAACATGGAATGCAAACAGCCTCTGAAAAAAATCAACGAGCTAGAAGTATTTTTACGAAAAAAAAAAACATTGATATATGCTTGATATCGGAAACCCACTTAAAGGGGACGTGGACCCAAAAGTAAGGGTTACATTGATTATCACGCGCATCATCCTTCAGAAAATGCGAGAGGTGGATCCTCTCTTTACATCAAAGACTGCATCAAGCACTCCGAAAACATAAAAATAGAACTTGATTCCATGCAAATAAATTCGGTCTCCGTAAAAATAAACCACCTGGACTACCACATCGGATCTAGTTATTTCCTACCGGGATATAGGCTAGAAGATGACGACCTCGTTTGCCTCTTTGAAACACTCGGGCAACTTACAAAAATAAAATCGCTAATCTCGTCGATTCTTTATTGCAAGAGGGCTAAATAAAAATCTGACAGAAGTCGAAGAATGCTACGACCTAGGACCACCTAGGTTAACTAGTAACGAAAACTGGGACGTCTTCAGGAAAGACTGCAAGGAAAATGTTGCTTTAAGCGTGCCGCTTAAGACACCGCTCGAAATAGAAGACAAACTCGTGGAAGCCATTCAGAGCGCAGGATGAAAAAGCACTTCTTTCCGCAAGATAGCAACACGGAACACGGAAGACCTTATACGAGAAAAGAGGAGAGCGCGCAAGAGATGGCAACAATCCCGCGCTCCCCCGGACAAAACTTATCTGAACCATCTTTGCAACAAGCTAAAAGATGTGCTGCAGGAGCTAAGAAATCGCGAGACTTCTACTTACCTCGAGGTCTTGACTGCTAATAAGAGGTCAAACTACTCACTATGGAAAGCCTTGAAGTCCATAAGGAAAGGCACTCGCCACCAATAAGGAAAGCTAACGGCGAACGGGCAGAAGGAAACAAAGAAAAAGCGGAATTATTTGCCGAGCATTTAGAAGAAACGTTCAAGCCGTTCGACAGACAACCATTGACTGAAGATCCCAGTGCTAATACGGCACCAGACAACTTTAAAGTAAAAGCCGTACGAGAAACTTTTACTAAAACGATTACAACCAGTAATTGAAGAAAGACGATTAATTCCGGATCATCAATTCGGGTTTCGGGTGAAACATTCCACAATCGATTAGGTGAATCGAATTACGAATGAAATTGAAAGAGCTCAAGAAGAGAAAAAGATATGCTCTAGCGCTTTTCTCGACGTATCGCAAGCCTTCGATAAGATCTGGCACGAAGGCCTGAGGTACAAACTAAGGGTGATCATACCAGAAAAATTTTACAGAATATTGGAATCCTACTTTGAAAACAGACTGTTTTGTCTTAAATACGGGACTGAATACTCGGAATTCAAAGAAATCCACGCCGGTGTTCCACAAGGTAGCGTTCTCGGTCCAATCCTGTTCTTGGTCTACACAAGAGATATACCGCAAGACGAAGAGACCGTCGTAGCGATATTCACAGACGATACGGTTATTCTCGCAACAGATGCGTCAGTTGAATCATCAACAGGAAAACTACAGCGGACTCTTAACAAAGTATGCGAGTGGACAAATACCTGGCGAACCGTCCTTAACCCTAGACCGTCATCCTTCGTCGAAACGACGACGCACAATTTTTTTTGCAAATTTTTTCGGGTTTTTATAGTTTGTTTTGCTCTCCATTTTCGTACAGCGCTAGTCGCTTGCAAGCTTTTGTTGGATGCAAACGTGCAGCGGACTAAGTATATAATAAAAAAAAAATCATTTACAGAAATTTTTTGTACTCAGGAGCTTTAAGATAACGATATAAAATCGGCCGTTGTCAAAAAGGCGAAAGATGACGTTAGTGTACAAAAAATAAGGATGACGTTCCAGGGTTAACGAGACCAAGTCAACACATGTTAACTTTATGTACAAAAAGGTAACCAACTTACCTATTAACATTAACTCGGTACAAATACCATACGCAAACGAGGCAAAATACCTAGGAATGACTAGACGCAAAACTCAAGTGGAAGTCACACGTTAAAAAGAAGCGCGACAAACTCGAGATCATACTTAGAGAAATGTATTGGCTACTCGGAAGATACTCGAAGCTAATACGCGCGGCCGGTCCTCATAGTGCCTCTCTGAGGCACCATTTTCAATTGTTTTTTCCAATGCGCATCAGTCATTTTTATTGATGCTTTTTTGCATGATTTTTACGCATCAGATATATCAAATTTGGGTGAATGACCGTATGATGTTGAATAAATGAATGTTATACAAAGTTGATACTGCACCGATGCTGCAGTCATGCGTTTCTTAACTCTCTAATCCTCTCTGAAAAGGTGATTGATTGACACTCTTTTTTTTCGATGATGTAATTGAGCTCAGAAATACTTTCCCTTTCTATAAATTCTCCAAAGGTTTTGCTTAATAGTTCCATAAATGAAAAGACATGCATTTTTTATACATTATTATTTATATTTACTTATCTTATATTTTTCTTACCAATATTATGAAACTATGAAAAAGAGATAAAAACCAAACACTGCTTTTTCAGTGCATTTGGGAACACTGTTTAGTTATTAACTTACCTTTGTAAATGGGTTATATGTTTCAGCATTAAATGTCTATTTCATTAAATCTCATTTAAAAAAAAATATATTTAGAAATTTGGTGCTTCTCTAGCATTTGAAACCTTCCACTGAAATATAAGAGAGTTGATTTTCTCGTTGTTACTCCGCTCCTCCGAAACCACTGAATGGACTTGGATGGGGTTTTCACTGTTATAGCTTGGTTCTTCGTCTAGGTTTTAGGCTGTGAGTTATACAATAAAGTCGATAAATTGCTTATCAAGAGCAAGATATCCTGACTCTCGATTTTTGTATGAAAACGCATGAAAAGACATTCAATGCGCGCGCAGGAGAAATTCATTCAATCATGAATATTATGAATTCAATTATGACAAGAAAATAAAAAAAAAAATGTAATGAGATATTGAGTGATACAGTAGATTTTATTCTCTTAAAAAGGTTAAATTTGTCAACATCACGAGTTTATAAAATCAAACGACAACATTGCTTTTCAAAAACATATCTTTATGAAAACAACGAAGTTAAGTTTTATTTTCCATTTTTGTATACTTACATTAAATTGTCTATTAATTGATTAAACATAATAATGAAATTGATTTTAAATGTCTGAACATAAATACTTATGTTAAATTTCTACCTCAAGTCTTACTTAATATTACCACATTGACATACTTTTAATTTTATCTAATCAAATTCTACAATAACATTGCTTTACACATCATTCATATAATATTTTCGACACTCATGTAAAAATTTTAAGAGTTGTATGAGATTATTTTAAAACAAAGTGTAATTATAAGAACAATTGATTTTTTTTTAAATTATATATACCCATCAATTTCTTTAAAAAAAAAACATGTACAAAAACATACCTAAACTTAAATATTTATTTAATGATCTAA
The DNA here is from genome assembly GCA_951813785.1 of Criorhina ranunculi. Lineage (NCBI taxonomy): Eukaryota > Metazoa > Arthropoda > Insecta > Diptera > Syrphidae > Criorhina > Criorhina ranunculi. Next base: position 26,814,960 of record OX638382.1, on the reverse strand, counting down.
ACCAAGTCATATAATTGGCAATGTATGTACATACAGAATTGAGAAGAATAAGGTTGTATTGTATAATAAACACTGTGATACACCATTACAACAATGTCCAATTAAAAAATAAAAATAAATATAACAAATAGAACAGGCATATTATATGACAACTTATGTTACTGAAATTTAGAATTTACAAGTCATCTTAAATTTAAAATCGATTTTTTAGAAATAAAAAAACGTTTGACGTGTTTTATATTTAGTTCAGCAATTATATTCCTACGATACATTCCACGCAGATTAACTGCGTGGCTGATTTAGAAAAATAACCTCAGTCAGTCTCATTGTCGTGATGCAGTATATAACTATTATCCGAATATCATTCATTAATTTCATTTTCAGCAAATATTTATAAATTCTACAATTTAAATAACAAAATTGCTAGGATTCTTCATGTTCCAAACATCGTAGGCCTACTTTTTAAAATGTTGATCTAATTTCGCCAAATTTTCCTAATTAAATTGAAAATATATGTTATTGAATATTTTGTTTACTATGTGTCATATTAATTTAAATGATTAGTAGGTTAGAAGAATCCGCCACATTTTTTTATTTTTTATATTTAACAACACAAAGTACAGTGTCTATCTATTGGCACGAGGTTCAAGAACATACACATACATGCAGTATTTTTTAATGAAACAAGTTATTTATACAACTTGAATGACAATAAAAGTACGCCGAATGTTGTTTCACCAAAATAATTTAATTTAAAACAACTATCCAAAATAATAATCATGATTAAAAATTAGTATTCTAAAATTTCATACTTCAAAGCATTAGTTCAGAAAGTGTGTAGCAGACATCATAATACATAGGTGAAGCTTCATGTAAGTTAGGTCAGCATCGATAATGCAGCAGAAAGATTTCCGTCACAAGTTCAACAAATTTAAATTCGAAAGATGCCACTTGACTGAATTAAATTTAAATAAATTAGATTAAAATATGGAATAATATGAAAATATTAGAACTGGGACAATGTTTAATCCTTTAAGAAAACATAATTGATTTGCAGTTGTAGTTGTAGACTTTTAAGATTCGGTTATTTTTAAGATTTCAATGCACACGTTTGTTTTCCGTCTTTTATAATTTAAATTTCGACTAACTCACGTAGGTGGCACAAGTGTTAGTGTGCATAAAGCAGTTGATTTTGGATCTTCACTTGTTGGATTCCTTATAGCGTTTCTAGCCTGGTTGATGACTTTTTTAAATAAATTATTTCTTTTACGCTTGGAATGTTAACATCTTTTCCTTGATTTGGTATGTTTAGATTATTATTATATTATATGACAGTCGGGCAAGTTTTTATTATTAACGTTTGAAATAACGTATTCACGGTAATTTAGTTCCCGGTCCACAGAAATTATATAAAGGAAGATGTGTTTCAAAATGGTCATTTATTGAATCGTATACACATATTTAAAATATTTATTTCGTGACAATAAACTATATAGTTATATTTAAGCAAGACGAACTTAATCTGAAGCACATATACGATCATATAAATTTCGATATGACATCCAATCAATTCAGAGAATTGTGCGCAAAAGGTTGGAAAGATGCATATGGATTCTTGGTTATTAATAAAGATTCTAATATACAGGGTGCGTCATCTTTTAAGTCGGTATGTAAACATTGAATAAATTTGACATTTATTAACCGATTGACTTGAGTAGACGTCAATTCAGTACAATTTTAACCATGAATCGCTTCACACCGAAACAACGCGCCGAAATAGTGAAGCTGTACATTGAAAATAGTCGTTGTGTTAACTCAACGTCGAAAATATCGTGGCCAACAAGCACCATCTGAAAACACTATTCGTCGTTTGATGTCGAATTTTGTTGAGCACGGGACAGTGGGAGATCGTCGACATTCCGTTAATGAACGCCCAAGATGTTCCAATGAACTGGTAGAAGCGGTAAGAGAGAGTGTTGCCGAGAACCCACATGTCTCGTATCGTCACCGCGCTCAGCATTTTGGCGTCAGTGGAACCACCTTGTGGCGCATTTTGAAGGATGATTTAAATTTGTTTCCGTATAAAGTGCAATTGACTCAAAGAATATTGCCGACAGACCGTCCTCGTCACTTGGAATACGGCTAAATAGTCGCTCGAATGGTTGACACTGAACCTGATTTTTGGAAGCAAATTCCTGATGACCGACGAGGTCCATTTCACACACTCTGGCGCCGTTAACAAGCAAAATTGCCGCATTTGGGGAACGGAGAATCCACACGAGATCAACGAAACACCATTGAAATGCAAAGTGTATGCCAGCAAGCAAGTGTATGCCGTGAATGGTCCACGAGCTCGAGGCAAACATTCGTTCCGAAATAATCGCTATACCGCCCGAGATGCTCGAAAAACTGATGGAAAACGTAGCAAAAAGAGCACATTTTGCTTTGGTCAATAGAGGCGCACACTTGATTGATATTGTATTCAAAAACTAGTCCAAATAAATTGTGAAATAAAAATACGTCATATATGGAAATCGGTTGTTTTTTTGAAAAGTTATTCAATATTCACATACCGACATAAAAGACGGCGCACCCTGTAGATAATGGACAGTATAATAAATAATTTAAAGAAATTGTATTATATAAAGTTGCTTAGTCATTAAACGTCTGTTTATAGTATTTTTACATCAGGTTTCGAACAGATCTGTTTCCAACCGCCCTTTTTCGGAATTGTCCTGTTTGAATCTATTTTACACAAATATGGATATAAACGAAAATTTACTTAAAGATCTCATAAAAACTTAATGAGGTTTGAGAAGAAAATATATGTTTCTCAGAACTGGAAAATTTACAAAGGAAACGGAATTCGAAAACACTTTTAAACCAATCGTTGAACCCTTAAAAGAAATAGTGAAAAATGTCAAAAGCGCTAATAGTCGAAATACTGCTGCTGACAGTTAGAATTTCAAAACTCTCGAGATGGAAAACTTGCTCTAACGAAGAGTTTTGACTTTTTATCTCCAGAAACAATCATTCAACCATCGGGCAAAGAAGCTTCATTTAGAACATCTGCAAATTTGGATACCGAAAGTCTTGATCAAAGTACAACATTCAACAGACCATCGCCTGCAGATTTGAATCGTGACAAGATCTATGGTAGAGATGTTCATACAAAAAATACATCGATGTTTTATTCGATGTAATGCATCGAAACTTCCCATCGATACTTAACGATGCATCGAAAAAAAAAAACATCGACGTAGTTGTTAAAAATATAGATTAGGCATTAAGAAAGTGAGATATTATCCAAGGTTCTTAGTGAAAATAAGATTTATTAAAATATCATTAAAATTTGTTAATCACAGGTTTTAGAAAGCTTGTTATTTTGAAATAAGACATCCCAATACTTCTACTACAAAGTTTTTGACAATGGCCTAGTACAATTTCCTCCAAATTTTTACTTTTGACAAGCAAATTAAAACGTCTGAATATTTTTCTTTCGTTAAGCGCACCGATTTTTAAATTTAAATAAAACAAAGTGTGAGATATCATCGACATTTTTGATTCGTTTGAAAGACCTATCGATGCCATTATGCAAGTCCGCCGCGGCTTCTCTGGGTGGCCCGTATCCGAAATGTCAAATTTTCCATGACTCTGGCGCATAAATCAGGCTGAATTTGACCGATGGAATGGTTTATGTTGGTTTTGAGGGCCGTTTGTGGCTTATTTGCATAGACCTGCGACTTCAGAAAACCCCACAAGAAAAAGTCTAACGGTCTCAAATCGCACGATCTCGGTGGCCAGTTCACATCATCTCCACGTGAGATGACCCTGCCCTCGAATCACTCGTGCAGAATTTCCAATGTGGCGTGAGCTGTGTGGCACGTTGCGCCGTCCTGTTGAAACCACATATCGTTGGTGTCCAAATCATCCAATTCAGGGCAAAAGAAGTTGGTAATCATCGACCTATAGGCCTGGCCAATGTCGTTCTCAAAGAAATATGGACCGATGACACCGCCAGCCCAAAATCCATACCAAACAGTGACTTTTTCGGGATGCATTGCACGCTCTTGGATTGGTATCGTCCCAAATTCGACAATTTGGATTGTTGACGTACCCATTCATCCAGAAATGGGCCTCATCGCTAAAGATGATTTTTCGATGAAAATTAGAACACCCATTTTGATAAAATATTTTTATTATTTGCACGTGTTGTTGAACGCTATATCCATCCTTGGTGATTTGGCAAAACAGACTGAATAAATGACAACCAATTTGACAGATGTACCTTTAACAATATAGCCGCTATCAACTGTCAAAGTTCGGAAGTCCCTATTGGAAGACCCTTTATATGCGTTTATTCTTCTTATTCGTATTGGAGTTGAATTAAAGTGGAAATTCGACTGTGTACAGTACTTGCTTTCATTCGATGCATCATATGAAATACATCGATACATCGTTAAACATCGAAAGCATCCGATGCATCGGATTGTTTCGATACATCGAATAGTAAACATCGATGTTTTCGATGTGTCGATGTATAATGAGCAACCCTTATCTTTGGTCCATATTTCGAAATACAGTCAAATTCAACGAAATTATCTAAATCAAGTTTTGCAATTAACAGCAAAAGAATTTCGTCATTGATGATGAAATCTTCCCTGGAGCAGATGGGCTTTATAAATTAATTTTTCGAACATCCCGAGAAAAGATCGATTTGTCAATGAAGACTTGGATGAATATCTTATGACTTTACAAAAAAACAAAAGCACACTTGAAAAACTATGATAGTAACTCAGAAGTTAAAGGTATAGAGGACATAAGTATAAGCATTACTCAACCTTCAACACCCAATGCGGAAGTCATGGAGAAAATTGTTACAACCTGCAGTAATGAATCATTAGATATGATGTTAGTTATGGGAACGTAGTGGGAGAAATAGAAAAAAAAAAACAATAAAGCTAGTAAAATTCAGCCGAGAGCAACGTACTTAGTAGCAGCAGCAGAGAACACAGCAACTCCACTGCACAATGGCGGGCTGTGTAAACAATGGCACCGTTGGATAAGCAGTACAACGTAGATCTGATAATTAAGGTATAGAATGCAGACGAGTATTCAACGTAATAAATCGATAACCACGCAAAAAGACCTGTGTTTTAATTTTGTTAATTTGTACTCTTATAATCCTTTTAATTATATTTATTGGGATAATCCCAACAAACTCATTGATAAATTAAGTCTTTTAATTGCATCTCAAACGGCCATCACATGCCTTTGATAATTGGAAACTTAATACCTGAGGGTGATAAAGTGTGGAACATTTTTTTGAAACTCTTGCAAATCAGATCAGATATCTTTTAACATATTGAAATCTATATATATATAAATCAATTGCTGTGCGTTAGTCTCGCCAAATCTCGAGAACGGCTCAAGCGATTTGGATGATTCTTTTTTTGTGTTGTTCGCCTAAATACAGGGGTGGTTTAGAAAAAAAAAATCCGAAAGAAAAGCCGGAAAATAAAAAAAAATAAACGTGGATTCACTTAGCACCCCTACTTTCAATAGAAGGCGTTGGTTGCGGATCTATCGTTTGACAGCTTTTGATAAAATTAAAAAAAAAAATCGTATAAAAAGGTAGATGATTTCAAGAAAAGATTTCGTTAAAGCGAATTGAATTATTTTAAGCAAAAAATCATTTCTATTAAGGTAAATCAAGTTCGCAGGGTCAGACATAATCAAAAATTCATTCAAATGTTTTTTTTAGCAAGACTCGATTAGATTTAATATACGGGGATTTCAATATCGTAAAGTTCTCATTGAAGATAAACAAGGTAATTTCGATAGATGTGGTTCGAGTAAAAGTCATTGTGAAAACAATTCCGTGTCGTTTTACAGTATCCATTACCATGCCAAAGAGTCGAGCTAACATAGGTCGTCGCAGTCAGTCAAATACGCGGCGATCTACTTCACGTGCGAACCGCTTTGATGACCAGCTGCCAACAACGTAGGAAGAATGACAATTTTGCCAGCCACTTACATCGGAAGCCCTCGCCACATGCACGAGTACGCGCAAGATGCAATGTCGTATGATAGACAATATGGCCGCCCAGACCTATTCATAACATTAACCTGTAACCCTCAATGGATCGAAATCAAGAAGGACCTGCTAATCAGACAAAAGATGCCACGCTACTACACATGGAACGCAACATTGAAATCGTTTCAGCGTCGGAAACAAGGAACACCAGTGGAAGGACATCCAAATGTATTTGCTTCAGACGCTCTGGGTCGCATCTACACTGTGCATCCAAATAACGACGAATGTTACTATCTTCGATTATTGTTGGTGAATGTTCGTGGTCCGACGTCGTTTCAACAACTGATAACCGTTAATGGGCATCTGTCTGCGACTCACCGTGAAGCATGTCAACTCTTACAGTTGCTCGAGAACGATTCGCATTGGGACAATACGCTTAAAGATTCCGCCATATCTTCATCACCGCATCAAATTCGCACATTATTTGCGATTATCATATCCACATGTTCCCCTTCAAATATAAGGACGACATATCTGAGGATGTTTTGCATCGTGTGCGTAGCCAAACTTCAAACCCGACATTGCAAATGACACCAGAAATGCACAATGAGGCATTGATCATGATAGAAGACATGTGTTTATTAATGGCGCATAAAGTGTTGTCGCATTTCGGCATGATATCACCTTATCGACCAATGCACGATGCATTCAACTACGAATTGCAACGAGAACAACAATACGACACCGAAGCATTAGCCGAAGCAATTCGTACAAATGTTCCGCAATTGAATCAACAACAAAAGACTGCGTACGGCTGTGAACAATGGAACTGGTGGCATTTTCTTCGTGGATGATCCCGGAGGGACTGCTTTTGCTTTTGGCGTCGATTCGATCGCAGCATGAAGTTGCCCTGGCATTGGCTTCATCTGGAATAGCAGCAACTTTGTTAGAAGGCGGACGAACTGCACTGAAATTGCCACTGAACGACACACCAACTTGCAACATCGCCAAAAACAGTGCAATGGCAAAGATTCTACAGAGATGCAAATTGATCGTTTGGGACGAATGCACGATGGCCCATAAAAGGTCACTGAAGGCGCTGGATAGAACGTTGGAAGATCTTCGTGACAATCAAAACATTTTTGATGGAGCTATGATTCTGTTGTCCGGTGATTTTCGTCAGACACTTCCTGTTACCCCACGTTCAACTGCAGCTGACGAACTAAACGCGTGTTTAAAATCATCAAATTTGTGGCGGCACGTGAAGACTCTCCGATTGACGACTAACATGCGCGTGTTTTTGCAACAAGATCGAACTGCAGATGTGTTTTCGAAGCAATTGCTAGACATTGGTAATGGAAAAATCGCAGTTGACATCTCGACCGGATTCATCACATTGCCTACTGCCAGTTGACCGAATCAAAAGAAGAGCTCATTCGACGTGTTTTTCCGAACATAGTGCATAACTTCAAAAATCATAATTGGCTGAACGAACGAGCCATATTGGCGGCGAAAAACAAAGATGTCGATGACTTCAACGTGAGCATTCAAAATTTCATTCCGGGACAGTTATTTTCCTTCAAATAGGTTGACACAGTTATCAACCAGGATGAAGTAGTCAACTATCCCACAGAATTCTTAAATTCGCTGGAATTGTCCGGATTACCACCCCACAATTTACAATTAAAAGTCGGCTCAGTCATCATCATGTTGCGTAACATAAATCAACTTCGACTGTGCAATGGAACGAGATTGGCTGTGAAAAAGCTCATGAACAACGTCATCGAGGCGACGATTATTAAGGGAAACTACAAAGGGAAGGATGTTTTGATTCCGCGCATCCCGATGATTCCACCGGACTTGCCATTCGAGTTTAAACGGCTGCAATTCCCTGTGCGTCTGGCCTTCACGATGACCATCAATAAATCACAAGGCCAGTCGTTGGAAGTTTGCGGGATTAACGTGGAGTTTCCGTGTTTCGCGCATGGACAACTGTTTGTCGCGTGTTCACGTGTCGGCAAGCCTCTTTGTTTGTTTACGCGCAAGAAAACAAAACGAAGAACTTAGTTAACCACAAAGCTTTGTATTGAATGGTTACTTCATGTGGTGGTCGCCGTGGCGGAATGGATAGTGCGTTGGATTGCTAAGCAAGAGGACACAGACTCGATTCTCAAATACCAGCAAACGTTTTTCGCGGCCCCACCTCTTCTTAGGCCTGACAAACCTGCAAGAGTATAATCTCTCATGAAAAAGCTTCTCAAACCACCGTTCGGAGGCGGTAAAAAAAACTGTAGGTCCCTTTCATTCGTGCGAAAAATATGATATTACACGCACAACATGAATGGTTGCGAGAAGCTAGGCCTTGGCTATCTATGAGCTGTCGCGCCAAATATTTGTATTTGTTTTTTTTGTTAACCTCATATCTTTTCTATGCAAGTAAAAGACACTGAATAATGTTTTAGATAATAGCAATAGGCAAGTAATCAGTAATAAACTAGTTATAGACAAAATTAACGATATAATGTTATAAATATAAGCTTAAAATCCAATGAAAAAATAAAAGAAGAAATCGTACTTAATATCAAATATAAAATTGATTTACTAAAGGAGGAAATTATTAATAGAGGATACGCCCTACATTGGGCAAAAGCAAATATTGTCAACACACACATATTATCCAATATTGAAATAAATGTAATTGAAAATGTTTTAAATAAAGAAAATATACCATTCGATAATATAGAACATAGAATTGATTTTGCAGAAATAAAAATAGCTTTTAATAATTCTGTTATTTTATACATTATAAGTTTACCTACAACCAATAAAGAGTCCTGTAAGACAATGTTAATCAAAGCCGTAAAAAAAGACAATATAATAAATAAAATAATGTATGAAGATATATTACAATGTAATAACGAAATTTATGGAATCAAAAAACCATGTAAAACATTTAATACACTTTCTATTTCTCCTAGAATTAATATTGTAGATATAAGCAACTCCACGTGTATCCCTTCCCTCCTAAAAAGTCGACAGCCCACATGCTCAATTATAAATAATCACCACATATCAGACTTCGAAGAAATCGCACCCGGCATCCTTTATCTAAATCAGTACGTTGGACCAGTCTCAGTGAATGCGGACCCAATGACGCTAAATTGGACATTCATCATCATATACCAAAATGCAACCATCAGAGTGGGTCAAACCACATTCCAGTCATCAGAAATAAAACAATACAAACCTCTTCCTGCAATATTACAACCAGCATCAAATAAAAACGAAGAACTCCTGTCTTTAGAAATGGTAAAGGACCTTCACACTAACAATACCCAGCACATTCAACTTTTGAATACTAAACTTAAAATCAGCACTACTATCAGTTTTGGGACAACAATCTTCCTTGTACCAGTAATTATCACCGTTTTCCTGAAATACATCAAAAAAATTAAATCTTCAAGAAGACTGAGCATCAACAGTAACAAGAGAGGCAAAACCGTACTAAAAGAACCAATACCCCCGCAACCTTCAACAAGAGCATCGACATCCCGCGTAAGCAAAATTCCTTTCTTCTAATTCCGCAAACGAGGACGTTCGAGTTTTAACAGGGAGGAGCTAACACCATCCTTACTCCATTAACCTATCCCATCCAAATTTCATCAACACATTCCATTCCCACAGTTCACAGAACACGCTCCAGATTCATGTTGCTGACTCGGCGTCTGGAGCATGTTCACATTACACATTTTTTTTCCCATATTCTCATTTTCCCACATTCCTACCCACATCCGTTGCATAGAATAAGCTAGGTATTAAGTTAATCTTTTGTTAGTCGTTAAGTTACTTTTGATTTTGCATTCAATAAATAAAGAGAAATAATAAAAAAATATTTTTTTTAAATAAAATAATAATTTAAGAGTTTAACTTATATATTTTTACATAAAACACCTGTTTTAATAATTACTAAGCGAATACATATATCTTCAATTGAATTATGTATATTCGTACAAAGTTATTGCATTTGAGTAAAAAAAAAAAAGTAAACCAATAAATGTTACGTATACAACATAGTCTGCGTATAGAAAGCTAAATTGCAATGTCCGCGCATATGTACATGACATCGTATTCATTATCAGCAAGTATAGACTTATTGTGAACACATTTTGTCCAACTACGGCAGGAGGCATCACGTATGTTTGTGTGTTCATTGCAGTATACACAGTGTAGACTGCATAAAAGGCAAACTCAGCTTTACAAACCCAAGCCAAGCCACTTTTTGTAAACAACAGAATTGTTAAAACGGTTTGTGGTCGCAATAAGCAAGCGTCTCTTTTTTTGAAAACATATTTAGAAATAAGCAAGTCAAATACGAAAAACCGCCGAAAAATAAAGAAGTACCTATTAACAAGAGACAACCTTTTTTTTCCCTTCTTCGTGTGTTCGACCACGTACATATTACTAATGGGGTCAACATTGGCCTAAGTGTGATGCAAGTATTACGGAATACAAGATTAGGCATTGCGCATGTCCGGCATTTTTTATTTTTTTTTGACATCTGTAATACGTCACAGGGGAGCCGCGAACTTTTACTTTACGGATTTTCCTGTGACTATTAGCGCGAATTTTTTTGAAATTTGAAATTTGTTCTGTGCAAATAAATATAAAATTAAAAATGAGGTGTGCGGTATTTAACTGTGATAATAATAATCAATGAAATGGAAATTCGATAAGATTTTATTGCTTGCCTAATGGATTAATTTTTGCCGAAGAAAAGACCAAGTCAGAAAAATGGGTTTAAGTTGAAACCGGCAACTGTTCCAATTATAGACCAAAAAGCTGGAATAAAAACCGTTTCATCTCGCTCCAACCAGATGCAAGCTCGAGCTAAGCAGGAGATGATTGCATGCTTGCTTCAGCAAACCCCAGCTCCTGGAGAGGCAACTGGAACTCAAGAGGTTCCAATAGAACCTACAGTGTTTTAAGAAGAGGATACTTTTGTAGATAATATGGTTTCTACAGAAACTCTAAAGGAGCGTACTGCATCTTTGGAAAACGAAGTGTAAGTTTACTTATCTAAGTTAACGACGAACATTGCAAGCACGCGTGTATGGGACTTCGCCGACACATCGTAACCCGATCTTAGACACCTGACTCAGCAGACTCATCCCATGCGAACACCAGACTAATTCCCACACGAACACCTGCACCAAGTCACAGCACATCCGCATCATCAGCATTTATTTATTATTTAAGCTTTTGACAATCATTTGTAATCGCTCAATTCTTTTGTAACCATATTAAAAGGCAGTCGATGCCATAATAAAGTTTTTTTTTATAAAAACCTAAAATTAAATAGTTTAACTTCTATATTTATAAAAAAGAGTTTGATATATGTTTGTTCTTTTATATTTCGAATTTGGCAACACCGAATTTTATGATTCTTTTTTTGTTGGAAAGGCATTCTTTTGTAGCAGGTTTGTATGTAAAAAAAACAATACCTTTCCACCGAAAAAATCATCGAAATCAGAATTGCAAAACTGAAGATAAAAATCGATATTTTTAACAGCCATTTTAACAGAGATGTCGCGTCGCGTATACCAAATACACGGCAAGCAAGTCCGTTGGGCCAACAAAGTGAGTGAACAGAGAACAAACATCGTTTCTCCGTTTCGATACAACCGACAATGAAACAAAAAATGTAATATCATCGCCACCCCGCAACGAAACAACCGGCAAAGATTTTGGTTTGTAATTCATTTGCATGTTATTGTCACTTTTTCGATACTTAATTCCTTTTTGTATATTTGACGGATAAAGAGCCACTTGAAGTTAGTGATAGATAAATAGATAAATGTTTATTTAGCTATGTTAGCCAATTTAAAAAATTTCATTACATTCGTTAATGCATATTTAATTACAGATTTCTAAATTTAATAATTATTTTTACAAAAATATAATGCAGCTCGTTTAAATCGATTAATATTTGGTTCAGTTTTAACATTATCTGGAAGTTCATTAAACATTTTAATTCCTTTGTAAAATAACATTCGGTAACATAATTTGGATTATTCATACGTTTTTTATCGACTAAATCAAACCATATATGTACATACATTTTTATTTGTTCTTATATTTCAGATTTATACGATGAGGAGGAAAGACTTTCTCAAATGCGCGGTTCATCGAAAAATCTATCGGCAAGCGCATCGCAAACATCTCTGAATATTTCGCAAAGCACTTCCCATGCATCATCAGGCCAATCGGAAAGACTCTCAAATGCGCAGTTCATCGAAAAATCCATCGGCAATCGCATCGCAAACATCTCTGAATTTATCGCAGAACACTTCCCAGGAATCATCAGGCCAATCAGAAAAACTCTCAAATGCGGGGTTCATCGAAAAATCCATCGGCAAGCGCATCGCAAAAATCTATGAATTTATCGCAGAGCACTTCAAGCCAATCGGCTGCTTTAAAAAGGGAAAAAACAACTCAGCAAATCTAAAATTTGATCGGATCGTTCAAGACTACCGGTCTACATTCCCATAAATTAAAGCGTATTGAATTTTTTGGTCGCTTATTGAATATTCTATTCTAAAAGGTTTCGAATTTTGTTTCATTTGAAAGAAATCATGACTCGACCACGACGTTCAAATATTGGTATAAATACACGCGATAGTAGACCCGAAGCGGCTGTAAGAGCGAATGAAAGTGAAGAGGAGCGTGCCGTTCGACTCAATAGTGACCGCTCGAGGCGTTCAAATGATGAACGTGAGAGTGAAAATAGCCAAAATCGACCCCGGCAAATGCGTTTAATTGGAAGTCTTGGGCTTGTTGCATTTAATTATAACAGTATAATCGATTATGGTAAAATGGACGAAGTCTGTGAATATTGCATTGCATTGAAATTCTCGGCAGAAACACCGGGAATGTGCTGTGTAAATGGGAAAGTGAAATTGCCAACATTGAATCCGCCCCCCGAACCTTTGAACTTCATTTGGTACTACTGACGTCATAATTAACAAAGACAACGTTATTCTTCGTGAGGGTGCTGAGTCATTGGTTGCTGTTGCTGCTTCTGTTGTTGATGTTGCTTATGCTGAGAATTCTTTGCTCTCACATTGTGTAGATGACACTACTGTTAACTCTCTGAGTGTGATTGCCTCGCCAAACGCTGCTACCTTTGGTAATAACATCGATAAAACGGAGTCAGCTGTTTCTCATATCACTGCCCGAATAAGAAATGATAACAACTCAGCGCGGTGCGTTGATCTGGATGTCGGTGGTGCTGTTAATAAAGTATTCAATGTTAATGCCGCAAGTACTTCTAGTATAGTTTATAACCTATCTCAACCAACGGGTAAAGAGGTCCAAATTGATTATCAATCTGCTAAGCAGAGAAAAGTCATCGTTGGAACAAATTCTCGTCGTACTGACCTCAAAATTGCGAGGAACTATAAATGGTATCATATTGGATGTTTTTTGTTTTCAACTACAACAGAGGAAATTCGTGATTTTATTTCAAATTCCCTTGGGATTGATCTATCACTAATCTTATGCTTCAAATTAACTAAGCTTGTCGAATCTGAGTATAAGTTTAAATTTGTCAACTTTAAAATTGGAGTTCCTGTCGAATTCTCAAAAAAGGTTTATGTAGACTCTTTCTGGCCAAATGGTGTCAAGATAAGACCTTTTGTTTTCAAATCCAAAAACGAGTCCGAGAAGTCAAAAAACGTATCGGGAACGGCGGCGGACTGAGACAGGTAGAAACCGTTTTGCCGTCGTGTAAGGATACTCTGCAGATTTATTTCCACAATGCCAGTGGTATCAGAACAAAAGTTGCCAGCTTGTTTAACAATTCTTGTCATCTGCACTACGATGTCATCATCATAGTTGAAACTTGGCTGTATCCTAAAATATCAGATCAAGAAATATTTGATGAGCGTCTTTATGATGTTTTTCGATCTGACCGATGCAAAGTAGCTGCTGATCGTGGAGGTGGAATCATCATTGCAGTCCGCACTACCCTTGGCGGAAAAAAACTAAACCTACCAGTCTCAGATGTGGAACAAGTTGGATTCTCTATCAGCATAAACGCTCTTAACAAGGATCGTATGTATTTTGTTGTTAGTTATGTCCCCCCCAATAGTAAACTCGATTGTTATGAAAAGCACATGAATAATATTGAATTTGTTAATAACTTATGTTCTACTGCAGATAAGCTTTGTGTATTAGGTGACTTTAATCTAACTGGTATTAATTGGATTTGGTCTGAATTTGATAAAATGCTTATTGCTAATAATATTAAACACGCTCATGAGTATTATTTTATAGATTTTATTCACTCGCTTAATTTAAATCAAATTAATTCAATCCAAAATTCTTTTTTAAAGATATTAGATTTAATTTTTGTTTGTTGTGATGAACTTAAAGCTACTGTTACTCTAGTTCCATTTTCTTTATTAAATGAGTCTATAAACCATAATCCTAATTGGGGTGCTGATGGTATACCTGCCATAATACTAAAATATTGTAGTAGCTCTCTTTGTACTCCTTTGTTGAACATCTTCAACCGTTCTCTATCCGAAGGAAATTTCTTAGATGTATGGAAAGTGTCATTTCTTGTGCCTATCCATAAGTCTGGTTCAAAAAATAATGTTGAGAATTATCAAGGTATTTGTAAACTCTCAGCGATTCCCAAACTTTTTGAAAGTATCGTGAAAAATAGACTTGAGTTTTTGACGAAGGAATGTTTATCTGAAGCTCAGCATGGGTTCGTATCTGGTCGCTCCACTGTTACGAACTTGGCTTCTTTTTCTAAGTATGCAATTAATGTGTTGGAGACAAAAAGTCAGGTCGACGCCATATATACCGACTTTAGTAAAGCCTTTGACTCAGTTCAACATTCAATTCTTCTCGAGAAACTAGAATGTTTTGGGTTTCATTCTGAAATTCTTCGCTGGATTTCATCTTTTCTCATTGGTCGCACTCAACGAGTAAAAATTGGAGCTTCGCTTTCAAAAACGATTAAGTGTACTTCCGGCGTACCGCAAGGGAGTCACTTAGGCCCATTACTTTTCATTATTTTTATTAATGATATTGTTTCTGTAGTCAAAAATAGTCAATGTTTATTGTATGCGGATGACTTAAAACTTTTTTCAGCTATTAAATGCGTAGAAGATTGTTATTTAATCCAATCCGATCTAAACCGTTTAACTGAATGGTGCAGCGCCAATGGCTTAACACTTAACATAAATAAGTGCAAAGTGATTTCTTTCACCAGAAGTTCGTCTTCTATCGAGTTTTATTACTCAATTAATTCAACTCGCTTGACCAGAGTACATAAAATCAAAGACTTAGGTGTTCTGCTGGACCCTTCATTTTCTTTTAAAGCCCTTATTGAATATATGGTAGCAAAAGCTAATTCAGTCGTTGGATTTATAATGCGAAACGGAAAGGACTTTAGCGATCCATTTGCCTTATTGTCACTTTTCACTGGGTTAGTTCGATCTCTTCTTGAATATGCGGATGTCATTTGGAATTCTGCATATTCTACCTATTCCGATCGACTTGAAAAGGTTCAGAGGCGCTTTACAAAATATATTTTTTATAAAATGCATTGGGTCCCTTCTCCAAATTACAAAGCAAGATGTCAACTCCTTGGAATTAAATCACTGAAATCCCGACGACAGATTCATGATGTAATGTTTGTGAGAGACTTACTATGCTACCATATAAGATGCCCTACTCTGCTCTCGATGGTACCCATATATGCTCCATCTAGATCCTTAAGAATAAGGCATCTTCTCTTTCGGCAAAGTCATAGAACGAATTACGGTCAAAATGAACCCATATCCAGAGTCATACTAGCTTTCAACAGTGTTTATAGCCACATAGATGTATCTTTATCTAGAGATAATTTTAAATCCAGACTATTGTATATATTTATATTCTAAAAAACAAATTTGTAACGTCTGTTAGCTATATTGTTATGCTGGTGCAATGCTGATGCAGCAAAACGTGCCAGACAAAGGTGTCATACAGGTAAAATGATGATGAAGTAAAACGTGCCCGACGGAAAATATAATTTTCCCACAAATGTTGAGGCGTAATATTTCACCGACACCACCGTCACGTCAGCAAAATTAGTTTATAAATAGATGTAAGTGATATAAAATTTGTTCGAGTTTAATTCTGACCTCTACATTAGAATAAAGTGCTAAAGCTGACTCTTTGGTTGTTTCATTTTATTTTTCCACAATTGTTGTTTCGCCGGTATTTTCCTTACAACATCCAATTGTTGTTTCCCCGGTTCATAAGTATACAACGGTAATACTGGAGGTAAAAGCCCAACCACAAATCCAGCCCGCGTGTGAGAGTTTTTTTTACCCTTTTATGTCGTAGGCATAACATAAAAAATTGGTGGCAGCGGTGGGATACCGAGTTATCCTTAAAAAAAAAAAAAAAAAAACGAAACAAAACAGTTGTGTGAACAAAATACTACGTGAACATTCTTATTGCTGTGTTGCTGTGAAAAGTTGCAGAATTATCAAAAGTGTTGGCATCTGGAAACAGTTGTGTGAACAAAATACTACGTGAACATTCTTATTGCTGTGTTGCTGTGAAAAGTTGCAGAATTATCAAAAGTGTTGGCATCTGGAAACAGTTGTGTGAACAAAATACTACGTAAACATTCTTATTGCTGTGTTGCTGTGGAAAGTTGCAGAATCATCAAAAGTGTTGGCGTCTGGAGCTGAGTGATATGAAGCTGATAATAATTTTTACCATGTAAGTTAGTCAATTAAGCATAACATAAGTTATTTGCATAGAGCGTCTAATACTATTAAAAAAAAAAAGTGTATAAGAAAAGAGAGAGTTATTCAGGTAGCAAGGTCAAGAAAAGTTAAAGTTAAAACATATTAAACTCCAACATCTCCTAGTAGATGTACCAAGTTCGATTTCCTTCAGGAGAGATCAAATTGAAGAATTATAAGTGGATAGAAGAAAACGAGGGAAAATATAGGATACTACTTTCTAGTTGGATCAGTAGAAAATCATTTATGTCCTCTAGCGGCAGTGGTAGTGAATCAGAAGAGATAGAAAGCGAAAGTAGCCAAGAAGTTGATAATTCAAGAAATTTAGACTCAATAATGTCTGAAATACCAATCAGTGTTCTAACATCCTTTATCCCTACTTTTAATAGTAGCGGCGATGAGGTTTTTAGTTTCATTGATGCATGTAATGATGCTATGGAATTAGCATCGACGTCTTTGAAACCAGTTCTTTTCAAATTTATAAAAACAAGAATTCGTGGTAATGCCACTACAATCCTAATGAACAAAGATATACAAGACTGGAAAGCGTTGAAAGAAGAATTGTACGGTGTCTTTAGGGAACCGCATAGTAGTCTTCAATTACATAGAGAGCTGATTAGCATTAGGCAAAGTAAGAATGAATCTGTGACGTTGTATACACAAAGAGTAGAAACATTACAGAGAAGATTGATGCAGAGTAAACTACATAACATAAAAGAAGAAGATTCTAAAGGACAGATAGATTACATTAAGAGTGAGACCCTCACGGTATTTATTAATGGACTACAGGAAAAACTAGCATCATACGTCGTGACACAAAAGCCTAAAACCTTAGCGGAAGCGAGTAGATGTGCTCAAGAGGAAGAGCAACGGCTCAACCTATTTAGACCAAATACTAATAGGGATTATTCAAGTAGAAATTTAGCAAGGATTAATTTCACGGAAACAAAATGTTTCAACTGTGGCAAGCCAGGTCATATTGCCAGAAATTGCAGGTTACCTAGGAGAGATAGGGAAAAACAAAAACAAACGACGCAAGACCAAGTTCTAGTGGACAAGGAACAAGCTCCAATCCTTCAAGTGCGTATAAAAAGGAATTCAAAAAGGATTCGAACGTTAGGAATTTAACAGTATTTAAAGATACGTGTAATTCAGAAAGTCCTCATGTTAATGTTATCATCAATGGCGATATAAAAAGATTCATCATAGATACAGGTGCGGAAGTTTCAATGGTTAGTGCGAAATGTGTGTACGAACACGAGGTAGATTTTACCAAAACAATTAAATTTAAGGGGCTGGGAGCTAAACCCCATGAAACAATGGGAGAAATTGTTAAAGATATTAAATTATTTCCAAATAATAAAGGGAAAGCTAAATCAACTACAGTCACAATGCAAGTTATAGAAAATGATCTACTTGGTGACTATGACGGCCTGTTGGGTAGTCACTTTCTTAAGGAAGGAGGTTATTCCATACATTATAAAGAAGGAGTAATAAAAGGCAGAGATGAAGAGATAACGTTAAAATTTTTGAGTGAAGAAAAGTTTTTAAAGCCAAGAAGTGAAACGTTCAGGATTATAAAAATAGTAAATGGTAGTGGTCTTAAAGAAGACGTAGTTTTGCCAAGACAGCATATCAAAGAAGGGATAGTCGTTGCGGCATGTTTAACGGAAAATAGAAACGGGGAATGTTTAGCAAGAATAGCCAATACAACTGAAGAAGAATTCGATATTAGCCAGGTACGAATTGTAGGAAAGAACCTAGAAGATTTCGAGGTCAAGAACCATAGAGAAATCGAGGTAACAGGTAATGTTAGGACCGAACATATGAACAAGGAAGAAAAGGAAAGTATTTTAGAGATCATTAGGAATTATAGTGATATATTCAGTATCAAAGATGAAAAGCTCACTCACACAAATATTACTAAACATCAGATCAGGACTGTGGAAGGCGCACAGCCAGTTTATACTAAAACATATCGTTACCCAAAAATACACGAAGAAGAGGTGCGTAACCAAGTCTAAAAACTGAAACAGGATGGAATAATAAGAAATAGTAGTTCACCTTGGAGCTCTCCTCTTTGGATCGTACCAAAGAAGGCTGATGCTAGTGGCAAAAAGAAGTGGAGGATGGTGATAGATTATCGCAAACTCAACGAGTTGACGATTGCTGATAACTATCCCCTTCCTAATATTAATGAGATTCTCGACCAATTAGGGAAGGCAAGGTACTTCACGACACTTGACCTAACTTCGGGATTTCATCAAATCCCAGTTGATGAAAATGATATTGAAAAAACGGCATTCAGTACTCCGTATGGGCATTTTGAGTTTACACGAATGCCCTTCGGTTTGAAAAATGCCCCAGCATGTTTTCAAAAACTCATGAATACACTGCTATCTGGATTAGAAGGTAGTCAATGTCTTGGCTATATTGACGACATGGTAGTGCATGGACAAAGTCTTAAAGAGCACAACGAAAAACTAATTCAAGTACTTAATCAGATAAGGGCTGCTAACTTAAAACTTCAACCAGATAAGTGCGAATTCCTTCGCAAAGAAGTACAGTATTTGGGACATGTAATCACCGACCAAGGAGTGAAACCTGACCCAAACAAGATAGAAAGCGTAGTAAGGATGGAACCTCCAGTTAATGCCAAAGGTGTAAAATCATTTCTCGGAATGATTGGATACTACAGGAAATTCGTGAAGAATTTTAGCAAACTTGCAGAGCCATTAAACAAATTATTGAAAAAGGATGTAGTATTTCAATGGGGTGTAGAACAACAGGAGGCATTTAATAAATTAAAAAACGCAATCACTAGATATCCCATCTTGCAGTATCCTGATTATAACAAAACATTTATAATCACGACTGATGCGTCAAACAAGGGTATCGGGGCTGTTCTTAGCCAACAGCAAGATGGAATAGATTTACCAATTCAGTATGTTAGTAGAACTTTAAATAAGGCAGAACAAAACTACAGCACTACTGAGAAAGAATGTTTAGCCATAGTATGGGCAACGAAACAATTTAGGCCATACATATATGGGAAGAGTTTTATAATTCAGACGGACCATAGACCATTAACGTGGCTTTTTAACGTTAAGGACCCAGGTTCGCGTTTAGTAAGATGGAGACTCAAACTAGAAGAATTTGAGTATGAGATTCGTTACAAAAAAGGGTGTGAAAACGTCGTCGCAGACGAGTTGTCTCGAAATGTGAGAATGATGCAACAGGAAGAAGTAGGCAATAAAAATAATAAAGATAACTGTCAAGAAGTAGGAAATTTCGAAGACGTAGATGAAATGGTACGTAGCATGATAGAGGAGGACGCAGTTAACCCAGATAACGCAGTTGAGTTAGATGAAGAGCAAATAGAAGGATTACATTTTAGCGAGTTAGGAGAAAAAGAAGGTAATGAAAATAATTCACGCAAAGAAATTACTGATTTAGAGCAAAGGAAACGTATAATCAAAGAGAATCACGATGGGTTATTAGGAGGACATACAGGTCAGAAAGCAACTTATGCTAAACTTAGGGTAAAATACTATTGGAAAGGGATGCAAAGGGATGTTGAAGAATACATAAAAAACTGTGAATATTGTCAAACAGAAAAAGTAACCAGGCAATCAAAAAGAAATCCAATGAAAATAGTAACATCAGCTGAAAGAGCTCTCGAAAAAATATCAATGGATTTGATAGGACCGTTTAAGCATACAAACGATGGACATAAATTTGGATTGACGATACAAGATGATCTATCGAAATTCATAAAATTTATACCATTAAAGGACAAATCTATGGAAACAGTAGCTAAGGCAATTGTTATTGAATGGGTTTTGAATTTTGGACTGCCAAAAATAATCCTAACTGACAATGGAATGGAGTTTTGTAATGCACTATTTGAAGAATTTTGCAAAATCTTTGATATGCAACATATAACAACTAGCATATCTCATCCGCAGGCAAATGGTGGTGTAGAAAGGGCACACTGTCGTCTACTGGAATATCTGAACGCAACAGGAAAAGAATTAGATAACATAACAAATTGGCACGAGCTAATGCCATACGCTAGCTTTTGCTACAATACTACTGTGCATAGTACGACAGGATACACTCCATATGAACTCGTTTATGGAAATCCAGCAAACAAACCAAGCGAAATAGATGATAATAACGAACGAAGTGTATTTGATTATTTAGACGAACTAAAGGAGAATCTTTTAAATAAATCGTTGACAGCCAGGAACAGAACTTTAAAGACAAAGCGAAAAGCAAAAATGCGATATGATAAAAGAATAGGAAAACCTGTAGAATATAAAGTAGGACAGCAAATTTTAGTTAAAAACTTAGTGAAAGGAAAATTAGAGAGTAAATTTAAAGGACCACATAAAATAGTAGAGGTACATGATGATTATGTATTAGTTAAGCTAGCAAATAAAACACAAAAACATAACAAAGCTAATATTCGACCGTACTTTGCAGAATCACCGGGTTCCTCAAGTCCACGGCCGGGAACATCGAAATCAGGAAACTAAATGACAATACCGGACTATATTTTAACCACAAAGGACAAGTCAGGGAGGTAGGAAGTAAGTTAACTTTAGTCAATAAAATCGATATAGGAGAATTAAATGATTACATAGATAATATTAGGAATATAATAAATACGATAAATGAAGCATGTGTAAGCCATATAGACAATTGTAAGAAATATCAGCAGGTAGTTCGAAGTAATTTGCTTAAAATTGAACATAAAGTTTATATAATATACAATTTAATGGGCAAACAGGTTAGAGCACGTAGGGGACTAGTAAACCTGATAGGTACTGGATTCAAAACGTTATTTGGGACAATGGATAACGAGGATGCTGAATATTATTCAGAAACTATGAACACAATTAAAGGAAATGAAGTCAGAATCAAAAATGGTATGGAAGAAAATGTGAAGCTTATGTCAAAATTAGGTAAGCAGGTTATCGATGTAGGTACACTTCAAAACATAACAGCCAGTAAAATAAATGACATAATCAATTCTATTAATTTGATCAAAGTTGAAGGAAAAAACCTCGAGCAAAGCAATTCAATTCAGTCTTATTTCAATGAAATAGTGAACAAAATTAATTTCAAAATTATCCAGTTGGAGTTAGAAATGGAACAGATCATTGACAGTCTACTGTTTATACAAAATGGCGTTCTCCATCCGAGAATCATAGAGCCTATGAAGCTTTTAGAAGAATTAAATAAATTACACCTCGAAAACTCTCTTATTTTCGAACCTACTGTAGAAAATTATGCTCATATTATGAAAGAATTAGAAATACATGCATATGCTAAAGATAATGCCATTATTGTAATATTGCAAATACCTCTTGTGACCGAAGAGCAATATGATTTATATGAAATCATTTCTGTACCAAAAATTATGGCGAATGGTCTTGTTATAATTGATGTTACCAATAAATTTATAACAATAAGTAAGGATAAGGAATTTTATAATTTAAAAAATAATATCGAAGATTGTAAAGAAATAAATAAAACCTATGTTTGTAAGTCTCAGTTATTCAAAAGTACATTAGATTATAGCAATTGTGAAATAAACGTATTCATGCGAAACAAAGCAAATAATTGCATTTTAAAAACGATTAACTCAAAAATCGAAATGTTTATTAAAATTAAAGAAAATATGTTTTTATTTACTGTTACGGAAGAAACAAAATACCATTGCAATTGTAATAAAGAAAAAGAAGAAGGCACTCTAGCAAATGTAGGGATATTAGTTTTAAGCGAAAATTGTAAATTTGAGACGGTAGAAACTAGCATAAGAACATTAGTTAAAACAAAAGAGATTAATCTTAAGGACAGATATGGATTAAATAATTTAGAAGATTGTTGCATGAATGTAAAACTAAATAAAGTTCAATTAGATGTAAAACCAATTAATAAAATTAAAATACGAAATATTGATGAGCTGAATGACCTATCCGTCGACATTCAAAATCAAAAGCACTTCTGGGAAAACGTTCTAGACACAATCCCGGAACGATCAAGAAGTATAATTGCTGGCATTGGAGGCGTTACAATAGTCATCATAGGATCAATATTCGCATACAAATGTGTCTGTAATTCTGGTGGTCGAACTACATTATCAATCTTTAACAAATGTTTTAACAGAAAAGATAAGAAATACGTCAAGAAATCGCCAAAGATCAAGAGAGCATCATCGACGTCATCAGAAGGAATCGTTATGCAACGTACCGAGCCCAGTTTAAGGGTAAGGTACCCATAAACTTCTTAAGGATGGAGGTGTTATGCTGGTGCAATGCTGATGCAGCAAAACGTGCCAGACAAAGGTGTCATACAGGTAAAATGATGATGAAGTAAAACGTGCCCGACGGAAAATATAATTTTCCCACAAATGTTGAGGCGTAATATTTCACCGACACCACCGTCACGTCAGCAAAATTAGTTTATAAATAGATGTAAGTGATATAAAATTTGTTCGAGTTTAATTCTGACCTCTACATTAGAATAAAGTGCTAAAGCTGACTCTTTGGTTGTTTCATTTTATTTTTCCACAATTGTTGTTTCGCCGGTATTTTCCTTACAACAACCAATTGTTGTTTCCCCGGTTCATAAGTACACAACGGTAATACTGGAGGTAAAAGCCCAACCACAAATCCAGCCCGCGTGTGAGAGTTTTTTTTACCCTTTTATGTCGTAGGCATAACAATATAATAATGCTTGTAGATGAATAAATAAATAAATAAAAAAATAAAATAAATAAATACATTGAGAAATGGATTTATGACGTTTAAGGTAGTTTCTGCGCATTTCTGTGAACCAATTTGATACAATATCTGAATGCTTTCCATCTGACTAGATTCAAGGTCAGGTTTATCACAAAATTGGATCATTGTTACCGTTCCCCGATTCAAACTATCAATTTTTGCAAATGTATTTAATGGGTAATGCGAATACCGAGGTAGATAAACGGAATCAAATGGGATGTGGTTCAAGTGGCACCAACAATGTTAGAAAGGAGGTCAATGAAAGGTTGCAAAGGTTTTCCATGAAAGAAATTAATTAGTTCGATTATTTCAAACTGCACTCGAACGAATGCCGTCGGACAGTCATAAAGTTATTATTCGAGCCGATAAAATACTCGATGGAGTGAATCAAGGAAGATTTAATGCTCCGACTGTAGATGAAGTGGCAGTAGTAATCGTTGAGCAAGAATTCAGTAGGCATGTTATTGTGCTTCATCGTAGAAATCAGCAACTTCAAAACGTGTCTGAAGATTGCTTCATCAATACGCAGTGGATATGTATGCAAAAATAGATACTGAACGATTAAACTAGGGTGAATTCATAAACATCAAAAATCTGCGCAAGTACAATCGAATTTCTTTTCTTATGCGTTGTTGAACGCACGCACAGGGCAAAATATGTGCAGTCAATTTGAAGGCCTGACTGAGTACAATTTTCATGTAAACGTCGTTCATAATCGTCGAAGAACAATGATCAACAAACAAATTTTGCTGAGTTTATTTTTTGATTTGCTTACATAAAAACAACAACATCAAACTCAAAAAATAGACCTGTTTTCTTTATTTCGGTCACAACTGCCACAATGAAATTTTTTTCTATTTCCCAGCATTAAACTCTTTTTCCATATGAATTCTTTTTGCAGCCAAAAAATTATGGCTGCGCAATCTGTCCGACGCCGATGATATAATGACGTTTATGAACAGAAGGTACTGCAGTTCGCCTATGCTAGCTCGACCGAAAATCTGACTTTATGAACGCAACTAACGCAATTCTTTGAAAGTCTGACGTTTATGAATTCACCCCTACATTGATTTAATCAAAATTCACCTTCGAGATGCTTTCAACACGGAGGGCAATGTTAATGATATTGGTCAATTGACTATTTTACCAGCTTCATACACTGGCAGTCCTTGACACATCCATGAATATGCACAAGATGCCATGTCATATGTCCGTCGTTATCATCGCCCTGATTTGTTTATTACCTTAACTTGCAACCCGCAATGGAACGAAATTAAAGAGCTTTTGTCACCTGGCCAATCGGCATGATGTCACAGCACGAGTGTTCAAATTGAAATTAAAAAGTCTTATGGACTTTATCGTTTAACAAAAAGTATTTGGAGAAGACCAGTGTTGGATGTATTCTGTCGAGTGACAGAAAACGAGGTCTACCTCATGCACACATCTTAATTTGGTTGGTGACTAAAGTTACGGCAAATCAGATTGATGACGTTATATCAGCAGAGATCCCTAATCGAACTATTGATCAAGAATTGTGCGAAGTTGTCGTAAAAAATATGATTCATGGCCCATGTGGCGCAATAAATACCAGTTCACCATGTATGGTTGAAGGGAAGTGCTCGAAACGTTTCCCAAGAACATTGATATGGGAGACAATTACCGGCAACTTCGGCGGTTTACCGAAGATAATGAAAAATCAACGATTTTGAAAGTCAAAAATGTAGATATTGAGGTTGATAACCGTTGAGTCAAAGACATTTAAAGCTCACATAAACGTCGAGTATTGCAACTCCGTAAAATCGATTAAGTACATCTGCAAATATGTAACGAAGGGAGGCAATATAGCCTATAATGCAGTAGTTTCTGACAATAGGAACGACAAAATCACTCAATATCAAATGGGACGCTATATAAGCAGTAACGAATCATTGTGGCGTATTTTGTCGTTTCCGATACATGAGAGATATCCAAAAGTGGTTCATTTGGCGGTTCATCTTGAGAACGGCCAACGCGTATATTTTATGCCTGAAAATGCTACTCAAAGAGCAGCGGAGCCACCTGAAACAACATTGACTTCCTTTTTCACGTTGTGTCGAATCGATACATTCGCTAAAACGTTATTGTTTTCGGAAGTTCCATAGTATTTTACTTGGAATGTATCGTCGAAATCAATTCAAAGACGGAAACAAGGAAAACCAGTTCAAGGCCATCCCAGCGTTGTTTCTACCGATACTTTGGATCGTGTTTATACAGTGCATCCTAATAATGCTGACTGTTTTAACTTGCGCTTATTGCTGATTAACGTTCGTGGTCCAACTACATTTGAAGCGTTGAGAACAGTCAATGGAGAATCATGTGGAAAATATCGTGAAGCGTGTCAACGACTTAATTTGCTTGAAGATGATACTCATTGGGATTCTACACTTGCTGATGCAACTGTTTCGTCTTCGCCCCATCAAATACGAACACTGTTTGCAATAATTGTATCCACATGTTACCCTTAAAGTCCACTTGAACTTTGGCAAAATATCGGGATCACATGTCAGAGGACATTTTACATCGAATGCGTCGCACAACATCAAATCCCTATTTGAAAATCACACCTGAAATGCATAATGAAGCGTTGATTTTGATCGAGGACATGTGTTTAATTATCACAAACGTAACATTGGCACAATTAGGTATGATTGCACCTGATCAGGCTGTGCAGGATATTTTTGATCAGGAAATGCTACGTGAAAGGCAATACGATTGCAAAAAATTAAGAATGCTCCGAAGTTAAATGACCAACAGAAACATGTCTACGATACTGTTATGCAAGTTGTGAGCAATGAGAGTGGCGGTTTATATTTTTTGGACGCATCAGGAGGTACGGGAAAAACATTTTTGCTCTCATTGATTTTGGCATCCATACGATCTGAGAGTAAAATAGCGTTGGCACTGGCCTCTTCTGCAATTGCAGCCACGTATTAGATGGCGGTCGTACAGCGGACTCTGCACTTAAATTGGCTTTAAACATACAGGTTAACGAAACGCCTACATGTAATATTTCTAAATCCAAAGTCTTGCAACAGTGCAAGATTATCGTATAGGATGAGTATACAATGGCACACAAAAAGTCACTTGAAGCTTTAGATCGAACCTTGAAAGATTTACGAGGTAGCCATGAAATATTTGGCGGCGCCATGATATTGTTGGCGGGTGATTTCAGACAAACTTTGAACTCAATGCCTGCCTTTAATGTTCTCCTTTGTGGAGATATGTTAAAACACTTACACTCACTACAAATGTCCGTGAACAGTTACGAAACGATCCATCTGCGGCAGAATTTTCAAAGCAACTGTTGGATATTGGGAATGGAAAAATGCCCGTTGATAGTTCAAATGGCCTAATAACACTGCCAACCAATTTCTATTGTATAAGGAATTCAAAGAAAGAATTGGTTTAAAGTGTGTTTCCAAGTGTAGTGAAGAACCAAACAAATCATACTTGGTTAAGTGAAAGAGCTATATTGGCTGGCAAAAATTAAGTTGTTGCCGAAATTAATGCATCTATTTTGGAGGAAATATATGGACGGAATTTTTTAATTCAGTTTATTTACCACTATCATTATTTAGCGCTAAAAGTTAGAGTCCCGAATAAAATGCTGCGTAACATTAATCAACCAAAACTTTGCAATGGTAGGAGACTTGCTGTAAAAAAGTTAATGAAGCAACTGATTGAAGCAACGATATGAGTGGCAAATATAAGGGGGAAGACGTTTTAATTTGCTTTTTGATTTTAAACGTCTTCACTTTCCCATTCGCCTTGCTTCTGCCATCACTATAAATAAAGCGCAAGGTCAGTCTTTGAAAATTTGCGGGATAGATTTAGTGGTTTCTCATGGTCAACTGTATGTTGGGTGTTCTGGAAACCGACCGCACTTTTTATTTACGTAAAAGATGGAAAAACCAAAAATGTTGTTTGTAAGAAAGCATAAGAATAAAATGTAAAATATTTTAAAAACTAATTTTATTCAAAGTTTTCTTTCTGCTCTCTTAAGTTTTAGCATTTCTCAAGCCTGACGAATTGAAAGAATTTTACGCCTCTTTACGAAACTGCATTTTTTTTAGAGGGAACAGCCCCTTGAAAACATGCTCAGCGAAACAGGCATAGGTTTTGCTAGTTTTCTATAAAAATAAAATTATAATGTAACCAATTTTTAGTGAACCGAACTTCGTATTACCTGGAAATGAAAAAAGTTTCCAGCAGCAAGTTCGTTCTTAGAAAAGCTTCAAATGACAATCGAAATCGTGAACAACGTATTGGCGACTACAAAACAGTGCGGCTACCACGTTGTGGCCATTGTTAGCGACTTAGGTGGCGGAAATAGAGGATTATTCAAAAATCTTCAAAGCAGTATGGATAAGCCTTGGTCATGATCGATTTTTATTTTGCGCTAAAACTCATTTAATATCCCTTCCATTGTTTTAGGTTTTTACACGATGCGAGCAAAATTTTAATTTTTTTGGATGTTCCGCAATTGATTAAACTCCTTAGAAATCATTTCATTGATTAAAGATTTACGATAAATTACAAAAGTGTAAAGAAGGAGATTATTGTAAGACTTCTGTCGTGTACTTCTTCAGAGCTAACAATAACACATAAAATAACGAGCAGTCATCTCAACGTCGTTAGACCCAAGCGACAAAAAGTGAAAATGGCAACGAAACTGTTCTCACTAACAAGGGGAGCAAACTTGGGACTTTTAAGCAACCAAAATTAGGAAGAATGTTTCCAGTTATTTAAAACCGTAATATTTAAATATTTAACAAAAGAATTTGACACACTGAAATCCAAATATTCACTATTGTTTGTTTACAGACAAATGACTGGTTTGATGTTATGAATGTGAGGATGCCAACAGAAGCGGGTCCATGCGTATGGTCTACCTGCGTACACAAATGTTACAAACTTGTTTTCTTCCTCCTTTGTATAATAAAAACCGACTCAGGTGTTTCTGAACGGTCCCACAATTTTCAAAATATAATAAATGTCAATGTGACAAGTTGTTGAGGGTGCGACGTGCAAAGTGTAATTTTCATTGTCTAATTTGTAATCGTATAAAATCAATAATTGGGTAACTGGAATTGGTCACGTAAGAAACAAAGACTGTTATTTACTTTTAATTACAATTTTCGTTTAGTTCAGTTATTTTCACTGCATGAGTGAGTTTAAGGTTGGTGGGGTGGTGGTTATAACCTTTTTAGATAAAACAACATCAAGACACGAAACAACACAAAGTTAAAACGGAATCAAAAATAACATCTGGTGTCCTACAAAAGTTTTTGACTCCCGCTTCATCCTCAAGTTCAAGGTCTGAAAATTACGATGTTACAGCTGCGGAATTGGCCTTATCATTTCACACAGTTAAACACAACATATCGTATAATAGTATGGATTGCTCAGTTAAACTGGGCAAACAAATATATGCGGATTCTAAAACTGCAACCAACATTCAATTAGCCAGAACCAAAATGGAAGCCCCCTTGTCATGAGAAATAATGTTAGCAATGTCTAAATAAAAATATAAAATAAAGAAAAGAAAAATAATTATAGACAATTAGAAAAAAAACTAATCAATATAAATAAGAGTTCAAACAGGTGTTATACAGAGCACACTTGACGTTCAAAATTAGAGGAGATCAAGCATAGACGATCGTAGACGCAAATTAAGAATATTTATCAACGGATTACACCCACGACTATCAAATACGATATTCGTTTTAAATCCTCAAGATTTACCCTCAGCACTTGCTAAAGCAGAACTTGAGAGTAATCAGACTCATAATTATCTCCGCGCGCAGTCAAATGACACTAAAAGATAATCTCATCAATTACATATGAGATTCCCTCAATAAAATTAAGAACCAGTAAGCAGAAAGGTGAATAAATTCCAACGACCTGAACTAATGGAGTTGGGAAGCTCTGCTTATCGCCCCATGCACAATAACTTCCAACAGTGACAGAATAATTATAACCCGTTAAGAGCTAATGAAAATAAACCACGTTGGCAGCGTCGAAGTACAATACGAACAATAAAAACCACCGACCTCTATTCAAACGAAATAGGAAGCTACAACAGCCACTGGTTAAAACCGAACGCATGAATAATATAAATGAGAATAGGGAACCTTTTGTAGGAAGAGAGTGGGATTGCCCCGCATCCACAGAAGAATAAACAATCAAAATATTAAAATATTATTAGACATGGGAGCAAAATGTAGCTTTTGCAAACCCAATATATTTCATGACGAAATAACCCTACCAATATTAAAAGAAGCTTCTACGATAAACGGTGACATAACTATCATTAGTTACCACAAAATTTTAATTTTTGACACATTAACTCGTTTTTATGTTATCCCTTACCTTGAGCATAAGGCATTGATTGGATCCAATCTACTGAATCAAGTAAAGCTCATATCAATTTTGAAGAAAGTATCCTATGCTAAGGCAACAAAAAGGAGAAAAAAAAGAATTATTTATACGGTGTAACCAACCTCGAGATTCATACAGATCATCAACCGATCACATTCGCTGTATCACCAAGCGATGAAACGTTGGCACGCATTTATAGAGGAACATGCCTGAAATGGTATAAGTTAATACCAATAAAGTTCATTCTCACAACACCGGACGCAAAGCACGCGCCGAACAAGTGGCCAGATACGCTGACACAGCTTCGTTCCCACGTCAACCTAGTACAATGCACCTGTAGTCCCACAGCAATCTCATATTTCCGACGTAGTGTCTGCACCTGATCCTACTCCACACTATTCCGCAGCCTTTATCTCCAATCCAAGTTTCCATTCCCACGAGTCGACTTCTTCTCTTAATAATTTACTGTAAAAAGCATTAGTCTAAGTTGACCGTTACAATAAAGAGGTTCATCCTCCCAAAAAAAAAATAAAATAATTGCTTTTATTCAAACTTTACAAGAAAAAGTCTAACTGACGCATAACATAGTGTCGTTACTGGAAAAGAGGTAGAAGAGTCGTGTTATATATTTTTTTCTTGTTAATTTCATGTGTCTGAGTGCGTGGCCCAAAACGTAAAAAAAATAACACCTGCGTGAATGAAGAAAAAGAAACGCCCTCGCGAGTAAAAGAATTTTGTATGGAAATAAGTGACTCAGTGACACTCAATACAGTTAAAAAGTGATCAACAAGGCTCCGCCGGTCAAATCAAGGCCCCCGAGTAACTAATTTACACCAGACAAAAAGGAGACAGTGGATGCTGCCAGCCACTCCGACGTACCAGTGTACAAGGATGTACTTGACGTTATTAAGTTATATGTAAGTCAATTAAAAGCAACTCTATTTTCATAAAACGTAAAAAACTATTTAAATACAAAATTGTCAATTAGGAGTATAGTAATATGATAATTATCAGTGATTTTAAACCTATAAAAAAAAAAGGGAAAAGTTATTGCCCAAAAAATAATATTCATTTAAACCATCATAAGAATTACTTTACATTAAATTAGAAATTGAGAAAAATAATAGTAATCTAAAACCATCATAAGAGTTATTACACCAATAGATTCGAAATAAAGAAAATAATAAAATACAAAAAAAAATAAAAATAAGATTCCAATATGTCAAATCCAAATAATCTAATAAGACCCCCTGTCCTTAAATCACAACAAGGTGATAATCCCCAACCCCAACTAGCTCCTCGTCCAGCCGTGCCTTCCCCTGAGCTCGTCACCCTTATTGCTTCCATTTTCAGTGATATAATTAATCGTGAAGCCCCTACTTTAATCGATTTAATATTGCATGCAAGCCCAGATCCCTCGTTTAGTCAAGATCCTAATGCCCGTGCTCAAACAGATTAAGGGTAGTCATATTCCCTTTAGCGCGAGTTAAGTATTGGTCTTAACTGAACTCTGAGTCACCGCCAAACTGCTTGTGGTTGCATTTTTCTTTGCACTTGAATTGTCATCGTCGCTTTTAGGTTGACCCATAAAGGTTACGATGACCGAAACTTCAACTTCCAAAACGCAAATATTGTCGTCAGCACTTTTATGTTGACCCATAAAAGTCACGACGACCGCGAAAGTAAACAAATAAGTGAACCAATGCATTCGGTTAACCTATTGGCAAATATGCGATCACCGAACCCAATGCATTTGGTTGACTATGGAAAATGCAAACACAAGCAAGTTCATTGACGACCCCGGAAAGTTCATGGAATTGTTTTGAATATTAAAAATTCTTTTGACATTTCTCTTTTTATTATAATTTTAGTGGATAAGTAACTCTCGGCGGGAACAGATTCACTCCCATAAATAATAGAGTAAACGTAGCCTTATAGTAAAGTACAATAAAAAATAGTATATTAAAAAAAAGGATCTACGTAGTTAATTATTTATTTGGCGCAGTCGAACATTTAAAAAAAAAAAAAAAGGACCAAATCGCAACGGGGAACTAAACTAAAAAATTACTCAAAATCAGTGATAGCGAGTGTTGTTTCCTTAAGGAAGAAAAGTGCTAAGTTTAACTCAAAATCAGTGCAACTAGTACACATCGCACCACGGCGAAACCAGAAAAAATAAAAATAAATACTAATAAGACATTTGCAGTGAATTGTGAACTAATTTAAGACACTGCCTAGTACGCAGCTGAACACAGACAGGAAGAGTGCAATAGTGAAAAAAAAACCAGATTACAAAAAAAAGATAAATAACTAACAATGGCGGAACCACAAGTAGATATGCTCGAAGTATCAAACCGGGATATTTTAAATAGTTTGATGGCTACGCTACGAGTCGGGGAAGTAACGTCCTCCACGAGATACAACATCTACCGAATTTTGAAGGGGACAGCAGGACCCTTACACATTTTATTGTGATGGTGGAAAACCACTTGAGGCATACTGGAGAAGACCAACAGAGTACGTGGGACATCATTCAACAAGTAAAAATAAAAGGAAGAGCGATGGACTTGCTGCTGATAAATGGCGTAACAACGTGGGAGCAGGCTAAAAAGCTGTTCAAACAACATTACAGACCGATCGTAAACAGTACGGACCTCACCAAGGAAATTGCGAATATGAAAGTAAGTTCAATATACGATCTAACAAAAAACTAGAATCAATACTAAGTAAAATTAACTCTTTCGTAATATTTTTTGATAACCGCGAAAAAGAAAAAAAAAATACACTATAATATGATAATAAACAAGCTAAGAGTAATAACAATAGGCAATTTAGCTCGCCGATTAAGAAACCAATTCGATATGCAGGAAATAAAGAAAATTTTGTTCACATATGTGGGTTATGACTGTGGGAATCTAAGAACTACCGACAATCGGAGTACATCTCAATTAAGGAATACATATTTACATACAAACAATCAAAATAGGAGCCATAAGTTTAGTTCTCCTCAGATAGAAGAGCAAAGACAACAAAACAATAATGGACATAGAAATTCTGTAACGTTGAGACAAAATGATTTTCGGAACCAAAATCAATTTAACGAACAAAGACATTCCGGGACCGTGAGAAACAACAACTACCATTTTCAATATAGCAACCAACCTGATAACCAATCTACAGGATATAGAAATTACTGAAGGGGTCCAGAATCGAGGGAGACAAACACCTTACAGGCAGGCCAAGAGACAACTAGACAGGAGATCAATTCAGTAGAACCACCGATTTTTCTGAATTGAGCCTCGGACAAATCATGACGGTACCTATCGAAATAGGGAATCAAAGACACTACGTCCTAATCGACACTGGAAGCGCTATGACGAAAGTCAATACGAATAAACTGGAATAAGGTAATCCTGACTTCGGCAGTCTCAATCGCGAAGAACAGACAGCATTAACCTCTCTACTAAGCAAGTTTAAAGACATCCAATATAAGGATGGCGATCACTTGACTCACATCTCGACGGTAAAACACGAAATTCGACTAAAACAAGACAAGGCCATTCATGCAAAACTGTATAGATTACCAAAAAACCATGAAGAGGAGGTAACGAAGCAAATAAGTGAAATGGAAAGTCAAGGAATCATCAGGAAAAGCAAGAGTAGGTATGCTTCTCCGATTGCAGTGGTTGCTAAAAAGCCAGACAAAGAGGGGCAGGTGAAATATAGAATTTATGTTGACTACAGGGCCCTAAATGAGTTGACGGAAGACGACATCGAAAGTCTTTTCGACAAGTTGGGAAAGGCTCAGTATTTCTCAAGTATCGACCTAGCAAAAGGCTACCATCAGATATTGATGCACCCTAGAAACGTGGAAAAGACGGCATTTGTTACCCTCCAAGGACTTTACGAGTATGTTCGTATGCCTTTCGGCCTAAAAAATGCGCTTGCCACGTTCCAACGGCTAATGAACCATATTTACGAGATTATGTTAACAAAACTTGTATCGTCTACTTGGACGACATCCTTATCTTTTCAACATCCTTAAAAGCACACATACAAAACCTAATGGATATCCTCCGAATATTACAAAAACATAACCTCAAATTACAAGTGAGCAAATGCTCATTTCTCAAAAAGAACACCGAATTCCTAGGCCACATTTTGACAGAGGAAGGGTTAAAACCCAACCCCAACAAAGTAGTCACAATCAAAAGTCTCGGACTCCCCCAAACTGAGAAACAGCTTAGAAGTTTTTTAGGAGCATCCGGCTATTATAGGAAGTTTATTCAGGGCTACGCAAAAATAGCCTACCCTATGACAAGATACCTCAAAAAGGGAGCGAAAATTAATATAAACGACCCTGAATACATAAACGCTTTTGATACACTTAAAAATAAGCTTACGACACATCCAATTTTGAAATTCCCCGAATTCGATAAACCTTTTCACTTGTATACGGATGCAAGTAACTTTGCCATCGGTGCCGTCTTGACACAGGACAAACAACATGTCTGCTATATATCGCGAACCTTAAATGAGCACGAACGAAACTACTCAGTAACAGACAAAATGTTCCTTGCGATTGTGTGGAGTGTATCCCAACTTCGTCTTTATTTATGGGGGAATAAGTTTAAGGTCACCACCGATCATCTATCTACCCATCAAATGGTTAAATAAAAAGTACAATGGTAAGGAATTCTCCCAACGCAACCAGAGATGGTTATTAAAACTACAAGAATTCGACTACGATATTGAGTACCTCAAAGGTCAGGAAAATAAAGTAGCCGACTTTCTTAGTAGAATTGAAGGAGAACAAGGGGAAGTGAACCAAACTTCCGACAACGAAACTATTCATTCAGATTTAGAAGTACAGCATATCCACATACCCACTAAAGAAGGCACGGAACCAAAATTAGAAACACTACATGGCAAAAGAATTCTATATATCAGACTTTCAGATTCCAAGGAGGCGATAATAGATCAACTTAAACAAATCAATAAGGGATTAATAGGTATTTAATCTGAAGTTAGAGATACAGATTATAAGGAAATTCAACGAGAAATTATAAAGCTTTTTGCAGGAAATAGTGAAATAACTTACACGAAGAGTTCGAGATTTAAAGACCGAAGAGGAAACTAGGAGACAAGTCTCTTTACATCATATCAAAGAAAGTCCAAATTCAGGCATAATCGAAACCTATAACACGTTAAAACAACAAATTTACTTTCCCAAACTTACACGGATTATTACACAAATCATTAATAACTGTGACACATGCCAAACAGCCAAATACGAACTGAAACCCATTGTAGAGAAATTTAAAGTAACAGAAACACCCAGTAAACCTAACGAAACAATTCATATAGACATTAATCACTTCCA
Organism: Criorhina ranunculi; assembly: GCA_951813785.1. Taxonomy (NCBI): domain Eukaryota; kingdom Metazoa; phylum Arthropoda; class Insecta; order Diptera; family Syrphidae; genus Criorhina; species Criorhina ranunculi. The sequence continues at coordinate 26,779,512 of OX638382.1, read as the reverse complement.
TAGACACATATTCCTAACGATGATCGACAAGCTCACTAAAAAAGGATATGTCTATAGATTAGAGAGCAAAAATCACATACACAAGACAGACGCTATAACAGAACACTTCATTAGAGAAGGGACACCCACAAAAATAATAACAGACAATGAGTTCAATACAGTAGTTAAGATTTAGGGATACTGGGACAAAAATGGAGAGGGCCTAGGGGTTCTGTGACCGTTGGTGTTACAGTGTAGGTTCTGTTTTTGGATGAAGGCGATGGAGGTTTTGTGACTTTACAGTGGAGGTTTTGTTAGGATGAAGGCGATGGGGGTTTTGTGACTTGTGACTGTTTTTGGGTGAAGGTGGTAAGGGTTCAGTGACAAATATGAGCGGGTTGTAGATGTTGTGTGGGAGAGGTGGGGAATTAGGTGGTGGCAGTAGGGTTTCTGTGACAGGGTATCCGGTGGTGGCATGTAGTAGGAGACCACAAAATTCCTAATGTTTCTGTTTGGTAAGATAGGGTTCACTGGGTTGATTTTCATATTATTTTAAAATAATTTGTTTGCAACCGGAGCATGTATGTTTCCTCTTAAAAAGATAATTAATTTTAAGGTGGATGGTGTAGGATTTCTATGACCGATCGATTTTTATATTATTTTCTTATATTTTTTGTAACCGCAGGATGTATGTTTCCTCTTAAAAAGATAAATTATTTTAATAAATTTTAAGGTTTGGTTTGAGAGAGCTCGTTTCTGCGGGCTAAGATATAAAACATGAACATAATTTATTTGACTTTATGCAAGTGATTAGTTTTTAGAAATTTTATAAAACCCTTGCTTTGGATAATAGAAATTCAGTCTTATTCGTGTATCAAGTTGATTAACATAAAAATACAAAATGAGTAGTGATGAAGAACAATTAACACAGTTTGTTACAAATGTTAAGAAACAAAAAGTTTTAAAGGCAATGTCTAAAGTGGATCTTAAAAACTATTTTTTATTAAAAATTATAAAATTATAGAAAAATATGTGTGTGGTTGCGGAAACGGATGATTTTTTCGTATATCTACCGAAATACTATTCGAATCAACATAATGCAAATATCGTTAAAACAATAAACACAAAACTTGATCAAGGGATAATTAAATACAGTTTTATAATAAATAAATTCAGTATAAGAAATGGATATCCATATTTTGATATTTCATTTATACTCGATAATATACAACAAGAGGATGATTTCGTTCTAACACAAAAAAATATGTTGGGGAAAAAATGAAGTAAAAATGAAGAAAATTGATATCATATTAATTTTTAATTTTTTAACAAAAAAAAAAAAATAATAAAATACACTTAATTCTATTGGTTTGTTCTTGTTTTTGTTGCAGCACACATTTTTTTCACAATTTCCCTGATAATTCATAATTCGGGATAGTTTATATAAAGCAGATTGCGGAAGAAATTGTGAACCATACTTTCAGTAGCAATAGCAATGTATTTATTCTTATCATGACTTACTAATAAAAAAAATAAAAAAAATATGTTCAATTCTATTGTTTTGCTCTTGTTTTTGTTGCAGAATACATTTTTCTTATTTCTCTTTTCTTCGGAATATTTTATAAATGGGACGCAAATTTAAATATTTGCTTAGTTCGTCTTGAACTAGCAATGTCTTAGAAGAATTAAAAAGATAGAAAGTCAAAAGTTTTATTTATCGGCCAAAGTATGTATTCAGAATGTTTCTGAACACAACTTTATGGAAACTATTGAATATCTTAAGCAATTACAAGTTCTTATGGAGGAACGATTAAAGAATTCGATCAATCTGGGAGAAAAGAATCAACTTATTAAAATAATATCCCAAGTGTTAACGTGGATAAAAAGAATTCGAATTTCGTACTGCGATGAATCTATTCAACTTAAGTGGAACTGAAACGGGAATAGTAATAAATTCTATATACACTGACATTAAGGAATTCCTTAATTATTGCCAAGAATTGTTTGTAAAAGAAGTGAAAATTAATTTTAAACGCAATAATGCATTAAAAATAAATTGTACCCTTTGCTGTGAATTTAAACGAGTTAAAGCTGAAGAGGAAAAAAGAGAAAATAAATTTTTAACAACAAAAATGATTGAACTCTATAAATATGATAATATTAATCTCTTCTAAAAAAGCTAGAAGAGTTCCAGGAACGGGATAGTGGTTGGGCATTAAGTGAAATTTTATATGTAACATTTTACATAAGTAAATATGAACCTCTTAATGGATCATCATATATAAAATTGCCCGCAGATATTATAAACAGAAAAGCGTGCATCAACGTGCAGAATCAAGACAACCGCACTTTTCCCCGTTTCATTATCACTTAAGTCATCACGAATTCATAGTTATCCTCACTATGAATCAGTCTTAAACTTAGAAGGGATTACGTTTCCTGTAACACTAGCTCAAATACCTAAATTCGAACTTCAAAATAATATTTCAATTAATGTTTTTACTTTGGAGCTAAGGAAGAAACGATTCAATGTGTGTACGGGCTATTTGACAAAGGATAAGAAGGTAAAACATGTTAATTTACTACTGATTCAGAACGCTGAGATGCACGAAGATATTAAAAATGACGAATACACTGAAGCAGATGAAGACCTCAATACAGATTTTCATTATGCCTGGATAAAAAATCTATCGAGATTAGTTAATACTCAATTGAATAAAGCTAAAACCAAAAAATTTTTTTGCGACAGATGTCTTACTCATTTTAGTTCAATTGATATTTTAGATAGACATCTTGAGAATTGTAATAACTTCAATACATGTAAAATAGAATTACCAAGTAGCGAAAACAAGTTTTTATCATTTAAGAATTTTAAAAATAAAATAAAGTGTCCCTTTGTAGTATATGCGGACTTGGAATGTATATTAAAAGAATGAATGTAACTGTTATCAAGAACACATTCCAAATAGTATAGGTTTTTATATCAAATGTACATTTAATGATTCGTTATCATCCTTTAAATATATTAGAAGTGTGGATTGTATTAAATGGTTTGTTAAACAGTTAAGTGAATTAGCTAAAAATGTAGAAATAACAATGAAACATAATGTTGCAATTAAAATGAATTCAGATGAACTTGAAGTATATAAGAAATGTTATATGTGTCATATTTGTGAAAATGAAATAACTCATAGCAAAGTCTATGATTCAACTAAGGTTCGTCGATTCATATACATTTTTGTCAACTAGTTTGAACATGTTATCAGCAGGTCTAAAGGAATATCCTTTGTTAAGGAGTTAATTTATAAACATCCCAATGGAGCAATTTTCACTACTGACACTAACTTCGATAAATTTGAAGAAACATCGTTGCCTGAAAAAATACATTTTTATAATAAACTTAACAAAAAAGAGTTGTCTTCTGAAGAATATGACCATGCTCAAGCAGTTTGACAAAAATTTGATATCAAGAATTTAGGAGAATATTCATTTCTATATTTAAAACTGATATTTTACTTTTAGCTGATCTTAGCTGATCTATATTTAAAACTGATATTTTACTTTTAGCTGATATATTTGAAAAGTTTCGATCCAGCTGTTTAGAAAACTATAAATTAGATCCCGCACATTATTTAACTGTACCTGGTTTTAGTTGGGATGCCATGTTAAAATATACGGGTATAGAGTTAGAACTTATTACTGATGTTGATATCTTGTTGTTTGTGGAACGTGGTATTCGCGGAGGTCTGACTTAATGTATACAACGATATAGTGAAGCAAATAATAAATATTGTAAAAATGTTGGTTTTGAAAAGGAAAAGAATGAAAAACATATAATGTACTTTGATATTAATAATCAATATGGATGGGCTATGTGTCAATATTTACCAACTGGAGGATTTAAATGGATTCATGATATTCAAAGCTTTGATATTAGTTTGATTAATGATGAAAACGATTATGGTTATATTCTAAAAGTTGACTTAAAATATCCTAAAAATTTACATGGCATTCATAGAGATATTCCATTTTGTCCAGAAAAATCGATACCCCCAGGTTCTAAAGACAAGAAATTAATGGCAACATTATTTGATAAAGAAAAATATGTAATTTACTATCTTGCACTTAAACAGGCTCTTTCAGAGGGACTTGAAATTAAAAAAAATTCATCGTATTTTAGAATTTAAGCAATCAGCATGGCTTAAGAATTATATTGATAAAAATACAAAATTAAGACAAGATGCAAAAACTGATTTTGAAAAAGATAAATATAAATTACTAAATAATGCTATCTACGGTAAGACAATGGAGAATGTTCGTAAACATTCAAAAGTTCACTTGGTAACGAAATGGGGAGGAAGGCTTGGTGCCAAAGCACTGATTGCTTCTCCACACTTTAAAAATTTAATGAGGAATTTTCAGCAATTGAGATGAGAAAATCTAAAATATACTTTAATAAACCTATCTATGTTGGTATGTTAATATTAGATATATCGAAGACTAAAATATATTCTTTCTTATATGATTATTTAAAACCGACATTCAAAGAAAACTGCAAAATATTATACACAGATACTTACAGTTTAATATGTGAAATAACAGATAGTAATGTATATGATTATATATCTAGAGACTGTCAGACTATGTTTGATACAAGTGATTATCCTCCTAATAATGAATGGAATATTCCCCTTGTAAATAAAAAGGTTTTGGGTATAATGAAAGATGAAATGTATGGGAAGTCTATTAATCACTTTGTAGGACTAAGATCAAAAGTGTATTCTCTACGAATTGATGGAATTGATAGAATTTAACAAATTAAAGGAATTAAAAAAGATATTATTTCTAAAGAGATAACATTCAATGATTTTAAACTGTGTTTAGAAAATAATCATGATCAAGGAATGTATATTACACAACATTTAATACAAACTCGTGCACATAAGGTAAAATCAATTAAACAAAGAAAAATTACATTAAGTCCCTATGACGATAAAAGATATAAGTTAACGACAGACACATCAGCAATTCTCGCCGGAACACTTGTTCCCACATCCATGTTCCGTATGCTCCCACGCTAGCATGACACGTCAGCAATCTCGCCAGAACACTTGTCCAATCTCGCATTCCATGTCCCATGTGCATCCCACGCTCCTACAGTACAGAGCAATGTAACTCATGTTTCCGACATGCTCCGGACTCATGTCGCTGACTCGTCGGCTGCGACCGACAATGCGCATCTCCTATTCCACATACCTTTCCTATTCTCCCATATCCTCCGCTTTGGTTAATTAGATATTAAGCGAAATAGTATTTAGCTTGTAAGTCAGTTCTAATTTGTAGTTGAATCAATAAAGAGGCTTCTCCTCAAAGAAAAAAGAAAATTGTTTTTTTTTAAATAAAACTAAATATTAAATAAATTAACTTATATCATAGAAAATTCATATGAAACTTTCGAGTTCATATGAAAGTTCGAGTTCGTTCGTTGTGGGGTACACACGTGTCGAGTACCTTTTCCCAAATAACATAGTTTTAATTTCTCATAATGTCGTGCAAAATCTGTTAATCTAAAGTTGATAGATCAGAACTTAAAGTAGAGTGCTGTGATTGCAAAATAATTTTTCATGCCAAGTGTGCTAAGCTCACCGCCACCGAGCTTGATTATATGAAAAAAAATCACTCAAACTGGAGATGTCCATCATGTACCAGCCAACGAAGAGAATCTCTCTCTCAACCATCACCTGCATTCAAAGCAGTCTACCTGCCACCTGCCGCCTCACCAAACTCATTGCTACCACAACCATCGCCTACGCCTTTGAACCCATCCAAATCAAACTCCGAGCCTACACCCACCACCGTACAACAATCGGGAGATACACAAATTACTTTGGAGATGATATACAAGAAAGTTGTTTTATTCGAAGAAAATCAGAAGAAGCAAATCGATGCACTTATTGCTAAAAATGTCGAATGTGAAAAAAGAATACGCTCTCTAGAACTCAAGGTCAATAACCTGGAACAACAGCTTCTCTCAAACAGCATTGAAATATTTAATATTCCTACCACCAACACAACTTTGTCCAACACTGATCTCGCTCTCAAAGTATTTCGTGATGGGTTGAACGTAAATGTAAATGAAGGAGACATTGACCGGTGCTACATGAAACAAATTAAATTAGCGGACCCACCAGCTAATAGCAGCTCATCGAGCACAAATATTCTCCACGAAAATTCGTGTCTCATCTATGCAAGGAGAGGATAATTAATGTAAAGAGAGGAAAAAAAGTACAGCTGACCACCAATCTACTCAACGCACAAGCAAGACCGGAGATGTTCATCAACGAATGCTTATCCTATCACAAAAGAAAATTATTAAACACTGCAATGTCGATGAAAGCAACAAAGGGGTATAAGTATGTTTGGACGAGAAATGGGACTATATACATGCGGAAGGAAGAGGGTGACAGTCTTGTAAGAATTAATTGTGCTGCTGATTTTGTTAAAATATGAATATTGTTAACTCTGTCCCAAATCTAAACTCTAATGCATGTGAATACCCAATCGATCCAACTTATCTCGTAGAATATTGCCTTTGTTTACATCAAAATATACGTAGTATGAGAACAAATTTTTCTACTCTCCTAGCCCATATTGAGTCGCTGGTGAATTTACCTGTTGTAATAGTTTTGAGTGAAATTTGGATATACGATAATGATCTTAGTCTCTATGAAATACCGGGTTATACTTTGTTTGGTAATTGTAATAATTCATATTCTGCTGGAGGTGTTTTATGTTATGTTAAAGATGGTTGTGTTCGCGATTGCAATAAATTAAAATTAACTAGCGCCGATGTATTAGAATTGTCATTTGTCTATGAACATATTAATTACACTATGCTGTGCATATACAGACTGCACGAAATTAGAAAAAGTGTCTTTATTGAAGAATTTAGCAACGTTCTTAGTGTTAATAAGGCAAAAAATTTAATTATTATAGGAGATTGTAACCGCTCTGGAAGCAAAATACCTGCGCCTATTACATTAAAATATCGCGTTGATTATGCGCTTCTAAAAGAAAGTTTAAAATATGAATTTTGGGAGCCGGTTTATTCGGAGACTAATCCCTCTTCTGCCTTTGATCGGTTTATCAACATTTAAAAATCCACATTAATTCATGTACAGTCTTAGTAAAGCAAAACTCTTGTAATAAGAAACGTTTGAAGCCTTGGATGACTACTAATCTCCTTAACGAGATAAGAAATAAAAACAAGTTAAGTATGAAATGTAAAAAACATCCTCATAATTTAAAACTAAAGAAACTCTATGGCACTATGTGTAAAAACATTCACAAAAATATAGAAAATACACGTAATAACTACTACGCTGAATTGTTTGCAAGAGCTGGTGGTATTTTAGGGAGTGTTAGGAATCGTGTTGAAATTGTTAATATTGAAGTAGATGGAGCCATTGAATCTGATTTATGCATCATTTCAAATAAATTTAACGAGTATTTCACTGAAGTTTCTGAAAAGTTAAAACCAGCTATCGAGCCCTGCACAAATTGCGATTGCACAGTTTCTTCTCCCGAAGATATTCAATCTAATAGCTTCGTTTTCGATGCGATAACCTCGAGAGAAATTTACAATGTCATTCTTCGTCTACAAAATAAAAACTCTTGTACAAGTGATGGTGTTTCTAGTGTTTTACTGAAACATATCGCCTTCTATGTTGTGGATGTGTTGAGTTTCGTTTTTAACCTTAGTGTTGAAATGGGTTGTTTTCCTCAACATCTTAAGAGTGCGGAGGTCATACCACTTTTTAAAAAAGGAAACAGAAAAATGGTTTCGAATTATAGGCCTATATCTCTTCTCTCCACCTTTTCAAAGATCTTTGAAAAGTTACTTAAAGTTCGCATTGTGTCGTTTTTAGATAAGTTTAATTTTTCTGCAATAATCAGTTTGGATTTAGAGCTGGACTGTCTACAGAGGATGCCATTTTGAGGGTTTGTAGTCAACTTTACGGTAGTTTAAACAGCGGTAAATCAACCATGGGTCTATTTATTGACATGACAAAGGCATTTGACATGGTGGATCATAATTTTTTGCTTAGTAAGCTATATAATGCTGGTTTTCGGGGTAACATTTTTAAATGGTTATCCAAAGGATAGAAAACAAAGAGTTAAGGTAAATGGAATATTTAGTGAGCCAAGACCTTTAAAAAATGGTGTACCACAGGGTTCTGTACTTGGCCCATTGTTCTTTTTGATTTGCATTAACTCTCTGTTCAAGCTTAAACTAAATGGTACTTCAACCGCATTTGCAGACGATATAGCTCTTACGTATGAATTCCAAACTGTATTTGAATGTATCACAAAAATTGAGGAAGATCTTGAAATCTTAAGATCGTGGTTTACCTCACATAAATTAATTATTAGTGAGAAAACTAAACTGATGTCTTTTAAGATATCTGGAAATAGTCTTTATGATTATAATCTCTGTTTTCACTCCCACGACTGTAAGCAATTTTCATTACCTTTTCATAAATGTGGCAACAGTAATTTTATATCTAACATGCAGTGTTCCGGAAATTGCTTCAAAATTGAAACGGTACAGCAATTCAAATACTTAGGCGTTATTATTGATAACAATTTAAATTGGAAAGACCATATTCAAACGCTAAAATCATATATGATGTTAGTCACACGTAAAATGTACCTTATAAAGCCGTTTTGCTCAAAAAAAGTCTTAACTACTATTTACTATGGCCTTGCGCACTCCAAGTTGCAATACGGCATCACAAGCTGGGGTGGTTCGTATTTTAACACCTTTGGACCATTATTAATAGCTCAGAAGCATTTAATTAGGATTATTTGTAATAAAAATCGGTTTGCTGAAAGTTGGCCTTTATTTAAGGAGTTGCTAATTCTACCAATGAGACATTTATATGTATTTAAAGTACTAAGAGAATTTTTTAAAAAAAGCGGTAATATTCCAAGTAGGAATTCTCAAATGTACAATCTACGTATAAATAATATGAGAATAGTTAATGTTCCAATTGCACACCGAGCGCATTTTGCACTTTTCTATACATATACAGCTCCAAAATTATTTAATAAATTGCCTTCGATATCAGAGAAAGTCTTCGCTTTTCTTCTTTCATTAAAAAAGTTAAAGATTGGTTATTCACTATTCATTATGACTGCATTGAATCATTTATCTAAATTCTTGTTTTAATCGCCAGCACAATAAATGTTTTAATTATAAATGTTATAGTAGGCTCCAACAGTGTATATTATCTACGAAATGTTACTTTTATATTTTTTGTCCTTTTGAATTTCCTGAATTGTTTTTTCTCTTCTTTTTTTTTTTTTCTTATTATATATTATAACTTAGTAAATACTGATAGATGTTACCCCACATCAGATGTGAATTTATTAAAAATCCTTGATGTGTCATTCAACACTAACTAGTTAAGTTAAAGAATGAACACTGTTATTCCATTTCCTTTCTTTTTTATATGAACTCATTTTTTGTTGATTAGCTTTTAAGTTTGAAATGAATAAATCGCTACTACTACTACTATTATACCATGGGGTCATTATTTAATAAAGTAAAATAATGTAGAACGTTTTAAATAAAAAAAACTTTGTTAAACAAAAAAATAAAAATTGTGTTTATTTATTATTTAACATTAACCAAGTCAATGTATTCATCCTTCTCGTTTATCATTTTACATTTAATTTTTTCGTTAACAAATGGTTTATATATTCTATGTTGATAGTTAGTCCAGTTTAATAGGCCTTCATTATTACAAGATACCCCACTCCAAATCTTTTGATGATAATACACTCTACTACTTGGCCTTTTTCAATTTCCATTATGGTTTGTTTTCCGTTATTGATAGCTTTAAAGACTTCATACTAACTAAAACGATTTATCATAGCATCATCGTAGTGTTCATCAAGTAGAATGTGTCGATGGGTTTTTAAAAAATTTAAAATTTCATCTAAAATCACACATGTATTTATATTAGACATTGTTTCGAATAGACTGTCAAATGTGTACTGATAAGGAATTAATTTTTATTTATTTGTTTTATCTTAATCTTTTATAAAATTCTAATAGAGTTTTTATTCGATTCACCACTCTTATTATATTATAACATGCACATGTATCAGTACCCGCGTTACATGTATCGGAAGACCAAGAACAATTAGTGTAATGCCATCCGTATTTAGATTCAACTTCGGGCACATTTTCAAATGTTCGCAGAAAGAAAATAAGAAAATAAAAATCTCCTTGTAATGGTCCTTAAGTACAATGTGTTGATTGTTCAGTAAAATATTTAAAATTTCATCAAATACTAAAGAAGAATTTACGCGCGACATGTTTGCGAATTGAATCTCAAATGTCTACTAAATATAGGAGGTTCTCTTTTAAAATGGTGCAAAAGTATTTCTTTTCTTACTAACTTCTGCAATGTTCTCTTCTTGATTTTTATCATTATTCCCTTTTAATTTCTCGAGTATATCGAGGAAATATTTTCTAAACTTATTAATATATAGTCTTAAAGAATGGCAAAATTTTTCCAATTTGTTATCAATAGCTTGGTTGTACATTTCAATTATTTTATTCATCTCAGTATCAACATATTTCTTTGTTGTGACATTATTAGAATCAATAGGCTGTTCAATTTTTTTCAGAGGTTTCTGCATACCATCGAAATAGCCATTCAAATGTAACTTTAAGGATTTCTTAGCTTCATCATTTATAGTCACCATGAGTGAGTTGAAATTCGTATCTACAAATTGTTGAAGGATAAATATGGTTTTGTTTTGAATATCAATACTATCATCAATATATTCCTTGTTGACTGCTTGGTGTAGCATTGAATGTTTTCCAACATTGTTTAAACATTTCCCTTCCACATCGAAGTCACCAGTAAGCAACACTTTAAAACCTTCTCCAGGAGGTCCTTGGGGACCAACTATAGTACCATGGAACTGATTGAAGCCCCTTCCGAACTTGTCGACGCTCATTTTGCTTATAAGGATTTTCTAAGGATTGATGTTAATATATAATATTTGATTCGTGTAGTTCTTCCACAATAGAGTTTATCTCATTTTGAAGATTATTATTCCCTGCACTTTGGGATGCAATTAAAAGTCTTAATCTATCGACGAGTTCATTGGGGTTATCCCAATACACATAATCAATGGGATTACTAGATGAATTTCTACGAGTATATGCTTTACCAATTTTCCTCTTAACGTTCTGTGTAATATCCTGAATTAAAGGGTGAATTATTTGTTTATACTTTTGTCCTTTATTGCCCTTGATTTGTGAATTACCATCAAAGTTTCTCATGTGCACTTTAGTTTTTTGTAATATTTTTTGATATTGCTGTAAATCTTCTTTAGTATATTTAAGTTTTCTAAGGTTTTTGCGGAAAATAAGCTCGTAAAGCCCCTGTTTTCCGTTGAAGAGTTCATTATCAATAACGAAATCATTATGTTCGTTAATTGAAAATGTTGACTTACCTAATTTCGTTGAATTTGACTGCACATCGAAATATGGACCATAGATCTTATCACGATTCTCATCTGATGACGTTGATCGATTTAATGGAGTACTTTGACTAAGATTAACAACGATATCGAAATTTGTGGGTGTTTTTAAATGAAACATCTTTATAACTTTTTATGGCCCGAATTGGAAGATATGGATGTGGACGATATGTGGTTTCAACAGGACGGTGCCACTTGCTACACAGCTAACGAAACAATGGCTCTTTTGCGGCGGAAATTCAATGGCCGTGTTATCTCACGTCGTGGCGATGTTAATTTGCCGCCACGATCATGCGATTTGACACCGTTGGACTTCTTTCTTTGGGGTTATTTGAAAGAAAAGGTGTACGTCGATAAACCAGCAACAATTCAAGAGCTAAAGGATGAGATAATTCGGCACATTAACGGCATAGAACATCAATTATGCCTCAGCGTCATCGAAAATTTGGACCATCGGATGGAGGTGTGCCGCCGAGGTCGCGGCGGCCATTTGGCCGATATTTTGTTCCATACATAATTGAACCATACCAATATTATCATAATAAAAAGAAATGACAATAATTTCCTAAATAATTTGTGTTTTATTCTAAATCAACATCGGCCCTTAAAACTTAACCACCCTTTACGTTGATTCTGGCGATGAGAATTCAAAACTTTCCTTCGAATGATCTTTTTCTTCTGAAGGACTTTGAAATGTTAACCGTTTTCTTTGACGTTTTACTGTTTCATTTATATCTTTTACTATATCAGTATTTTGGGTATTACCGCTTTTGACATTTTTCATGATTTCTTTTAGGGGTTCAACTATTGGTTTAAAAGTATTTTCGAATTCTGTTTCATTCAACAATTTTCCGGTTCTGAGGAACATACATTTTCTCCTCAAAGCTCTTTTAGTTTTTATGAGATTTTTGAGTAAATTTTCATTGACATTCATATTTGTTTAACAAGTTCAAAATAGAGTGCGGCTCCAAACGGCAAGAGGGCTGTTCAAATAGAGCTGTTTCAAGCAGGGACGAATTAGTTCAAGACAGAGCGATTCCCAAAGGAGCAGTTCAAGACAGGGCTTTTCTGAACCAGGGGTCGAATTACGGCATCCGTGATCGAGTAACTCGTCACGAAAAAACGAGCATTATTATGTCGGAATGATCGTTTATACGTAATAATGCTCATTTTTTCGTGACGAGTTACCCGATCACGATTGCGCTTTAAATTTACTTTTTGTTAGTTTTTAAGTGCTACTGATTGAATAAAGAGGCTTCACCTCCAAAAAATTATTTTTTTTAAAAATCTTAACTTGTAAAAGCTTAACTTGTATAGCTAAGGCATAACACGCTCGTGAGCAATGTCTCCGCACATTTTTATTTTGGCTCTCGCACACGAGTGTTTGCGTTTAAGAATACTCATCCCGTGGACGCACACGATATGTGCATATGTAAAATGAGTCGATTGTGAGTACTCATGAGCAGCTAAGATTTCAGAATAAAGAATATGTTAGTTTTATGGCACTTCTTAATATCAACCCTTTTTTTATTACGTCTTTCCTTTACAAACAATGTAAATGCGATTCATCATTCGTGTGCGACTCGTGCGCGCATTCCGATGAACTCGCGTGTGCGTTTCCGTACCCTGGAATAGGGAGACCTCGCGCTCTCAGTACTCTGAGAGTTTGGACATTTCTTGTGTTTGTTTACGTATACAAAATGATTTCGCTTATATTCAAAAGCTTTTATATTCTGTTGTGTAGTAACTCAAAACAAAACAAAAACAAAAACGAAAAGAAAAATACCTCTATTGCGAGTGTCAAAAAATAAACGATATATGATACTTATCAAACATTTTTACAAGTTTGTATTGCGAATGTCAATTATCAATCACAGATTGACTATCATTAATTTGAAGTAAATTGCCATTGCGAATAGAGCTAAAGTGGCATTGTGATTGTCAATTGAAATCAATTTGTTTGATAAATATCAATTGTTTAGTCAATTGCATTGTTGTGGACGACAAAGGCAGACGCTACCAAAGAAAATATAAGAATTGTAATATTTTAGCCTTTTTATAACAAAAAACATATGGTTTTAGGTCAAAAATAGTAAGCAATAAAAAACAATTGGAGCGATTGGTCCAGTTAATGACCGAAAATCAACAATTCGCAAAAGGAATTTGCTCGAAAACCGTTTTGCAACAGAAGGGGGAAATGTTTTCAATAGAGCTGAACAGCTTAGGTCCTCCAACACGCGACTGGCAAAAATGGCAATGGGAAAGGGTATGAAATATGGAATATATCTTTTTCTACTACATATAAACTAATCGCAATTATCTTAAGGTATGGGCTAGGGTTCCCAACCGTACTATAACATATAGTATTGTTCTATATTTTGGTTTTAAGTACTATATATTGTTGGAAAAATATATAGTACGCAAAAATACTATATTTCCACATCTTCCATTTTGAGAAAACACCAACGAAAGTGGATCGAGTACAAATTGTACGATTGCGCCACAAACACCCACTAAAAAGCGGAAAATACAGAAAAGACTCCAGAAATACAAAGCAGAATGGGAAAAAAATTATGACTGGATTACTAAGGATCCCCAAAATACATTCAATGCAAAGTGTGTAACATGCAATATAATAATTTCTATCGGAAAAAGTGGAGTTGGCCAGGTGAGTTCTTTTATGTCAAGTTAGGTATTTCCATCCTCCTTTGCCGTTTATTTTGAATTGTTTTTATTAAATGAAATTGTTGGCTGAGTTGTATAAAAATATGTATGATTTATGGTGTTTTATATATGTTTACAAATTGTTGCAGATTAAACAACATGCTGAGACAAAGCAACATCAATTTAAAATTGAGCTTAACAAGAAAACTTCTACATTATATCGTTTTTTTCGTTCATCGGACTCTTCCTCTTCTGTTTCCCATGCAAATACTTGTGATGACAAGATAACAGCCAGTGAACTTGCTTTCACCTTTCATACTGTGAAGCACAATCTTTCCTATAACAGCATGGATTGCACTGTGAAGCTAAACAAAATCATATATGTCGATTCAAAAACCGCTTTAAACCAAAAATTAGGACGAACTAAAATGGAAGCTCTAGTTGAGGAGGTCTTAGGACCCTATGCCCTAAACACTTTAATAAATGACTTAAATGCCCCTGACTTATATTTTTGCTTGCAAACTGATGCAAGCAATAGAAAGAATATCAAACTATTTCCCTTAGTTATTCAATATTGAGAATGGTATTCAAAACAAGTTATTAAACTTTTACGAAAATTGTGATGAATCAGCAAATGGGATGTTTGACGCTATAAGTAAGTCACTATCACAGCATAATCTTCCCTTTGATAGAGTCTCTGGTCTGAGCGCCGACAATACCAATGCGAACTTTGGCATTCACCAGTCTCTGTATAAAAAAATAAAACATCTAGTTCCAAACTTGGTGAAGGGCAATTGTCACGCACACATAGTGCACAACACAGTCAAACATGCAATGAATTTTTTAAAAATTGATATTGAGAATATAATTTTAAAAATTTACAGTCATTTCAATTCGTCCGCAGTACGAAGAGAAGAGCTGAAAAAATTTGTTGCGGCTGTTGAAGGTGAATGGCATGAGCTTAAACGACATGTTGGTACCAGGTGGCTCTCATTGCTGCCTTGCGTGGACAATATACTTTTGAATTGGAGGCCTTTGATTAATTATTTCAGTAGTCTAGAGGACGAATGTCCTACGCATATCAAAGATATTTTGTGTATGCAAGAAACTGATGGAAACGTTAAGGTTCAAATCTTTTTAAACTTCGCTAGCCATTTCTTGCATAACTTTAATAAAGCTGTCAAACAACTTGAAGGTAATAACATCACAGTCTTAGATTTGTATAACATTATGTCGACTTTAAAATTTGCGCTAGAACAACGTAAGAAAGATTGTTTCTTTGGTTATGAAACCAAGAAATTGTTACAATCTTTAGAAGCTAAATCTCCAAAAGAAAGTGATAAAATCAAAAAGAATTTTTTGGTGTTCGTCGATAAATGTCTGGAGTATCTTAATAAATGGTTTAATTTTAAGGAAGACAATTGGCTATACAAAATCCCAAGATTCAATTTGAAACAAGAGCTTTCCTTTGATGACTTCGAAATGACGTTAGAAGTTCTAAACTTAAAAGAAAGAATGAAAATCAAGATGGACGAACTTTATTGTGAAGTATCAATTATAAATGAAATCTTCGCAACAGTTAAAGATTCAATCAAGTTTACCGACAGAACCACAGATAAAAAATGGCAGCATATTTTTCAAAATACCGAAAACAACCTACCAAATACTTTAAGGCTAATTTCATACCTCCTCTCCATTCCTGCTACTTCGGCTTTCACGGAAAGGATATTTTCAATCATGAACTCAAAATGGCGTGTAGAAAGAAACAGAGTGCGAATCTCATTAATTAAAAATGAACTTTTGGTCTCTATTAATTTGAAAATTGAATGTGATAAAGCTTATGAAACTTTTATTGTTGACAAAAAATTGTTAAATGATGCAAGAAGTGCAAAGAAATATACATTTTATAAAAAATAATATGCAGCAAAAATAACTTTGGCTTTTTCTCACTCTTTTCATAAAATACTGTATTTTTTTGGATTATACTATATTTTTTTAGTTTATTTGAAAAATACTATAATCAGTCGGAAAAATGTTGGCAACCCTAGTATGGGCCGACATAAAATGTAAAGTAAAGAAAAAGAAAATTGAAAATATAACAGAAATTAACGCAACAGGAGGTGGCCCGAATTGTTTGCATCATTTTAGTGACATGGAGGAAGCTGTTATTCAGCTTATGGAGATTAACACCTGTGTGAATCCCCCTGGACGAGAATTCGGCTGTGAAGATGTAGATCATAATAGCACAAATACCGTGGACGATACGAACAACAACTTACCAGGGAAGTCAGTGGAGGAGCAACATACATAAAAAAAGAAAATCCCAACATACACATACGCATATATTGGAAGAACGAAAAAATCTTTTGGAGGAGCAAACTGCTGCACAAAAAGATTTTTATCAACACATGACGAGCCTCATGTGTAACATAGAAAAAATCCATGAGGAATATCGAACATTATAGTAGGAGTGCACAAGAGAGAGATGAAGTTATAAAAGTAAAAAAAGAAAAGTTCAAGCCGTATAAAGAAAAGCAAGAAAATAAAAGACTGGATAGAAAAGCTAAACTAGAACTGAAAATCCAAATGCTAAAGCTCAAAAGGAGAAGCAAGGCCTTTTTCTTGAACGCAACATACAAATGTGAATTAAATGAACTTGTGATTTATTATTAATTTCTTTTATAACTTCAGTTTTTAAGTTCTTTATGATATATTTATTTTTTTTCATTAAATACAGTCAAACCCGTATAAAATCACATCGCTTATTAGCACAAATCGCTTTAAGTCACAATTATATCCAGCCAGTTGCCTTTTTTTATAATTTGTACTAATAAAAAACCCCTTATAGGCACATCGCTTAATGGCACAAACTGCTTAAAATCACACAAAACCTATTCTAAAAAAAAAAAATCCACTCATTTTTGTCCGCTTATAGTCACATACACACATTTCACGAGAGAGAATTTCCAACGAATGCAAATGTAATTTTCCATCCGCATATTGTTATTAGATGTGTGCTACTTGCGATATATTTAGCTTTATTCGTTTGGGTGTGTGCGAGCTTACTTGAAGTTTACCCAAAAGTTGCTTTTCTCATTTACTAATTGTGTTGTGAGTTTGTGACACCCAACTGATTTTTGTGTGATTTAAAATATAAAAAAAAAAAAAATGAGTGCAGTAAATAAAAAGAGGGAAGATCTTTCCATAAAACAAAAAATTTAAATCATAGAGCACTTAAAAAATGGAAAAACAAGAAAAGAAATCGCTAATAAATTTGGCTGTGATGTTTCAACAATTTCAAAAATTGTGCGAAAAGAAAACCATTTCCGAGAAGTGGCCACTGAAAACGGAAACATGAAACGAAAACGAATGCGCAAAGGTAAGAGATGTGAAGTTTTTTTTTCAATTTCCTATAGCAAACATCCTTTTAGGAATCCACGAACAAGTTGACGATGCCATGGTTATTTGGTTCCGGGAGATGAGAACAAAGAATGCGGTTTTGAATGGCCCAATGTTGAAAGAACAGGCAATACAATTTGCTCAAATGCTTAATATTGGGAACTTTGAAGCCAGCAATGGGTGGCTTACTCGCTGGAAAACAAGGAACAACACTAATTTTCAAAAAATTCAAGGTGAAAAAGGAGATGCTGATGAGTTTACGGCAAACGATTGGAAGCAGAATACGCTGCCAAGACTTTTAAAAGATTATGAACCAGCAAATATTTTTAATGCAGACGAAAGTGGTTTGTACTTCCGTGCATTTCCAAGTGGTACAATGGCATTTAAAGGAGACCATCCAACTGGTGGCAAAAGCCAAAAAGAGCGAATAACTCTCCTGTTTTTGGCTAACATGAATGGTTCCGAGAAAAAAATATTTGCTATCGGCAGGGCAAAGAAACTTCACTCTTTCAGAAGCAATAATGTGCCCATCGAATACTTTGCAAATAGGAAAGCCTGGATGACCAGTCTTATATAGACTGAAATTCTGCTTGAACTGGACAAATCTTTACAAAAACAGAAACGAAAGATTATTTTGTTTGCGGATAACGCTGCTTGCCACAAACTGCTCGATGGAAAAGAGTTGTGCAATATTAAATTTTGTTTTTTGCCACCAAATGCCACTTCCATCATTCAACCACTAGATCAGGGCATTATAAGATGCTTCAAAGTCTATTACAGGCAAATCATTATACGACGACAGCTTCTGACATTGGAAAAGGGTCAAACAATGTGCGATTTTTCAAAATCAGTAAGTATTTTATCTTCACTTGTTCCATATTTAACAACAAATATTTAATCTGAAAACTAGATAACCATTTTGGAGGCCCTTAAAATGTCCAAACGCTCCTGGTGGCTAGTAACCCCAACAACTATACAGAATTGTTTTATTAAAGCTGGTTTTGAAAAAACTTCAAGTCCACAAAGTGAACCAGAGGAGATGATTCAACTCCCAATATCAACTGAGGAGTTTGAGCAGTTTGTGGACTGTGATCTCAACATAGGCTGCTATGGCGAGCTTACAAATGAAGAGATTTTGCAGGAAGTGTCTTAATATTCTTGCGACCCTCTAGATATCAATAACAACGATGAAGAAGAGTTTGAAACTGTGCACCAATCTACTCCATCTCGCACAGAAATAGCTGTTCCTATTTCTACTTAAAGAACTTTCCTAGAGATAAAAAATGAAGATACCGATCTTATTGATAAGATTGAAGAGAAGTTTGTAAATGCCATTTTCTCAAACGCTATACAAAAAAAAATCAGCGACTATTACGAACAAGTGTAATATTTTTTTTGCAAAATTGGAATTTAGTAAATGCAAGATGAAGTAGGTTGGTGCACATGTATGTATGTATGTATGTACTCATGTACGAGTATGTACATATTTTTATTATTTTCTGTTTTTTTTTTTTTGCTTCGTTGCATATACATATGTATGTACTATTATTTGTTATTTAAGTTTTTAAATGTGGAATAAATCGCTTAAAATACTTTCAAACATGGTGTCTTTAACTTTGATTTTTTTATGCCAGAACGGATAAAGTCACAACCCGCTTAAAGTCACATTATTTTGTTGCCTATATGATGTGATATTATCCGGGTTTGACTGTACATTAATGTGATGAGAAGTGAATTAAATGAAACTATTTAAGATAAAGTAATTTCTTTTTTAATTTCAACAGTTACGGAGTCCTGAGGATTCTATTTCTACGTTCCACTGCTGCTTCGTTTTCCAAACGCACATTTCCATGAGCGTTCATTCCATCCTCGTCCTCAGTATCATCCCCTTCCGCACCCTTAATATCATCCTCTTCTCTGAACTCATTATTTTATTTAAATAATTTGCACTTAACAGAAATTTTCAGCTGCACACAACACAGAAGTTAACAAATTGAATTTTCTGCTGTTTACAACTGTCAAATATAATGTCTCATTCACAACTGTCAATTTATTCACAATAGTTACAAATTTTATCAATTATCGCGCTCTCAGTTCTTTGGGAGTGGGAGGCAGCGATACCACTTTACTTCAATTTAAGTAGATTTACTTCAATTTTGGAAAGAAAAAAAAAATTAAATCTGCTCTCTACTTCGCACTATTGTTAAATTCTTTATATGTACATATCTACTTCACTTTAGAAATCCCTTATTTAATCCGCTCCAATCACAATAAAAAAAAAAACCTTAAACTTAACACTCTTTCATGTAAGCCCAGATTCACATTTCAAAAGAATAAATTGCATCAAACTTCACTTTAAACACAAAATTTATTACAATTTTCTGACGTTTATTATTGTTTTCCTTTTAATTTTCTGTCAAAGAGGTGATACGTTTGGTTTTAGTTCCTGTCTGTCTGTTCTGAAAAGTTTAGCCAAATACGTGAAAGAATTATTACAAACGCGATGAAAAGATATTTCGAAGTAATCAAGAATGTGAATAAAGATTGGTAGGCAAAATTATAATTTAATAAACAAATCGTTATGCCCCATTTATGATATTTTTTTCCAAAAAGCTCTGAACAATCAAAATTTGCAAAAAATCGTAAAAATGAAGTGTCTGTGGAGACTTCAGTAGACATTGAAGAAGAGGATGTAGATGTTTCGGCAAGGTTATTACTATTTTCATTCGTCTTTCAAATGTTGTGTTGCTGAAAAGTGATTTTTCTTTTACTGTTTTAATGATGATACGGCCCCTGAATCTGAATCTTATTCTTCTGATTCTAAGTCAGAATTCGTTTCGAATGAAAATGCAGCAAGCTTTTCCCAGAAATTGTATGACCAAGAATACAAACAGGAATGGCAACGATTGTTAGATTGGTTAAGCCAAATCAAGGGACAAGCATACTGCAAGGTTTGTCGTGAATCTTTATCAAACAATATAACAAACTTTAAATGTCACGCTGAAACCAAAAACCATATTAACACGTTGGCTGCCATGTGTATCACCGGTGATGACAACACAATTCACCCCTCAGAGGCCAGTGTATCACCCGGTGATCACATCGAAAATCTTCCCCATTTGCCAAGCAGAAATATACGTGTTAGGATAAGTTGATGGCTGGGATCTTTTGCACTAACAATAATGGGTATGTCAAGACATGTTTGACAATGTTTTCATATAGTGATTACCGGTGATACATTTGCTTTCAAAACATAAATTTTCCTTTTTTTTGCGCATGTATCACCCGTGATCACATAGCGAAAGAAGTTATTCAGTGTAAAGTTAGAGTTAAGAGTGGACGTGTTTTGTTATTGTTGTCTTTGGTGTACTATTATAAAATGGATAGAGAAATTAATCCTGAGCAAATAGTTGAAATGTTGGAAGCAACAGAAAATTCGAATGATTTTAGTGCGGATGAAGACGATGAGTATTTCCCAGATTATATAAGTGATACATCAAGTGATAACATTACCGATGAAAATAGGCATGGAAATCAGGAAGTCAGAGCAGCGAAACCTGATATCACAACAGAGGGACGTCAGCCATAAATTCCGGTAACCTGGAGTTCTCCCGCAACTGGTTGTACTTTGAAGCAATTCTCAGTAATTTTTACGCCGGATCAGATCAATCAAGACGAACATGGTTCTCCGTCTGAATATTACAGAACATTTTTAACGGATTTTAGATATCATTGTTGAATGAACAAATAAAAATGCGAACGATTTTATATGACTAAATGAGTGGAAAGATACGGATCGCAAGGAGATCATGGAGTTTTTGGCCATAATCATGCATATGGGTCTAGTGAAATATACTTCAATCACAGATTATTGAAAATCAACAAAATTATTTGAAAACTCATTCGTTCCGTATGTTATGTCACGCAACCGTTTTCAGATTTTGTTGAAATGTATACATTTTGAAAACGACCAAGCAATTGGAATATCGTCTAAAACTTTTAAAGTTGCGAAAATTATGCAAGAATTAATCGGAAACTTTAAACAAAATAGGCCAGCTGGTAAGAACTTGGTAATTGATGAAAGTATGATCCCTTTCCGCGGTCGCTTGGGATTCCGACAATATCTTTCAGGGAAAGCACATAAGTATGGAATTAAGGTGTTCAAATTGGCAGATACTTATGGCTATATTCATAATTTGAAATTATACACCGGAAAGACAGACACAACAACAGGTCTATCCCTTTCAACCAATATTTGCCTTCAGCTGATGGAAGGTTAAGGGCGTTATGTCTTCAATGTCTCCAGTATGTATGCTGATAAGAATAATAAAAAATAAATAAAAAATTGTGAAGGTCAGCTTTCCTATGTTGTGACGCATATGTGCGCCATGTGGATAAGAATAAAATAAATAAAAAACTCTTTAAGTCAAAAACACATTCTTACTTCATGGTTATAGTTACACACACTAATTCAATGACATTTCAAGGATACTGCTGACAAATATAAAAACGATGAATTCATCCCTTCTTTGAAAGTTCGTTGTATGACGTGCTATTGCCATCTACGTTTTTGTGAGATATTATAAACCCAAGTTAAGTGAAAATCGAAAATATTTTAAAAAAAATTGTTGAGAAGTATCAATCAATAGCACATGAAACAAGAAATTATTGTGACATTAGTAAAGAAATTCAAAAATGTGAAGCAGATATAAGCATTTGGAACATCTTTTATCAACAATAAGACAAACCGGTAAAAAATATGAACTTTTATCGGCAATAAGCAAGCTATAGTCATTTAGTTGTAGAATGAGAGCATGTACAAATTTCCTCAAACAAGGAGGTAGTGTTCAAAATCATTCACATTCGTTACCACATACCACCCATCAAATCGAAACATTAACTTGGGAAGATTTACCACACGATGCATTTTCTACAATACTAAGATCTGGAGTTATAACAAATTTACATTTTATTGACCCTAAATTGATTTTACTTGATAGCAAAAAATTACAAGAGATTTTCTTTCTTTCTTTCTTCCTTTGTTGTAGCATAAATTTGTTTACAGTATACAGTATACAGTTACCTTACTTCTGAAAAATCTTAACATTATAACAATATATCACAGTTAAATACTTGACTTCGAAGGCAAATTTTTGTGGAGAATTTAAAACATATGATGAGCAGGTTACAAAGAGTGATATGAAGCATCTTAATACAAAAAATATTGCAATTTTCAAAGATGATAATTTAGAAGATATAATAACAGAATCCATAGAGGAACTTCTATTAAGGAAACTGGAAGAGTTCCAGGAGAGAAATAGTGGATGCGCGTTATCTACAATTATAAATTTAATTATAAATGTAAGCAAGTATTCACCTATTGTTGGAAGCGCATACATTAAGACACCAACAACTCTTAGTGCTAAAAAAAAGCTTGCATAAATGTAAAAAATGCTGACTATGCATGCTTCGCTTGGGCCGTAGTATCATCTTTATACCCAGCAATAAAAAATCCAGACAGACCTGCAAGTTATCCAGATTACAGAAAGGTGTTAAATTTAAACGGCATAACTTTACCTATACAATTGAATATGATTCACATTTTCGAAAAAAATAACAATATTTCTATCAACGTTTTCACATATCACAAAAAGAAACCAAATGCCAAACCTGAAGTGTTACCACTTCAATTATCAAAAGTTGTTGCTAAGGAGAAAAAACACATCAACTTATTATTATTGGAAAAACGTAAAGAGAATGACCCCAGCGTTATTTTATCTCAGCATTTTGAATGGATTTAAAATCTTTCCAGTCTTCTTAGATCTAAACTTACTGATAATCAAATTTATTTTTGTAACAGATGTAGTCGAATTTATCATCTGACATTGTAATTTTTAGCGCCACTGTTCCGCTTATTATTTAATATAATAGTTCAATTATATAAACAGTGTACATAAATCGTTGCCAAACTGATCGAACGATCTAACAGAACCACTTCCAGTCCTTTTACATAAGATTCTATTGTACTTTTGTAGTCTATATAAGAGTGTTCAAAACAAATGTGTGTTTGAGTTCGATACAAGCGATTAAAGAGAATTGTTCAAGCGCACAGTGTTTTCTTCCCTTTTCCTCTTTGTTCCCGTAAAAGTCCACCTACACAGATGTCTTCATTATTTTTATAGTATTGATAAATTGCAAAATCATTTAGAAGATTGTTTAAACCAAAATAATTGTATCCTTCCTGGATATACTTGGGATGCCATGCTTTTGTATACTGGAGTAGAATTAGAGCTTCTTGATCATATAGACATGATTATGTTCATTGAAAGAGGTATTCGTGGTGGTTTAAGTCAATGTCAAAACGATATTCAGAATCTCATAACAAGTATTCAAATAACTTTGACCAATCTCAACCAACAAAATATATTGTGTATTGGGACATAAATAATCAATATGGTTTTGCAATGTCACAATTTTTACCCACAGGCAATTTTAAATGGATTGAAAATGTTCACAATTTTACTGAAGATACCATTTTCGCACTCTCTGACAGCTCGCCTAAAGGTTATATTTTCGAAGTTTACTTAAACTATCCTACCGAAATGCATGATTTACATAGTGATATACCGTTTTGTGTTGAATCAACGTACCCACCTGGTTCTAAACAAAAGAAACTTCTTGCTACATAACAAGACAAATCCCGATATGTTATTCATTATAGAAATCTTAAACAAGCTCTGAGGCATGGTCTTAAGTTAAACAAGATTCACAGATGCATTGAGTTCGACCAATCACCAAGGTTAAGGCAATACATTGACTTTAACACAAAACTCAGAATTTAGGCCACTAATAAATTTGTTATCTACAACCAAAAAACAATGCAGTTTTTGGTAAGTGTATGGAAAATGTAAGAAAATACAGTACTGTAAAACTGGTTTCTAAATGGGAGGGTAAACAACTAAAGATTATTGTTATCTACATTTAGACAAGAGCGATTATCCATCCGATAATATCTGGAAAATACCACAAGTCAATAAAAAGGTAATAAATAGGTTTAATGAAGGATGAGTGTAACCGAACTTGGCAGCACGGCGGTAAAAGGGCAAATGGCAGCACGGCAGTAGATGGGCAAGTGGCAGCACGGCGGTAGATGGGATATTCCCACCCTGTTGGGATATTCACACTTCCTTGCTTTCAAACTGATCGTTTGTTTTTTCCCTTGCGGGGATATTTACACCTCCTTGCTTTCAAGCTAAGGTTAATATTTTTCCCTTTCGGGGATATTTACACTTCCTTGCTTTCAAGCTAAGGTTAATATTTTTCCCTTTCGGGGATATTTACACTTCCTTGCTTTCAAAGTAAGGTGATTTTTGTTCCCCCTCGTGGGGATATTGACACTTCCTTGCTTTCATTCTGAAGCTGGACGTTGACAAGCGATCAAACAAAACCAGAAGTAATTTAATTCAAAGTAAACGAAATATAAAGTAGAAAAATAGAAAAAAGGAAAGAAAGCGTATGTATTCATAATTTAATCAATCTTATTGTAAAATATTATTACATAATCATTGTACTATTAGGTATTTAAGTTCTTTTACGAAGGAGAATAAAAAAAACTTAAATCGCAAGGCTATACCAACGGATTAACATCCGCAACATCCTTAAATACGCTTTCCTGCGAGAGAACCAACGTGGGATTCTCGCTGGAGCTTAAGCTGTCGCCTGAAGCGACCAACGTGTGATCAACATCCGCTGTGCAGAAGCCGTCGCCTGAAGCGACCAACGTGTGATCAACATCCGCTGCGCAGAAGCTGTCGCCTGAAGCGACCAACGTGGGATCAACATCCATTGTGCAGAAGCTATCGTCTGAAGCGACCAACGTGGGATCAACATCCACTGTGCAGAAGCTGTCGCCTGAAGCGACCAACGTGGGAACACCTCCGCTGCGCAGAAACCGTCGCATGAAGCGGCCATCTTTACAACACCATTTGCCATCTACGCAGCCACACCTGCCATATACACCGCCGCCGTGCCCTCAGGAGCCCAGGTAAGTGAGCATGTCACATATATCTAATACTAGCCCTCCGCCATCTGCCCTTTTTAACTGTGCCAAATGTCGCGAATCTGATGCATTCGACAACATGGTTGCATGCGACGTCTGCGACAAATGGTACCACTATATGTGCGCGGGGGTCGACGAAACTATTCAGACACGTGACCAGTGGGTATGTAAGACATGCCATGAGCAAATTCGAAGGCAAATTTTTGTGGAGAATTTAAAACATATGATGAGCAGGTTACAAAGAGTGATATGAAGCATCTTAATACAAAAAATATTGCAATTTTCAAAGATGATAATTTAGAAGATATAATAACAGAATCCATAGAGGAACTTCTATTAAGGAAACTGGAAGAGTTCCAGGAGAGAAATAGTGGATGCGCGTTATCTACAATTATAAATTTAATTATAAATGTAAGCAAGTATTCACCTATTGTTGGAAGCGCATACATTAAGACACCAACAACTCTTAGTGCTAAAAAAAAGCTTGCATAAATGTAAAAAATGCTGACTATGCATGCTTCGCTTGGGCCGTAGTATCATCTTTATACCCAGCAATAAAAAATCCAGACAGACCTGCAAGTTATCCAGATTACAGAAAGGTGTTAAATTTAAACGGCATAACTTTACCTATACAATTGAATATGATTCACATTTTCGAAAAAAATAACAATATTTCTATCAACGTTTTCACATATCACAAAAAGAAACCAAATGCCAAACCTGAAGTGTTACCACTTCAATTATCAAAAGTTGTTGCTAAGGAGAAAAAACACATCAACTTATTATTATTGGAAAAACGTAAAGAGAATGACCCCAGCGTTATTTTATCTCAGCATTTTGAATGGATTTAAAATCTTTCCAGTCTTCTTAGATCTAAACTTACTGATAATCAAATTTATTTTTGTAACAGATGTAGTCGAATTTATCATCTGACATTGTAATTTTTAGCGCCACTGTTCCGCTTATTATTTAATATAATAGTTCAATTATATAAACAGTGTACATAAATCGTTGCCAAACTGATCGAACGATCTAACAGAACCACTTCCAGTCCTTTTACATAAGATTCTATTGTACTTTTGTAGTCTATATAAGAGTGTTCAAAACAAATGTGTGTTTGAGTTCGATACAAGCGATTAAAGAGAATTGTTCAAGCGCACAGTGTTTTCTTCCCTTTTCCTCTTTGTTCCCGTAAAAGTCCACCTACACAGATGTCTTCATTATTTTTATAGTATTGATAAATTGCAAAATCATTTAGAAGATTGTTTAAACCAAAATAATTGTATCCTTCCTGGATATACTTGGGATGCCATGCTTTTGTATACTGGAGTAGAATTAGAGCTTCTTGATCATATAGACATGATTATGTTCATTGAAAGAGGTATTCGTGGTGGTTTAAGTCAATGTCAAAACGATATTCAGAATCTCATAACAAGTATTCAAATAACTTTGACCAATCTCAACCAACAAAATATATTGTGTATTGGGACATAAATAATCAATATGGTTTTGCAATGTCACAATTTTTACCCACAGGCAATTTTAAATGGATTGAAAATGTTCACAATTTTACTGAAGATACCATTTTCGCACTCTCTGACAGCTCGCCTAAAGGTTATATTTTCGAAGTTTACTTAAACTATCCTACCGAAATGCATGATTTACATAGTGATATACCGTTTTGTGTTGAATCAACGTACCCACCTGGTTCTAAACAAAAGAAACTTCTTGCTACATAACAAGACAAATCCCGATATGTTATTCATTATAGAAATCTTAAACAAGCTCTGAGGCATGGTCTTAAGTTAAACAAGATTCACAGATGCATTGAGTTCGACCAATCACCAAGGTTAAGGCAATACATTGACTTTAACACAAAACTCAGAATTTAGGCCACTAATAAATTTGTTATCTACAACCAAAAAACAATGCAGTTTTTGGTAAGTGTATGGAAAATGTAAGAAAATACAGTACTGTAAAACTGGTTTCTAAATGGGAGGGTAAACAACTAAAGATTATTGTTATCTACATTTAGACAAGAGCGATTATCCATCCGATAATATCTGGAAAATACCACAAGTCAATAAAAAGGTAATAAATAGGTTTAATGAAGGATGAGTGTAACCGAACTTGGCAGCACGGCGGTAAAAGGGCAAATGGCAGCACGGCAGTAGATGGGCAAGTGGCAGCACGGCGGTAGATGGGATATTCCCACCCTGTTGGGATATTCACACTTCCTTGCTTTCAAACTGATCGTTTGTTTTTTCCCTTGCGGGGATATTTACACCTCCTTGCTTTCAAGCTAAGGTTAATATTTTTCCCTTTCGGGGATATTTACACTTCCTTGCTTTCAAGCTAAGGTTAATATTTTTCCCTTTCGGGGATATTTACACTTCCTTGCTTTCAAAGTAAGGTGATTTTTGTTCCCCCTCGTGGGGATATTGACACTTCCTTGCTTTCATTCTGAAGCTGGACGTTGACAAGCGATCAAACAAAACCAGAAGTAATTTAATTCAAAGTGAACGAAATATAAAGTAGAAAAATAGAAAAAAGGAAAGAAAGCGTATGTATTCATAATTTAATCAATCTTATTGTAAAATATTATTACATAATCATTGTACTATTAGGTATTTAAGTTCTTTTACGAAGGAGAATAAAAAAAACTTAAATCGCAAGGCTATACCAACGGATTAACATCCGCAACATCCTTAAATACGCTTTCCTGCGAGAGAACCAACGTGGGATTCTCGCTGGAGCTTAAGCTGTCGCCTGAAGCGACCAACGTGTGATCAACATCCGCTGTGCAGAAGCCGTCGCCTGAAGCGACCAACGTGTGATCAACATCCGCTGCGCAGAAGCTGTCGCCTGAAGCGACCAACGTGGGATCAACATCCATTGTGCAGAAGCTATCGTCTGAAGCGACCAACGTGGGATCAACATCCACTGTGCAGAAGCTGTCGCCTGAAGCGACCAACGTGGGAACACCTCCGCTGCGCAGAAACCGTCGCATGAAGCGGCCATCTTTACAACACCATTTGCCATCTACGCAGCCACACCTGCCATATACACCGCCGCCGTGCCCTCAGGAGCCCAGGTAAGTGAGCATGTCACATATATCTAATACTAGCCCTCCGCCATCTGCCCTTTTTAACTGTGCCAAATGTCGCGAATCTGATGCATTCGACAACATGGTTGCATGCGACGTCTGCGACAAATGGTACCACTATATGTGCGCGGGGGTCGACGAAACTATTCAGACACGTGACCAGTGGGTATGTAAGACATGCCATGAGCGAAACTCAATTCACGCTCCCCCACCTCCGCCACATCAGTCGTCTCAAAATTTTAACGCTACAAAGCCCCCCCAAAAGCCAACGAAACCAGCATCCAGCCGTTCATCTTTAAACTCCGCATCGAAAGCCGGTTCCAAGATGTCGGCCCGTAAGCGTGCAGAGCTACGTATGCAGAGACTTGAAGAGGAAGCCAAGCTAAGGGAGAAACGTGAACAGGATTACCTTATTCGGAAATACGAAATCCTGGAGCAGGCTAACACCGACGACGAGGGTGACTCGGAGAGCGCTGAGTCGTTGGAAAATGATCGCGTGAATGATTGGGTAAACAACACGGTACCCCTCTGTCGGAAAGTTCGCTGCAAAGCAGCGCCCAAAGTGAACATCAGACCTAAGTTTCAACACGCATACCCTCCGCCGGATCCATGTACACATGCTTCCCAGCCCGCAGTAGCTTATCCCGAGGTCTCACCTAACTGTCCAGTTGTACCAAAGTTAAATAAAAACCAATTGGCCGCAAGACAGAGGGAGTACGTAACGTTTTCAGGCCGGCCAGAAGAATGGCCGCTGTTTATAAGTTGGTTCCAGAACTCCACAAAAACGTGCGCGTACAATAATTACGAAAACCTTCATCGGTTGCAGCGCTGCCTTACAGGAGAGGCCCTCGAGAAGGTACGGGCCCGGTTGATGCACCCGGATCAAGTTAACAACGTTATTCCAACCTTGCGAATGCTGTACGGTCGTCCAGAAATCATTATTCAGACGATGTTAAGAAAAATTCGAAACGAGCAGCCGCCGAAAGCCGATAAACTCGAAACGGTTATAAACTTTGCCATCTCCGTAGCTAATGTGTGCGGTACCATAAAGTCGGCGGGACTTCTCCCACATCTAAATAATCCCTGCCTACTGCAAGAATTGGTTGACAGGCTGCCCACGCAACTAAAGCTGGAGTGGGGAATTTTTAAGCAGGCATTTAATAGTATAAACCTAAATACATTTAGCGAATGGCTCTCGCAAATAGCCAATGCTGCCGCAGAGGTTACTAGTACAGTACCGACTTGGGATCACCCGGAACGTAAGACCGCAAAAAGGCCGAAGGGGTTTATCAACATTCACGAAGAAGAAGGACGGAGATGTCCCGTTTGTGATAAAGGTTGCCGAGTTCTCGCGGTTTGTCAGCGTTTTCTGAACAAGTCTCTTCAAGAGAGGTGGGCTGTTATAAAGCAATATCTTATCTGTCGCACATGTCTACGCCACCACGGTAGACGCAGGTGTCTATCGACACAGGTCTGCGGAATTAATGGATGTACGTACAGGCACCACAGGCTGCTGCATAAGCCCGACCAGACAACTACTCAGCGAACAGTGGTAAACAGCGACAATAACGCGACAAGTGGAACGCATCTCAGCTGTACCGTGAATCGCCAGGGAAAGGGCGCACTCCTTTTTAAGATCCTGCCGGTGTCCTTATATTTCAGGGGAAGAGAGGTGCAGACGTATGCATTTCTCGATGACGGATCGTCAGTGACATTAATCGATGAGAAGCTAGTGCAATTGCTGAATGCTGATGGGGAAGTCGAGCCGCTATGCCTCAAATGGACGGGAAATACCCACCGCAGTGAGGACGATTCGAAAAGGATCAATTTGGAGGTGTCTGCACAAGGAGCTCGGAAGAGATTCCCACTGCCAAATGTTCATACGGTTAAGGCACTGGAGCTCCCCAAACAGTCAGTCGACGCGAAGAAACTTTTAAACCGATATGAGCATACTACTAGGGCTACAGCATTGGAGTTTAGGAATTCCTCTTAAGTCGGTAGAAGGAGGTGCAAACCAACCCGTGGCTATAAAAACCAGACTAGGCTGGACCGTTTTTGGATCAACAATTAGTGGTAACAGCACATCATCAACAAGGGTAGACCACCACTTCCATATGTGCGAGTGTCAGAGCAGCATAAACGCAAAGTTGAATAACCTGATGCAGGACTACTTCGCCATTCATACAGCAGGAATAACCAATTTCCGGAAACCCACTTCGATCATCGACGATAGGGTGAATCAGATGCTTGAAGCCAAGACACCATTCGATGGAGAGTGGTATGCGGTTCCGCTCCTATGGAAATATAATGAAGTGGTACTACCAAGAAGCAGACCGATGGCCGAGAAAAGGCTAATGTGCCTTGAAAAAAGATTGTCCAGAAATCCGGAGATGCTAGCTAAGGTCGATCAGCAGATAAAAGAATACGTCGAAAAGGGATACGCGGCGAAAATGAATCTAATAGAAAGCTCTAACAATAACAGGCGAATCTGGTATTTACCAATATTCCCAGTTTGTAATCCTAATAAACCCAATAAAGTTCGTATCGTGTGGGACGCAGCAGCGAAAGTAGAACGGGTATCGCTCAATTCAGTCCTTCTGACAGGTCCCGATGAAGTACCAGCGCTGATAGCAATACTTTTCCGTTTTAGGGAAAGGAGGATAACTCTTGCTGCGGACATTCGGGAGATGTTCCACCAGGTCAACATTGTGGAAGAAGACCAAGACGCGCAAAGATTCCTATGGCGCAACGATATTACCAACGAGATCAAAGAATTCAAGATGAGGGTCATGACATTCGGTGCCACCTGTTCCCCCTATTGCGCGCAGTATATAAAAAACAAAAACGCCGGTAGGTTTGCAGGAGAACTTCCCAGAGCGGCTGAAGCCATTATAAAGAACCACTACGTGGACGACTATCTCGATAGTGTCGATGGTGAGGAAGAGGCCATAAGGCTTGCCAAAGAAGTAATCTACATTCACAAGCAGGGCGGATTTGAAATCCGGAACATTCTTTCCAACTCCCAAAAGGTACTGAATGCTCTCGGGGATAAGTCTCCAAGCGGTAGCAAGCACTTCACGGGTCTAAGTCTCGCAGAACATGCAGAGAAGCTACTCGGCATGTGGTGGTCGCCTGCAGCGGATACCTTCCTCTTCAAACTTAAACCAAACAAAGTAGAACCAGACATTCTAACTGGGAAGGCTATCCCAACCAAAAGGGAGGTGTTAAAAACACTAATGAGTATTTTTGACCCGCGTGTTTTAATAGCACATTTCACGATTGTTCTAAAGATACTCCTCCAAGACATATGGCGCTCATCGGTCGATTGGGACCAAGAGATTACCAGTTCACATTTCGAAAGATGGAAAGAGTGGCTTGGTTTAATTCCAATGGTAAGAGAGATAAGCATATGAAGACCGTACCTCTCACAGTTGACGTTCACCAGCAAGACGCGCGTACATGTTTTTGTAGACGCGGGGGAGTCTGCCTATGCCGCTGTAGCATACTTCCGGGTTTCGTGCGGATCATTGACAGAATGCGCCTTGATTGGTGCGAAAACTAGGGTAGGTCCTCTGATAGGTATATCGATACCACGTATGCCGTATTGGGTACTAGATTTGCTAAAACAATAGTTAGTAGTCATTCAATCATCATTGACGAGACATTCTATTGGACGGATTCTAGAATTGTCTTGTGCTGGATAACATCCCCACATCGAAAGTACAAGCAATTTATAGCTTATAGAATTGGTGAGATCCTTGAGTGCACGAACGAAAGAGAGTGGAGATGGGTCTCTACCAAGGACAACATATTAGATATTAGAGAATTTCACTCAAGAAGCAGGTGGTACAACGGCCCGAAATTGCCACACTTTGAAGAGCGTATCTCAAAATTAGAGTACCACACTTATTCGCCGTTCCTAAATAACTTTGATAATAATGATATCATCCAAATTTGTATCCAACATCAAGATTTTAATATACATACTACCTTCAGAAAGTTATCTTTATATTAAAGGAACTGCATCAAAAACGGATGGATCATCGGATGGATGAATCTATCAGAAGCGCTATTACGAGTACGTCCACCATCTCTGAAATTCACTTGAAAAGTGAAGTCTGATGGCATGGCCGGACCATTCGAACGCTAATGACATTGGTCTGTCCGGTAACCATACTGCAAGCCGGTCCGGTATACCGGATCATGTGAACCCCCCTATTCCCTTGTCGGCCATGTGAATGGGTTTCACTGTATTGTGGAAAGCGTTTAGGTGGAACTCACCCATACAAAATTGTTCACTTTCTATTCGCAGCTCAAGAGTTGCGGATTGTTTTTATTTTTGTTATTTCTGTATTTTTGTATTCAAAATGTAAGTAAATTAAATGCACATATTTAAATTCTATAATTTACACAACAAATAAGCAGGGTGGGCAATGTTTAAAACATTTGTTCTAAACAGATGTTTAAAACATTGATTAAAACACTTAAAATAAACAAACCACGTTTAAAATATTATTAAAATCAATTTGTTTTAAACATGTTTAAAACACGCATAAAAAACACGCATGATTTCATTATAAATTCTTGATATGTAACAGCATATAAAAACAATTGATCCCTAGGTGGCCGCATAAGCTCTACATTCTATTACACTTTCAACTAATCATCGACAGATGGGGCACCAATATCTATCAATCTGTCATCCCAAAAAAATTAAAGGCAAACGAAATCGACTCATTCGTTCTTCGCTTGTGTGATGTTAACACGTTTTTGATTAAAATTTATTAAGTGTAACTGTAAAGTAACAAGAAAATATGTCTACAGGGCGGAAAAAAGACCCTCTTTGGCGGAACTTTATAGAAATTCCAGCAGGTACGACTGGGGTTGGCGGAAAAACACCCAGGGCGCAATGCAAGTATTGTAGGACGAACATGGTGGGTCTGATTGCTCGTATGAAGGCACATTTGTGAAAGTGTTCACATTTTGCATCAAGAAATTTGAATGCATCAACCTCTTCATCGAGATTCCTATTTGACTATCAAAATGATTCAAGTGATGATAGTAAGAAAGCAAATATATATATACTTATGCAATACTTAGCTCTTGCTGCCTGTGATCAGCGAAAAATAATATCATTTTGTATTTTTTGTTTATTTCTTGAAAAATTTATGATTCATAATAAATAAATAATAATTATTTGCCGATCCTGGAACCTATTTATATTTGCTTATCGACATTTTGAATGATTCTTGTTTGTTCGCTTCTTCTTTCTCAACGTCGCAAAAACACCTAGCCTACACCCTACACAAATTTAAATGCAATTTAGAACCTACACACTACACTACACCTATGTACACTACACATAGAATGCAAACTGGAATATTACAGAAACTATTTTTCTCATGTAGGTTACAGAGTACAGTTGTTTTGGATATTTATAAGTTTCTTTGTTCCTAGGCGGCGGTGCAGATGGAATCCAAGTCAATGTCAATGTTAAACCAACAACTGAAAAGAGTCAGGCTTCATCCATGTCGACAATGTCGAATGCTTCTTCAAGTTGCTTAATGTCACAATACATAGTGAAAACATTAGAAAAGGAAAAACATAAAATTGATATTCAGGTTGCGAAATACATTTACGCCACAAATACTCCATTTCGGCACACCGAGCATCCAGAGTTTATCAATATGAGGCAATTATCTCGACCGGGCTATTTACCGCCAAACAAAAAAAATATAAGCGGAAAACTACTGGATGAAGTATATGATACTGTAAGATCAAACATGGAAGAGAATTTGAAAGAAAAAGTGGTTTGTATGGCTCTTGATGGTTGGAGTAACATTAGAAATGAGCCAATTGTGTGTGTTAGTGTGACCTCTGCTGAAATTGATGGTAACGTTTACCTCCTAGATACAATAGACCCTTCTGGCAACAGTCATACTGGTGATTATCTGTTATCTCTGGCAGTAGACAGCATTTAAAAGTGCCAACGTTTTGGTTGTAAAGTCCGTAGCTTCGTAACTGACAACGCTGCTAATGTGGCAAAAATGCGAGGACAATCAATGCAATTAGAAGATGATCGGATCGGCGATATTATAGCATTTGGTTGTTCTGCTCATTTAATCAATTTATTTGCCAAAGATATTGAAGAACCGGAAATAAAAATTAATGTGAAAAAAATCGTCAAATATTTCAAGTACCATCATTTTCCACAAGCAAAGTACAAGGAAGCTGGTGGAAAAGCATTTGTACTACCTCAAGATGTACGTTGGAATACATTAGCAGATTGTCTCGATTCATATGTCACTAACTGACACTGTCTTGTCAAAGTATGCAGCGAGCAAAGGTCTGTATTAGAATTACCAATTGTAAAGAAAGTCCAAGATGTTGAGTTCAAAGAAAATGTGGAAAACTATCTGACAAAGCTGAAAAAAGTAGCAAGAGCTCTCGATCTCATTCAGAAAGATATGTGCGTCCTAAGCGATTGCACACATATATGGAAAGATCTCCTCTCATCGGACTGGTTGCCAGAAGAACTAGACAAACTCAAAGCAAGATTTAAAGCTGCAATGACACCTGCACATTTCGCTGCTTATATATTAGACCCTAACTATAAAGGTGAGGGACTATCAGAAGAGGACACAATGGGCATGGAGTTCATAGATTCAAGATGTCCACAAGCAATGAAAGATGTCCTAGCGTACCGTGCAAGGAGTTTTCCATTTTTGGATTACATGTTTAAGAAAGACCTTTTAATGAAAACGCATGTGTCAGTATGGTGGAAATCGATGAGTAATAAACTGGATCCAGGAATGCTAGACATCACATGTCAGTTATTTACTGCAACTGCGTCTTCCGCAGGAATTGAAAGGTTATTCTCGACTTTTGGACTGGTGCATTCAAAATTAAGAAACAGACTCGGGACCGAAAAAGCAGCTAAATTGGTTGCAATAATGAAGGCTCTCAATCAACACAGCTCGCTTGAGAAACTGGAACTCGAAGTTTAACTTAAACTTGAGTTGAGTTTAAGTCTTGAAAAAGTTGTAAATGAATAATAATAAATTTAAAATTGATAAAATACTTTTTAATTTTTAATTTTTTCTTTCAATACCTATGTATATACTTGTTTAAGAACATGTTTAAAACATGTTTAAAACAAGGTAATTTAAACAATCATGAAGAATTAATAAAAAAAAAACTGGAACCAATTTCAAAAAAAAATGTATTCGAGTAAATACATTTGGTAATTCCATAATGTCTTTTGCTGCTCTTGCTCTTCATCTGAATCTGAATCATTCCAAAATAAAACAATACTATCCATTTTTAATTTTTTCCGCTTATTTTTGAAAAAAAATCAAACAAAAATAAATGCTGCTTCTGTCAATTATCACAAAAATTGCTGTCTTTCTGCGACACTGCCTTTTCGACACACTCGTCGGTAAAGAGGCGTCCCCGGCGGATTCTACAATACCAACGTAAAGTGAAAGTGAATCGAATAAGTGAAGTGAAACTCCGATCCGGCGGATTCCACGATAGGGGTGTATATTTATTTGCATTTATTATTTATTTTATTATCAATGTGCCCCTATGTAAAATACAACGTAATATTTTAATTTTTTCCAAGGAAAATGGTGCGAATGTAAGTTAACAACACCTACATCCAAAATCCAATATCCCATTTCCTCCACGAGTCATTCCCACAACACGCTCCAGATTCATGCAACATAATAAAATGCGCTGACCTGACGTCTGGAGCCAACACATGCCGTGTCCTATGACACCTTCGGTATCCCACATTCCTCTTCCCACATTCTTTCATTCTCCCATATCTGTTCCCACGATTGGCACATTAGGTGATAAGTAATCATGAAGTTACAGTTTAAGTCAGTTCCTTTTTAATTTTCAATAAATGAGGTTCTCCTCAAAATAATAATTTTTTTTTTTATATAACTAGTTATTGATTTAATTGGCGCCCGAGCAGGAACCGCAGGCTACAGTATTCGCGAAAAAAAAACAATGTCCTAAAGTAGCACATGGTACGCGTAAAGTCGAAACCCCGAAGAAGTCCTCAAGAAGCACGAAACGCGAGTGTTTTTAAAAATATACGACAATAATAGCCTGTGGTCCAAACGATCGTCGCGAGTGATGAAAAAAAACATAAAGGGTCCCCCAGTAACCGTCGGCAAAAAGGAAGTGTCCAGAACGCTAGCCGCACCGCTCCCGATCACCTCTAACAGGAAGGATGAACACGCCGATCCGGTTCTTAGTTATGTAAGTTAGTTAAGAAATATATTAAAAGTGAATAAGAAAAGAAACGAAAATTTAAATCCATTAGTTAACTGAAGAAAAGAAACGAAAATTTAAATCCATTAGTAAACTTAAGAAAAGAAACGAAAATTTAAATCCATTAGTGAACTTGAGAAAAGAAACGAAAATTTAAATAAAATAAACTAAAGTAGGAATTAGGCATAAAATAGAGAAACATTCCCTGAATTAGAACATAAATTTAAAGTGAAATATTTTTGATAAATTTGAATTCCTTTTTTCTTTCGATCTGTGCGTTAACAATGGCTAACGAAAATATAATTCGACCCCCCGTACTTAATCCCAACGCCCCTTATTCCAATAATCACGTCCAATCCACACCTGAATTCCAATCAGTAGTAGCTTCAATAGTTAGTAGAGTACTCAACACAGAGGGACGAAATATAATTCAAAGTATCCTTAACCCTAACGCTGATCTAGGCAGAGGAATCGACCAGACAATTAGACCACAATTTCGTACCAATTTAGCGGATCTCGACAAGATCCCTGACGTGGTGCGCTGTCTGAGAGAGTTCTCTGGACAGCAAGGCGAGTTCAGCTCATGGAATAAGAGCGTGGACCGCATTATCCATCTTTATGAGCCCATCAAAGGTTCACCCAAATACTTCGGCGTATTAAACGTCATAAGAAACAAAATAGTAGGAAACGCGGACATCGCGCTAGAGTCCTATAATACACCCCTCGACTGGGATTGCATATCGCGCCGTCTCACTCTGCACTACGCTGACAAACGCGATCTGGGAACACTGGAATACCAGATGACTTCCCTAGTGCAAGGAAGCGACACTACACAAGGCTTTTATCAAGCCGTGTATTCACACTTGTCCCTGATATTAAATAAAATCGCCTGTATGGACGTTGGTCCAGAAGCCATGACTCTATTGACGAAGACGTTTAGGGACAAGGCGTTAGACACTTTTGTTAGAGGATTGAAAGGAGACCTACCAAGGCTTCTGGGAATCCGTGAACCCGTAGATCTTCCTCAAGCACTTTACTTGTGCCTTAAATTGGAAAATCAGAGCTTTAGATCTAACTATGCCATGAATAACCAGGGGACAGCAAGGAAGCTGTACCATTCAAATCCTCCTCCACTACCTCATAGAAGACCTCCTCACCAGAATTCACGTTTTCCTACAAACAACATTCCTTTCTATCCACAACTCGCACATTTACCACAACCAACTAATAACTTCTATCAGAGACCTCCTCCATTTAACAACATTCCACGACCACCCATTTATCCTAATCGCAACTATCAGTCTCCACATAACGATCCTAATCGTAACTACCGACCTCCTTACCAAAACCAAGGTAACTTCATCCAACCACCACAAAGACCTCAGTTTCGTCAAGAACCAATGGAGACGAGCACTATCCAATCTCGAGCAGTAAATTATGCGAACCGACCGCAAGCGAATTGGCCTCCTGCACCCAAGAGACCAAATTGGTCTCCCCCCAACCCCAAACAAAGTTCAAAGAACTTTCCACACTACTGCTTACGTACCAGAAAGAGAACAACAGGAATACGATCAATTCATAAGAACTGAAGACGAAAATTATGATCAAACTTTGATCGAATAGCTAAGCACATCTGGAGACGATAATCACCCTTAATTCCAACAGCCCGAAATGGTAAATTTAACTGAAACATCCCCCGAATCCCAAGACATTAATTTTTTAGATTAAATAGCACTTCACTTCCTTATTTTGAATAAAGGACGAAGAGCGGAAACATTATAAAATTCCTAATAGACACCGGTTCCAACAAGAACTATATCCACTCAAATCTTTCCATGGTCTCATCGGCAATGACAGTTTAAAAGAACTAGACGCAGTGATACACGTAAAAGAGAGTGTTCTCGTCCTAAATAAAAACATTAAAATTCGTATTAAACAACATATCTCGCAGTCAGTTAACAGTATAGACGTTAGAGCTTCTCACCTAACCCACGGACAAAAAGATAAACTTTACAACGTTCTGAAAAAGCTTTTTGCAGAGCCAGATAAAAAACTAACATACGCCACAGTAGTAAAAGGCGAAATCCGAACCGTCAACGATAACCCAGTCTACTCCAAGACCTACCCTTATCCGATGGCTCTTAAGCCATTCGTAGATAAAGAAATTCAGAAACTGCTGGACGACGGCATCATACGACCTTCACGGTCCCCATTCAACGCACCTGTGTGGATAGTCCCGAAAAAGCAGGATGCATCAGGAGAACAAAAGTTCAGACTAGTCACAGACTATAGAAAACTGAACTCGGCCACCATTCCCGATAGGTACCCAATACCCGAAATAAATGAGGTATTAGCAAATCTTGGAAAGAATAAATATTTTTCCGTCATCGATTTAAAAAGTGGATTCCACCAAATCCTACGGACATTGAGAAGACCGCCTTCTCAGTAAACCATGGCAAATATGAGTTTACCCGTCTCCCATTTGGGTTAAAAAACGCCCCCTCAATCTTCAAAGAGCGCTAGATGACATTCTTAGAAAACATATAGGTGTACGATGCTACATATACAACGACGACATAATAATTTTCGGCAGTACCGAGGAAGAACATCTCAGAAATCTAGCAATCGTTCTCGACATATTAGAAAAGGCACACATGAAAGTCCAAATGGACAAGTGTGAATTCCTCCAACCATCAGTTGAATTCCTCGGATTCATCATCTGTGAAAACGGAATCAAAACTAACCCTAAAAAAGTAAAAGCCATAGCTGACTTCCCTCCTCCGAGAAACCTGAAAGATTTAAGATCTTTCCTAGGCATATCAGGTTACTACATACGTTTTATACCTGGATATGCTAAACTGGCAAATCCCCTTACCTCGCTCTTAAGAGGGGAAGAAGGACGCGGACGCGTGTCTAAACAAACCTCAAAGAACGTACCCATCCGACTGAATAAACAAGCAATAGAAGCATTTGAGAAAATAAAAATCACTCTTACCTCCAAGGAAGTCGTACTTTCATACCCCGACCTATCAAAGGACTTCTAACTTACCACCGATGCGTCTAATTACGCAATCGGAGCGGTCTTAGCTCAAGATAACAGACCAATAACCTTTCTTTCCCGAACATTAAATAAAACAGAGGAAGCGTATGCTACCAACGAGAAGGAGATGCTTGCCATCATCTGGGCATTGAATTCTCTCCGAAATTTCCTTTACGGATCCAGAAAAGTGAAGACCATCAGACCACAGACCATCAACCCTAAACATACTTACTTAGCAATAAAAATACTAACTCCAAAATTAAAAGATGGAAAGCCATCTTAGAAAAGTACAACCACGAGATTATCTATAAACCCGGTAAGACAAATGTCGTAGCCGACGCGCTATCTAGACCCCATTGGAAACTTCTATCAACTCCATGACCATGACCCAACACAGCGACTACAGCTCCTCTCATAACCTTATTCCGTGCGTTGACGCGCCCACAAACGCATTCAAGACGCAACTAATCCTCAAAATAGGAGAACGAACTCCAAAAACCCAAAGTATTGGAGACATATCTTCACTGAACCTTTATACTCCAGAGAAAACCTTGTAGGAATATTTAAAAGATTTCTGAATCCCACCGCCATAAACGCAATCCTGACCGAAGAAAGAGTTCTGGGATTAATCCAAGAAATCTACCCCCTCTATTTCGGTAACTATAAAATCAGATTCACCTGAACCATAGTAGAAGACCTGAAGAACGAAGCAGAACAAGAAAACACAATTCTAGAACATCATAAAAGAGCCCATAGGAGTACTCACGAGAACAAGCTTCAAATCATCCAAAACTATTATTTCCCAAAAATGGCTTCTAAAATAAAAAAAACTAGTAAAGCAATGTAATACCTGCAAAGAGAACAAATACGACCGACACCCCAACAATCCTGTCTTAAAACCTACTCCTATTCCCGAATACCCCGGTCACACCCTACACATAGATATCTACACGACAGAACGACACCTATTACTGACAGCCCTTGACAAATTCACGTGCGATTGGAGATATCAGACAATCTTTACGAGAACTCTTATTTTTCTTTGGAATACCCAAATTAGTTGTCAAAGACAACGAAAAGTAGTTAAATTCGACCTCCATCACATTTATGATGTCAGACCAATTAAAAATCAATATTTTCAAAACCCCGTCATATAAAATCGAAGTTAACGGACAAGTTGAGAGATTCCACTCAACTCTATCCGAAATCATGCGATGCTTGAAAACCGAAAACACACACCGTTCCTTTGAAGAACTTTTAGAACGATCCGTTTACGAATACAATTGCACCATCCACTACGTCACTGGAAAGAAACCTATAGAATTCTTTTATGGTAGAACAGTGAGTACAGATCCTTGTCTACGCGAAGAATCTAGGCTAGACACCATCAAACGATTAACAGACAAACAACAAAAAGATCTAGACTAACATAATAAGAATAGGCAACAAGTCAAAACATACGAACCAGGACAAACCATTTACGTAAAA
This sequence comes from Criorhina ranunculi, assembly GCA_951813785.1. Lineage (NCBI taxonomy): Eukaryota > Metazoa > Arthropoda > Insecta > Diptera > Syrphidae > Criorhina > Criorhina ranunculi. The sequence goes on along the minus strand of OX638382.1, from coordinate 26,737,929 downwards.
AACAATAAACGACTTGGTTCCAAACTAACACCCCGATACAAAGAAGAAATAGTTCAAGAAGACAAACCAACAACAATTCTAACTAAATCAGGCAGAGTAATACACAAGAGCAATATCCGAAACTAAGTAGCCACCCTTATATCCCTTTCAGGTCACTCCTCATCCCCTTCTACAAAGCAGAAGTCCAGATCCTGGTGTACTCCAACTCCCATATTATAGCACTACAAGAATCCAAGAGGGAAATGTGAAATTGATTCACACCATCGAAATAGACCAATACCAGACATTTTTGCAAGAAACCTCATCCCTAATATCCGAGCACATTCCTAAGACCAACTCCTTTTTCCCACTACTCGAACACGAACTATCAGTAATAGCAAATTTAATAGACAACATTAAAACGCATAGACCGAAAACATCGCTAAATTTCATTGGGTCAACATTGAAGTGGATAGCAGGAAACCCTGACCACGACGATCTGATCTTAATGGAAGACAAAATTAATAATGTAGTAAATAATAATAACGAGCGATTCTTTATAAATAAAGCCTTCAAAGATAGAACGAACCAATTGACCAATGTAACTAACGAAATATTAAACGTAATAAAGAAAGATAGATTATTCATAAACGAATTAACACTAACCCTACATTTAAAGGCGAAATTAATAATAAAAAAAAGAATTAACTAACACAAGTTATACCATTGAATTAGCAAAAACGAATACTGTAAATTCAAATATCCTATCGAAAGTAGAAATCACCTTAATAATGTACAAAATAAATAAGAATTGTATTCCCTATGATAATATAGAAGAAGCACTATCATTAGCAGACATTAAAATTGCACTAAAATATCCCAAAAACTAATGGAAAAATATATGAAAAATTATGAATTAAACCTGTAAGAACAAACGGAAAAACTATACAAACTATACTATTCTACAAAATGAAGAAGAAATATTAGCTATTATAAGAAACTGTAAAACCGTAAATAATCTATCTTTGTTTAAAGAAAGTAACATTATAGATATAAGTAAAGATAAGTGTATCTCTAATTTGTTAAATAGTAAAAATGCCAATTGCACCCTAACCAATAACCAACACATCCCACAAATAGAAGAACTAAGCCCTAAGTCATACTACTAAATAATTACAAAGGAGAGGTAAACATTAATGGTACAACGCAGACAATGGAAGGAACATACATCCTGAAATTCATGAACACCACAGTAACAGTAGCAAACCAAAAGTTCATATCCGATCAAGTAATCCAGATACATGCACTTCCACCTTTACTCCAACCATCATCGGAAAACACAGAAATAGAGCAGATCATCTCATTAAAATGGATGAAAGAGGTCCACATTAATACCACCAAACAGATCGACCTTATCAGAACCGAGAAGACAATTCACCAATGGATCAACTACTCCATCTTCACGGTCATACTCCTCAGCATACTACTCCTAAAAATAATAAACCTGAAAAGCAGAAGAACTCGAGGAACCATGATCACACCATTACCTACCTCAAGTCCACCGCAGATCTACGAAACAAATTCTCAAAAACCAGGCGAATATCCCAACATCTACAACCTTCCTTACTTCTGAGCATACGAGGACGCCTGCTTAAGAGGGGAAGAGTTAACAACACCTACATCCAAAATCAAATATCCCATTTCCTCCACGAGTCATTCCCACAACACGCTCCAGATTCATGCAACATAATAAAATGCGCTGACCTGACGTCTGGAGTCAACACATGCCGTGTCTTATGACACCTTCGGTATCCCACATTCTTTCATTCTCCTATATCCGTTCTCACGATTGGCACATTACGTGATAAGTAATTATGATGTTAGAGTTTAAGTCAGTTCCTTTTTAACCCTCGTGTCAATGCGAAATTAATACACGTTCCGTCAGCGTGACGGGTACCCGGGTACCCCATACATTTTGTATGGGCTGGGGCAAAAAGAGAAAGAACTATGAAGATAAAGTAATAGAAACATAGTCAAGAGTAAATTCCACTCAGTTCGGAAGCTATATTTAAATTAATGTTTATTTGATACAATGTGACGAAATGGTTTAATTTTTCAAGCAAAACATTTTGAAAACATAGTAACTAGTAAATATTTATGCTGAAATACGTTCAAACGCGAAAAAACTCGTACAAATTAGTACTAAATAAATAGGGGTACCCGGGTGTACTGTGCATATAACTCTGTATTAGAGTTGAAAAATGTATTTTACAAAATTAACAGATTGGATTAATTTCAAATGGATAACACCATTTGAAGCAGAATTAAATTTCAAGAAGGTACTGAAAATATCATTATGTGGTCCTATGGGCGAAAATAATTTTTTATTGATTCAAAAATCAAATGGATACCCGGGTACCCTCGCATTGACACGAGGCTTAATTTTCAATAAATGAGGTTCTCCTCAAAATAATAAATTTCTATTTTTTTTTAAATATAACTAGTTAGTAATTTAATTTGTACAAACGAATAACAGATAGAACTAACATCGATGAAGTTGGCGTGGCGTCTGCGATATCCGATGTGCTGGAAGGCAGATTATCAATTCGAAAAGCTGCTGATAAATATAATTTGAAACCTGCTACTCTTCAACATAGAATTGAAAAAAAGAAGAAGACAGAAGTAGAACACGAACGTTTTTCGTCTAAGTATATCTCCCAGCAAGTATTTACAATGGAACAAGAGCAACAGTCAAATGAATATATTATAAAATGCAGCAAAATGACTGACTTTAACTCAAGTACGACAGCTTGCTTACCAATACGCCAAAAAACTAAATTGCAGTTATCCAACATCCTAGGATGATAATAAAAGTGCCGGCTTAGATTGGATATATGGTTACCGTAAAAAAAACCCTAATATGAGTTTAAGGAAACCTGAAAGCACAAGTATAGCTCGATCATTCTCATTCAATAAGGGTACTAATTCTATAAAACGATACCACTCTGAAAGATATCATTAATGATAGTTTAAGTTTCTGTAACTCCATATATTTTGGCAAATGTCAGCAAACTGTCACCAGAAAGAGAGAAGGCAAACGATAGTGGGAAGGATTATTTTTTTAAAAAATTAGCTTTCTGTAAAACGATAGACGAGGGTTTACTATCATTTTGCTGTCATTTTCAGGAAGATAGCTATTTAGGTGTCTTTTTCTTTGTTCGTTTGGGCGCAAATTAATTAAATTTTGCAGTTAAGAAGAATAAAACAATGCAATTATGTTAACCAAGTCGTTATTAATTGATAGTGTTTCGATTGAATGCTCAAAGACGGAAAACAATTATGAAATACAAACAGTTTCATTTGTTTACTATTTGCACACCTAAAATTACATAACTCTTTTATTTTGAGACAAAGTATAATTATTTGTGCAATATTTAAATTTTCCTAACAATTAATTTGTAACGCTTTATCAAACGACAAATTTCCCAATAAAATATCATTGTGATGTTACAATGAACTTTATTAGGCAGTAGTAGAAAGAAGAAAATATGTTTTATCTCTTTTCCACTCCCTAATTTTCGCCGTAAAGAAAAAAAATGGCAGATAAAGTAGTGATAGTTGCCACATACTTAGTTTTCCACCCGTGCAGTTCAACCATCTGTCAGTCAAACTCCTCCCACCAATTTATGTGTACATTCTTGTCCGAAGAAAAAAAAAAGGGATCAGTCGTTCACAGATCTTCGCGGTGTCAAGACGTCTTTTTTCGTTCGGCTATTGTTAATAAGTGCAAGTACCTTTCTAGTGATTTTATAGAGTGGTTTCAGAAGTGCGAGTTTAGCTCAGTGGTAGTGTGTGCGTGATCGTTATACGACGGAGCCCGGGGTTCGATTCCCGTAATAGATAAATACTTTTTTAAATTTAAACAATATAGTGAAAAGTGTTATTGAATCAATAACACGTGATGAAAAAAAATGTGCGGTCCGCGCTCTCTGGAGCGGGACCAGTAAAAATAAAAACAATCAATGTTTCGGTGACGTCAGCAGATGTGGCTGGCACATCAGGCCACACAGCAAAAGGGTCATCAGAGGGTGCCGTAAAACGGAGGATGAGGCTAATGCCGACTCCTAACCTGATGAAGCGCCGTTCTCTATCGGCTTCCACTGAAAAGCTGCCAGTGGAAGTGAAGGAGGAGGCGCCAGCAACACCAGCAGCAGCTCCGAAACAACAACAGCAACAAAAGGAGTACCCATTAGGCTCCGACGGTGGGGAAGGTCTATGCATGGGGGGAAATAGCTTCGCCTCCCTTGCGGCCCTGAGTCAGACGAAGGAGATGATGAGCTAGAATCTCTTTGCAGTAGCATCAGGCAGCTACAGCAAAGGGTTCTAGCCATCAAGGAGAAGCAGAGTGCTAGAAGGGAGAAGGAGCGTCAGCTGATGCTCCAACCCCAACAACAACAGCAGCTGCCAAAGCAGTAACAACAACCGCAACAACAACCGCAACAGGCCAAGTGGCCACAGCTGCAGAAACAGCAGCAGCAACAGAAACAACAACAACAACAGCTGCCGCAAAAGAAGCAGCAACAACAGCAGCCGCAACAGAAGCAGCAACAACAGCAGCAACAACAGCAGCAGCAGCAGCAACCACAACAACAACAACAACAACAGCAGAAGACAACAAAGCAAAGGGTGCCACCAATCAATACGTACAAGATTGAGCTTAAGGATACCATTGAACTTTGTAAGTCGGCCATAGGTCAAAATTTTTACGTAAAGAGATTAAGTGAGGATAGGCATGCTATCCACTGTAACACAGTGGAGCAGTACAAGAAAGTCAAAGATCTCCTGAGGGACACGACGACGGAGTTCTTCTCCTTCACCCCGAAGGGGGAAAAGCCGCAAACAATGCTGCTGAAGGGGATGGAATCGTCCTCTGAACCGGAGAAGCTCCTTAAGTTGCTCAAAGAAAAGAACAACGACGAGCTCGAGTTCGTAGGGGTTAAGCCGTTTATCACAGCAAGGGCCAAAAGGGAGAAGCGGAAATTACCGTTCTTCCTGGTACAGCTGTCCCCCAAAAGCAAACTGGATGGTCTGAGGAAAATCCATGTCCTAGACTACCAGGTTGTTACCTGGGAAAAATTAAACAGGAGCGACAGCATTTTATAATGCGTACGCTGCCAAAGGTTCGGACACGCGGCGTCGAACTGCGAAATGCAGCCTCGATGTGTGAAGTGTGGTAAGGACCACAAAGCAGAAGATTGTATTCTGGGTAAGGATGGTGCTTCGGATAAGGGCCAACTCGTATGTGCATTATGTAGGAACTCGGGACACACCGCTAATTATCGGGGTTGTCCTAAGTACCAGGACATAAAAAAAGCAAACCTGGCTCGCCAGCAGAAAACCGTGGTGAAACGTTCACCCGCGTCCGCTCTAATTCCATCTCAAGCCGTTACTCCCCATACAACCTACGCCCAAATGGCGGCAGGTCGGGGAAACACGGTACAACAACACCAGCCAAAGGTTGCTGCACAGGCCCCCGTGCCTAAAGCACCTGCGGCGGTGGGTGACTTGTTGGCTATCTTGCTCTCTATTCAAGGGCAGATGGGCCAACTGCAAAGTCAGATACAAGAGCAGGCGACGCGGGTGGACCAGATCTACGCGCTTCTGCCGGGCCTAACGCACCTCCAGTCGTAATGGATACGCTCGATGTGATTCCTTTAAGGATCCTCGCGGTGAATGTAAATTCATTGATTAGGATCGAACGAAGAGCTGTTCTTTATAAGTTGCTACAAGACCGATGCCCTGATGTACTTCTGGTTAGCGAAACTAAGCTAACTCAGAAACATAAGCTGAGGCATACAGATTATAAAATTGTAAGAAGAAACCGACCCAACTCCATACGAGGAGGAGGTGTTGCGATCTTCATTCGGGAAGGCTTGAAACATAGGGTCGTGTACAGCGGTGAAGTGCGAAGGTTCCGGGTGCTGGAAGCGTGCATCGTGCGCATCTCTCTCCGTAGTGGAAAGAAGTTGTACATGGCCTCGGTCTATGCACCTGAAGCTACTCAATCCAACTTATTTATTTCAGCGCTCGAGACACTTTTTCGATGTCTTAAGCTGGAGTCGGCAGAGAATTATTACCTCTTGGCCGGAGATTTTAACGCCAAACATAGAGATTGGGGAAATTATATACCAAATGCTAGGGGGAGCTCACTATTCAATTGGTGGGGTCTGCACAGTGTCGAGTATAGACTCGATTTGAAAGCTACAGATAGTGCGTCTTTTCCCAGAAACGGTTCCTATATGGATCTTTTGCTGTACGACTCACGGCTACAACTGACCGACACGAACCAACAAACGATAAACTGTCTACACACATTTGTGTATGACAGTGACCATTGCGGATTTAGTGCCGCCATTAGGATTCCTAACGAAATGGCGGAATTGGAGGAGTATGTCCCAACATACACCTACAATTACAGTAGGATGCGTTGGACACGCTTCTCCAGAGTACTGACAAGAGCACTCTCTTCGAACTCGCTCTACCCACCGACCAACAGGAACCTGTCAAACGAAGAGATTGATAGGTACCTAAAAGACCTTGACCTGACAATCAAACGAACGATGGACAGTACGATACCTCGGTACCAACTCACTAACAACGTTGACACATTCCGCAATGCAACAATTGACGCACTCCACGAACATAAAAATAGGCTGCTGTCGAGACTTAAAACCTTGTACAGACGGTTTACTGACAGACAAAACTCGGAGATAAGGCAACTAAAGTCGTTGATCAAAAACGTCCAACAGTTAATTAAGGAAAACTACAGACTTTCTGTAAACTTGCACTGGAACAACAGAATTCGGGCTGTAAATTCCAGCAACCCGAGTATGTTCCCGCAAATAAATAAAATATTTCGGAGGAAAAACGTTAGCGACTTGCCATGTCTTAAAATCCCCCGAACGACGAACAACGAACAAGTACTGATTACAGCAGGCATTGATCCGGGGAACGCAGTCGATTATGACAACTTCTTTGTGGTCGAGGATCCGCAGGAGAAAGTGGAAGTCATAGGAGCGACTTTCCAGGAAGTGTATAAGGTGAATGCTAGCATTCGCCCGAACCACGACCTCGAGAATCGCGTCCTTGTGCACAACCACTACCTTCGAAGTGATATACAGAACTGGCGATCTGAGAACACCGGTTTCACCGAGTTCAATGACGATAACATGGCAAATAATGTCGTCGCCAACGAAAGGGTTCATCCCCCGTTCATATCGAAGGTCGAACTCCAAACGATCTTCGACTCACTTAGAAGGAAGAAATCAGAGGGAATCGATGGAATATCGAACATTGTGCTTCGACATCTCCCCCTAGTAGTGGTGGACATTTATACCACCCTGTTTAATAATACGCTGAATAATGCACATTATCCAGCGCATTGGAAAACAGCGGTGGTTCACGCTATTCCCAAAAGGGATAAAGATATCTCCAATCTGGGGAATCTCCGGTCAATAAGTCTATTGCCGAACATCAGTAAAGTATTCGAAAAGGTGGTCCATAGAGCCTTGGCTAAGTGGGTTGAGGACAATAAAATAATTCCTGATAATCAATTCGGTTTCAAGGCGGGTCATGATACAATACATGCCGCGTCTAAACTGGTATCTGATATCCAATGGAACAAATGCAAGAACCAATGCACGGGTGCCTGCCTGGTTGATTTGGAGAAGGCCTTCGACACCGTATGGTTAGAGGGGCTCTTTTACAAGTTGAGCAGGTTGGGTATAAGCAAACCAATGCTGTACATGCTATGTAACATGCTGACCAGCAGACGGTTCATTGTGAAAAATGGCAATGTGACTTCTGCTGGTACATTCGAAGTTAAAAATGGTCTGCAACAGGGTGCAGTAAATTCGCCGGTCCTCTTCAACATTTACACGAGCGATCTCGTAGGTTCTCTTCATCATGCTATTGCGTATGCAGACGACTTGGTTGCGTACAGATCAGGTCCAAAGATCGAGGTCATTGTCACTCTTTTGCAGCATGACTTCGATAAGATTCAGCTATATTGCGATGACTGGAAGTTGAAGATCAACTTTCAGAAGTCGGAAACCATTCTGTTTAGGAAGCCGTTGTCTGGGGCCTCTAGGGATACCAGAAAGAATTGGCGAAAGTTCGCAATCGTGGGACAACACGGGCGACCATTAGAGAGTCGAAGTGTAGTCAGATACCTCGGGATCTGGCTAGACCAATATCTGTATTTTAACAAACATGTGGATGCTGCTCTGGCCAGAGCCCGAGTTGCTTTTGCCCTTACAAAGAGACTTTTACAGCAGCCAACTTGATGCGAGGGTAAAGGTAATCTGCTATACGGCCCTAATCCGGCCAATGCTTACATATGGTTGTCCCGTGTGGTTCAACGTGCGGGCAAGCTTGATGGAAAGGATTCGGGTGTTTGAGAGGGCTTGCCTTAGGCCTTGCCTTCGCCTATACAGAACACCAGTCTGAATACAGAAAATTCTATTCCAACGAGGTCCTATACAACAAGGCGGACCTAATCAGAGTGGACAATTTCATAGTGAAGCTTACTCGAGGGCACATTGCAAGAGCAATGAACTCGGTCAATAACCTGATCTCTGGGGCTTACTACCCCAATCCTATGTACCACGAGAGGGTGCGCCTTAACGGCTTCGTCCCCCCAGAAGCTTTTCTGCATTTTGACAAGGAAGGTCTGATCCAGGATAGATCGGCAGTCCCGCTCATCTTCCATGTGGCCCGGACAACTGTGGAAAGGCAACTCAACTACGGTCGAGACGTCGTTGAGAGCACTGAGGAGCGCCTCCGGTTTAGTAGGTCGGTTTCGGAGCGCGACATTAGGGATGTTGGGCGGCAGCACCAGACTTTCTGGTGGCTGTCGGAAAACGAGGGAGCTCCCTCGTCGAACCCTATCGATACGGGCTAGTCCAGAGATGGACAAAGCTGGCCATGGCCGGCTTACATAGTTTAAGGTTATTTTAAGGTAGATTTAAGAAAAAAAAATAAAAATAATACAAAAAAATACAAAAAAATACAAAAAAAATAAAAAAAAATACAAAAAAAAAATACAAAAATACAAAAAAAATACAAAAAATACAAAAAAAATATACGTATTTAATTACGTAGCATGTTAAGTTAAGTTAGGTTAAGGCTTATTTTAAGGTAGTTTTAAGTTTCAATTTAATTTAGATTTAAGGAAACATACAAAAGTCCTGTTACTAAGTTTTTTCAAAACAATTTTCTTAGTTTTACAATAGTTTAGTCCTTAGATTGTTTAAGTAAATTAAGTTAGGTTAGGTCGAAAGACATAGATTAAGAGTTAAGTTTAGCTTAGAGTGCCCGTGTAGGGCCAGTAAGTTAGTATAACATAGTTAAGTTAGTTAAGCTAGTTTTAAGCGTTTTTTTCCTAGCATATAAGAGTAAATGAATTACAAATAATAAAAATGCATTTAAAACAAAAAAAAAAAGGGATAGTGAAAACGATAGTGGTAATACTATCGCTTTACAGGAAGCAACTGTGGCAAATCTCACAATCACTATCTTTTTCATTATCGTCTGAGAGACAGTCAGCTCTTTTTTTCTAGAATTAGTACCAGGGCTGCTGTAAATATACTCTTCAAAAATCTAGAACATGTTCTTTTAAGATTCAGTTTTACACCTAATTGAATAATTAATTTCGATGAAACTGGCATCACTACGGTCTTGAATACTCCAACAATTTTGGCAGAGAAAACGCAGCGTCAAGTTGGTCAAATCGTTTCTGCGAAGAGAGGGGAGTTAGTGACTTTTGCAGGAATTATAACTGCCTGTGGTAATACTAGCTAATGTGTTTCCCAGAGTTCATTATAAAAGTAATTTCTTGAAAAGTGCTTCAGAGGTATCTTTGGTATCCTTGGATTTGTCATCTAGATCTGGATGGATAAATACTGAACTCTTTTGGAAGTCCTTAAACACATTCAAAAACATATGAACAGTACAAGAGAAATGTCAATTCTTCTTATTTGTGATAATCATGAGTCCCATGTTTCAGTCGATGCAATTAATTATTCTCGTGACAATGGAATAGTTTACTCCTCGTTTCATCCACACACGTCCCATAAACTACAGCCTCTTGATATTTGTGTCTTCGGTCCGTTTAAGGCAAAGCTTAAGGTAGCATTTAATGACTGGCACGTTAATCACCCTGGAAAGCGTTAACTATTTATGACATTCCAAGTCTTGCTGAGCTGGCCTTTTTTGAATCCTTCACTGCAAGAAATATAACGAGTGCATTTGCCAAGCCTGGAATTGTACCATTTAATAAATTGGCTTTCTCAGATAAAGATTTTTCTCCTTTTGAAATTTATAACAACCCAAAATCACAAGCTGCTCCTGAGGACAATTTAAGTTCTGCCAATCCTGTCGATCTTGAAGACAATTTAAGTTCTGTCAATCCTGTCGTCGAACGTGAAGACAATTAAATTTTTGCCAATCCTATCGAACCTGAAGAAATGATAATAAATGAGCAATGTAGAACACCACCCCCTACTATTAAGCTGACAAATGGTACAAATGACTCTGAGTTTTATAATATGCCCTCCATATCAAGAGCTTCTAAGTTAAATAACGAAGCGTCAATGTCAAAACAATGCATAGCCCGTGAAACTGTAAGGCCCTATCCAAAAATGATTTTAAAAAACGACAGCTAAAAAGGGAGAAGAAAAAGGTAAATCGAAAATGTACACAGATACTCCAGAGAAGAATAGACTAGAGGAACTACCGAGGTCTAAACATGAAACGAACTAAAAAAAAAGAACAAAGAAGACGTGCAAAAGATCTAAAAAGTGCTCAGAAATTGGTTGGCATAGTTTCAAATACCATTAATTAGATAAACAGGAATTCTAAAAAGGCTAGTTCTATGTAGCTATTCAGATTCATCAAACTGCTCCGATGAAGTTGAATTCCAAGAATCATTCGATTCCGAAGAATACAATATGAAATTGTCTGATGATGGCACTGTTAATACTGCCCCACCTGTAGCCAGTGATCTGCAGGAAGGGGATTATGTTACAATAAAGATAATGAACTTAGAAAAGAAGTGACCATTTAAGCATTTTGTTGGGAAAATTATATTCAGATACGAAGAGGGTCGAGGAAACGATTTTCAAGTATCTTTTTTGAAGCGTAAGCCTACTGGAACTTTTGTATTCCCAGATATAAAAGATGAGGCTTCTGTGAATATTTCCGATATTGTCCTTAAGTTACCAAATCCTATAGTTAAGAAAGGCACCTGCAGAACAGCTTCCCTATTTAATTTAAAAATCAATTTTTGCCCTTGTAACATTTCTATGGCGACAACCTACTGGCGGCGCACCGCAGAAGGATGCGGCTAAGTACAGACGAACTATGCAGAGGCTGCGGTAATACAGACGCGGAAGAGAATACAACCCACTTCCTATGCGAATGTCCGAGCCTATATAGAACAAGGAAGACGGCCCTCGGTGAATATAATTTCAACGACCTGGGCGAGCTGTATAACAAGCCACCAAAAGCCATTTTAAAATTCACAACGAATTCGGGATGGTTCAGGGAGGCCGAACGTTCGTAGTTGCACTCATCTAGACCCTTCCTTTCTTTCTTATAATTTCAGAATGGTCACTCCACGACAGAGGAACACAATGGATCCATTAGAGATCCGAGTGAAGGCTGCACCACGCGATGCATCCACCTCTTTAACCTACCTACCTACATTTCTATGTAAGACGCTGATTTAATACTTGAATATTAAAAATGCTAATTGTATTTATCCGAAAGACTGTTTATTTATACTTTCAATACCAAGTTAACACGATGCAAGTGGGACACGAGCAAGCAACATGATCGACATCTGCTGACCTGGCGGATTTACTTGCTCAGGTGCGAACATGTTCCCACAGTCGGCCCAGACGCATCGGGTTACACCTGCGATGCACCGGATACACGCGCCGGCCCATGGTGATTACTCAGCAGATTGGACACGGGGACGTAGGCTACGAGTGTGGCGGAAGATTAGTTTTAAGTTAGTCTTAGTTTGACTATTGTGTAAACCAGATCTTGAAATATCCTAATAAAATTATATAAACGAATATCGGTACGCGTTTTCATTCGGACAGTTGGGCCAACCTATGGTTGGCGTTCGTATTTTTTTGGAGTCCTCCTAAAGGACTTCCATAACTGGCGCCCGAGCAGGGACAGCTCTGTAGACGTTATCCTTTCTTTCGTTTGATTAACTGCTATCCTGACAGGGGCGTGGTCGGTACGCTCCATGAGTGAAAATCACTGTACCCATGAGAACACAGCGATCATTCCGCCACGACAAGCAGCTTCCTTCATCGGAGATCAGAACGAATTAAAGGATACGTGTGAAGCCAACCGTGCCTTAGTAGGTTGCCTTCAATCATTAACGTTGGCGACTAAAAAGGAGCACACGGTCCTTCCGAAAGAGCTGTTCCTTGAACAACCCTAATACCTTTTCTTCTCGCCCCCAAAAGGACTTACCAGCGGAAATCTACGACGGAAATCTACGACTATCTGCCTGGCGATGGCTGAAGGACTACAAATCTTTAAGTACACCGTACCACTGGTCACTATCAAGGAGGGCAAGGCCTGGATAGTGAGTGGGAACTTCAGTCTCGTTCACGTGATCAATCTGGAAAGATTCGAGCAGCAGCTAGTGGGCATCACGAATGCCGTCGAGAAAAACATCAAAGACCGGGATCGGAGACAGTTGATCAACTTCCACCTGATGCAGGTTACTGACCGGATCAGCTCACTGAGGGGGAAATCACAAAGGAAACCGAGATCCATCGACTGGATTGGCTCCGCATGGAAGTGGGTCGCAGGGAGTCCAGACGCTGCAGACTGGGACAAGCTCCTGGAGAGCCAAGAGCGGATTGTCGAAAACAACAACCACCAGTACAAAATTAACGAAAAACTCTTGGGTGCGGTCGAGGATATGACAACAAAGATCAACTGGGTCATCGACAAATCGAATAACGAGATAAGAGTAACTGACATCCAAAGGCTGGAACAGGACATCTTAAGCCAGGTCCTTATAATCAAAGAAGAGGTCAACGAGGTAGTTCGAGCCTGCCAAATGGCAAAGAGCGGCATCGTCAACACTAATTTGCTGGACCACAGCGAAATTAACCTACTGGTGAACGAGCTCGAATCCCTCCCATACGGGAATGAAATCGAGGCCATCGAGTTTTCAACACCGTCAATCTACACCAATGGGTCAACGCTACTTTATACGCTATCTATCCCGAAAGTCGGAAAGGAGGATTACAACCTGCTACTGACGAGGCCATCGATTACAAACGGAAGGCGGATCGACATCGAGTTCAGCAGAGTTTTGGTCAACCAGAGATCAACCTATGGCATACTAAGGAAGTGCCTCTCCATAAGTAACTCAACAGTCTGTAGAGAAGATTCGCTGGAGAAGATTGCGGAAGATCATTGTGTTTCCAGATTATTGAAAGGGGGCCACGCAACTTGCACCTATCATACGGACACCAGCGAAGTCATGGAGCTAATCGAGAATGACATCATCTTCTTAACCAATTTCAACGGCGAGCTCACCTCAGGAAACTCCACGCAAACGCTGGAAGGAACCTTTATCGTTCAGTTAAACAATGAAACGATTCAACTGAAAAACAGGACGTTCCAGAGTTCACGTGCAACGATGCTCCAGGCTCTGCCCCCGGCCTCATCCAAAACCACCAACAGAGAGGACGGAGTAGATCTCCAATTTGTCCACAATCTAAGCCTCCGGAACATAGAACGCCTGAGCAACCTGGCTGAAAGAATGAAAATATCCACACTCTCAGACGGATTTATCATCGCGCTGTTGATTGCCCTAGCATACATCTTATGGCGGAAGATTAGCGGAAGGCTGAATCTCCCGGCCGTGAGATCATTCGAGGGGACTCCTGTTGTGTACCAAAACTAGGAAGCTGCCAAGCCATCAGAAGCTGACGTCGTGATCTACGGGGCGTAGATTTTCGAAGGGGGAAGAGTTAACACGATGCAAGTGGGACACCAGCAAGCAACATGATCGACATCTGCTGACCTGGCGGATTTACTTGCTCAGGTGCGAACATGTTCCCACAGTCGGCCCAGACGCATCGGGTTACACCTGCGATGCACCGGATACACGCGCCGGCCCATGGTGATTACTCAGCAGATTGGACACGGGGACGTAGGCTACGAGTGTGGCGGAAGATTAGTTTTAAGTTAGTCTTAGTTTGACTATTGTGTAAACCAGATCTTGAAATATCCTAATAAAATTATATAAACGAATATCGGTACGCGTTTTCATTCGGACAGTTGGGCCAACCTATGGTTGGCGTTCGTATTTTTTTGGAGTCCTCCTAAAGGACTTCCTTAACTACCAAGTTCCTTGTTTTGAAATCTTTTGTTTACGTTATTTATGTATGTACATATATAAAAAGATAAGGAAATCATTTATTTTTAATTAAAACTAATTTAAACATGAATTACCAAATACTGTTTATATTATTATGTGTTATTAAAATAATAAAAAATTGTTTTTTTCAAAATTGAGGTTTTTCAATAAATACTGATTAATGAATCAAAGTGCCCCTGACATATACCAATGTACCCCGTGAGTGGGGCAGTTTGATACAAATTCCATTTTTTTATAAATAGGTCCAAATATTTTTTGTGAATGGATCTGAGACTAAATTCGTCTGATAGTTAGAAAGACACTGAACACATTAAAAACTTTACTTTGCTATTTCTGTCAATATGCTTCCTTTTTTTTTTTGAGTCCCAACAAAAATCGTATCAAGGTGTCCCAACTCCCCCTATCCAGCGAAATGGGACGAAAATCAAATTGCTGACTTAGAGTGGATGCGTAAATACAGGGAGCGAAATTAAAATCTCAGTTTGCGAAAGCCAGAAAATACCAGCGCTGCACGATCATTCGCTTTTAATAAAACTGCAGTTACAGAGTTCTATAATAATTTCGCCGAAGTCTTGCAGCGACATAATTTTACAGCTGACAGAATATTTAACTTTGAAGAGTCCGGTGTATCTACTTAGACACTCCTAAAGTGTTGGCTCCTAAATCACAGAAACAAGTAGGGCAAACTGTTTCATCGGAGAGAGGCGAACTTGTTACTTTTGGTGCTATTAAATGCGAATTGTTTACTGGTGCCTCAGAACAGCAGTAGTCAATAGCTGGTTGTTGTATAGAAGAGACCTAAAAAATCACGACGGAACAACGAAACATATGTCATTTTCGAGCTTTCAATTGATGATAGCAAACGAGCTTCTACACGCGTCTAATATTACGCCAGTAAACCAACTTTTTATTTTCTATGGTTTTTTTCTTCAAGAAGAATTTAAGTTAACTATGAGTCAAGTTGAATATTAGGCGTGTTTTTTTGGGAGCTGTATACCCAGCCCAGTAGAATTTTACACACAAAGCAATAACAACATATGAAGTGGCGATAAGTTTCCCAGTAGCACCAAGTGAGGATAGAATTACACAAGTTGACCACCAGAGCTCAAAAAATCTCATAAATTAGCTCTTAGCCGATCGTATTTGTTCCTTTAAGGTTGGTAGGACTTCTTTCTACAATGGACCAAACAATAACAAAGTGAAAATGTCAAAAAAGTAAGTGGAAAGTATTTATTAAATAGAATAAAATTAATTATTAATAATATTTTACAGAGAAATTAAACATTGGACAAAAGAAGAAACGAAAGCTTTCTTAAATTTTTACAATGCAAGAAAATCAGAATTCAGTCATTCGAGGAAAAAAAAATTGGCGTTTGCTCATGTCTTAGAAGATATGATTTCGGCAGGCTTCGTAAGTACTTTTATCAATTTAATTATACATGTTTATCTTTAAAAATAAATGATAAATAAATTGCAGGGCTATAACACGACAATCGTCAATTTGGAGGTCAAATTGCAAACGCTTTTGAGAGCGTATAAAGCTTCAAAGGACAACACTAAGGAAACCGGTTCATCTCCATGCCTGCCTCCATTCTGGGAAGAGATGGATGAAATTTTCGGCGACAAGCCGATCCATTCAAAAAGCCAAGCTTTCAATTGCGGAACAGACGATCTGTTTACGATCGTGGCATTTATTGAATTAATTTTTCTTTAAAGGATTCAGATACAACACCACAAAAGGCAGATGCAACAAGTAAACGAATTACGCCAAATAAAAATGTATCTTCGAGCACATCTGCAGAATCTTCTTCAACTCCAGATGCTGACAATCCAATGCCATCAACATCCAGAGCTGCCCTTTCAAATGTAAATAGAACGCCAAACAGAAAGTCTTCTATCGATTCGTTGGTACTTATTCCCGTGGAGTCATCGGAAGTACTACTGGTGGAAAAAAATTCATTAAATATTAAATCTTCTTCGCTTGATGAATCCAAGAATTGTAAAAGTATCTGCAAATAAAACATGTGATTAATAAAATACAACGGGTATTGATTCGATATTTTTACCTCTTCACTTTCATTATTCATTTGAAGAAATCAATTTTAATTCGCTTGTGAATTTATTTTTCTTTTGCCAGTGACAGCAAAAAAACATTGAAGTGAGTTTGGAAGTGAGGATAAGCCGTTTTTTTGACCGAAGTGAGTATAATTATCAAAAAAACACGGCTATTATTAAGTAAGATTAATAATTTGATTAGGATTTATGTTCAATATTTTTTTTTTTAACCACTTTCCCCTCATTTATTCTATTTTGGGAAGAATTTCACTGCGTAACTTACTCATTTCTTCGGTTAGGCTAGCTCGAAAGACTGCTGTTTGTTTGCTTGGTTAGGTGGTCTTCTAATGCTTTAAGAGTAAGCGTTGCATTGCCTTTATTGCAGAACACACTGCAATTATTCACTGAAGCTGGATGTCGATGAACACGCGTCTAATCATGATTACTGGACATCACATGAGACAAGACAAACAAATAAACTAGCAAGGGCAAGAGTAAATGGGCCTTTTAAAATTCACACTTTTAATCCGAGTTGATCCTCCCTTGCTGAAAGGAGAGAGTGTGCTCCCCTGAAACTAGTATCTATCCCCCGTCTTGAGCCACAGTCAGCGGTTCTGGGAACAAGGCTTCGGAAAATGGTAATATGCAACCATGATGCAACGCCAGCACGTGTCATTATGTGGAGTGACTCCAAGACGGTTTTGGCTTCGATAAGATTGGACCACAGGCGCTATGAACCCTACGTTGCGCACCGGCTCAACGAGATAGTCGTTTTGGGTGAGCGACCCTAGTTTCTTGCTGGAAGATGAGTCCAACTGGCCCCATGCCGAACTACGGCAGAAAAACTTCGCCCGAAATCCACGTTTCTCCATGTCAACTTAGGGCGCGACATCTTTACTATATTTCGCTGCTTTTCTGGGCTGAACAAGTTTGTGGCTTCGATCCTTCGTTTAAGTGACAATTGCCGCAAGGCCAAGGATGAACGAAAATAAGGATGGTTGAATTTATCAGAACACGGCAGAGCGGAATCAGCAATCGTTCGCGATGTTCAAATGGAGATTTATGTGAATGATTACTACTTGTTCAACAATAAAGAATAGTTGGAGCGTAGCAGTAACCTGTGGAAGCTGACATGGATGACTTCGGCGTGATTCGTTTAGATGAGGGCATCGGTAAAGCGATAGCAGTACCGGTTTGTACCCGTAAGCCTATAATACTTCAGAACCAGGAAACGATTATTGCTGAGTTACGGCGTAAATTCTGGATCCCATGCAAAAGCAGCAGTAAGAACCGCAACAAAGAGGTGCCAGACGTGTAAGAATCAAGGAGCGAAACCAGCTACTCAACTCATGGGGCAGTTGAGTAAAGAAAGGCTGAATCCGTATGTTAGACTATTTTCCTATGTGGGACTCGACCATATGGGTCCATTTCACATAGTAGTTGGACGACGCAGTGAAAAGCGATGGATCGCGCTCTTTACGTGCTTGATGATAAGAGCGATACATCTGGAAACCGATAAGGATCTCTCAACGGACTCCCGCTTACTCTGCATTCGCAATTTCCTCAACAGGAGGGAAACGCCGGTGTGCATCCGTTTTGATAACGGGACGAACTTCGTTGGAGCCGATCGGTGTACAAACGCTTGCACAGGTACAGAAAACCAACAGTTCCCACGGGCAGCTACAGATACACCTGGATTGCAGCTAGACACCACATCAGCAAACAACGGCAACCGTGACCTCATTTCGGTCAGCGAATTTACTTACTTCTGTATTTGCGTCAGCATAATTCGGTGTAAATAATTGTATATAAATAGGGATCAAATAAAGCAAAGGCCAGAGTTGATTAAGACGGCTACAAAACAAACGTGGTTTATCTTTGACTTGTGTTAAGTGTCTAACATAAGCTATACCCCCACAAGCAGTAAGGTGGCTTTAGTTAGTAGTTAACATATGGTCCTTCGAGTACTGAACTAAGAACTTACGGAGAAAAAAATAGTAGCGCAGATTCAATGGATAGGCTTAAGATGTGCAGAATCTCTTCGAATTTAGAGCACTTCTACAATACAATAAATAAATTGGAAAACAGGTTACACAATAGGATATTAACGCATCAAGACCAAACCAAGATAATGCAGGTTTTCATCGGGAGATTCAGGTACTCCATTGAGCACTGCTTCTGAAGAGACCTCTTTTCTTTCCAATACGTTGACTGTTGTCGAAGAGCGAGAACCTCTGCATTGTATGAGTGCGAGACTGCCTTTGCGCTGGCTTCAATTTTATCAACACGGACGTTCAAGCTGATTGCGTCAAATTGATTCATCCAACTTTTATTATTTTTGTTCTATATATTCATTTCTTCGGTTAGGCTGGCACGAAAGATTGCTGTTTGTTCGCTTGGTTAGGTGGTCTTTCAATGCTTTAAGAGTTAGCGTTGCATTGCCATCATTGCAGAACACACTGCAATTACTCACTGAAGCTGGACGTCGATGAAAACGCGTCTAATCCTGATTACTGGACATTACACGAGACAAGACAAACAAATAAACTAGTAAAGGCAAGAATAAATGGGTCTTTTAAAATTTACACTTTTAATCCAAGTTGATCCTCCCTTGCTGAAAGGAGAGAAAAGGCCCACCAAACGCGATGTCCTGAAAATGATGATGGCGGCGTTCGATCCCTTTGGCTTGGCGGCGTTACATTCACTGGTGGCAAAACTGTTGCTGCAGTTCACCTTACGAAAACGAGTGGACTGAGATGAAAGGATACCGGAAGAGGCAGGTGAAGCCTGGACGAGGTAAGAAAAAAGCTATACCTCGATGCTACAGTTTTGTTTTTCGACAGTTCCAGCTGAGCTGCACATATTTACAGACGCGAGCGAGTTGGCGTATGCCAAGTCTCCAAACGAAGGTTTCACAGGTCAATTTAGCATTCATCATCGGTAAAACTTAGTCTGCTCCCCTGAAACTAGTATCTATCGCGCGTCTTGAGCTATACTCAGCGGTTCTGGGAATAAGGCTTCGGAAAATGGTAATATGCAACCATGACGCAACGCCACCACGTCTCATTATGTGGAGTGACTCCAAGACAGTTTTGGCTTGGATAAGATCAAACCACAGACGATTTGGCACGACAGCAATAAGAAAGGGCAGAATGAATAAAGAAAATATTCGAGAAGTTTACGAAAGAGCCCAAAGTAAGAGAACTCGTGTAGGTCACCTGTACAGTGATAATGGTACGAATTTCGTGGCCGCAAACAAAATTCTTCAGTTAAAAGTAAAAGAGACGAGAAGCCACCACGAGGAAATATGTGTGGTCACCACGAGGAGCTAACCATACAGAATGGCACTTCAAACTCCCAGCATCACCCCCTTTAAGTGGATTTCGGAAGGCCGGAGTGAAGTCCATTAAGTACCATCTCAGGTGCACCATTGGAGAACACAATCGGGAAGAGATGCCAACAGTATTAACTCAAATCGAGGCGTGCTTAAGGCCTCTCTGCCTTGCGGGGGTCTTGGTAAAAGATTAACAACTCCCTCCAACAAGGTGGATGATTGGAAGGGTGCTAGAGACACATGCTGGAGAAGAAACTTTGGTGCGCTTGGTAACCATCAAAGCAAACTATAAAAAGTACAAAAGGCTTATCACCAAGATTTGTCTGCTACCAATTAGCGATAACAAAGATCAAAAGGAATGCAACTAGACCACAACCCACAGTAACCACATGCTTGTCAATTTTGCAGTCGGGGCCAGTAACCCGAGGTCGATTCATTGAATTAACAGAAAAAATACGGCCCACGGATTAAAAAAAGGAGAAGAAATGGGAAAACGGACACGGACTACAATATCAAACAAAAAGGACACCGCAGAACAGAAATTCTTGGCGTTATCTACATATGCCACCTTGGCAATGCTGAACTACCAACAGATCCAAAATTCGCTTCTAGATGTACTAACTGATGTTCACCACGCTAAGATCCATACACTAATTATAACACCCGATCAGCTACGGTCCCAGTTGGCCATTATAAGGAATCACTTACCTCCACAACTGTCGGTTGCAGGATATGAGACACATGCAAGTCTCCTAGAATTCTACAGGCTCCTTACGGCTAACGCGAGAATAACGTAACAAAATGTCATTTTTGACGTAAGACTACCAGTAGTAAACATTGAGGACTTTGAATTATTCAAGGTGATACCTGTACCAACACCTCATCAAAAGGAATATATTTTCATTTAGCCATCACGAGACCTTCTAATTGTAAATTTACTTCGAGAATCATATTTCACATTGACAAGCGAGGAACTCAGCAAATGCACTAAAAGCTGTGGAAGATACCTTTGCCAAAAGCAGCATACATTGCTTAACCGTTGATCTAAAATTAGCAGATATGAAATTGACCTACTTACGCACACAACGAGCCTATCATCATTCTGTGAGCTGCGATGGTCTTATACATCCCGAAACATTATCGAGCAACCCAAAGAATAGCTCAAAACCATTGGTCACCCTACATATTATCATCAAAGGCGATTCTGAAGACTACAAAATGTTAAATAAGTGGATAGCACATGAAAATAACCAGGAGGAATTGCCAGTCAATAAGTCCAATGGCTTACCACGTACATTACAACAGGTTCACCGTTCTAGATCTGAAAAGTGTCTTTCATCAGATTCAGTTTGTAAGAGTACAAATGTAACAATATCCTTAAGAAATCTTTTATGCTATTTGTATGCCCTCTGCCGACGATATTAAGATAAACGCCATATTGTATTTTGACATATTGAGAAAAGAGAAGAAATAAAGATGGTCACTTCCGTCAAGGCAACAAGTCGTGTCGTGGAAAAGAATATTTTAAATCTTTCAGGTGTGGGGTAATCCCAAGAGAAAACAGTGAAAAAATATAATAAAAGCGATCTGGTGAATGCGCTGCAGGAGATGGGAATAGAATTTCCCGCATCGACTACCGTCATTCAACTACGGGCACTATTAAATGAAGTGCAGGCAGATACGGAGGCGCAGGAATCTTTTGTGGACGACGAGATGCCATCTCCAGCGTCAGCTGCCGCAACCGCTGCTACGAACGTGCCGTCCGCTGCTACCGCTGCCCCTGCTGCTCCCGCTGTAACCGCTGCTACCGCTGATCCCGCTGCTACTGCCGCTACCGCTGTTCCTGCTGCTACCGCTGTTCCTGTTGCTCCTGCTGCTCCCGCTGCCACTGCTGATCCCGCTGCCACTACTAGCTCCGCTTCCACTGCCGTCCCGGTTGCCACCCCGAGTACCGTTTCCAATTCCTCGTCTGTGCACGTGTCAAACGAAGCCGCCGACTATGAACTTGCCGCTCTGGAGCATCAGATAAGTATTTTGAAAAAAAAACAAGAACTTTTCTTACTTCAACGTCAATTCGAGCAGATCTCACCAGAGCCAGTAACTCGAGCACGAGTAGAAGACATCGTTCAGGTAGTCCCCACATTTAGTGGAGATCGCATGTCAGGCTACGACATAAATCGTTTGATAAACGATCTAGAGTAGATCTGTCAAACATACCGATGCGATGATGCATTTAAGTACATCTGCCTAAGGAGTTTGCTGGTCGGGGCTGCTGCGGACTGCGCGAATCAATGTGATGCCCGAGACTATCACGGTTTAAAGTCGGCACTCATCAAGGAATTTGACTACGTGCTCAGTTACATCGAGACTATAAATAGACTACGTTAGCGCAAGTGGAACCGGGACTCAGAGGACATGCATCGTTACGTGCTCATTATGAATGGGTTAGCCAAGCATAGCCAGTTACGGGAACATGAAGTCGTCGGAATGATTGTCGACGATATGCGCCTCCACCGGAGGACGCAATTTTGCTGCTGAGCGGGACATCAACCATCGACCAGCTAAAGGTGGCAGTGGGGATGCATCAGGAGCGCATCATGGGCCACATCAAATCTACAGAGAGTCGTGCGCGAGTGCAACTAGGTTCTGCAAGTCGTAGTGCTCCACCAACTCAGAAGAAAACTATTGGCGTGAGCGAACAGACACGCTGTTTCAACTGCTGCAAGACGGGGCACTACCAGAGCAAGTGCCCGTTCGAGACGCGACCACCGGGATCCTGCTTTAGATGCTGGAATTTGGGCCACGACCACAGACGCTGCCCAAACCCTCCGAAGTTACTAGTACGCCGAAGTTTGGTTTCTGCTGTGGAAAACACCGAGTTTGCTGGGGAAGAACCTGAGGCTGCAGAGAACGAGGATTTCATCGATGCTGTTAATTATGTAAGTATTGCTCTTAGTCTTAATTCTGTCGGCCATTGCAATTTTACGAATTTCTTTTCTTTGTTCGATACTGGTAGTCCGGTGTTCAGCTGTCAGAAAGTTCGTGCAGCATAACAAGAAAAAAACAATATTCAGAGGTTTGGGAAATCAAGCCCTATCATCACTTGGCCGTATCGTTTGTATTATAAAATTTAGAAATAAATGTATCCGACAGGAATTAATCATTCTTCCAAATAATGAAATGAATTTACCACTTATCTTAGGAAGAGATTTTTTGTTTAAAGCCAATATTGTATTATGTATCAAAAATAAGGAAAATGTAAAACCAACAAACGATACGGGCAATAAAGTTAAGTTAAATGGAAATTCGTATTTTTGTTTTGTCGATCGAAGTGAGGTTTCATCAGCTGCTTTCAGTCCTTCATATAGTATTTGCAAAAATAAAAAGCCTTCAGACAAGAAAAAACTTAGCGGGTTAACTGATGTTATTGATTTTTCGGGAAAGAAACGCGGAAATTTTGCTTATCACGGATTGTTGTCCTCAGAGGCCCATACGGTACAACCGATGAGACAACGCGAGACCGATGTGGTTTTAAATATAAACAAGTCACTCACTAGAGATAATATAGAAGCTATAAAGCTTACTATCCGCGAACAATATTTATGCCCCGTTGGTATAGAAGTAAAACCGCATAATTCGGAGATGCACATTCGACTTACGAACAACACACCGTTTCATACATCCCCCAGACGCCTTTCATATTTTGAGAAGGCTGAAGTACAGAAGATACTAGATAGTTTATTAGAACAGAAAGTTATTAGGCCAAGTCAATCCCCATACGCATCTGCTATAGTTTTAGTGAAAAAGAAAACGGGGGAGTTTCGGATGTGTGTTGATTATAGAAATCTGAATAAAGTCACAGCGCGAGAAAATTATCCGTTGCCTTTAATCGAAGATTGTTTAGGTTACCTTGGGGGAAAAAGATACTTCTCCACTTAAGATTTAAAGAATGGATTTTTCCACGTGGCAATGGCAAAGGGTTCGGTTCAATACACTTCTTTCGTCGTCCCTCAGGGACAATATGAATATACTCGAATGCCGTTCAGGCTGAAAAATGCTCCCGCTGTTTTCCAGCGATACATATGCGAAATTTTTGCCGATTTAATCTCTTCTGGCCAGATTTCAGTATACATTGATGATATTGTTTTGGCTACGGTAACACTAAAGGAACACATAGAGTTGTTAAAGAAGGTCCTACGTCGTATGACGGAAAAGGGTTTAACACTGCGCATGTCGAAATGTAAGTTCGCTCACGAACGAATAAAGTATCTCGGTTATTCCGCCACTTCCGAGGGTGTCCGTCCAAATGATGACCATATCGAAGCCATACGGGAGCTACAATTACCTAGGCATCTAAAAGAATTACGCACAGTGCTAGGAATGTTTAGTTATTTTCGAATGTTTATTGCGGGTCATAGTAAATTAGCCAAACCACTGACCAAGTTAACACGCGAAGGAGTAGTATTTTCCATGACCGCTGCTTGTGAAGATGCATTCAATACCTTAAAAAATAAATTGATAAACAGTCCGATTCTCGCTATATACGACCCATCGAAAGAGACGGAATTGCATTGTGATGCTAGTTCTTCAGGTTTCGGTGCCGCACTTATGCAGCGGCAAAGTGATGGGAGGTTCCATACTGTGTCGTATTTCTCTAAGACGGCCAGTCCGGCAGAGCAACGGTATCATAGTTTCGAGTTAGAATCGTTGGCCATAGTGTATGCGCTCAGACGTTACAGAGTATATTTAGAGGGCATAAAGTTTAGTATCGTTACTGATTGTAATTCGCTTAAGTTGACTTTGGAACGTGAACGGATGAACGCCCGAATTGCAAGGTGGGCACTAGAATTGCAGTCATATGACTATACATTGCAGCACCGTCATGGTATTTCAATGGGACATGTTGACGCTCTGAGCCGGTTGCATCCTAAGCCTGAGGGATCTTCTGATTCCGATAATGGTTCTTTTAGTGCAAAGAATACCGTCAATGCGGTCGAATCACAATTTTGTGACGAGGATGTGTCTTATCATGTTCTGTGCCGCACTATCCATGCGATAGATGATAGGGATGTCTGTTTTCGAATTCAACTTACGCAGAGTCGGGATAAACGTATTAAGGGAATACGGGAGCTGTAAGTCAATGGCCCGGTTAGGGGATTTGACATGAGGGACGGCCTAGTGTATAAGGTCGATGAGGACGATGGATGTCTTTTATATGTGGCGAGAGAAATGGAAGGGAATGTAATAAGGTTGATTCACGAAAAATTAGGTCATTTAGGGGTAGATAAGACCTACCAGAGTTTGCGCAGGCATTACTGGTTTCCTAATATGAAGAATAGGGTCGGTGACTTTATTCGAAACTGCATCCGCTGTATTATGTATTCGGCCCCAGTTCGCACCACTGAGCGGAACCTATACAGTATTGAGAAGAGGCCCGAGCCATTCGATACACTGCATTTGGATCATTTCGGACCATTGCCATCCATAAACTCCAAGAGGAAGCACATACTTTTGGTAACAGACGCCTTCACTAAGTTTAGCAAGATGTATGCCGTAAACTCAACTAGTTCAAAAGAAGTATTGGCATGTCTCGAAAAAAATGTCTCATATTACAGTCGACCACGTCGTATTATTACCGATCAAGGTACCTGTTTCACTTGTCTAGAATTTGCCGCTTTTCTAAAAGAACACAATATTGTGCATGTGAAGGTAGCAGTTGGGTCTCCCCAAGCCAATGGTCAAGCAGAGCGTGTGAATAGGACGTTGAAAGCAATGCTAGGCTAACTATGCGAACCGATCGGTCACGCTGATTGGGTGCAGATGCTTCCTAAAGTTGAGTTCGGTCTAAATAATTCTAAACACAGTTCGACAAAGTGTTCTCCTAGTGAGTTATTGTTCGGGGTGATGCAGCGCGGCAAGGTTGTTGACGAGCTCTCCGAATATTTGGATGAGAAGGTGCAACCGACCGTAGCTCGAGATTTAGTAGCTATGCGCGCAAATGCTCATGAGGAGATTTAGAAGCCGCAGGCCTATAACGTAGCATATCTAGCTTAGAAGAGTTCGCCGGTGAAGGAATATGCGGTGGGGGAGTATGTAGTGATTCGTAATGTGGATGTAACACCAGGGACAAACAAGAAATTAATCCCGAGATACCGCGGTCCGTATGTAATCCATAAAGTGCTGGGAAATGATCGGTACCGTCATCTAGGGTAACTTTGACCAGGGGGGGTAACTTTGACCGAATTCTAATCAAATATATTTAATGATACTAGCAGTCTCTTTTGGCCGTTTTTTGTTCACTCGGTATTAAATCTGACTTCTATTTATTCATAGATGGCAGAACGAAAAGTAAGGTGAGAAAATAATTTCCGGCTTGTCGTCTATTGTGAATTTTGTGTGATAGCTTTTTAACCGCCTTTTTTTTGTGCTCAGAAATTTTTATTCGCAATAAGTGATACGGTATAATTTGAACAAGCAGTTTATTCTGGTAAGTAGATTGAAGTATATTCTTTAGATAAAATATATTATGTAGGAGTTTTTGTAGTTTTTTTCCTGTTTTTGGGGAAAAATAAAAAAGTGTAGTAATTTTTCCTATGCAATGGGTAACTTTGACCAGTACGAGTTTAACTTTGACTGGGTGGTCAAAGTTTCACCTAACTTATTTCATACATTGGCTAACCTTTTTCGCCGTTTGCTGGCAGGAAAAGAAAAATGCCCCCAAAAAATATTCCAAAAAGGCGTTACAATAGTGCTAAAGAGGAGGATATTGAAATGGCTATTAGCCTAATAAAATCCGGAAAGAAGTCAATAACCAAATGTGCTAAAGATTTTGGAATCGCTAAGGGGACTCTGGTTAATCGCCTCAAAAGCTACCACACCAAATATATTGGTAGACCAACAGTGTTTAGCAAAGAAGAGGAGAAGGCTATTGCGGATAGCCTGTTAGTTGTTAGCGAGTGGGGTTTCCCATTCGACTCTAGAATGGTGCGATTACTGGCGAAGAACTATCTAGATATTGCAGGAAGGAATGTCAATATATTTGGAGACAATAATTTGCCCGGGGTCGACTGGATTATTGGCTTCCTAAAGAGAAACAAGTCAATCCTTTCAATGAGACAATGCCAAAACTTAAAAACATCAAAGGCAAAGATAACAACGGCAGAGATAGAACAATATTTTCAGCATCTTCAAGCAACTCTAAAGTCTCCTGATGGTAACTGGATCCCTGCAGAAAGGTGGGTCGATTTAAAAAAAATCGTACCAAATATACAAACATGCATACATACATACTAATTCTTTTGTTAGATGCGTTAGTAACTAATGTTTCATTTCACTTTTCTAATCTTCTTTCATTAGAATATATAATTTTGATGAAACTAATCTTTGTGATGATCCCGGAACAAAAAAGTGTATATTCAAGAAAGGCACAAAATATCCAGAGCGTGTAATGGATGCTACTTAAACTAGCATATCCGTCATGTTTTGTGGATCAGCAACGGGCAAATTGCTTCCACCGTATGTGGTGTATAAAGCAACACACTTGTGGGAATCCTGGATTCAAGGCGGCCCACCAAGAACACGGTACAATCGAAGCAAATCGGGTTGGTTTGACGCAGTCATTTTTAAGGACTGGTTCTTGAATTCGTTTATTCCGGAAACGAGACAATTCAGGGAAGATATCGTTGTCATGGGCGATAATTTGGCTAGCCATTTTTCGGTGGATGTGATAGAAGCTGCCAAAAAAAAACAACATCAAATTTGTATGCTTCCCCAAAAATTCCACCCACATCTGTCAGCCACTCGATGTTGCCTTTTACGCCCCATTGAAGCGAAAATGGAGATCGATCTTAGATAGCTGGAAAAGCTCGCAGCGAAAAAATGCACAAACGCTATCCAAAGAACGATTTCCATTCTTGCTGAAGTATTTGACCGATTCTCTGACCAACGAGTGTGGGGTATCGGAAAACCTTGTGGCGGGTTTCAAAAAATGTGGAATCGCACCTTTCAACCCATCGGAAGTACTGAACCGACTTCCTTCCGTTAATGTTGAAAGTAGTGAGGTAGCCAGCACGATTTCAAGTGCGGTTCTATCGGTTTTAAAAACAATGCGCCAAGCCGATGAAGATACCCCGATTCGCAAAAAAAGGTCGAAAATAAATATTGACCCTGGAAGAAGTGTAGAAGTGGAAGATATGGTAGGAACGATAAATTCCTCCAGTAATGTGGCTCATGTTTGTGAAGGCGAACGTGTGCAAGAAGCTACACAACACAACAAAGAGGAAGAAGACGACGATTTTTCTGTTGAAGAGATATTTGCATTATTGTGCACAAACAAGAAATGAAGCCTTAAAGACGTATGTTGTAACCGACTTTTGCTAAAATTTGTCTAACTCCTTTACCCTAAATAATTTAGATTACCTACATACAGATTTGGATCGTTTCCGGAACTGAACTCAAATAATATCTAAACATCTAACATCTAACTATCTTTCATACTTTTATACCTTTTACTTTTAAAAATGTAATGAATTACCTTCTCCTATTTTATTACCTACACTATTTACTGATAAGCTCCTACACGTTTGGCTCTATATATACCTTAAATAACTAATTTTTCATATTCTTTTGCTTTGTTTTTCATATATTTTGAATTAAGTTTGTAGATAAATAAAAAGACAATAAAAACTTTTTCTGTCTACAAATTTATATATATTAACATCGCACCAAAATGTGCCCGGTCAAAGTTAGCCAAACCCTGGTCTAACATTGACCACCCACTTTCTGCCTGAAAACCAAGGTAAAATATATACTAAATCACACTTTATTCTCAGAATTGTAAAGAGTTAGAAACAGCCCTAATACAGTATTAAATTATTGGGAGTAGTGCCAAAGGTAAGAAAGATATAACCATTTGAAAATTAAAAGTGGTCAATGTTAGGCAAGTTGACGGTACGTAATTCGCGACGTTGAAAATTGTCAAATAACACAACGCCCCTATAATAACGTAGTAGAGGCCGCTCGAATGCGGAGATGGGTTGTTAGCGAAGCTAATGAGAGGACTGAGAACAGTTGTGAGAGCAACACCAGGTCGTAGGTTTAGTTCTTTAGGAGATCGAGGTCAATTTTTTTATGTAGATTGGCCGAGGTTGTAAGAGTACAAATGTAACAATATCCTTAAGAAATCTTTTATGCTATTTGTATGCCCTCTGCCGACGATATTAAGATAAACGCCATATTGTATTTTGACATATTGAGAAAAGAGAAGAAATAAAGATGGCCACTTCCGTCAAGGCAAGAAAAGCAACAAATCGTGTCGTGGAAAAGTATATTTTAAAAGTTAAAGTAATTTGACATTGCTTGCTCAGTAAATAATGCCAAATTCGAATTTAAAAGACTCCTCCCTTCGGCTTAAAAAACGCCCCCTCGATATTCCAACGTACGCTACGCTAGATGATATTCTTCGCGAGCATATTAGAAAAATATTTTTCGTATACATTGATGATATAATGGCTTAGTTTACACCGGGGACTATATTTGGACTAGCACTATAATCTGGTCTTAGTCCATCTTGTTTACACCTACCAGGGACTAAAGCTCGCCATCTATCTTTCCATAGATGCAACTACGATTTGCCTTTCTAAATGTCAAAGTGGTTTTGAAGAAATATTCGTGCATTATTTCAGCAACTACGATTTTCATGTCAAAATGCCTTTGAAAAAACAAATATGCGTGAATTATTTCGATTTAACAATCAAAACGCTTGTCTCAATGTTTAAAAACATGACAATTTTGCTGCAGAAATGGGATAATATTGGCAAAATCGACGTGAATTCTTAGGTGACAATAAAAACAATGGATTGACATTTGTTTGAAATTTCAGTACATTTGTCAATACGCCATCTAGTGTTAACTAGAAAAGTATTAATCATGTGCCAGAATTTGGTCTAGGGCACCTAAATATGTGGACTGACCTATATCATAAAGTCCTTTGTTCGATGCGTTTACAGCGATGACATTTGGACTATACCTGGGTTTGGTCCTGCACTAACTCAGCGGTGTTAACTAGGCCAATCATTTTCAGCCCAAACGAAATAGACTATCCAGATACTACCGTAGGTTTATAAAGGATTATGCCAACCTGGCAAAACCTCTGACAATCTTTCTGAGAGGGGAAGAAGGACGAATGTCCAAAAATATTTCCAGTTGAACCCCAATTACGCTCAATAAAGAAGCAATAGAAGCCATAGACAAAATTAAAAGTACATTGGCCTCAAGTGAAACCATTCTCACATATCCTTCAGCAAAGAAACGAACTTACCACCGACGCTTCAAATTATGCGATTGGAGCAGTCTTGTCTCGAGGTGAAAGGCGAATATCTTTCATATCGAGAACCTTAAGTAAAACGGAACAGCACTATGTAGCAAATGAGAGGAAAATGCTAGCAATAGTGTGGGCACTAAAATCATTCCGAAATTAATTGTATGGTTCGGCTAAAGATATACACAAACCACCAGCCGTTGGCATATGCTTTCAGTAACAAAAATAATAATAGCAAAATCAAACGCTGGAAAGCAATTTTAGAAGAATATAAATACGAACTTAAATATAAACCAGGAAAGACAAAGTGACAAAAGCACCTTGCAAAACCTTATACCCAGCGTCGAAGTTCCTATTAACGTTTACAAAAACCAGATATTCCTAAACATAGACCAATCACCTAATCACGAATTTAAAACTGTTTTTCCGAGATACCACCGCCATATTATCACCAAACCTCGGTATAACAGTGAAAACCTCCTTAAAATTTTAGGGAAAATTCTCAACCCTTCGAATATTAACTGTATCAAAACACATGAAAGCATCATGGGTATAATACAAGAAATCTACTCCTTACATTTTGGAAAATATAAAGTCAGATTTACCCAAATGGTAGTAGAAGACATCATTAGTGAACAAGATCAGGAAACAATAATTATAGAGACCCATAATCGTGCACATAGGAATGCACAGGAGAACCGAAACTAAATTCTCTAGAAGTAGTACTTCCCGGCAATGATGTGTAAAATAAAAAGAATTAAAAACAATTGTTTAATATGCAAAAGAATCAAGTACGAACGAAACCCGAACGAACCAAAACATAACGAGACACCTATTCCCACTTTCCCCGGACACACTGTACTCTTCGACATATTTTTGGAGGAAAAGAAACTAGTCCTAACATTTTACTAAATACGCACAAATGAAAATCGAAACACGCGAATAATGCATTTTTAATGATGACCTACAAAGCCAATACATGTTCATTAAAAAATAGCGAACGCCAGGGAAGTGCGTGTTCTTAATGTTTTGCTGTTTTTTCTATTGCTAATGGCGGCAAACTCGATATCGTACAGCACTTAAGAACGGCTAAACATTAGAATGCTGATATTGTTGCTTCCTCCAGCAAATAATATCGGATTTTTTTCGAACGAAGACAATTGATGACGCAGGAAGAACTAGCATCAACGAAGGTACCTGGGCATTTTATACCATTAAACATAACCATTTTTTCCGTTCAAACGATTGCACTTCAAAACTAATTAAAAACTGTTTGAATGAAAAATATTCATCTCGTCGTACTAAATGTGAAGCAATCGTTTGCAATGTCCTGGCATCGACTTCAATCCAAGAAATCAAAACTGATGTGTGCACAGTAAATTTTATAACAGTTTATTCGGATTGCTCAAATCATGGTAGCATAAAAACATGCCCAGTACTTGTCCACTATTTTATGACGCAAAGGGGATACTGGAAGTTGATGACCTGCCAGGTGAATCATCTGACATTCTAACGAAAGTTTGCATGGCAGAAGTGTCCCTGATCATGAAGGATCTCAAATTTAAAATTATACAATGGAGAAATGAGAAATTCTTGCAGTTAGTCGTTAAAAGAATGGTTACAAAGTTAGATCAATTGTCTAATTGATTTAGAACAATTCAAAGAACACACAAATTGTTGATGCACTGTCAAGAATGTTGACAATCAATGTGCCTCCCTGAAACACCAGACCAACTTAAAGATTAATTAGCTTCACATTTTAATATCGTAACTTGTAATAACGTACGCTATGTAGAACACACACATTATGTACATACATAATGTCGAAATGCAGAGAAATGAAATAAAATTATTATAACGTTTAACCTCGAATTGGATGGTGGTTTTTTCTTTAGTATCGCACAAAATTAATTCTTGGCAAAATTTACTGAGTCAACATTTGGTCCTTCGAGTCGGATTTTTTGAACACCGAACACAGTCGGCCTTTTAAGTTTTAATTTAAATTAAAGTAAATTAGTTTGTGTTAAATTAAATTCGTAGCGGAATTTGCGGATTAAGAATAGTTGTATTCATTATTTGAGTCAATGGGACAACGCATTCGAAGAAATTGAAGTGTTAGGATAGGTGCTTCTACGTGCAGTAGATGAAATTGGGATGAAATTGAAACAAGTTTATTATTTATTATGGAAAAGACGAATGAATTAAATATTAATGACAGCGAAGTATTTGACGAATTAGTGTGCGTTCAAAATTATGTGACTTCGGACAAGATAGAAGAATGGTTCAATTGTCAAAAGCTAGCAGAAATCGGTTGACATTTTCAATCATTTTAAAAACAATCTTTTTAACAGATTTTAAAAATTGTCGAGTTGAGTTTATGTTTACCGGGATCAAATGCTCCAACAGAAAGGCTTTTTTCTATTATAAATAATATTTGGACAAATGAAAGAACCCAAATGAAGATTTATACAATCAAATCAATTTTAATAACAAAATGAGATCATAATTCTCAATTGCCTAGAACTTAAGAAGTATTTAAAATCAAACAGTAACTTAGTGAAACAAATTTATTCCTCTGAGAAATATCAATATCAATAAAGATTAGAAACTCTATTCTTCATTGCGTCTGATATTTTTCAGAGCAATGAATTTTTAATGAATGAACTTTTAGAAGTGATATTTTGTGAAAATACTTTTTTATGTTATTTTGTTTTTCTTTTTTTTAAATTGTGATGAAGTTCCTTAATTAGGTATGAGTTTTATTTATTTTTGGTTTTACTTTTAAAGGAAAGTTTAAACAATTTTTTCCAATATTGTTTTTTTTTTTTATCAATAAATAAGAAAAATTTAAGGTTGAGTTCAATTGATTTTTATTTTTGCTCTGTTCTGTATTTTGATTTCAAAAATATGGTAGCCATACAAGACATAAGAAGACCTTTAGGTGATTTACTGTTTTTCTTCGGTGTAACAAGACCAGTTGTGATAGATAACGAACCATCTCTAAATTCCGCATCTATATTACTTATGATGAGAAATGAACAAGGAATAAATGTATACAAAACACCACCATACAGGAGCGAAGTCAACGGCCAAGTAGAACGCTTTCACTCTACTTTGACCGAGATAATGAGATGCATTAAAGAAAGCAATACACAACGAAATTTTGAAGAACTCCTAGAAAGATCGGTTAGCGAATACAACCATAGCGTCCACTCGACAACAGGGAGAAAACCAGTAGACCTTTTCTTTTGTCAAAAGACTACGAAAAAACAAAGCAGTTTAATTTGGCAAGAATAATAATAATAAAAATAAATAAAAAATTTACTTAGACTATCACAATAAAGGAAGAAAAGAAGTCAAGCAATACATTCCGGGACAAATTATCTTTGTAAAACAAAACAAGAGATTAGGCACCAAACTCTCAAATCGATTTAAGCAGGAAATAGTCAAGGAAAACAACAACACTACTGTCCTAACAGAAAGCGGCAGAATTGTTTACAAGCCCAACATAAGAAACTAGTATCTGAATATTACATTCCTTTACAATCTTATACTACACCAGCATAACGCAGAAAGCCAAATACTGGACTATAGTACACCTTTGTGCAAATTAATTTAAACATATTATATTTTTTTTAATTGAAATGGTAAATAAGGTAATTTGTTGTCACTACGTTGCTGTCCAAATTGTAGATATTCTTAAACTATAACATAATAGCTCTGGGAAAAACATAGTTTAAATTGCTTTCCGGAATATTTTTGAATTAAAATTTTTGAAAATGCTAAGGCAGCGACTTGTATAAACAACAAATAAATTGCTGACAAGTTTGTTACTGTTTAGAAATGTGTAGTGATGGATATCACCTAAGTAATTCGTACTAAAATAATAACTTTGGTTCAGCATACTTCGAAAACTCAGATAGAGATAGCGGAAGTGTGTGACATATCGTTAGGGTCGGTAAACAACATCATCAAATGCTATAAAAAAAACCGGGTCGATTTTACCGCAACGAAAAGGAAAATGTGGTCAAAAACGAAAAACCACCGAGAAACTATTTTCTTATAAGAAGCAGTAAGATAGACCCTAGTCAAAACAGTGACGACCTACGAAAAGAACTTGCTGTAGGAACAGTCGTGGATGCCTCAACAGTTCGGTGACGTCTTCTAGCAGTTAGAAGAAAAGCAAGAAAACCCCGGAAGAAACAACTCTTGACTCTTATACCCAGTTTCACAGTGCGAGTTTAAACTTGAGTTTTACTAAACTAACTATTGAGTTTAAACTTTGAGTTTAAATCGTTCGGTTTCACACTGTATTTTTAAACTCAGTTTGTTTAAACGAAGTTTATCACACTATTGTGAATTACACTGATTTAATGTGAAACTGAAAATAATTTTGAATTTTTCCTATTACGGTGTTTGATTTCAAGTAAAAGTCACTAAGAATAGACAAAAGAGAGACAATGGAGGAAGCAAAAAATAATAACATAAATCAAAAGAAATGAAGCGAAAAGGAAAATTTAATGAATTTAGTGGTCAAATTCAAAGACACAATTGAAAATAAAATGCTGATAGGATTCATTGGACGGAGAAAAATGCAATAGCTATGGAACTTTCCGAAGTGGTAGTGTGTTAAAAACAAAATACGAGAATATCCAAAAAGTCTCAAAGCAAAAATTTGTGGAAAAAAAAAAATTTTTGTATATAACTGGTGGTGATTTGTTCTGCAGTAAAATTCTCCTTGTCGTCTCATGTTAACCAGGATATTATAATATTCTTCATCACTTCTATCATCATCTATCATCACTAATCACTAATTGCACGAAAACATTATTTTAAACACTATTTATTAATATTTTAGAAGAAAAAAACAGTTTGACATTTCACAACAATAGCAGTCATAACCACATTTTTAATATAAACGAACTTTAAACGGTAGAATCGAGTTGTTTAACTTAAACCGAACATGAAACTCAGTTTAAAGGTTAAACGAACACTGTGAAACCAAACATTTGGTTGAACTTTAGTTTAAACCGTGAACTGAGTTTAAACTCGCACTGCGAAACTGGGCATTAGTATCTTAGAATTCATAATTCTCGAAGTGTCGATTGTGTTATTTTTAATGAAATAAAAATATTACTTAAAACAACCACATATTTTTCCAATATTGTTATTAATAAGAGATTAAAAACCCATGAACTAAAATAAAATGAAATGAAAATTTAAGCTCTTCTGGCAATGCCATATATGTATATATTATGAATTATTTTACTATGCTGACAATACTATAATAATAGAAAAAGCTCTTCTAGCCAAAGCAAAAGCTCTTCTTGCATGTATTGAGCTCACCTAGAGCTAGTATAAAAGGATGTACAAATCTCGAGGCAACGACACACTAGCTTGAGAATCCTAGCAACACTGTAGGGCACCTCAGCCTCTGCGAAGACCATTAAGCGTGTTTTGAAAAAATTAACAAACATTGTGCTTTCTTCTGCAAAATTCTGTAGAACCAGAACCCCTCCTCGTCTATACGTCAATGCTTTCTACAAACTGATATACCCAACCATGGAATGGCTCAAATGAATTCTAAACAAAAAACTTACGGAGAAAAAAATAGTAGCGCAGATTCAATGGATAGGTTTAAGATGTGCAGAATCTCTTCGAATTTAGAGCACTACTACAATGCAATAAATAAACTGGCAAACAGGTTACACATCACGCATTAACGCATCAAGACCAAACCAAAATAATGCAGGTTTTATCGGGGGATTCAGGTATTCCATTGAGCACTGCTTCTGAAGAGACCTCTTTTCTTTCCAATACGTTGACTTATTGTCGAAGAGCGAGAACCTCTGCATTGTGTGAGTGCGAAACTGCCTTTGCGCTGGCTTCAAGTTCATCAACACGATGGTTCAAGGTGGTAATATTTGTACTGAACTTTTTTTTAAGTGTTCTATTATGGCAACTTTGTTTAAAGCATATTATATCATATTATATTATAGCACGCATGCGAAAAGAGTCAGTCATCATCAAGGCCCGGATTTCTATGCAAATGCATATAATGCATATTTTATATTTTTTAGTTTTTACTAGCCTAATTGAACATTTGTCAAGTTTTTCATAAAAAACATTGATTTAAATTTGAGGCCTGAAAACTATACAAATTATATCAAGCATTTTTTCATCTACTCAAAATACAAAAACTGTAGTCGAAGAGTATACAGTTGGGGAAATGTTGTTCTTCAAATATGCTCCCCTTACATCCGTTGCTGTGGAAAGAAGCTTTTCAATGTACAAAGGGGTTCTGCGAGCTAATAGACAATCTATTACTTTTAATAACTTGCAGCGGATTTTCAAGAGGTACATATACAATACATACAAACATACATATGTATGTACAATTTAATGTGAATTTGTACCTATCACAAACATTGAAGTTATAAGAGCAGTATTGTTCCTCGTTATTTTTATTTCTGTTTACGTTTCATTACTTTATGTCGTTATTTTTTGTTATTTCTTTGAGATTGAATATGTTCTCCATTTTTGTTGTGTTCTTTATAAACTATAATAAATAAATAGATAAATAAATAAAATTAAACAAAATCAAATTTTTCGTTATTTTTTTTGTTTTAATGCATAATTTTTTAGTTTTTAAGATATATTTTGAGGTTTTTCGCTTCATGGTTATGCGCATAAAACAAGTTTTTTAATGCATGAAAATCCGGGCCCTAGTCATCATCAATAGACGAAACTTCGCAGACGTGCAAAAAATAAAGACGTGTCACGAATAAAGAGGCAATCGAGTTTTAATATTTGTTCAAATTTTGCGCTTACACAACTTTTACTAATTTTGTTCTATTTTGGGAAGAATTTCACTGCGTAACTTACTCATTTCTTCGGTTAGGCTAGCTCGAAAGACTGCTGTTTGTTTGCTTGGTTAGGTGGTCTTCCAATGCTTTAAGAGTAAACGTTGCATTGCCATCATTGCAGAACACACTGCAATTACTCACTGAAGCTGGACGTCGATGAAAACGTGTCTAATCATGATTACTGGACATCACATGAGACAAGACAAACAAATAAACTAGTAAAGGCAAGAACAAATGGGCCTTTCGAAATTCATACTTTTTATCCGAATTGATCCTCCCTTGCTGAAAGGAGAGAAAAGGCCCACCAAACGCGAAGTCCTGAAAATTATCATGTCGGTGTTCGATCCCTTTGGCTTGGCGGCGTAAGATTCACTGATGGCAAAACTGTTGCCGCAGTTCAGCTGGCGAAAACGAGAAGATTGAGATGAAAGAAAACCGGAAGAGGCTGGCGAAGGGCAGACGAGATGGTAAGAGATGTTGCAGGAGGTAAAGAAAATAGCTATACCTCGTTGCTTTTCGACAGTTATAGCGAAGCTGAACATATTTGCGGACGCGAGCGAGTTGGCGTATGCCAAGAGTCCCCAAACACAGGTTTCAAAGGTTATAGGGGTTATAGTTTAGCATTCATCATCGGTAAACCTTAGCGTGCTCTACTGAAACTGGTATCTTTCCCACGTCTTGAGCCACAGTCAGCGGTTCTGGGAACAAAGCTTCGGGAAATGGCAATATGCAACCATGATGCAACGCAAGCACGTGTCATTATGCGGAGTGACTCCAAGACGGTTTTGGCCTGGGTAAGAGCGGACCACAGGTGCTATGAACCCTACGTTGCGCACCGGCTCAAACAAACACTTGTACAGGTACAGAAAACCACCAGTTCCCACGGGCAGCTACAGATACACCTGGATTGCAGCCAGACACCATGTCAGCAAACAACACACAGACGGCAACCAGACACCATCAGTATCTAAGTTAACAACATTCTTTACTCCACTTACCTATCATATCCAAATCCCAACAATCACACCTCAGCACATTCCACACCCCAACATATTCCCACAGTACACCAAATCACACACCGGATTCATGTTGCTGACTCGACGTCTGGAGCATGTTTCCTATTGCAAATTTTTTCCATATCCCTCATTCTCCCACATTCCAAATATCATCCACCGCATAGTTTAAGTTAGGTTTAAGTTTACTTTTGTTAGATGATAAGTTAGTTCTTAAGTGCTACTGATTGAATAAAGAGGCTTCACCTCCAAAAAATTATTTTTTTAGAAATCTAAACTTGTAAAAGTTTAAC
This sequence comes from Criorhina ranunculi, assembly GCA_951813785.1. Lineage (NCBI taxonomy): Eukaryota > Metazoa > Arthropoda > Insecta > Diptera > Syrphidae > Criorhina > Criorhina ranunculi. Next base: position 26,699,589 of record OX638382.1, on the reverse strand, counting down.
TGGCGCCCGAGCAGGGACCACTGTCGGGTAAAAGTTTAACTTCTAGACATTATGACCTCATTTCGGACAGCGCATTTACTTACTTCTGTATTTGCGTCAGCATAATTCGGTGTAAATAATTGTATATAAATAGGGATTAAATAAAGAAAAGGCCAGAGTTGATTATAACGGCTACAAAACAAACGTGGTTTATCTTTAACTTGTGTTAAGTGTCTAACCTAAGCTATCCCCCTACCAGCGGTAAGGTGGCTTTATAACGTTATGGAAGTTATGCAATAGTCGGATTTGTTTTCGAATCCTGCTTCAAATAAGAATAAGCAGTTATTATGATCGAAAAGGAATTTTTTCAATTTCTATGCAGGCACCAATAACTTTTTTAAGTTAAGATTTTATGGATTATTATTAAATGGTACTGTTTAGGGCTATTTGCGATAATAAATTTCGCTTCATCGACGTTTTCATTGGGTACCCAGAGAGCTGCCATGATGCTAATGTATGGACCAACAGCCCTTTGTGCAATGCTATAACCAACCGATAAATTGAGTTTGCCGAAAACGCTCATCTCTTAGGGGATACCCACTTTCCAAACATTTGATGGTTCCGTATGAAGATAATGGACATCTCACGAGTGACAAACAAAATTGAATACTTGCCTCAGTTCAATAAGAGTTCATATAGAGCAAGCACTCGGCATTTTAAACAAGAAATTCCAGATATTACATTACATAGACATGAGGACAATGCAAAATGTATCGACTTTAGTGCTTGTGTGCTGCATTTTGCATAATTTCATTATTAATAGAGAAAAGGATTGTAGCGCATCAAATGACCAAACAACTTCACAACCTAGTAATGATGCTGTAGAGAGAAACACACAGGAAGGAAACGAGAAACGAACAGATTTGGATTTTTTCCCTGCAGTGAAATCATTCCTTTAACTGCACACATAAAAATTCGATATTTAATTACGACCACTTGGACCACACTTACAATCATAAAAACAAATAACATCTTCGCTTCGCTTCCCTCACATGCATTAACAATGTAGCGTTCTTTCGCTTAATGCAACTAAGCGTTTTTCTATCCCTTCTCTTACACGATTGTTTGTCTGCCGAGGTATAAGTTAAGATAATGATTTTGTGAAGGAGTCAGTAGAGAGTGAACATTCAATTTGTAAAGATACATGTTAGAGCAAAATGTGCAAAATGTGACAAAATAAGTCACAACAGAACGAAGTATTTCTTGGCATGGGTGTGTTTCTCTTACACTGTAAGAATAAGAGAGTTATTCATAAAGAGAATGAGAAAAAGGAATCTGCGCTCTTACGAGTCATTTTCTGATAATGACGAGGACTAAGGTCCCCTTTTTGTGTGTTTTGTTTGTTGTCGAGGGTTGATTTGTTGTGGCGTATTTTATAAGTTAACACCAGAAACATTTCATCATGCGAACAATGCATGATACAGTTCCCACGAGCAACAACATCAGCGTAAAGTCACAGCATCTGTAGATTCTGCCGCCAACGAGGGAGTGTTGAGAAAGGTCCCCAAGTAACTACGAGTAAAAAGGAATGCTGCCCCTTCACCAGCGTTGGTTTATCCTAATGTAAGTTAGATTTAAGATTTATATTTCTTCACATTGAGATAGATAATGTAATAGTGTAAAGTGATAGCCCTAAGATATAATTATTGTTCATTACGAAAAACGAAATAATTGAAAGTTGTAAAGAGTACTCATATTAACCGTAGTTGTAAACCGATTTAACAATATCTTTCCCGTTCCTTTTGAAAAACTTTAACGTATCTAATTTTGAGTTTTTATGCCTAAACGTTCTGCAACTATGACCGATTCAATTTTGCGTCCACCGGTGTTGAACATCGATAATCCAACTCCATCAGTCTCGCATCAAAATCCATCGAATTCAAATCCAAATGTTAGGGTTAACGCAACTCCAGAACTGGAATCGCTAATCGCAAGCATTGTGAGTCGCGTCTGCAAGACTGAGTGCAGAAACCTCGTTCAATCTATAGTAAATCCCGATAATCAGTTCCATAGAGGAACTGATGAAACCATTCACGAACACCTGCGCACGAACCTAAGCGATCTGGACAAAGTACCAGACGTCGTGCGATGTTTAAGAGAGTTCTCCGGAACTCCGGGTGAATTTAGTTCTTGGCGCAAGAGCGTTGAAAGGGTCTTAAGCATCTATAATCAATTTAGAGGAACTCCAAAATACTTTGGTATCCTTAACATAATCCGCAATAAGATTGTGGGTAATGCGGATGCTGTCCTAGAGTCATATAACACCCCACTAAATTGGGAGTGCATATCGAAATGCTTAACGCTTCACTATGCGGATAAGCGTGATCTGGGAACTTTGGAGTACCAAATGACGACTCTTGTCCAAGGTAACAATGGCTTAGAGCATTATTATCAGTCGGTATACAATCACTGTTGGAGTCAACGCCGAATAATTATTTTACAAACTTTTTAATAGCGACCGTATTAATTTTAATTTATTAAATCATTAAGTTTTAACATTAACATTTAAATCATTAAGTTTTAATTTCAACAGAAGATACGTTTTAGGAAGTATGATTTAGTAAGTACGCTTTAAAATAAATTTGTCTTTGCACCGCACCCGCTTTATCCTGACTGGTCACTGTTTTAAAGAAGCCGAATGCATATATAGCAACATTTTACATAGAGGCGTATAGGAAAAATTTACATAGGTGCATGAATATATACATGTTTTTACTGTTTAGATTTTACAGGGTGGTTCAATTCATTGAGTGTTAACGATTTTAAGTTATTAAAAGAAGTTAAAGAAAATAGTAGAATTCATGAAATATAAAGATATAAATTTTATGTTGACGGCGGTAACATTCTCCCCCTCGTTAGCGAGCTCTGGTACAGTGAGCTAACTACATCACCTTGCCGACGTCTAGAACTGCAATCTTGTTCGCAGGTCGCTCCAGCATCCCCGTCTGTGTCCTTACTGTTGCTCTTCGCACCTGACCATCTTTGGCCACCACCGTGTTCTCGACAATACCCTTTAGCCAACAGTTGCGAGGCAGGTTTTCGTCTATTATAATCACCACATCACCCACTACTATAGGAGACTGCTTCCGGAACCACTTGCTTCTCCGAGCCAAAACAGGTGTGTATTCTTTTACCCACCTGTGCCAGAATCGATCGGCGAATGTCTGGGTTTGATGCCAACGTTGTCGAAGATTCGAGCTGTCCTTACAAATTGCCTTGTACCCACTTGACGACCCCAGCAGCAAATGATTTGGCGTGATCGCTTCGTCGTCGCATGATTCAAGTGACACAAAGGTAAGTGGCCGTGAATTTATGATGAACTCCACTTCCCAAAGTGCGCTTCTTAGGGTCTCATCGTTGAAACTCATTGAAGGGAACATGCTGTATAAAATTGTCTTGATCGACCGCACCAGCCTCTCCCAGGCTCCTCCCATATGTGGCGCTGCTGGCGGATTAAATCTCCACTTTATTTCGTCGTATTTCGAAGCGATAAAAGATTGATTGATGTTCTTGTGCTCATCACGCAGAATCCTTTCCGTGGCTTTGAAGTTTGTTCCATTATCAGTATAAATCTCTCTGGGCGTTCCCCGACGTGAAGTAAAATTTCGTATACACATTACGCATGAGCCGGTGTCTAGACTGTGTGCCACTTCGATGTGTACGGCGCGCACAGTGAGACATGTGAAGATCACGCCCCATCTTTTCTCGCGCCTCCTTCCGACGATTGTGTACATGGGTCCGAAGTAGTCAATGCCAACGAAGGTAAATGGTCGTTCAAACGCTGCCAATCTCGCTGCAGGTAAGGAAGCCATTTGAGGTGCACGAGGCGCCGCACAGAAGTTTTTGCAGCGTTGACACCTTTTTCGTACCGTCTTGTATAGTACACGAAGTTGCGGTATGTAAAATTTTGCCTTGATGTTATTGATTGTAGTTTCATGTGAAACGTGGTGATGATTCTCGTGGAAAGAACGTACAATCAAGAGTGTAACGTGATGATTTCTTGGCAGGATTATAACATCTTCATTGTTATTAAGGTGCTCCGCCCTACTACGCGCTCTTAGAATACCCGATGCATCTAGGTAAATATTCAGAGGTGTTAGTTTGGAATGTTTGTCAATACTCTTACCTCGTTGCAAGTTTGGGATCTCTTGGTTGTATTCTGACATCTGTGCTTGTTTAAAGAGCAGCACTTTAGCGTCCTGAAGCATTTCGTAGGACAATTCCTTTGGACTTGGACTACCACAGATGTTGGCTTTGAGTTTTTTGATGTATAGCCAAAACGTAGCTACGGCACGGTACAACCGCCTCCAATCGGAAAAATACAGCACGTTTATTGCGAGGTATTGGCATTTTTGCACGTGAAGCACATGACATCTGACTTCGGTTTGATCGACGGGTCCAAGATTGTCGCACGATGGCCACCCGTTTGCGTCAGCTAACAGAAAGCTTGGTCCATTAAACCATGATTCGACATTCAGCTGCGATGCAACCTTCGTGCCGAGGTCAGCCGGGTTCAGCTTTGAGGGCACCCACTTCCATTCCGTTGTGTTTGAGTGCTCCAATATCTCGCCGACGCGATACATAACATATTGTTGAAACTTCCTAGGGTCCATTCGCAGCCACTTTAAAACAGTTTTTGAGTCTGACCACCAAAATCGAGAAGTTATCGGTATCCGTCGCACATTTTGCACCTTGATAGACAGCCTTACGCCCAGCACAGCAGCTTGGAGTTCAAGTCGTGGAATTGAAAGGGGCTTGAGTGGTGCGACTTTCGATTTGGCTGCGACCAGGGCTACCGTGACTTGATGACCACATTGTACACGCAAGTAGGACACCGCTGCGTAGGCGTGTTCTCCAGCATCGACGAAGGTATAGATTTGCACATGCTCAGCACTCTTTAGCAATCGGCTATAGCAGCGGGGAACCTCGATGGACGTGATCAGGGGTATCACTGACTTCCATTGTTGCCATTTGAAGTACAGAGCTTCAGGAAGTTCATCATCCCACTTAATACCGGAGCGCCAGACTTCTTGCAAAAGGATTTTTAGGCCAATGGTATAGCAGGCGAGGAATCCGAGAGGGTCGAATACTGACATGAGCACCTGTAGGACTTCCCGCTTCGTTGGCCTTACTTGATCATTTACTACATCGCGTCTCAACCTCGCAAACCTGAAAATGTATTTAAAGACATCGTTATTAGGGTCCCAATACATACCAAGGACCTTTTCGGGAGATCCCAATTTCATGGGCGCTTGCATGAGGGGGTTGCTCATGTTGAGTTGCTCGGCAACACGAATGGAATTGGAAGCCCAGTTGCGTATGTTAAAACCCGCGTGTGAATGGATTGCTTTAACCTCTTTCGCCAAACGTAAAGCATCCTCTTCCCCATCTACGCTGTCGATGAAATCGTCCACGTAATGGTGTTGTTTGACAGCTTCCACCGCACGAGGATGACGATCTTGAAACTGGTCTGCATTCTTATTTCGTATGTAATGAGCTATACACGGAGCACAGTTGATTCCAAAGGTTAAAGCACTCATGACATAAATACTCGGCTGGTCCACTGGATCGTCCTTGTCCCACCATAGGAATCGCTGAACATGCATGTCCTCTTCCCTCACCCTGATTTGGTGGAACATCTCTGCGATGTCGCCGCAAATCGCCACCTGACCAACTCGGAAGGCAAGCAGGACATCTATGAGTGACGTTAGAAGATCTGGTCCACTGATCATAAAATCGTTTAGTGAGAAACCATTGGATTTCGCTGCAGCGTCCCAAACTAGACGAATTCGGTTTGGCTTATTGGGGTTAACGGTGACGAAAATTGGTAGGTACCAGACACGGTTTCCTGGTGCTGTGACTTCTTTTACCGTCAGCTTCCTCGCGTAGTTCTTGACCAAAAGGTTGTCGATTTCGTTTTGCATTCTTTCCTTTAGTGCTGCTTCCCTATTAAACTTCTTTTGGAGACAAATTAGTCGTTTATAAGCTGTGGCATAGCTGTCCGGCATTTTCGGGTAGTCATTTCGCCAAAGGAGTCCAATTTCATATCGTCCAGTCAGCGGTTTGCATGTCGATTCCAGTATCTGAAGTGCTCTTTCGTCTTCCTCTGAATGCAGGATCGTCGATGATGATTCCAACGTGAAGAATGTCTTCACAGCTTCATGGAGGTCGTCATATTGCTTTTCGCAGTCGCACACGTGAATATTGAATCGGGAGACCCGTTGGTGATTAGGTACACACCCTTGTAAAGTCCATCCTAGGCGTGTTTTTGTGGCAATTGGCTGGCGCCAGGTGCCTTCGCGTATTTTAAGAGGAACTGCGAGTTTCCAGTTGTCTGCTCCTATCAGAATGGTTGGTCGTGCGTTCTTGTATGACTGGATCGGTATGTCGGCCAAGTAGGGATATTCTGAGGCAAGTTTCTTCATATCTATGGATTGCTTCGGGAGTGCCAAGTTTTCCACCGTGTGAACTGCATGCAAGGTGTATCTGTTCTTATTCATATGGTTTGATATTTCTAATGAGGTCCTCTGAGATGATTCTTCTGTACGTATTGTGTCGCCGGTCCACCGTAAACATAGTGGCTCGCTTACGCCCGCTAAACCTAGGGAATTGTAGGTTTCCTTCTCTACAAGCGTCACTGATGATCCTTCATCTAAAAAGGCAAATGTGTCTATAAAATAATTCTTGGCATGAACGCGGATGGGAACGATACGAAAATAGGGTTTCTCCCCCTCATCACTATCGCTGTGGGTATTCACCTCCCCAGCTGTTTTTGAGTCCGCAGAAATTTCATTTACACTTACTTGCCTCCTCGCTTGACTTGTGGACGCATCGGGTTTGTGTAGCGCTGGATGGTGCTTAGCTTTACAGTTGTCGACACCGCATTCCCTTTGGATATAACATCTGCGACGGTGTGAGTTCAAGCACTGACGACACAATTTGTTGGCTTTGACGACATCCCATTTTTGGGTATACGACAGCTTTTCAAACTCTGGACATCGGGATGTTCTGTGGTCGGTTCCCTTACAGACGATGCATGGTGCTCTCGTGACTGGATTCCGAATCTGGATATGGGTGTTCATCGTACCGCTTTTTTTGAATGAGATCGGTGACACGACTTGACTGGCAGCCTCAGCAATTTGGCGCAGCCAGCAACTAAAGGCCTTTACGATTGGTACTTGTTCACTCTTTGGCTGCATCGCCCAACTCAATTTGTAATGACCTGGCAGCTTGTCGACGAGCTCCTTTACCAGCATCGGGTTATTAAGGTGCGCAGCCAATTGGCACGTTTCCATTGTCGAACAAATGTTACTTACGCATAGCGCAAACTCGATCATCGCTTCCAGCTTGTCCTTTGGTGCTACCATTCGCCTAGCCTTGTCAATCATCCCTTCGAGGATATGCTCTGGACGGCCGAAGCACATCTTTAGAGTTTTTATAATTTCAGGAACCATGTCCGGCAGTAACAAATTATTGCGAACCATTTCACGCGCCTTACCCTTTAAGCTTGCCTGTAGGCGCATTAAGTTCTCTGCATTGGAGTATCCAGCTAAAGCGGTGCTGTTCTGGAAGCTGCTTAGAAAGAGCGGCCACTCTTCTGGATCGCCGTGGAAATTTGGAAGTTCCTTTGGGAGAACTTGCCTCGCTGCCAGTTGCGCTGGTGTTGGTCCGGAATTAAATGTTGTACCGATTTGAGGTATTGTTTTGATAAAATTATCTTCCGATGTGCACCCCTCCGCCTGTGACAGTATTTGGTATTTTTTCTCCAAATATCGCTGATGAAGTTTTTTCTCTTCTTCCAACATCTCCATTTGCAATTCCTTCTGCTGGCGTGAAACGTCAAACTTTGACAATGTTGCTGGATCAGCTGTCATACGCGCGAATGCATGTTGCGAACAAGATGTTGTCGGAAATGAATCTGGAAATGTTTCAGGGATGGTGTGACGATCACTCCATTTTGACCATGCCGGTGTGTTAGTGGTATATACGTGCGTATTTCTATGTACATGGCTTGTACATGTTGTTGTTGGTGCGTTAGTAAATAACGCGGTTGTTTTGCTAGGTAGGAGTGGCGTGATATTACGTTCCATGATGGAGGGCGCTGTAGCTGTAATCATGGGAGCTGAGTGGAGTGTCAAGAACGGCATATTAGCAGTTTCCACCGACGATGGTCTAGCCGCATCTGTTGGCTGGTACTGCTGCTCCCTCTGCATAACCATGGTAGCTGTTGGCCACATTCCTATATTTCGTGCTTCTGGTGTTCGTGACGACGACGATGCCCGTACTGGAGATGAAGATGCTCGTGGTAGGTTTGCGAATTCCGACGTGGGTTCGGTCGAAGGAGTTGCAGCACTCGTTGCGGTAGTAACTGGCCGTGGATTGTTGCACAAATTGCAGCTCCAGCTGACGTCAGCGATACCGCTATTAACCCCGACACAATCGTAATGATACCACCGGTCACAAGTATCACACTGCACCATTTGGTCACTCTCACCCTCGTTGCATTCAATGCAGAGTGGAACACCGGTTGCACCTTTCCTTGGCATTTTACCGAGCGCGGTTTCGGCTTTTAAAATGACTGTACCGAGTCAACTAATGACTTTTCTCGAATGGAAAATAAAATTTATTTTAAAGATTTGTTGGAGTCAACGCCGAATAATTATTTTACAAACTTTTTAATAGCGACCGTATTAATTTTAATTTATTAAATCATTAAGTTTTAACATTAACATTTAAATCATTAAGTTTTAATTTCAACAGAAGATACGTTTTAGGAAGTATGATTTAGTAAGTACGCTTTAAAATAAATTTGTCTTTGCACCGCACCCGCTTTATCCTGACTGGTCACTGTTTTAAAGAAGCCGAATGCATATATAGCAACATTTTACATAGAGGCGTATAGGAAAAATTTACATAGGTGCATGAATATATACATGTTTTTACTGTTTAGATTTTACAGGGTGGTTCAATTCATTGAGTGTTAACGATTTTAAGTTATTAAAAGAAGTTAAAGAAAATAGTAGAATTCATGAAATATAAAGATATAAATTTTATGTTGACGGCGGTAACAATCACCTATCGCTGATACTAAATAAAATTTCGAGTATGGACTTACCTCCTGATGCATTATACCACCTTACATCGTCATACAGAGCTAAGGCTTTAGATACTTTCATAAGAGGTCTCAGAGGTGATTTGCCTAGGCTCTTAGGTATAAGGGAACCGTCAGACCTTCCTACAGCTCTTAATCTCTGTTTAAAACTCGAAAATCAGCAGTTCAGAGCCAACTATGCTCACCATAATATGAGTCAAATTAGGAGGCCACCACCTCCTCCTCCAATCCCTTCACGGAGAACCCAAGATCAGCAACCATTCTATCCACAACTGGCATATGTACCCCAATTATCACATTTTCCACCGCGTCCTCCACCGCGTCAGCATTTTAACCAATTCCCAGTTAACCAACAGCAACCGGTTCATACTAACCAACGACCTATATACCCTCCAAATAAATTTACCCAACTATCGAATTCCCAAATAAATCCACATCAATTCTGAAGGAATCCTCAACCACCGAATAACTTTTTGCCACAATCTGTTCAAAGGCCTGAACCAATGGATGCTACAACTATCCGTACACATAATGTGAATTATATGAATCGACCAGTGATGAAGAATTTCCCACCAGCTCCAAAACGACCTATGGCTCCTTCACGAGAATATCCAAATCCCAACAAGATGCAAAGAAATTTTCATTTGCAATCTTCAGAAGTTGACCCCCACAATAATAACACATCCGTAGAATCTCAAGAAGTTAGTAACTATAATGCTATGATTTCGGCTATGACCAATCAGAAAGAAGATGATCAAGATCTCAATCAGTACGTACTTCAGCAAGAAAGCAGAGAACCGACAGAAACATTTTCTGATTTTGTCGACGTTCATTTTTTAGACTGACGAACTCGTCACTACCTTATTTCGAGTGTAGGACGAGAGAAAATAAAATCCTAAAATTCCTAGTAGACACCGGGTCGAATAAAAATTACATACAACCAGATTTAGTTCGAAACCCCATCCCAAATCAAAAAAAATTTCATGCAAATTCAGTCTGTGGTGCTATAGAAATTACTCACCATACTATAATACCTAAATCTTTTTGAACCAGGCACCGATATTAAATTTTTCCTTTTACCCTCACTACGATCTTTTCATGCAATTCTTGACAATGACAGCCTTAAGGAACTATCAGCTGTCATCCATGCTAAGGAAAGCTATATGACTGTAAACAAAAACATTAAAATTAAATTGAAACAACAAGTATCCGAATCAATCCATAATGTTAGTACCAGAACCAGTAACCAGAAGTAAATAGTCTAACAGCAACCCAACATAGCGATGAGAGTTCGAATGAGCCGACCAACGTATTTAAAAACCAGATTATTCTTTCCCTTGGAACAACGCCATCCTATGAATTTAAAATTAGTTTCCCCACCTATCACCGTCATGTAGTAGTTGAAACTGAGTTCACTGATAAAATTTTAATTGACATTCTTAAACGATACCTTAATCCATCCGTTATTAATGGTATCAAAACTGATGAAAGAATTTTAGGCAAACTTCAGGAAATTTACCCGACACATTTTATTCAATACAGATTACGTTTCGCAAGGAACCAAGTCATAGACTTAATCGACGAAACACGGCAGGAAGCCGAAATTATTAAGGAACATAATCGTGCACATCGCAACTCCCGCGAAAATAAAATGCAATTATTGCAAAAGTTTTATTTTCCACAGTTGAGAGCCAAAATAGAGAAAATCACATAACAGTGTAAAATTTGTAAAGAGCATAAATATGATAGGCACCCTAACAAACACGAACTGCAACCTACACCTATCCCCGAATATCCCGGCCAAATTATTCATATAGATATTTACTTCACTAACAAAAAAATTATCCTTACTGCAATTGACAAATTCTCCAAATACGCCCTAGCCAAAATCCTAAGATCAAGAGCTTCAGAGGATATTAAGCAACCTCTTAGAGAACTGATACTGGCTTTTGGAGTACCCCGAACAATTGTCATGGATAATGAAAAATCCCTAGCCTCTAATTCTATAACATTCATGTTAGAGAATATATTCAACATTAAAGTTTTCAAAGCACCTCCCTACACAAGTTCTGTCAACGGTCAAGTGGAGAGATTCCACTCAACACTTTCAGAACTAATCCGCTGCCTTAAGACAGATAATGTTCATGCCACCTTTTCAGAATTACTAGATCGATCAATCTATGAATACAACCGATCGATTCACTCCACTACAGGCAAAAAACCTATAGACACATTTTTCGGTAGACAGCTACTAACCAATCCAGAACAACTTATACAAGAAATGCAAGAAAACATGAATAAACTACGCGATAAACAAGAAGCAGACTTAAAATATCACAATGCAAGGAAGAGTCCACTTAAAACATATTCTATTGGCGAAATCATTTATGTTAAAACTAACAAGAGAATAGGAAATAAGTTAGATCCCAGATATAAAAAGGAGACAGTAGCACAGGATAAAAATACAACAGTTATTACCCAGTCAGGAAGAATCATTCATAAAAATCTTATAAAAAATTAACTTTTTCAATAGAACATTGTTACCACTGTGCAATGGCGAGGCACAAATTCTGGATTACTCGAATTCTCAGCTAATAAAGATCAATACGGGCCGCGCAAAATTGCAGAACGGATCATTCAAGATAATACACTTGATCGACATCGAGGCTTACGAAACAACACTTAACAACTTGGAAGCTACGTTAAGGACATCCATTACTAGCAACCATATCCTGAGTCCTGTCCTTTCCTTTGAAATGTCCCGTATTCGAACTTACTTAAATAGACTTAAGATAAATAATAAAAGTAAGAGATCATTAGATTTTATAGGCTCGGCGTGGAAGTGGATTGCGGGTAACCCGGACCACCACGACTATGAAATAATTACTAATAAAATGAATAATGTTTTAAGAAATAATAATAATCAAATAATAATCAATAAAGTGTCATTAGATAAGATCAGTGAAGATTATTAAAACATTCAAAGAAAATGAACTTAATAATAGCGAATTAATTATGAAAATCAAATATAAATTAGATGTAATTAAGGAAGAAATAGTTAATGTAGTTTATGCCATTCATTGGGCGAAAGTAAATATAATAAACTCATTTATATTATCAAACACCGAAATAAATATAACAGAAACAATTATGAAAGTTGAAAATATTCCCTATGTAAATGTAGATGAGGCATTAGAATTTGCCGAAATCAAAATTGCTTCAAATGATAATAACTTAATTTATATTTAAAGCATTCCAACAACTACTAAAGAATTATGTAATCTATCGTTAATAAAACCTGTTAAAATAAATAAAATTATCAATAAAATTAAATACGATTCAATACTTGAATGCGATACAGACATTTATGGCATTACAAACAAATGTAAAACTTATAATAGTCTTTCGATTTGTAACGAAAATAACATTGTTAGTTTAAGAAATTCATCGTGCATCCCAATGCTGATAAAAAGCGACGAAATAGCTCCAGGAATCCTGCTTTTAAATCAGTTTAATGGCCCAGTACTCATCAACAACGATACTGTCATGCTCAAGGGTACGTTCATCATAAAACACTTCAACACCACCATTCAAGTTAAAGGAAGAACAATCATGTCAAAAGAGGTCACAAGTCATCAACCTTTACCAGCGATACTCCAACCGTCATATAAGCCTGACAAGATAGAAGAAGTACTGTCCTTCGAAATGATCAAGGATATTTACGTTAATCGAACAAAAGAAATCAAGCTGCTTGAAACGAAACACGAGATCAACCTAACCGTGAACATCATTTTAATGGTCACAGTCTTAGCCATCGCAACCTTCGCATACAAAATGACAAGAAATAAAGGTATGACCAAAGACAAACGGTCCAATACCAACATGCCATCACCAATAACCATAGGACTTGCAGACATCCCTCACCTAGTGACGTCAACAACATCTCACGAGGACGTTCGGTTTTAAGGGTGGAGGAGTTAACACCAGAAACATTTCATCATGCGAACAATGCATGATACAGTTCCCAAGAGCAACAACATCAGCTCCGTACGTGATGGAATGCAGCGAATCGTCTTTCCACCGAACACACGAGGCATCGACAACGAGCGGACACCTGAGCCACCAACGGATATGCTGATCTGTCGTCTGGCTGCATGGGACATGCACTTAGTTTTAAGATATGAAATATTTTGTCAGTTAGTTGTAACTCAGCCGCGAAGGCAAACAGATGAAAAATAAAATTATTTTTTTAAGCAAAGTTAACGTGAAATAATTTAATTTATACACACATTCGTATAAACATCATAAAAGCACAGGAATTTCGTGGAAGGATCGCACCATCTGCCTGGAGACATATACACCGAGAAGAGTATAGCAGAGAGATAAGCAGCAGGCAGAATTCGAAGAAACTAATGACGCCGTCTGGGTGCAGAAAAACGCAGATACCGTTGTTTGCTGAAAGGACACCTAACAGATAAATTTTCAATTTTGTGTTCTGTTAATTTTATTTTTCTTGTGATACATATATACATGTACACACATACTATTTCTAAAGTTTTTGTTTTCCGAATAATTTTTAAATCGTTATTTGAGATCATATCGTAGTCTATTTTAAATAACTTTGAATTACTTTGTTTGTGAACTTATGTATGTAGATTTATTTTACTTGTAACGACAGCATGGATGCAGAACAGATTAGATCGTTAAATGTAGCCGATTTGAAGGCAAAATCGAAAGAGTTAGGGCTGGTCAGTACTGGCAATAAAAAAAAAATTGCAGGGTAGAATTTTGAGACACTACGGACATGACGCAGGCAATGATAGTTCGGTTGATACTGTTCATACTTCACCATTATGATCTGTCACCAGCCGCGGCTAGGTTCATTAAATGTTATATTACCATAAAATTAAGGTATCTTTTAATAAAGAATAATAATAATAATCATTTTTGCGACCATATGCATTCTTCACATTCCTCTCCCAGCGTCCAATTTCCCTTGCTCCAAATTCCTTTCCCAGCGTCCAATATACCTTACTCCAATATCTATAGCAAAACCAATGTAAACATTAAGTGTGCTCACATCAGACGTGAGTTTCGGTACAGGTGTCGCATTGCGTTGCAATGTAATTCTAGCCACATTTGTGACTTTGGAATGCTTTCATGATCGTGAGAACACTTAATGTAGAAGTCAAAAGATTTTGTATAACTTATACCTATATAAGTTTTGGCAATAAAGTTTATAATGTTTTAAGCAGCGGAGTTAAGTTGTTGGTCATTATTTCTCTTTTGCATTGTACTGGTTTATGCGCCAGTGCAACCTCTTGATTTCGGTTTATGGGCCCAAGTCAGCTCTGAGAATAAAATAATTCTCTTAAACATTGGTGACCCCGACGTGATCTTCAACTTATTCCCCTTAAAATTTTCATTATCGTCATATATTGGCTACCCCCCACCAGAGGTAAGGAGCAGATATATGCGATATAAAGGCGTAGCCAGGGCTGTAACACTGGTATAATACAATCACTTTCATTCAATCAAATAGCGTTACCAGGGCTATAACACTGGTAGGTCAGCAAAGGTCAGAATCAGCATCCCGGAAACTCTTGTACCAAGCCAAGCATAGGAATGGGTCTGGAGGAACTAGCTGCTCAGCAAGGGTCTACGGGCCAAGACATTCAACAATTTGTGAGCAACTATAAGAAGGATGGTGCCGACAGAAAGACTCTGGACTACCTACAAAAAAGGATTCTCCAACTAGAGTCGCTCTGGGACAAGTTCGTCCGAACCGATGACGAAATCCGCAAGAAATATGGAACGTGCTTGGATCACCCATACTTCACGAAAGCCTATTACGAAGGCATAAATTCCATCATCGACGTGACAAAAAGAGATATGATGAGTAGAGTACAGGCATTGAAACTAGTCATGCGCCCTACCGAAGATACTGGGACTACAGCCCCACGGCAACAGGACCCTGGTCAAGACGACTTTAGTCAAGGTGTGGAGGGTGCCCTCCCAAAGACAAACCCGGATCCACCAAGAGGCCAAGGCGCTGTCCCCAAAAGGCAGATCAAGCCCGATCGCAGCCTGTTCGATATCAGGAATGATGCAGGATCAACTGATAAATGCTCGAACGAACTCTCCGCATTGATCAAAAAACAAACTGCAATGATCAGTACAATTCGGAAGACACTGGAGGGGTTAATAAAGGATGAAATTCCCCACTCCCAACATTTTTATGACATGAAAATTCGAACCATGGAACAACATTGGTCGGTCGCACAGGGTCTCCACAACAAGATCTGGGACCTTATAGAAGAGCCAAACCCAGCAATCTACGATATGGAGCAATACTTTGTGATAGAGGAGGAGATACAAGGTGCGATCATTGAACTACATGCTCGGTCTAAGGGCACTAGTATCCCTACATCGCCGATACAACAACCATTGATTAACCAGGCAGCTAAGCTACCCAAAATAGTGTTGCCTAAGTTCGACGGCGACCACTTAAAATTGATGCAGTTTCGTGACCTATACACGGAATTAGTACACACTCAAGCAATACCACAATGCCAAAAAATGTGGTACTTAAAAACCACCCTAACAGGGGAGCCGGAAAAATTAATTCGGCACTTTTCAACTTCTGACGCCAACTACAGTGCCGCCTGGAAGGTCATAACAGATCGGTACGAGAATACCCGTCTTTTGGTGACAGCATTGCTAAACAAATTAATGTCCCAAGCCGCTATCCATAATGAGAACGCATCCCTGATCAAAGGATTACATGACACCACACAGGAGTGTCTTCTGGGGCTTCAGAATCTTGGTTTAAATACAACAAACTGGGACCCCCTCTTATTACATGTGCTTCAAAAGAGATTGGATCGAAGTACTCACGCTCTTTGGGAACAATCATTGCAACAGCCGAAATCACTACCTTCACTAAAGGAGTTCCTTGCGTTCCTAGAAATGCGCTTTCAGTCTTTAGAGGCGCTAGGAACAAAGACATACAAGGCTAGCTCGGAGGAACATCATAAAAGGCAATGGAATTCAAGATCGTTTACTTCGATCACTTCAGCGGGGCTAGCATGCATATCTTGTAAAGGTGACCACCCACTATTCAGCTGTCCCAAATTTTTGCAACTAAGCCCAAGAAATCGCATCAATCTAGTGCAAGGGTCAAAATGCTGCAAAAACTGTCTTAAAACGGGACACAATACAAACGATTGCTTGTCCAGATCCTGCACAAAATGCCAGAAAAAACATAACACTCTTCTTCACATAGAAGCATCAGCCAAAGAATCATTAACTCCAAAAGAACAAAGAAATGCAACAGGTTCTTGTACTTCCGTAGCAAAATCGCTTGCCTCCAGGACAACCTCCCAACAGGAAACCATGAACATCCTGCTTGGTACGGCCATTATCCAATTGAAGGATTACACTGGAAGGAAGGTCGATTGCAGAGCCCTCCTAGATTCCGGATCACAGGTCAACCTCATAACTGAAAGTTTGGCGAAGACGTTAGGATTACGGGAAACTCCTGATGCAATGTGCATTGAAGGTATTGGTCAGCGCAAACAGGAATCTCATCGAAGGATAAGTGTTGAAGTGTACTCTAAGATCAACGGTTTCTTCACTAGAATTGAAGCACATACCTTGCCAAAAATTATTTCGCCTCAGCCCTCTCAACCAATTAATACTTCAAATTGGCCAATTCCGAAAAACATTGTTCTTGCTGATCCACAATTTAACCAACCTGGTACAATCGACATGCTCATAGGAGCAGAAATATTTTATTCAACATTAGCTGTTGGACAGATAAGGATGGCAAACCGCCTACCACTACTACAGAACACTGTATTTGGATGGACAATCGCAGGGAAGACACCAACAACCAGCAGCAATACAAGAGCAGCACTATGCGGAATATGCAGTAACGATGAAGCTCTCGATCATCAAATCGAAAAATGTTGGCATTTGGAAGAGGTTCCAGCCACTACACGAAATCTCAAATTGGCCGAACAGCGATGTGAAACACATTTCACTCAATCAACAAGAAGGAATGCCGAAGGAAGATTCATTGTCCGGCTTCCATTCATCAAGGATCCCAGCAAACTAGGAGAGTCCAAGGATATCGCTTATCAGCGATTACTATCTCTGGAGCGAAAACTGTCCAAGCATGACGATCTGAAACTACAATATGCACAATTTATGAAAGAATATTGCGACTTGGGGCACATGGAGGAGGTTAACTTTAACAATATTAATTCACCATATTACTTTCTACCCCACCATGGAGTACTTAAGCCGGACAGTAGTACTACTAAGCTTCGGGTCGTGTTTGATGGCTCTGCTAAAACATCTACCAATCTCTCGCTAAATGATATTTTGGCTACAGGACCGACACTTCAGGACGACCTCTTCTCCATATTACTACGTTTTCGATTGCACAGATTCGCATTCGATAAGGCAGACCGAAAGTATCATCTCATATGGTGAAGAAACGACCCCAGCGAAAGGGTGAAGTGTTTCCAACTCAACACTGTCACGTACGGCACAACCCCTTCATCTTACCTATCAAAAAGGTGTTTGCAGAGATTAGCAGAAGAGCAAGAGGATCGCTACCCTCTGGGTTCTCAAGTCTTACGCCGAGATTTCTACGTCGACGATCTTCTTATTCGTTCGGATAGTCTTCAAGCCGCCATTGCAACACAGCGGCAAGTTCGACAATTACTTGATTCCGCCGGCTTTAAGTTGCGAAAATGGTGCGCAAATCATCCAAAACTCCTAGAGGACATCGCCCAAGAAGACCAGGAAATTCAGCTTAACTTTGAAGCCGACTTTGAGGAGCACATGAAAACCATTGGTCTAATTTGGCTACCGAAATCAGATGAGTTCTGCGTCAAGGTACCGATAGAAAGGAATCGCAGAGTTACTAAGCGATCAGCATATTCTGATATAGCACGATTATTTGACCCACTTGGCATATTGGCTCCAGTAGTAGTGACAGCTAAGATATTCCTCCAACATCTATGGTCAATTAAGTTGGATTGGGACGCAGCGCTGCCTCAAGAATTACATACCACCTGGCTCAAATACTGAGATGGTCTTAAATCATTAAGCAGTCTGAAGTTCCCCAGACACATGCTGGCACACCGCAATCCAAAATCCATCCAATTGCACGTGTTTGCCGATGCATCTGAAAGGGCTTACGGCGCCGCAGTCTACGTCAGATTCATAGATCAAGATAACATAATAAGAGTTAGATTGGTATGCGCAAAATCAAAGGTCGCTCCGGCTGCAAAGCAAAAGATTAAGGGACAACCTGTTAAACAGATAACAATACCACGCCTTGAACTGTGTGCAGCCAAGTTCGCAGCAGAATTGGGTAACCGTGTCAAGAAAGATCTCAGTATAGGCCTCCATCGAATGTTTTTTTGGTCGGACTCAGAAATAGTGCTAGCTTGGATAAATACGTCTCCAGAGTCCTTCCAGGTTTTCGTGGCAAATCGCATCTTGACAATTCAAAGGCTCACCACACCCGATCAGTGGCGTCATGTCCGTTCCAAGGATAACCCTGCCGATATTTTATCCAGGGGATCGCACCCGAAAAACTGTCATCGTCTAACCTCTGGTTTTATGGTCCCACTTTCCTTCATGGATCTGAGGATATATGGCCACCACCATACCTGAACAACAACACCGAATACAAGGAGGAGCGAAAAAGGGTTACCCTAATTGCCTCACATGCAACGTCACACTTCATAGAGGACATCAATGACAAGAACTCATTTCAATATCTGCAGCGCGTTGTGGCTTACATGCTTCGTTTCATCAACCGAATACGAGAGCGCAGCTACCGGGCACCGATCAACACATCAATAAACGCTGTAGAGCTAGATGAGGCTCTAGTAGTTATAACAAGATTCGTTCAAGCAAAGGGTTTCGAAGACGACATGAAACACATTCAACATCATGGTGAAGTACACAAGGGTAGCACATTAAGCAGCCTCTCTCCGTTCATTGGGGATAAAAACATATTGAGAGTGGGTGGCCGACTGGAAGCATCACTACTGGCGTACGACAGTAAACACCCCATACTACTACCATATGACAGTAAATACACAAAATTTCTCCTTAAGGACATTCATGAAAGAAATCACCACGCTGGACCACAGACGCTCCTTTCAATCGCCCGACAGAAATTTTGGCCAGTTAAGGGAAAAACAATAACGCGCTCTATCGTCAATCACTGTGTGCAATGCAGTAAGGCCAATCCCAAGCCATTCTCCCAGCTTATGGGGAATCTCCCTGCAAATCGCATTCAACCAGCAAGACCTTTTGTTAACTCTGGAGTTGACTTTTGTGGCCCCATCTGGACGCATTACAAATCAAGAGGCAAAAAACCACAAAAGTCTTACATAGCAGTGTTTTGTTGTTTTTCCACCAAGGCGATACACTTAGAGGTCGTGAGTGATCTTACCAGCGATGGCTTCATTGGAGCACTCAAGAGATTTATGGGAAGGCGCGGCATTTGTCGAAACATCTATTGTGATAATGCCACCAACTTTGTCGGTGCGAAAAATCAATTGGAAAAAGTTAAAGATATTCTTGAATCCCCCGACTCAAAGGAGAAAATAATTAGAAACTGCAACACTACGGGAACTGATTTTCACTTTATTCCTCCGAGGGCACCACATTTCGGAGGACTATGGGAGGCGGCAGTGAAGTCTACCAAAAACTTGTTCAAACACACTATTGCATCCGCTTCTCTTACTTATGAAGAACTGGAAACAACCATCGTTGAAATCGAGGCAATACTCAACTCCCGGCCGATCACGCCAATAACATCCAACCCGAACGATCTGACAGCATTAACTCCAGGACATTTTTTGATTGGCGAACCTCTAACGAATTCTATTGACTCATCAGCAGACCAACCAAAGGCCAGTAGCTTAACTCGCTGGAGGTTAGTGAAGCATCTTAAGGACGAGTTTTGGCGACGATGGTCTTTAGAGTATCTTAACCAGTTACAACATAGATATAAATGGAGGTCTCGATGTGAAAATGTCACCCCTGGTACAATGGTCATTGTAAAAGACAAAAATCTGGGACCTCAAAAATGGCAGCTAGGCCGAATAGTAAATGCAATCAAGGGTGAAGACGGCCTAGTAAGAGTAGCTGATGTGTTGGTAGCTGATGAAAGGGGAAAGGTGTCAACCATTCGACGAGCTATACATCTATTACCACCGTTGCCCATCGAAGAACAGCAATTACCAGACTCTGTTAGTAATGAATCTCCCATTGATCCATCTGCGCACAATCAACCTGTATCATCGAATTCAAGTAATCAAAGGAAAGGCCCACACCAGCCTTCAACTTCTCAGGGCCCCACCCAGCGGAAGCGGCAGCGCCTTTCTCTTGGGTCCGCAGTTCTAACAGTGCTCCTAACTTGCCTTGTTCCGCCTTCAGGATCTGCTATTCCAGCGCAAATAAGTCCATTTAAATCAAACCCCGGAATATATTTTGAAAATCTCGGCCTGGCGAATATATTATCTAGCGAATGGAACCTCGTTGTTTATTACAACATGCGACCGTTCCACGAGGAGTTCACGAAATTGAAAAACTACAGTCAAGCACTTAAAGCTATTTGCAGTCTACTAGATGATAAATCCAATTGCAAAATAACGACGACGCAGTTCGAACATCTTTTGGCTGAATTGAACGACAAAAATGATTTACTGCTTCCCGCCCAAGGCACCAGAACTAGAAGAGGCGCTCTTAATCTCATAGGCAATATTGCGAATGCGTTATTTGGGGTTTTGGATTCCCAATATGCTGAAAACATGGAAACCACTATCAGCAACGTGCAACAAAACGAGGAGCATCTCATCCACCTCATCAAAAATCAAACTTCTATATAGATGCCACCCTAAACATAATGAAAGGAAATCAAAGGGAACTTGGCGTACAATTCAAGGCATGGGAAGGTCAAATCAATAATCTAACAAATCAAATGAATGGCATAAGACGGGAATTCTACCAGGAGAAGTTGTCAAATCTATTTCTATCAATGGCTATGCAAACGATGTTTACTGCCTCAAACGTCCAGCGAATGCAGACATCAATGCTGGATGTGTTAACAGATACCCACCATGGAAAGATTAGTCCGCAATTAATTACACCAAAACAGATGAAGATGGAACTATCAAGGGTGAAAAATCATCTTCCACAATATCTAAGACTGCCAACAGCACAAGAAGACGTCCTTGATGTATACAACTTGATGACGATTGAGGGAAGACCGACTGAAAAATATATCATATTCAAGTTAAAAATTCCTTTGCTATCGCCAGAGGACTTCGAATTATTCAGCATCATTCCAGTGCCGGTGTTGATAAATGGAACATTTCTGGCAATACAGCCATCAACACCCTACCTAGTTGTGAACCTTCATCGGGACCAGTATTATCCTCTTAAACAACTACAAACGTGCATTTCTACAAAAACGGCTGGTTACCTCTGCAAGCAATCACATCCCATTTATCGAAAGGGGTCCAGGGAAAGCAGCTGCGAAATTGATTTTCTAAATCATCTGCCGCAATCACCAACATGTAGGGTCGTGGAGATCGGAGAAGAACCACATTGGATACAACTACATCTCCCCAACCACTGGATATATTCCTTAAAGCAAACTACAACGGCGAATATAGTGTGTGGTAACAATGTGACGCAAATTGTGATTGAAGGTTCTGGCATATTACGTCTTCAGGATGAATGCATCATCAACCAGAAGCTAATAAGTATTCGGGGACGCGGCATATTTCCCACTACTGCAAGATTATCATTTGTGCCTTTTACCAATTTAACAACATTCGACATGCCCGATCCACCAACCAATATGTCACTGTCGGTGTTCCATTTGAAGGCCGAAACAAAACAAATAGACATCTTAAAGGGGCAGATTCAACAAGTATATAACGAAGGATTGTCGAAACGAATCAACATCAAAGACATGCACTATCTCACGGCTGGATACATATTCTCAACTCTGGCTGTATGCGGTATATGTTACGTTATGTGGAGACTTAGACGATACCTATATACTACAATAACACGAAGATCATCATCCGGATCAACCCCAAATATTGAGAGCGAAGATCATCGACCAGACGCCGGCAGCGCATTCAACATACCCTACAATGATCGTGGTTGAATTCATCATTCAACAGGGGGAGAATGTTCATACTTCACCATTATGATCTGTCACCAGCCGCGGCTAGGTTCATTAAATGTTATATTACCATAAAGTGTGCTCACATCAGACGTGAGTTTCGGTACAGGTGTCGCATTGCGTTGCAATGTAATTCTAGCCACATTTGTGACTTTGGAATGCTTTCATGATCGTGAGAACACTTAATGTAGAAGTCAAAAGATTTTGTATAACTTATACCTATATAAGTTTTGGCAATAAAGTTTATAATGTTTTAAGCAGCGGAGTTAAGTTGTTGGTCATTATTTCTCTTTTGCATTGTACTGGTTTATGCGCCAGTGCAACCTCTTGATTTCGGTTTATGTGCCCAAGTCAGCTCTGAGAATAAAATAATTCTCTTTAACAGATACCGATAACGAATGCATGTCTGATCATGCAGGCAGCGGTGGTGACATCAATGAATGGCATGACGCAACGGGTGTAAGAATTGAAAATGGGCCACCAAGTACATTTCAGTTCAGGGACATCGAAGACACAATTGCACCATTCTCAGGGGAAACATCTCAAAATGTTAATTCCTGGATCGAAGAGTTCGAGTCAGTCTGCGATATAGTTAAATGGAATGAACTGCAAAGATTTGTGTATGGTCGGAAGTTGATAGTCGGAGCAGCTAAACTTTTTGTTCAGGGCGAGAGAAACATCACATCTTGGAAGTCGTTGAAGACTGCACTCAAAAAAGAATTCTCAGAAGTGGTTAGTTCGGCGGAAGTTCATCGACAACTTAGGGCAAGACGAAAGCAGCCGGGAGAAACGTTGAAGGAATATCTCTACAAGTTAATGGCAATTGCGAAACCAATTTATGTCGACGAGACATCAGTAATTGAATATTTTATAGCGGGGCTGAGGGATGAAAAGATTAACAAAGTGGTTCTCTACGAGGCGCAAACTATTGATGAGTTGAAGGCTAAACTCAAAGTATATGAGAGAATCAGATCCCAAACAGCGGAACAACCTACGAGATTTGCATCGGCAACATCAACAGCCAGGAAAGAACCGGTAGTCAAAAAGAAGAGGATCGCAAATGTTTTAGCTGTGGAGAATTTGGACACTTAGCGAAGCTATGCCCATTAAGGAATAGAATCGTCAAATGTTTCAAGTGTGGAGAGTTAGGACACAAATCCTTTGAGTGTAGTAAGAGATAAGTAAAAGGCGAGGCGAAGGTAGGTGTACATCTCGGTGGTAGAACAGGCTACTTGATGAAGGAAGTAGTAGTAGAAGGCAAAGAATTAACTGCGTTAGTAGATACGGGTTGCGAAATCTCTTTATTGAGACAGGAAGTATTGCTTGAATTTCCACACACAGAAATTATTCGAGAAACCACTATTTTGGCAGGTATAGGAAACAACAAAGTGAAAACCTTGGGCTATTTTGAGACAACAGTAGCGGTGGACGGTAATTTTTTTCCTGTAAAATGACATATCGTAAGAGAGCGCGATATAATATTCTCTATGTTGATTAGTAATGACGTTATAAAGCAGGCATCGGTAATAATAAAGGATAATGAAATCCAGTTCGGATGTCGTGACGAGGAAGTGGTTCCAGCACGAGTAGGTAAAACGGATGGTACTGCAAAGGCTGAAAAGAAGATGGAAAGGAAAGCGGAGGATTATGACGAAGTTGCGAGAACAAAGAAAGCTAGTGAAATTGGTGAGCGATGCGACATTCAAGAGGAAGCTGTTTCTAGGATCAAGAGAAGGATGCAGGAAAGCATCGCAACGCGTGGATCATGCAGGAGAGGACCAGTAGTGAGGAATGTTGATGGCATCGAGGAATTGAGAAGTGAATTCGTAGCTTTGTGCACTTCGGTTGCAGATGATGCTGAAGTAGAACTGAACTACTTACCACAGGAGTGCCAGAAGAAGATCCAGTCTTTGATAGCAGAATATAATCCACAAGAAGACGTGCAATCACTAGCCGAGATGAAAGGAGCCGAAAGCCTTGTAGGCTCTAACAATAGATCAAGAGGACGTGACCTCGGTGGATCGGAAGTGATCAGTTCAGGAAGCGGAAATACCGTCGGCGAAGAAGGGAAGGATACGAAAGAAGTGTTCGATTTGTCAAGAGATTTTGACACGATTTGCGTTTCGACATAAAAGAGAGAGTTCCAGAGTACAAAGGTAGACGTCAATCAACTGGACTACATGAAAGAGGGCGTAAGGAATGCGCTGTTAAAGTTGGTGAAAGAGAAAAAGGCTTGGGCAGAGTCGGCGCCAAGTGTCAACATAAAGTATTTGGTGATAATACTAGTCGTAGCAAATGCCTTCTCGACAGTAATGAAGAAGGAAGACATCCCTTTAAGAGTATCTAGGTGGGGGTTGCTTCTTCAACACTTTGACTGCGAGATCGGGCATCGACCAGAAATGAAGCTGGAAAATATGGATGCGCTAAGTAGGGTGTCGTGCCTCTTGATCGTGGGGTCATCAAACCATCGGATCAAGGAAGCACAGATGGGAGATACTTGGATAGGAGCAGTGAGGATGATTCTTAAAGAGGACGCACTCGAGGATTATTACGTGAAAGCTCAAGTGTCGTACAAGGATCATGTGGAGAAACATATCATTATACCGTCGCAGATGGAACAAGAAGTTGTCCAAGAGTTCGAGGAAGAGCGCCAGAAATTAAGAGACGAAGCCAAGGGGAATATGATTCGAATTAAAAAGAAAAACCGTCGTACATATAACACCAGGCGAAAGGCAGCAACAGAGTATCACATCAACGATCTAGTAGCTGTCAGGAGGACTCAGTTTGGCCCAGGACTTAAACTTAAACCGAAATATTTGGGACCCTATAAGGTAACGAAAGTCAATGCCAATAGTCGTTACGAAGTTGAGAAAGTTGGGTACCATGAAGGTCCACGATGTACTACTACCGCTGCTGACAGGAAGAAGGCCTGGACAAATGACATTATTCGAGACGAATAAACGGTCAGGAGGGCCGAAATGTAGGATGTAGACAGACCACAGGACTATACGAACGCACCCTTGCCATTAAGCATAGACGAACGAACGAACGGACGAAAAAACGAAACAAAACGGACGAAAAACTAGAACATGACAAACAAAGCGAAATACGCAGACGCAACCAAGCTGTCGAATGATGAAGACCATCAAATCGTTTGTTCTGTATTAAATTAAGATATAAATTTCAAAAGTATATAAAATAATTAATAAAAATTAAATTCATTAAAGTTTTCGCATATAGTTTTTATGAATATTAATAATAAATTCCTACATAAATAAAATGAGCTCTGTGGGTATATACTTTTCATCGGATTCTGACGAAGAGTATCGTGTTGCTAATTTCAAAGAAATAGCTAGGAACAGGAGACAGTTAAGAAATGCTTCGAATCCATTGGCACTTGAGGATAGCATGTTAAAAAATGAAGATCAGTTTTCCTTATGATTCCTTCGTGAACTTTTCCCAACGGTTTTTGGCCTCCGTTTTCCCACAAATTCCTTTGGCGGTGTCGATGTCGATGGATTTTTCTCCATCAAGCTAACTAATCGGTTTAACTATTTTTTATTGCTTACAACTCAAGATATCAATTATAAAATACAATCATAATACGAAAATTCACAATTGACGATTGATTGTTGATAAAAGTCAACTATCAACCAGCGATTGACAACAACAATAGGGGCCATAGTGTGTTTTAATTATTATACTTACCCTCACCAGCGGTAAAGAGTATTCGAATATGCTATAACATCACTTGGCGATCCTGATTTAACATGTGCTATTCGAGTGGAGCGAAGGACAAGAAAAACCAAGACCATTTTTGATTGAGCAATTAACACCAAAGCTCCTTCTTGCAATTTTTAACCCGGAACTTACAATCGAACTGCACACAGATACATCTTATATGATATGGAGCTATTTTAATCCAAAAGCTTAATCTTGAGTCATAAGTGGTAGCTTAAATATCACTTATACGAGCTCGAGACATAAGCCATTGTACAAGCTGTAAATCCTTTTTGTGTATCAATATTTGTTTGGCATTAAATTTAAGCTTGATACAGATTGCAATGTCGCAAAAGCATCAGCTAAGAAAAATTATCTCATTTCCTGAATTGCACTACGGTGGATTTATTTACAGGATTTTAGTTTCGAGATAGTATACCGAACAGGAATGCCGAATTCCAAAACGCATATCTTGCGCAAATCCTGTGTAAAATTATGCAAAGCAGATGATTCCAAAACGCATAGGTTGGAAGCACTGCTAAGCACACAATTCTAAAAAATAGTAGTTTCGTTTTGCGCGCACAAATGTAAACATTTGAGCAGTTGTCAAAATAAGTTTGCTTAATTCATTTGCATTCGTTTGTATTCGGTTTAATTTTCCTTATTTTTATCAACGTTTTACCATAGAAAAATAATAACAGTTTTACCGAAATGGATAACAAAAGTGGAAGTAAAATTGTTAATCACCGTTCGAATGTCGCATGAAGCAGCATTTTGCTCCGGTTAACGCAAGAAAGGAAGCATTTGGACATCGGTGTTGGCAGACATTTTATCAGCATGTCCAGAATTCGCATTCTCCAAAGAAGAAATGCTCCGAAAGTGGAACAATCTTATTCTCTCTTATAAAATAATAAAACAAAGGAATGGCGAATATGGACGCGATGTAACACGATGGGAATCCTATGAAATGTTCGATGAAGCTTATGGGTCGAATTAGACATTAAATTAGACATTGGCGTTGGTGCAGGAATCTTCTCCGAACCGCTGGGAATAGAAAATTTGTCCGCCTCCCGGACCACAGCAGTGTTTTCCAAGCGGAAGTCTTAGCAGTGACAACAACCGCCCGTGAGACTGCGATGAGGGCAATACCGCGAATTACCTTTTCATTCATACCAATTAGCTTTTTCGTTGACAGCCAGGCAGCAATAAAAGCAATTTCTGCTATGGAAATAAATTCGAAGCTTGTGAGGTGCTGTCGAGAAGAGCTCAGGGTTCTTGGAACACAGCACAAGGTAACGCTCTGCTGGGTCCCTGGGCATGAGGGCACACCAGGGAATGAGAATACTGATGAATTGACTAGAGAGGGATCGGCACTAAGTCTAAAACAAGCCGACCTCGCGGTGAATACCCCGCCTTGCTAATTGAAGCTCGAAGCAAGGAATAAAGCTCAAAGAGAGGCAAATAACAAATGGTCCTCTTTGGACACTTGAGCCATCACAGGGAAGCTATGGCCTGTATTTGATAAGGCTAAGACCGCCAGACATATACAAAAGGATAGAAAATCCCTCTCCCCCCTTGTAGGTGTGATTACGGGGCATAACACTCTACGATACCACATGAAGAAACTCCGTATCACGGCAGAAGACCTGTGAAGAGGCTGCGGAGACGAGGAAGTCTATGAGAATACAACTCACTTCCTCTGCCACTGCCCCGGCCTATACCATCTAAGATACAAATTCTTCGGGCGACATTTTTTTCGGGATCTCTAGGAACTGTCTGGTAAACCGGTGAACGATCTGAACAGCTTCATCAAATCCACAGGATGGTTTGTACCACTAACGCAGTAAGTAGTTATTATTACACTTTTTATGCGGGTAACGTTTAAGGGTAAGATTTCCCCCTATGGGTAGCACAATGGGTCTTAGAGACCTGAGTGTGGCGCAGAAGAACTCCTCTTCGCCGGCCCACATACCTAACCTAACCTATGGGTCGAAGCATTTCGTTGATCCCCCTAGAGGAAATTTGATGTCAAGTATCGAAAAATCGACATCTGAGGAATCAGAAGCCGATGATTTCTTACCAGAATCAACACCTTCTTCATCGAGGCATACGACTCCAACACCCAAACGTCTTGAAGAACTGCAAATAATGAACTAATGGACTTCTTAACGAAAGAAGCTGAAGAAGAGCAGCATAGACATAAACAACAAATGGAAATTGAAGTCCAAAGAATAGAGCTTATGAAAGGCATAAAGGACTTGTTGCAGCAAATGCTTTGACTTGGTAAGCGCAGAAAAGAAAAAATGTGAAGTGATGTGAAGTGCTAATTCTGTTAGAATTAATGTCTGCTTCTCTTTGCTCTACATTTACTACTGGTTCAAACGATAAGCTATTGTCGTCTGGCGTTTCGTCATCATTATACTCATCAAGAAGAATTTCGCATTTTGTTATAAAGTTATGTAGTGCCACAAATGCTACAACAAAGTGCTTTGCATCTCTTATTGTATATATACATTAAGGTACTTAAGAATTCTAAACCGCCCCTTTCAAATACCGAAAGCTTATTCAATACAAACTCGTGTTGAACTTAAACAAACTTTGCAAAAGCCCACCACATGTAGATTATCTGAGCCGAAATCCTATGGACGTTGTTTGACGAATTAGACATAATGATTGGGAGTACATAGATCAAAAAGGAAACGAAGAGGTGCAAAACTTGCTGGAACATCTTATAGACGAGCTTGACGCTCGACAATACGTGGAAAAAGACGAAATGCTTTATCACAAATATCAAGATGGTCCTGTGAGTTTGCAATGGTTTGTTCCAAAACAGTCGTTTAGGTGTACTGTGAATTTCGTATAATGAACAGTGTCATGTCAGTGCTGATAAAACCTATGCACCTACTACAGAACACTTTTGGTTTCCTCGGATAAACAATTTAATCAAGAGTTATATTAAACATTACGTTATTTGTGCGATAAAAAAAATAGGACTGGTCCATTGCAGGCCTACACATTGATTGTCTGGCTCCATTACCAATATCTTCTGATGGTTATTTTTCAGGTGATGACGAGTTTAATGTAGTAACATGGGTTTCCGAGTTCGAACAAATGAGTTCAATCGTTGGATGGAATGCATTGCAAAAACTTATTTTTGCAAAACGATTAGTAAAAGGCTCAGCTCGCTTGTTCATTAACAGCATTCCGAATTTGTCTTCGTGGTCGGTGTTGAGAGAGGAACTCATGTAAGAATTTAAAAGATCAACTAACAGTGCTGAAATCCATAGGCGACTGGCTGCGAAGAAAAAGAAACCTAACGAAACATTGCAAGAGTATATATAGAATGACTGCATTGACTAACATGATGGCAATGTTACTTATATTGTCGATGGAATTGGTGATAGGTCACCCAAATCATATTTTTATATGGGGCAAGTACGATAGATGGACCGAAAGAATCAATAAAGACGTATGAAAAATTTAAAAACAAAAACGAACATAGGAACAGTGAAATTAGGAATTACAACAGTAGTGCAAGAACTTCAGGTATTCGGGAAACTTACGATAAAAAGACTCAAAGGTGTTACATTTGCGGTAATAGGAAACGTGCTACGGATGTATGTCCTAATAAATTTAAAGGTTTTAAATGCTTCCGCTGTAACCAGTACGGGTATAAGTCTTATAATTGTAGCATTCCGAAAACCTATTACCCTAATTCTAAAAAAGCTGAACTTAGTATCATAATCCTATCTAAGAACTATATCGACATTAAAGCGAATTAAGTTGCCTGCAAAACCTTGCTAGATTCAGGAGCCGACATCTCCATCATGAGAATAGATATTTTCGAGGCATTAGGAGTGAAAACCTATGAAAGCGAGAAAATATTAGTTACAGGAATAGGAGGGGATGCGGTAGCGATTTGTTCCTGCTACCTGAACATTGAAATCGATAACTTCGTGTATAGGTTGAACGATTTTGTTCCTTCAAACGGACTCTAAAGTTCCTCTTATCTTGGGCAATAGTTTGTGTAGAGGACACAAAAGCTACACGTAGAAAAAATTTGAAAGTGAACACAAACTCAAATACCCGCGTTGAACACACCCAAACGAAAGGAAATCCAAGATAAAACACAAACACAATTCTCACGTGAACGCACCGATCAGTGCTACATGTATATACAGCTATCTCGCTCTACGTAGCGAAAGAAACAAATTGCATTCAAATTGCAAAGGGAAATTTAAGTGACAGGATCATTCTGATTCTGGTGTGCGGAGCGTGAGGGTGCCTCATCTTGACATTAATTTTTTGAACAGTAAAGCGTAAAATAAATTGTGATTAGATTAGTTAATAAAAAGCGTAAAATAAAATTGTGATTTAATGAATTAATAGAAACATCACAGTTTGTTTCAAAAAGCTAACATTCAATAAAGGCAATATTAGTATTCAGCCCAATATAAAATCATCGGATCTAGAGTGTCCAACTGGGATCTTTGATAAATGAGGATATTCAATTCATTATTTAACAAAAAAAAAAATTAAATATATAAATAAAAAATCATCGGAATAAAATAAAAGTGATCTTTTCCGAAAAAATAGAACAAAAAAGTTTCTTAAAGAAAAAAAAAAGATCGAAACAAAAAAAGAGAACATGTTTTCTTTTATATCGTGCGGCAAGATGAAACCCCAATTTATGATACACCCCGAAGAGTACTATACCACTATAAATTAGAAATTGAGATTCAAATTTAAACTTCATTAAAGAACGGGATAATAGAAGAAAGTAACTCTGAATTTGCTAGTCCAATGGTACTTGTCGGCAAAAAGGATGGGTCTAAGCGACTGTGTGTCAATTATCGACGCATTAATAAGAAAATTATTAGAGATTCTTTTCCCCTCCCTCTTGTTTAGGAGCAGCTGAATCAATTACAGGGTGCTGAGTTTTTCACGACATTCGATCTGTCTTCAGCATTCTTCCACGTTCTCGTAGCCGAAAGCACTCGAAAGTATACCAGTTTTGTCGTTGATAGTGGCCAGTGCCAATTTAAATATTGTCCATTTGGAATGTGCATCAGTCCTGCAGTTTTCGTAAGATATATCAATGCAATATTTCGGCCTTTAATCATTGGGAAACTCTTATCTACCAACATGGACGATGTGATTATGTATCTGTTCCAAGACCGAAAGAGAAGGCTTTGATATATTGCAAAGAGTAATAAAAATCGCTCAGGACTAAGGCCTTAGAACTAATTGGAAAAATATTCATTTTCTGAAGAAAAAAAATTATTTTCTAGGACACACTGTCGAAAAGGGACGTATTCATCGATCAAGGCGATTACAAATTATCCGACACCGAATAAAAATGTGAAGCAAATCCAAAGTTTTTTGGGATTCGTATCTTATTTCCAAAAATGTATACCTAACTTTGCTGTTAAAGCCAAGCCTTTATCAGACCTTCTTAAGAAAGATGTCCCGTTCTCCCATGCGAATGATTGGATCTTATTCCCACATACTTCGGAAGAAATACAAGAAGCACAAACGCTATGGAGCAGTAAGTATGAATTTCCTTATACGATTGGTGCTCTTGATTGCACATATGTTTGTATAAAGAAACTTTCAAACCACTATGACGAGTACATCAATCGCAAAGGATTTTACTCAATAAATGTGCAAGCTACATGCAACGCAGAAGAAAAATTTACGAGTGTTGAAGTTTGTTGGCCAGGATCCGTCCACGACTCCGGTATTTTAAAAAACTTACTTATTTAATCATATGAATAATAATTCATCAGTAATACTACTAAGTGATGAAGGGTATGGGATTACACCTTGGTTAATGACACCATTTAAACAAGTACTGATGCTGAACGTAATTTTAATTCTCTTTTAACAAAGGAGAGAGATGTTTCGGACAATTAAAGCAGCCTTTTCCTATATTGCAATCCTACATGGGGCCAAGCAGGGAGGTTGCAGGGGAGCAGCATGCCTACCTCCTGTTTATACGCCGCGCCGTAAACTTTATAAACCTATGTATGCATCTATAGGTATGTCGCTATACTTATTGTAACGAGTTTAAACGAAACAGATGAGATGTAAAACACAAAAGACTCAATGGCGAAAACTTGATTCGAGTGTGAGCAGTAGGATAGGAACCATCGTCGGTGAAAGATCAGACAAAATAAAGAATGTTTTATTTTTCCAAAAAATATATCATATACAAGTTAACACCGCATAATATTTTCAAATTCCTTCTCACGACATCATACATCTACACGCGCAACACAGAAGCACACTCACTAGACACCAAACACCTGCACGCGCAATCCTCATGCTCCTAAACATGCTCCAGCCAGAATGTTCTAACACCACGTCTGCATCTGATGTCACATCTACACAGTTGGTTATGAGTAGGTGAGATTATTTTTTGTTTCAATGTTGGTTTTCAAGTTCAGTTCATTTTTGATTATTAGCAATAAAAAAGTTAAGCTCCCGAAAAAATATTTTTTTTTTAAATAAAACGAAGTTAATTTTAATTGGCGCCCGAGCAGGGACCACAGGCTCAATACGCGTTAAAATTTGAAAACGAAAGAAGTCCTCAAGTAACACAAGTAATTTTCCACATCTGCGCGAGTGTTAACAACCGAAAAACAAAAGTCCCCAAGTAGCACAATATCCTTCGAGTCAGCGCGAGTGTAAACTACAGAAAAGAAAAGTCCTCAAGTAGCACAAACTTTCTGAGTCTGCGCGAGTGTAAATAGCCGAAGAACCTGTAGTTCCAGAATCGCGAGTGGTGAAACAAGAACAAGGGCCCCCTAGTAGCCGTTCAGCAAGCCGACGGAGGAACGGGAAGTAAGAGGCTAGCAAGACGCTACATAATCAGAACACCGATGGACCTCCTGCAAATCATTGTTCTGTGAAACTATTATTAAATAAAAATTAAAACCAGATTAAAACAAAAACGGATTTAAGAAGAATAAGGTCAAAAATAATAGGGAAAAAGTGAAACGAGTTAAACTAGATAAAGATAAAGTGGAACAAAATTTAATTGAAAATAAGAAAAATAAAATTAAAACAATTAAACCGGGAATAGAAAAGATTAAGAATTTAAAAAAAGGAACAATTTTAAATTGAAAAGTGAAAAAGGAAGCAAATGTCCTATAATATTGTCATCGAATGAAGACGAATACGAAGACAGAAACGCACAATTAGAGGAGCAAAACAACAGTACAGATGAGGAAAATGAGTGTGAAGACAACGAAGGCGACAGAGAAAAGAATAACGAGCGAGGATCGACATTGAGTGAAAATGATAACGAGAGAGAAAAGGAAAATAAGGGTGAGAAAACAAAAGAGAGTGTAAGAGAAAAGGAGTGGAAGTTACTAAAAAGCGAACTGGAGACAATCATGCCTATTATCATGCCTATTATGAATAAAATTTCCCCCGAACTATTTCCCTCATTGGGAAACCTGGAATTGTGAACAATCTTCGAAAGGAAAAGGAAAAAGTTCTCCTTATTGTGATCAACTTTCCGATGGAAATTTTGACAGAATTTCCCATGAACTTTTTCCCTTTCATTTTTCTAGGGAAACTAAAACAAATTCGCATATTTGTCGAAAACTCTTATAATTTTAAGTATTTTTGTCTGAATTTTGGTGAAAATATTTATGAGCGCGCATATACTTATGTACATTTAAAGGTCGAATGCAACAAATAAAAGACAGAAGTATTAGTTAGCTAGATGGAGAAATATCCAGACATTGCTAACGGCTTCACTAGGCAATGTAAAGAGGAACAGAATGAAAGTTTCATCTTGTGCCTTAAAATTCGGTTTGATAAGTTTCACTGTGGAAGAGAACAACAATACAACAGACGACTTGCAACTGGATACTATGCCTAACATAATTATTTTTATTTCTTTTTTCATAAATAAGCACACTGATTTCAGATAAATGACAGCAAATACAGCGGTTACATTTTTCGAAAATGATTTCGAATACAGTCCGGGGGAACAAAATTCCGATGGAAATTCACAATAGCAGGAACTTTTTCCCGGGATGGAAAAAGTTCGGGGAACAAAAAGTTCCCTCGGAATTCATAATAGGGCTGTATGAATAAAATTCCCCCCGACCTTTTTCCCTCAATTGGGAAACCTGGTATTGTGAACAATGTTCGAAAGGAAAAGGATAAAGTTATCTGTATTGTGAACAGGTTTCCGATGGAAATTTTGGCAGAATTTCCCTCGAACTTTTTCCCTGTCACTTTTCTAGGGAAAATGAAATAAAGAAAAAAGAGTTCATATATTTGTCGCAAAATTTTAAAAATGTAAGTATTTTTGTTTGAATTTTGGTGAAAATATTTATAAGTGTGCATGTATTTACATTTATAGGTCGAATGCAACAAATAAAAGACAGAGCGAAGTATTAGTTAGCTGGATGGAGAAATATCCAGACATTGCTAACGGTTTCACTAGGCGATGCAAGGAGGAGCAGAATGAAATTTGGAAAAAGATGGAAAAAAATCTGAATAGTGTTGGACCGTTGGACAGTGAAATTAACATTTGAATGGTATGTGTACTACGACAGATTTGAATGAATACAATGATCCCCGCTTAATTGAACCTCGCTTAATTGCTTTTCCCGTTTAATTGAACGAAAAAAGTGGAC
This sequence comes from Criorhina ranunculi, assembly GCA_951813785.1. Lineage (NCBI taxonomy): Eukaryota > Metazoa > Arthropoda > Insecta > Diptera > Syrphidae > Criorhina > Criorhina ranunculi. The sequence continues at coordinate 26,664,824 of OX638382.1, read as the reverse complement.
TCGAATATTTCCTATATAAGCTATACACGTATTTGCACTGTTAATTGAGTCCCGTATAATTGATTTACCCGCTTAATTGATCTTAAAAATGTATACCAAACAAACTAAATGTATTCAAATTTGTCGGTTAATTGATCGGCGACAAACAAAAGATCATAACAAAATGATGGGCAAATTTTTGTAATTCCGGAGCGATGTTTTCACATTGAAGTTGACAGCACTTCACAACAGTTGACAGCGAGCTGTAGTTTGTCATATTCTAATTTTGGTAGCGGAATTCATTTGACAACAAAACTTATTCCGATTTCTAGATATCAGACAGACTAGAATACGGAACGCATAAACTCGACTGAAATCCAAGTCAAAACAACATTTTTACTTTCTTTTCTCGAATTGGAGTTGCTTTGTAACTTAAAATCTGCGCACAATAAAACACGAATTGTTCTAAAGTTATACACTTATGCGCTTTGCCAAAAGCAGTTTACTTATATCACAGGTTAAGTGTAATCATTTGAGCTCAACAATTCTATACAATAAAACTGTATGAAAACTAAACTATTAATTTAAACCTATATTCGTCCAAGTACCTACGAAAAAAAAAATACTTACAAAGTTCAGCAATCGTACAAAAATACGTTTGGCATAACAGCTGTTTTGTGACAATTTTCAACTGACAGGAAATTTTAAAATTTCAGAATTTTTAGACGAACAATCCAATCCACTAATTCACAAAAAGTTGTCTTGCTCATCTGTCAAATTTCAGGCTGTTGTCGAATCAGAATGCTTTCTTTATCTGAAACTTCAGCTGGTCTAGAAATCGGAACGCACCCATTTTCATCACAGTTTTCGAATATACCATCGTTTTATTGACTTACTGGCTCAATTAAGCAAACCTCGTTTAATTGCACTAAAGAAGCAATTAAGCGGGTTTTCTTTAAATGAACAATCGGATAATTGATCGAAAAAATCGGACAAAATTGTCGGTTCAATTAAGCGGGGAACACTGTATATCTGAAAATGTATCTTGTTTTAGGTTTTGTGTTATAAGAAAAAATATATATAAAAAAAAAGAATTGGCGGAAAACCTTAAATTGAAAATTGTAACTGGAGGAGGGTCTTATAAGGAATGCCAATTTTCATTCATGGAAGAAGCGGTAATAAAAATATGTGCAATGAACCAGTCGGTAGACATCTAGTGCCTTAACGTTTGCGTTACCGTTTTGTTCTTAAAAAAAACAAGGTTTAATGAAAGTTTAGCTGTGGAAGAAAAAAACAATACAACAAAAGACTTGCAACTGGTTAAAGCTTTTTTTGACGAAACAACACACTTCTTTGGATAATCAGAATTTTTAGTCAGCCAGTGAAGACACATTTGATAATTCTAATAAGGAAAACTTACGTCAAAACCCAGAAGTGTTATCAACAAACCAGCGTAAACAGAAATTAGGAACGCGTGAATTTTTAGAAAAAGAGCTAAACCCCCAAAGAGAACTTTGTGATATAGTTGATGAGATATTGCCTGTTATAAAAATTACCAGGAAGCAATGGAAGCAAATATGGAAAATATATATCGTTTCATTGACCGCCTTTGTGATCAAAACATATATCTACGTGAAGAAACTAAGCATCATAACCAAGAGATGGAAACACTACGGAAACTTGAAATTGAAGTGGAAATTAAATTCAAGCAAAAACGGCTAGAAATAGAAGAAGCCAAGCTTTAAAAAATAGGTTAGAGTTATACCCAATACTGAAATAATTAAATTTACATTTTTTTTTTTGTATTTTTCTTTATCTTATGTTAATACATTGTTATTTTTTATGATTCATGAGTTTTTTCGTTAATTAATTAACCTCAAAACGGCATATAACTTTAAAGAGGAAAGCATTAGAGTATTAATATCGAACCGTTTGAAGGAAAAAGCACTGAAGTGGTTCCACTCTAGAGCAGATTTAATAGCTGTCCCAGTTCAGAAACTTTTGGCAGATATGAAAGAAATCGCAAATCCGGTGGAATAATGACGTTAATGCAATTTTTTCTGAAATATAGTTAATAACGCCATAATATTCTTAATTTTCAGTTCTCTTTGCTTTAAAAACGGCATAATTGTATCTTGTCTAGTTTCCAAAAGAGGGCACTTTTTCGTTTGCCACAAATGCTTTATCGACAAAGCTTTCCAAAGCAATAATGTCACATTAGTCAGCTGCGCGAGTTATGTTAGAGTCACACAACGCTGTCGATGATAACATAAACACGAGACACCAGATACCAGACGAACGATTGTTTATCTAAGGGCAAGTGTCCACTTTCATCCCCAGCTGCAAACCATAAACTCAGTGAGTTATGGCGGTCACCATTTGGAACCCAGCATGTCAATCTCCCGTTACACCATAAAATCGATGAGTTACGATGGACGCCGTCGATCTACATCTGGAACCCATTATCACAAGATTTATGAGCGACGCCGCCTAATTTAAGTATATATAAGAGTAAATTTGTAAGATAAGATTAAGTCTAGATTTGTCCACGTAAACGAGCAGATCGGCTCAGCAAATAAATATATTTTTTAAACTAAAAAATAGTTTGTTTTATTTAATTGGCGCAGTCGGTAGGATCCTATTAAACATATACGAGTAAAATATATGTCCCTGAAAGGATCCAGTGATCGAACGAAGTTCCGAAAATTAAAAGAAAATTAATTACAGGACCAAAGTTCCTAAATAAATTCGTGAACCGCGAGTGAATTGTGAAAGGTGGTGTCCAATATCAAATACACAAATTCTCTAGGAGAACATCGAACAATTAACTTAAAATAACAAAAAAAAAAAATAGTGAAAGTGATCCAATGGCGAACGCGGAACAAAGCGGAGTCATCAACAGACTCGAAAAAGTCCCCACATTCGGAGGAGCCAACGAGGACGTCATTAGCTTCACAAACCATGTGAGCTATTTATACGACCTACTCGATGCTCCATATCAACCATTGGCGAACCTGATTATAATACATAAAATCCAAGGAGAAGCAGCCAACTCAGCACGGAGAGCCCCAGAAGCGTCATGGAACTCCATCAAGATCTGTCTTCTCCAGGACTATGGAGTAAAGGACACATACGAACAAATACTACAAGATCTCCATGCAGTACACTCGAGAGATGTCAACAGCCTTTACCATCAACTCAACAACATACTACAAAAACTGAACAAAAAAGTAAGTTAGAACCTAGTGCTATTTATACACCAATAAATAATGAGAACATTGTTTTAAATAAATTCATACATAATTTAAACGCCCCTCAGGCAAGCATAATTATTGCTCAAAATATAACAACGTTAAGTAACGCATATCACCTGTTAAGTAGATATAGACAACTCAACGATAATGTTAGAATTCCGGTAAATCATAATAAAAATAATATTTACAACCGGTCACAACAAAATAATTATAGTCAAAGACAGAATAACTTCCAACCTAGGCAAAATCCACCTTCCTTTAACTATCGCCCCAACCACAATACTTACCAAAGTAATTATCGACCTAGAGTAGATATTAATAACTCGGGCCAGGTAAGAGCAAACAATGCTCAAATCTTAGGGCAAAGAAACCCTAATAGTAATTATAGATTTGGATTCAATAGTTCCAATCAATTCCGTAATACTCCACGACCCATGGAGACTAATAATTTAGACCAAACCAATCAAGAAGAGGTAAATTTTATAAACCCCGGGAGGTCGAAACACTTCCCGTAATATCTGCCCACGTACAAGGACATAGACTTAGACTTCTAGTAGATACAGGAGCCTCAGTTTCTCTTTTAAAAATAGATAAGTTAAAACAGTACCCTAGAATTAAGCTGAAGAAGCCAATATCTATGGCAACAATAGATACAAAGACTCAAGTCACGGAAGAAATCATATCACCTCTTCCTGAAGAATTCAACGAACCCACTTCTACGATGACGTGGAAGCTATTAAACTTTACTAACGCGAAATTCGACGGAATCTTAGGAACGAATATCCTAAAACCGATCGAAGCGCAAATAGATTTTAAATCCGCATATTTAAACATAAATAATAATAAAATACCCTTGATAGAAAATGAAGAAAACAGTGTGAATACATGCCCCTATAATTATGAGGACATAACACAGATGAGCGTAAATCATCTAAGTATTAAAGACCTTATACCTAAAGATTTAAATCATGAAGAATACAGAGAACTTCAGGAATTTTTACATGAAAATAGAGATCTTTTTTACAAAGAAGGAGATACCCTTAGTTCAACTACACAAACCAAAATTCATGAAGAGGAAATTGATAAACAAATATCACAAATGCTTCAAGACGGGGTAATCAAGAAAAGTATTTCCCCTTACGCATCTCCAATATGGGTTGTACCCAAAAAAAGAGGACAACTCAGGTAAGAAAAAATGGAGAATTGTCATAGACTATCGGAAGTTAAACGAAAAAACAATAGAATATAAGCATCCGATACCTCATATAGACGAACTCTTAGATAAAATAGGTAGATGTCAGTATTTCACAACATTGGACTTAGCAAAAGGTTTCCACCAAATAAGAATGCATCCACAGGATATAGAAAAAACTGCTTTTTCGACACCATCCGGACATTACGAGTTTCTACGGATGCCTTTCGGTCTAAAGAATGCCCCAGCAACATTCCAATGTATGATGAACGAGGTCTTAGGCGAATACATAGGAAAAATCTGTGTAGTTTACCTAGACGACATCCTTATATTCTCCACTTCATTGAAAGAACATTTAATAAACTTAAATCTTATTTTCAAAACATTACGGAAATTTAATTTAAAAGTCCAAATAGACAAATGTAACTTCCTAAGAAAAGAAACACAATTCCTGGGCAACACAATTACATCTAACGGAGTAAAACCCAACCCAGATAAAATTAGTTCCATACAAAAAATAGAAATACCTAAAACTCAGAAGCAAATTAAAAGCTTCTTAGGACTGACAGGTTATTATCGAAGATTCATAAAGGATTACGCTAAAATCGCAGGACCAATGACTAGAAACCTGAAAAAGAATGCAAAGATCGATATAAACGATTCTGAATACAGAAAAGCATTCGAAGAACTCAGAAATTCGCTAATAATAGAACCCATACTAGCATATCCCGATTTCAACAAGAAATTCGTCTTAACGACAGATGCTAGCAATCATGCAATAGGAGCCGTCCTTTCCCAAGAAGGACACCCAATTAGCTATATTTCCCGAACATTAAACGAGCATGAAAAAAACTATTCTACAACAGAAAAGGAATTGTTAGCAATAGTGTGGTCAGTTAAATACCTAAAACGCTACCTATACGGGAGACCCTTCGATCTCAAAACAGATCATCAACCACTTAAGTGGCTACAAATAAAAAACTTAGGTAGAGATATTTCACCACGACTACAGAGGTGGATACTCCAGTTAGGAGAATACGATATACATATAGAATATTTAAAAGCTACGAGCAATACTGTAGCTGATTTCCTAAGTAGAGAGATAAAAAATACAGATGAAATAAACGTGATAGAAGATGAGGAATCAATGCAACCCACGATACATTCTCAACAAGAAGAAGCAAATGATCATTTTCCTATTAAAGATAGTCCAGTCAACATATTTACACAGCAAATAATATTGTAAGCTGGAAATGGACTTCGAAAAGGCAAAGGAAATAACAGGATATCTATAGGAATAAACGAAATTTGCAAAGACGAATTCAATAACCGTATAATCCCATTATTAGATAACAAAAACACAGGAATATATACAGACTTGTCAGACACTGAATATAATTTGCTTCAACAAAAATTGATAGAATTATTTGGAACAAGAATAAAATTCTTTAAATGTCAATATCTCGCTAGAGATATGAAAACAGAAGAAGAAGCTATCAAACAAATAAAACTGTACCATGAAAAGGAAACAGGACATTCTGGTATAGAAGAAAACTACAGAGGACTTAGAACCAAAATTTATTTCAAAAATTTAAGAGAATTGATAAATGACGTTGCTAACAGTTGCAATATATGTTAACAATCAAAATACGACAGGAGACCTGTAAAAGAAAAATTTCATATAACAGAAACCCCCAAAGATATCAATGAAATTGTACACATAGATATCTATTGTATAGCCAAAACAAAATTTCTCACTTCAATAGATAAATTTAGTAAACTAACTACAACATCTTATGTTCCTAATGTTTCACATGAAACTTTAGAAGAAACTATTTTACAATTGTAAACATAGCAATCTGCGCACGACATGCTGTTGCGAGTGTGAGCATGTCCTTGTGCGCACGACACAAGATAAGTCAGTCGAGCGAAGGACGTAGAACCACTCAGACCGAATAAAGTGAACAAAACGTTGGTCAGTTAAAATTCTCGGTTGTTTTATTTAATTTGATTTGTGTAGGTTAAAACAATTAATAGCCGTAAATGGAAAATCAAAAAGATTGGTGATGGATAACGAATTTAACTTCCCTAGAATAATAAAGTTATTAGAAGATTTAGAAATAGAGACCCATTTTACAAAACCAAACAGTCACACAGGTAATTCGGACATTGAAGTTTTTCACCGAACATTGGCAGAAAAAGTAAGAGCAATCCTTAACGGAAAAGTTAATCCAACTGTACATGAAATTCGAAAGGCAGTGCATAAAGCAAATCTATTTTATAATACGTCCATACATGCAACAACCAAACAAAAGCCATATGACGTTCAAAGCGGAAGAATTAGTAAAAAACCACTCTATGACTTCATGCTTAAAAACAAAGAAAAAGTCGCAAATAACCTTAATAAAAATAGGGAAGAATATAATGATAACAGAACCGAAGGTTTTGTTAAGAACTCAAGAGCAGACCGTCACAAAACGCAACCAAGATACAAGTTCAATAAACTCAACAATCAGCATGCAACGAATATACAAAAGGAAAGGGTCACTCGATCGAAGAATGTTGAAAATTTGATAAGAACTAACCAAAGAACCAAACATTCTCGAAACGTATAATCCATACTCAGTTCAATCTCGGAAGTCAAACAACAAAGACGTGAATTAAAAAAAATAAAAAAAATAAAAAAAATGAAAATCTTAATACTAGTAATATTATTGTCAGTCGCAGTTTTAGTGAAGAATAAAATAATTATTGAAGAAATAAATAACAGTAACGGTTATTCGGTAATTAGATACGATCAAGTGGAAGTGGTTTCTAAATATAGTTCAATATTGCATATTATAAATATAACGGAAATAAGTTCAGTTCTAACAATTATTAAAGAACAATGGTCGAAACAAAAGAAGGTTCTCTTAAAATCACCAACGGATAAATCTTACATAACGATCGAAAAGGAAATAGAGTTGATCCAGGGAGAATTGCAGAGTGTTAAAGGACACAAACAGGAAAATTTTAAAAGAAAGGTTAGGAGTTTAATTAACATAGGAGGCAGAGCACTAAATATTTTATTTGGTACCATGGACGACGAGGACAGAATAGAAATTGAAAACCAACTTAAGGTTATAACGGAAAATAACCACAATCTTATAAATAACAACAATAATCAAGTAAAAATAAATAGCCAGATAAGAAACGAAATTGAAACAATAAAAAACGCGGTTCTAACAAAAACCAATAACGAATTCGGATTTCAGTTAGAATTCCAAATGGCAGAGAAAAGACTGGTAGTGTTAGAATATTTACGTAAAATAGATAAAATTAAAGACTTAATAGAGAAAATTCAAAATATTATTTTAGCTAGCCGACTACAAATTATGACAACAAGTTTACTAACCACGGAAGAAATTCAAAACTTTGACATAGATTTACCCAAATTAAAAAATATCAAACATTCGATTGGGGAATATTCAAATGACTTTGTAATTGTTATAATCCAAATACCGGATAAAATTTATACCTTCGATAAATATTTTTACACTCCAATCCCAAATGAAGAATCTATTGAAATAGACATTAAAGAGGAAAATATGATAAAAAATAATAAAACATTTTTAAAATTTGAAAATAATAAAGAACTCAGACACCTAAAACCTATAAGAAATTGTTTACACAGAAATAACTGTATGAAGAAAATTAATAAAGAAAGTAATGTAGTTTTAGAATTAAGAAACGGCGTATTGTTAATAAAAAATAGTAACACAAAAATTAACAGTTCTTGTGACGAACGAAAATCTATATCAATCAAAAGAAACGTACTTATTCATTTTGAAGACTGTAAAATAATTATAAATAATGAAGAATACGAAAATCAAAGAAATATTGTAAAACAACCAATAAGCATTGATATTGAAGAAAAGTTTAATTTAACAACAATAGCTTACAAAAATGTAAACTTAAATATGGCACAAATTAAAAATATTGATGAAATAACAGAAAAATATTCTAATCATTTGAATATCCACTATGGGATACATGGAATCATTATAATTGTAATCCTTATCATAATTGTAACCTTGTATAAAAGATTGTTCCAGGAGAAACAACAAGCTAAGGGGGGAGGAGTTATGTTAGAGTCACACAACGCTGTCGATGATAACATAAACACGAGACACCAGATACCAGACGAACGATTGTTTATCTAAGGGCAAGTGTCCACTTTCATCCCCAGCTGCAAACCATAAACTCAGTGAGTTATGGCGGTCACCATTTGGAACCCAGCATGTCAATCTCCCGTTACACCATAAAATCGATGAGTTACGATGGACGCCGTCGATCTACATCTGGAACCCATAATCACAAGATTTATGAGCGACGCCGCCTAATTTAAGTATATATAAGAGAAAATTTGTAAGTTAAGATTAAGTCTAGATTTGTCCACGTAAACGAGCAGATCGGCTCAGCAAATAAATATATTTTTTAAACTAAAAAATAGTTTGTTTTATTTAATTCGCGCGGGCCTTTGAAGAGAGTCTACATCTTAAAACTCTATAACGTCGTAAATTCCAATCGGTCACTTCAGTTTTGTATATCTTAGGGAAAGAATGACATAAATGCTCTTTACGTCGATATAGCCGAGTTTCTTTTTATTTTTTTAAATTCAAAAGTGAACTTTGCGCCGTTATTGTTAGGTGTTTACTTTTTATTGCTTAAAAGCCTTTGTGTCGTTTTTGAACCTTAAATTTTTGTTTGCTTTTATTTTTTCCTTAGCGTTTTTTTTTTAGGAAGTGCCGTTGTGATTGCCTATTTTCATTATAGTTTAAAAAAGTAAAAGTGTGTTTTGCAGTGTAAGAATTAAAAGTACATTAAGCATGGAGAACTGTGCAACAAAAATGCTGCGATTAGCACTTGAAAAAGATAGCAAGGCATCCTCTTCTCAAACACAAAGCAAATATAGAGAAAATATTCTCAGTGAATCGAACACAAACTCATACTTATTATAAAAATAAATAGAGGCTTCATTTCACTTAACTATATAGTTAACAGAACTACAAATTCACCTAATGCCTTAAATAGTGTTGATTTGGAGCCCTATATTTCTTGCCCAATAATCAAATCTACGACTGATCCCTCAGAAACGTTTATGTCACCAGACGAGACTGGAAACTTGCCTGCTGGAAGTAAGATTGTGCAAGACGATCAACCAAATCTATTGACTTCAGAGGGTACATTTTTCAACCTGAATTTTCGAATCCGCCCCCGAGGGACAGCGCAGTAGAGGAAGACCGCGACTCAGGTGGCGCGCGCAAGTTGAAGGGGACCTCAACCAACTTAGCGTGCGAAACTGGAGGCAGCTAGCTAAAGATCGAGCTGGCTGGAGACGCTTGTTGGTTGAGGCCCAGGTCCACCCCGGACTGTAGCGCCGCCTAAAGTAAGTAAGTAAGAATTTTTTGTGTCACTTATTACTTCTATTTATTTTCATTCATATTCAGATAATTGTTATCCATTAACTATAAAACTAAGAAGAGTTAAAAAATTCTATGAACTATGAAGTCCAAGGCTTAACAGATGAAGTATAAGCCTTTAGAATCTAAAGGCTCATTATCGGACGAAGATGATGACAATGAGCAGTCAAAAATTATTCCAACGCCAAGCAAAGAAAGAGGGGACAGTGAGCAGTCAAAAATTGACCCACCACCACAAACAAAAAAAGAAAAAGAAGGATTCGTAAGTCCGAGCTATGGCAACAAAATCAGAAGAAACTTAAGAAAAATACTGGAAAAGAATATGTATCGGTTTCTGGCAAGACGATGGAAGAAAAAGTCAAGTTTGCAAATGTAAGCTATCTTGTTCTTAAAGTTTACAGAAGATCAGAGAACACAACTCTTTGAAACATATTGGTCATTAGGATCGCTGCAAAGGCAACGTGAGTTTTGGGTTCTTGTATTGCTCCTTTAAAACTCGATTTTCAGCGAATTAAACAAGGCCTTATACCGAAAGAGTTAAGGAAACCAAACTGCTGATTTTCATTTCTGAATGGCGGAAAAAGTATAAGAGTATGCAAAACTTTTCTTATGAATGCATTACGAATAAAACAGCGTACCCTCCGAACGGTCATCCAAGCAAAGTTTACAGGTGCTGGTGTAATTCCTGAAGATAATTGCGGAAAACAAGGGAAGTTGTCAATTCCATTCGTGAACACATTAACTCTCTCCCAAGAATAGAAAGTCACGACTTGAGAGCTAATACTAGTCGTGAATTTATAGATGGCAGATTGACCATTGCGGAGATGCACCGAAATTACGAAGCTCAAAGGACTTTGGAAAAGAAAACAGCAGCTAACTACGATGCCTATGCTCGTATTTTTAATCAAGAATTCAACATAGGGTTTTTTGTGCCCAAAAAGGACCAATGTGATCAGTGTGAAGCATACAAGAACGCCACTGGGGAAGAAAAGTTGAAATTGGAAGAAGGATATAAAAATCAATATATAGGTACGATATACAGGCAGTTTTGCCAGTACCAATAGGTGAATCGTCAGCATATTTTTACAAATCAAAACTTAACTGCTACAATTTCAAGGTGAGTAATCGTTTTGTATATTGAACTATTAAAACATTTTACTTATTTGATTCCAGGTAACAAACATCACAAATAACACGACAAAATGCTTCTTCTGGCATGAGGAATTGGGACACAGAGGAGCGATTGAGATTCGAACTTGCATTCTCAAGTTTCTTGAGGAAGATTCAAAATCTCGTCCAAACAGCGAATACATTTTCTATGCTGACAATTGCTGTGGGCAGCAAACAAAATAGGTAAATAAGGAAAAGGTTGTTTAAGCTTATATTTTCTGATGCCAGTAAACTTTTCTTAGATTTGTTCTTGCAATGTACTTATTCGCTGTTTCAAAACTGGACATACAAAGCATAACGCACAAATATCTGATAAGAGGCCATACGCAAAACGAAGGGGACACTGTCCATTCCGTAATAGAAAAGAACATAAAAAGAGCTAAAAAGTCCGGACCCCTATACGTTCCAGACCAATATATTACACTTATCAGGAATGCTAAAAAAGGGGGCTTCCTTACGATGTAGTTGAGATGTGCTTTAAGGATTTTTATGACCTTAAATTCGGATGAAATGGGTTTCAACATCACAAAAGACACAAAAAACGACCAGATGAAACTCTCAGACATCAAAATCATAAGATTCACAAAAGGAAGTGATCATTTTGAGTGCAAGACCTCCTATGAAGGAGAATGGATCCTTGCAAGAACCCAAAACATAGCATGCTCAATCAAGAAAAAAGATTTCAAACATATAAAATTAAAACCGGCTAACACTTCAAAAATTTTAATTACGGGAAGAAAAAAAAAAATGACTTGCTAAATTTATTAAAAACAAACATTGTTCCCAAATATTACGAACAATTTTATAATGGACTTTTTTAATTAAATAAATACGAAATAAAGTAGAAAAAAATATTCAGCCTTTTTTATTCCAAGAATATAAAGAAACATAATCATGCCTATTATGAATAAAATTCCCCCCGAACTTTTTCCCTCATTGGGAAACCTGGTATTGTGAACAATGTTCGAAAGGAAAAGGAAAAAGTTCTCCCTATTGTGAACAACTTTCCGATGGAAATTTTGACAGAATTTCCCTCGAACTTTTTCCCTGTAATTTTTCTAGGGAAACTAAAACAAATTCGCATATTTGTCGCAAACTCAAGTATTTTTGTCAAAATGTTTGGTGAAAATATTTATGAGCGTGCAGGTATTTATGTACATTTATAGGTCGAATGCAACAAATTAAAGACAGAGAGGAATTAGTTAGCTAGATGGCGAAAAATATCCAGACATAGCTAACGGCTTCACTAGGCAGTGTAAAGAGGAGCAGAATGAATGTTTCATCTAGTGCCTTAAAATTTGATTTGATGAAAGTTTCACTGTGGAAGAGAACAACAATACAACAGACGACTTGCAACTGGATACTATGCCTAACATTATTATTATTTCTTTTTTCGTAAATAAACACACTGATATCTGATAAATGACAGCAAATACAGCGGTTACATTTTTCGAAAATGATTTCGAATACAATCCGGGGGAACAAAATTCCGATGGAAATTCACAATAGTAGGAACTTTTTCCCGAGAAGGAAAAAGTTCGGGGGAACAAAAAGTTCCCTCGGAATTCATAATAGGGCTGAATGTCGCAACTGACAAAAAAATGTACTCTTTAAGCAATAATGATTTAATTGAGGGTCCTTGAAACCTTCAAAGCCCTTCTTTACTCTAATAAGACTTCAAAAAGCAAAAACATTTTTAAATCTTGTTCGCACATTAATAAAATATTTTTAACACTCAAGAAGACAATATTGTCTGCATTATATAGTGCACTATGTTGTTTCATAGAGGAGGTAAAACTTTGAACGTCATTTCTCAACATTTACAAAAATGTTATTTGCGTCGATATTGCACCGGATGTGCGAAATGTTTAGTGACCGCACCAGGCGATTGTCGATAAAGAGAGCTGTCGACACCAGGAAATGGTTAGTCAATGAATCGTTCCAACAATATTTTCACGTCAAAACGATCTTGGCTAACAAAATCAACATGGATGAGGAGCTCCTCGAGTGCTTTATTGAATAAATACCAGACTCACATCTTCGTTCTCAAGCAAGTATGCAGTGTTCCAAGACCAAAAACCAACTGTTGGAGAGTTTTCGTAAAATTCAGCTTCCTAAACAACGAGCTATGTCATCAACAACCACCGAAGCAACCGCCAAAATAAATACGATAGTTTAATTGTTACTCATTATCATTAGGACACATGGCCAACAAGTGTTTGAAACCTAAAACACTTTGCAGCTGATTGTACCGCAGGTAAAATAGTAAAAAGCCAGAATAAGAATAAAGTATCGAAGGACCGTCTTAGAACTCAAACCGGTTATAAAGAAAATAATTACGTAATGGTTAGGAATTTTGACAGTAGAGCTGGAGTTTGTAAAAAAAAAAATATCCCTAAATTCAAAGTACCATATAGACTAATGGAAGTTTTTCTAAATGATAGGTATTTAGTAAAAAAATGTAGAAGGTTTTCAGCTGGGACAAGTTCCATAGGAGGGGATTAGGGAGTTATTAAAGGTTACTTCCCTCTTCATATTTTCGAGTGGGTACCAAGTTACCATAAGAAAGTGAAGTTCGTCCCCACCTGTATAGGTGAGAAATAACTTCCCATTTTAAAAGTGTATTTATTTACAACTTGAGTGAAGTTATTTCCCTACGTCAGGTACTAAAATATTATACTTCTATTTAAAAATTTTTCATTAATTATTCTTTAACATTTTAGATATTTCCTTTCATTTACATACTAATGTCTAATAAGTCCGAAGCTGCTTATACTGTATCGTATGCGACGCACACGAGTTAATGTATTAGTAATCAAGTTTGCTCTTGTCACCCAAGTACTACTGCACAAGGTATAAAATTGAACAGCGTAATAAACGGTGGGGTTTTTAAGTGAACTCTTTTCCCAACACAAAAAAAAATAGATCGTGTTTTATTTCAACGTTCGTTTTATTCTCGCCTTGAACATATACTGGTACTTTGAAATTCATCAAAACAAATTTATTTGATTTAAAGGCAGATACGGTTCAAACAGACTTTTAATTAGCTTAAAGAAAAGCCATAAAAACGCTTGCCTTCAAGCTAATCTTGAACCTTGCTGGTTCAATTTCATGTAAGCAGTTTGGAAAAAGGCAAATTCCTGGTCTTATAGGACATTTTCGAAAGTATCTATATTTGCCAATTTTAAAACCATCGGATTTAATTACTGCATTTAACATGTTGAAAGATTCCAGTGCTATTTTCTTTATTGATAAAGATTTTGAAAGTCTTTTCAAACGTTTGAAGTTATATTTTGAGAAACAATGGATAAATCAGGTGTGTACTTTTCTTTGTTTTATTCAATCTGAGAATATTTTAAAGAAATATATTTTAAAGTTTTCTAATTTTAGATTACCCCACAAGCCCTATCGGTAAATAAGATGAGTCGTAGAACTACAAGTGTGCTAGAGGGATTCAACAGTCGATTATCCTTAAAATAAGCTAAAAATGGAAACTTCTTGTTTTTGGATATTTTCTTAGATGAAGATTTACAAAAAACAATCGACTTGAAAAAATTAATTGATGTCAATGTTTTCCTTTATGAGGCAGAAAAAAGTCTATAACAGACAGAGATAAATTGATAAGGGAAACTGTAGACAAATTAGAGAGAGGAATTTTAACTTTATTTGATGTTTTAATCGATTTACACATGAGAATTTGAAAGAATTCAATAATTATTTTTTTATAGATGACGGCAAAGCTTTGGTTGACAACAAAGAAGATTCTGATAACTTATCGAATTCGAATCACTTTTTTGTGAAATATGTTGCCTAAACTTAAAATCAATTTTTCTTTTACTTTGCAAACATTTCAAATTATGCTGTGATTGTTTCGAAAAAATTAAAACAAATTATGAGAAACGCGATGTTGTGGAACTCTGAATATTTTGCAGGCGAATTGTACTTGAGTCAAACATTCTTTTGTTAAATTTTGGTAATTTCTTTCTGAAATAATTCAATATTTTATTTCACTTTCTCAACTAAATTCAAAATGCGTTATTTTTTTATTTTCATTATTGAATATTGAATTTGATGATCTAGTTCAGGGCTGTTCAAAACAAGGCCCGCAGGTCGCATGCGGCCCGCCATCCCTGTTATTATAGCCCGCGACATAAAAAAAAAACTTCAACTACGAAATTTTATTTCGCACCAAAAAAAACCAAATGTAAGCATTCAAGCATATATACAATACATGCGTTTATACAACACATACACATATTGTTTCTTCTCGGTATGGTAATAACAGTTACGCAAAATAACGGAGTGATTTTGAGCTGATGAAGCAAAATTAAGTTTCAATTTTGAAGTGTGCTGTAGGCTGAATTCCTAAACGTCAATAAAATGCTCATCATATGTTAATGATGCTTTTTTTATTCAAAGCAACACTACCTTTTCGCTGCAAAGCATCTTTTGAAACGCCATTTGTGTATACTGAATAATTTCGGTTCATATGATGAAAGCTTATACAAAAATATTCTAAGCAACAGGAAAAAACTATTTCATCGCAAAATATTGCTACTTTCTTCGCTTGTTCATAAAAAAAGAAAGGTGCCAAAGTGTGAAAACTTTTTTAAAGTTATAAAGTCATATTCCGACGATTTATTTTTCAGTCATTTTCGAATGAACAAAAGTACATTTGCAGTAAGTCCTCATTTGTTCATATTAAAATTAAAATTCTTAATTGCTATTGCTTAGGCGCTTATCCGAATTCTGAGACCACATTGGAAAGTTGCACCGAATGGTAGACCGGGCAACTGCACGAATCAGCAAACAGCATCGACTTAATTCCTGAAATGTTACCGCCAGAAAGTGATACTAATCAAAATGGACAATTTCTAATTTCCACAAACGAAGCTAAACTGAAAAGGGACCGGCTCACAATACTTTTTTCCGCATGAAAAGAAGAAATTACGAAAAAAATAATGTTTATTTCTTTTGTTAACAAAAAATACAACGAAAATAAAAAGTACAATTCATTTAAATTCGAAGATACAAAGAAAACTTAAAAAAAATTATTTTAATTCACAGATTAATAAACAGTTTTAAAGCTTTTAGCCCTCTTAACTCATTCAACCTTTCCTGTTCCACCCCATATTTTTCATCCAATAATTCGAAAAATTCCCACGAAGTTGCCGCCGACCCTGAGGTACGATTTCTTAACTTATTTCTTTTATAAGTTACCATTACGTTCAAGAATTTTCTTATTATATCGTCCGCCGTGAATGGAAACTCAGAATCAACCGCTCGAATCCCATGCAGAACTTTTTGCCATAAAACGTTTTTTTTTTTTTTTTTTCCACAGAATTCGGCGTCGAATTGAAGCCTTGTGCTGATTAATATTTTAATACGTTGGTGAGTCCACCTTTTGTTCCTAAAATTCAAACTAAATTAAAGCAAAAGCATTGGAAACAAGAAAAATTACTTACGGACTCGGCGGCACTTCCATTTTGTTTGTATCTCCCAAAGCAAATGTCATTTGCATCAGATCTGTTTATGATGCGAAGTTTGCTTTTGTTTCCGCAGTACATGCGTTTATACTGCGATTTGAAACGTTATGCATTGTATCACTAAAGTAATGTTGCGTTACGAAACGCTTGACGTTGCAGTACTGCGGCAGTACTGAATTAAGGAATTCAGCCGTAGTAGTGGAAAACACTCACTTTGTCGGCTTTGCACTTCTATCGGCGAAAGAAACGGCGAGTTAATAAACTGTATTTTGTTTACAAATATTTTACGAAAGTCATACGTTTGTGTTTCATAATACAATTCAAATACAAGCCAAATAAAAACTTATACATGTGGGAATGTCAGTGCATTCCATTTGTAAGTTATTTTCATTTTGTCCCAATAACAGTCTATTCCCAGGTCAACGCCGTCAAATTCCGCAGCATCAAGTAACGAAGTCACAGACTGCTGCAGTGGCATTGCATTCCACCGGTCAGAATACGACCTGGTAGTTTGCATTAAAGGCGAAGCCTACTGCATGCAGTCTAAATTTTGGAAGAAGATGACACCAGTACGTTTGCTACGAGGTTACGCCGGATACCTCATGGCGTGGGTGGTGCAGG
The DNA here is from genome assembly GCA_951813785.1 of Criorhina ranunculi. NCBI lineage: Eukaryota > Metazoa > Arthropoda > Insecta > Diptera > Syrphidae > Criorhina > Criorhina ranunculi. The sequence goes on along the minus strand of OX638382.1, from coordinate 26,647,660 downwards.
CGTTGGCCTGGTATCGAATATTGAATAACCTGAGTCTATGGAATTGGCTGGGATGACGGAGCTGGCCTGGGGATGAAGAAGCAGAGTTCACTTACACAAGTCGCGCGGTGCAGTCCTGGAGCGGTTAATATCTGTTTGGAATAATTGTTTTTTCTAATTTGTTTGGAACAATTGTTTTTTCTAATTTGTCCTACTTTAATTTTGTTTTACATACTTGTTTGTTATACTAAAAAAGAAAAAAAAGAAGTACGTGTTCCTTTTTTTTATCCACATGGGGGCTCAACCGGGATTACCGGTGTAAATTGGACCACAATTTTTTTTTCTTTGAAAACGCGTGTGTCGATTTATGGATGATCTCAACTCGCTCACGGTCAAGCAGTTGCAGGCATTCTTACGGGAAAAGGGACCCGTACCGGATTCATACCGCTACGCAGTTAAAACAGATTTAGTGGAACGCATACGCGAGAAATTTGGGTCAATAGAGGTGAACGACGTGTTACCGGTTGTGAAAAAAGACGAGGTAAACGAAGGGTGTAAGGCACAAAACGACGAAGACAACGACGGGTGCGAAGCACAAAACAACGAACACAACGAAGGGTGTGAAGCACAAAACGACGAAGACAACGAATGGTTTGAAGCGCAGAACGACGAAGATAACGAAGAGTGCGGAACACAGAACGACGAAATCAACAAAGAGTGCAAAACACTAAACGGAGAGTGCAGATCGCCGAACGATAACGACGTCTACGACGCAAGGAGTTCAGATGTAATAGACAGGATGGCAAGTAAAAATAATTTCGTGTTTAGGTACATTGAAGAGTCACTAGAACCGTTTTCCGAGGAAGAAAGCCGTAATTATCAGGACTGGATCAAAGAGTTTGAAGACATAGCATCAGCGTGCGAGCGGAATGAGGTCCAAAAGTACCTCTGCGCGAGTTATGTGTAAAGAGGTCTACAAAAATAATGTAACAGAACACCGACGGCCATCGCAAATATTTTAATAAAATTGATTTTCCATTCGCACCGTCAGCGTAACGCCGACTGTGTGAACGGAAACGAGAGATCGTTGACCGCGGTGTTTGGATATAGAAATAAGATTCATGTTAGGTAAAAGTGAAATTAAAAGAGAGTCTTAAAACGGAATTCAACTAGTGAAGATCAATAAAGAAAATAGTAATAAAGAAAACTTGGTGTTTTTTTTCAATTACTTAACTGGCGCAGTCGGTAGGATCTAAAAAATAGATCCAGTGATTCGAATCGAAGTTCCATAGTGAGAAACAAAGTAAACCAAAGTAAAATTTACTGGTTTATGAAGACACGACACAGTGACGAACCGAAGTTCAAAAATGAAAAATAAATTAAACCAAGCTATATTTTAGTGGTTTACAAAGACACAGTGACACAGTGATACAGTGAAACAGTGAAAGTGAAAGAAAATCAAAAACAAATAAAAACATTGCCAAAATTGATCGTCAAAGACACCGTGAAGAAAATTTTGATCAACATCGGAATATAATGGCCAATCCGGATCCTATAGAACAATGTCTGGTAGCTTTGACACAGCTGCTCATACAAAATAACCAAGCACCAAGTGTCAGGGCCAGACTGGAAAGGGAAACACGACATGTTCCAACATTTTCCGGAGAACAAGGCACATTGCCTTCATTCATCGATTCTGTTACCAGGGTTCTGGAGGATTACACCGACGAGGCGGAGCAAGCAAGAGTCTTCAGAATTATTTATGACACCAAAATTCAAGGAGGAGCAAAAAATTTACTGAATATCAGGACTCCAGCAAATTGGGATGAATGCAGATCAACTTTAAAACGACATTACCGAGCATCGAAAGACCAGATGACGCTGACAAAGCAAATAGGATCACTTACAGTAAGTAGTATAAGTGATTTAGATAATAAGCTAACACAATATGTGGAAGATATAACCGAATACGTAGCATTTGTAGACAATCGCGATATCCAGGTAGATATTTTTAGTGGTATGCTAGTCCAGAAAATCAAAGAAATTGTTTCCGGTTCATTGGCCTATGCTATCATGGACAAATATAATTTATCCGAAATCAGGGACATTGTACACAAATTTGTAGGTCTAGATCAAGGAAATTTAAACAGTAACCAAATGATTAACAATAGGACGAAAAATAATAGTCAAAATAATTTTAGGTATCCTAGGCATAGTGATTGGCAGCCCAGACTTAATTATAACCATAATCACCAAATACAAGATAATAGTAGTTTTCCATCAAGATCGAACCCAAATAACACACAAAATTCAAGTAGAAATAATAGGTATTTTGGTTTTAATTCTAACTTCAACCAACAAACGGAAAGAATGCAGCCAATTGGGCAAAATAATAGAAATAACAGCAACCACCAGCAACAGACAGGAACCAGACAGTTCAGCAGACAGTTCCAATCAGGAAATTCGAACAACTTTAGACAGCAATCTTATTTAAATAATAGGGCACAAGGTAGTCAACAAAGTAGGTCAGCTATGGATGTAGATGCGATAAGTAGAAGTACAGAAATTCCTAATTCTTTTTTTACAAACTAGCCTCGGAGAATAACAAAATTTTAACAATTGTCACACTAGGAAAACGTAAATATGTAGCTTTAATTGACACAGGTTCTACGATTAGTATACTTAACCTATCAAGATTCCCAAAAGACCAATACCAAGTAATAGATGCACACCAAACGTATATAAATACTATACAGGGTCATGTCAGTAAACCTACCAAAACAGTATCAACAATTTGCCCTGAAGAATTCAAATATCCAGATAATGCTAGAATCAAATGGGTTGCTTTAGAATTAGACAAACCATACGATCTTTTGATTGGCATGGATTGGATTAAAAAAAATGTTAGAGAAATAAACTTAGAAAATCAAGAAATCAGAATAAACAATGGGGTAAATCTTCCCTTTCTTAGTAAAAAAAAGTTCAAGAAGAGGTAAATGTTTTAGAAGTTAGTGAGCTGAAGAGTATTCAACTGGATCATTTGAATAAAAAGGAAAATGAAGCAGTAACATCACTATTAAGGAAGTTTCATAAGGTTCTGTATAAAGAGGGAGATATTTTAACTAATACCAAATCAATTGTACATGAAATTAAAACTACAACCAGTGAACAAATAAATTCAAAATTATACCGGTATCCACCGAAGCATGAAAGTGAGGTCAGAAAACAATTAATCGAAATGGAGAAGCAAGGAATAATTAGAAAAAGTAAAAGCAAATATAGTTCACCAATAATAGTTGTTCCAAAAAAGAAGGATAATTCAGGCATTCAAAAGTTCAGAATCGTTGTCGACTATAGACGACTCAATGAAGTTACAGTCGATGACAAATACCCTTTGCCGAATATTGAGGGTATCCTCGATAAATTGGGCAAAGCGCAGTATTTTAGTACAATTGACCTTGCAAAAGGCTATCACCAGATATTGGTGGCGGAACAAGATATAGAAAAAACCGCATTTGTTAGCCCGGCAGGTTTGTACGAGTATGTCCGGATGCCGTTTGGTTTAAAAAACGCTCCGGCAACTTTTCAGAGATTAATGAATGAAATCCTTAGAGAATTTATTAATGTAATATGCATAGTTTACTTAGATGATATACTCATTTTCTCGACTACATTGGAAGAACATATAAATTCATTAAAGAAAATTTTTGCTAAACTTCAAGAACATAATTTGAAAATTCAAATAGATAAATGTAGTTTTTTCAAAAAGCACACCGAATTTTTAGGGCATATCTTGACCAAGGATGGTATAAAACCGAATCCAGATAAGGTCAAAGACATCCAAGATATGGTTATCCCAAAAACAGAAAGGCAAATAAAGGGATTCTTAGGAGCAACAGGTTTTTATAGAAAATTTATTCAAAATTACTCAAAAATAGCTTATCCAATAATTAAATATTTGAAAAAAGGAGTTAAAATTAATATTAAAGCTCCACAATACATAGCAGCTTTTGAAAATTTGAAAAGTTTAATTTCTTCACACCCAATACTTAAATATCCAGAATTTGATAAACCATTTATTGTGACAACAGATGCTAGCGATTATGCAATAGGCGCTGTTTTGTCTCAACAAGGCCATCCAGTTTGCTACGTTTCAAGAACCTTAAATAACCATGAAAAAAACTATAGCACAACCGATAAAGAATTTCTAGCTATTGTTTATGCTGTAAATTATTTTCGACCATATTTATATGGCAATAAGTTCAAAATTATAACAGACCATGCCCCAATCAAGTATTTAAATAGTAAATTCAAAGGCAAAGAATTCTCTCAAAGGCACCAAAGATGGATCTTAAAGTTGCAAGAATATAACTATGAAATAGAATATTTGCAAGGAAAGGAAAATAAAGTTGCCGACTACCTAAGTCGATTAGAAAATTCTCAAAAAATGAACGATCATAATGAAGAAGATTCAAATCTAGCAATATCTGATTCCGACACTCAACATTCAGTTGAAGAGCAATTATTAGATCACATAGGAATCAAAGACGACATAGTTAATAAATATAAAACGCAAATTCTTTTAACTTATAGTCCAGAAAAAGAAGTTGAAATAGTACATAGAAGAACAATTATCCAAATTAATCCACTTGATGATGAAAATCAAATAAAAAATATACTTAAACCTTATATAAAGCCAGGGTACATAGGAATCTACTCAGAAGTATCAGATTCAGATTATAATAAAATACAGTTAATTTTGATCTCGCTTTATTCGTCAGACAGAAAAATTAAATTTATAAAGAGTTCCAAAAGGGCTACAGAAATATTAGTGGAAGAAGAATTACATAAGCAGTTATCAATATATCATACTAAAGAATCGATGCACAGTGGTATTAGCGAATGTTACAATAGTCTTAAAGACAAAATTGACTTTCCGAAACTTAAAGAACATATACAGCTGATAATAAACAACTGCGAAAAATGCCGTGAAATAAAATATGATAGGAAACCTTTAAAGCCAAAGTTCCAAATTTCTGAGACTCCAAAAGAAAAAAACCAAATTATTCATTTCGATATATTTCATTTTAAAAAACATGCTTTTGTTACATCCATAGATAAATTAACAAAATTTGCTGCTGCTTATAGCATTACAGATAGGAACTGGAGGGCAAAAATAGCCATTATAATGGAACAATTTTCCAAATTCGGTAAACCAAAAAAAATTATTTTCGACAATGAGTTTAGGTCAGAGCAATTAATTAACTTTTTACAAAAAGAAAACGTAGAATTTCATTTCACGAAACCCAATAGTCATACAGGAAATGCAGATATCGAAAGATTGCACTCAACCTTGTTAGAAAAGATAACAGGAATTGAGGACAATGAACTTTCGCTCGAAATGAAGATACAAGTCGTTATAGGCAACTATAATGACCGCTATCATTCCACCATTAAATGTTCTCCTCGACAAGCTAAAGAAATTGTTGACGCTGCAGACCTTCGAACAAGAATAGAGAAAGTAAAACACCATATTATTGGAAAAAGGAATCTTGGCAGGGAGGTATACGTAGAAAAGAGATCAAAAGGCCATATTAGAAATTACAAAAGACTTCGACATAAGGATGAACGTTACTATAGATTAGCCCCTCTTGAAAAAGTTCATATTTCAAATATAAAGCGACCCCTTAAAATTTCAGGTCTTACTACTAGTGGCAATATTAATCCTTATGAGCCCAGCGACACAGGGGCTACTGCAGGTAAATCCAATAATTGAAGAATCAGGATATACCGTGATTAAAATTCAAGAAGTAGAATTAGTCAATGAAACAAATACGGTTCTGCATATAATCAATCCGCAAGAAATGACAACCATGTTAAATCAAATAAAAAATAATATTGACAGTTTAGATATAGATAACAAAGAATTATTATATAACGACATAATAAACATAAGAGCTAAAATAAGATCAATTATGCCAACTTATAACAGAGAAAAAAGAGGATTATATAATTTTATCGGTCAAGCTCAGAAATGGTTGTTTGGAACCATGGATGAGGAAGATAGACTAGACATTCTAAAGCATCTAGATGTAAATGAAAAAAATAATCATAATGAAATAGAAAATTTAAATAAACAAATTTCAATTAATACTCATTTCAACAGTACCTTAAATACTTTAAAATTTGCTATATTAAATGATAGAAATAAGATAACAAATGTATTGAACACAATAAAAGAAGAATATCACGATATAAAAAAGCATACAATGTATTTAGATCAAATGTTAAAATTAAGATACCTAGAAAACAAAATTGACCAAATTCAAGATAATATAGCTTCAGCGAAAAATAACATGATTCATCCGGGAATATTAACAGCAGAAGAAATAGAAATGTTTAAAATCGATTTTTATAAATTAAAACTAATAAAAATGGGAGTGTTGAAATATAAAGACCAATCTATAGTTATTGCTTTAAAGATACCAAATTCATATGTAAAAACTGATTTAAAATTAATAACACCACTACCGAATAAGAACAGCATTGAAATAGACATAAGTAACGAATATATTGTTAAAATAAATAATGACATCTTAACTTTTAAAGAAGACACAATTCTAAAGAATCTTAAGCCCAGCCAAAATTGTATTTTCAAAAATAACTGTAAATTTAGATTTAACAACGAAACTAAAATAGAAATCATTGATGATGAAACCATGTTAATAACAAATGCTTTTAAAGAGAAGTTAGTTCAAAATTGCGATGATAGAAACATAACGTTAACAAAAAATTATCTGCTTAATTTTTATAATTGCCAAATCAGTTTGTACCAAGAAACATTTTCAAATAAAAAAACCCGAATAGAAGTGAAATATGTTTATCCCAACCACAATTTTAACGTAAACACAACAATTAAATTAGTAACTTTTGACGAAATAAATAATAATAATGATTTTGACAACCTTCGAGAAATCAAAGAACTTAAATTTCATAAGAATGTTTCTTACGGTATGAATATGACTCTTTTAGTAATTGTTTTAGTGATAGTTATACTTATCATTCTTAAGTTAAAGAAAACAAAAACAAAAATCAATATTGTAACTAAAGAAGCATATAATAGAACTCAGGAGAGTTCTTTTTCTGGCCGTGGAGGAGTTATGTGTAAAGAGGTCAACAAAAATAATGTAACAGAACACCGACGGCCATCGCAAATATTTTAATAAAATTGATTTTCCATTCGCACCGTCAGCGTAACGCCGACTGTGTGAACGGAAACGAGAGATCGTTGACCGCGGTGTTTGGATATAGAAATAAGATTCATGTTAGGTATAAGTGAAATTAAAAGAGAGTCTTAAAACGGAATTCAACTAGTGAAGATCAATAAAGAAAATAGTAATAAAGAAAACTTGGTGTTTTTTTTCAATTACTTAACTCGCGCGGCGCCTCTTGAGGGGTGCTGCCAAATTATCAGTAGAAGCGACAGGAGGTGTCTCGAATTGGACTACGTTGAAGGGGAGGTTGGCGAAAGAGTTTGGGAAAAATCCGCCGGCCGCTGAAATTCATCGGTTGCTGGAAAGTAGGGAAAAAAAATACGACGGAAAGTTTGTTGGAGTACTTTTATCTGATGACGCAGATGGCAAATAAGGGTAAGGTGGACGAATCGTCCACGATCGAGTAAGATCGAAATAAGAATAAAATATATAAAATATATAATATATATATAAAATAAATAAAATATTAAAAATAAAAACTGACACCTACAGTGTCGGGCTTCCCTCACTCCCCTTCCCACTCCATCACTGTAGTGCAATTTTTCACTCATCACTTGTACCGTTGTCGTATACTCTCATACGAGCAGTGGCATCGGTGATGAGTGAAAAAATGTAAACGACTGGCGAACAGCGGTCTGTGAGTGATAATCGTGTTGGTGCACCAAAACTTATTGTCGTTTTGCTTTGCTTTGGTAAACTAACGTTAGATTTTCACTTCGCGGTTTCGCTTGTTGCGTTGGTGTTGTGTTTTTTGTGTTTTAGTGATGAGTGAACTTAGGGTAGATTTTTCTAATATTCGTGGCATAAGAACGAATTTCTTTGCCGTTTACGCCGGCACTCAAATTTACAGACCAGCTATATTGGCTTTATGCGAAACACAGGTGGAAGGAGATTCGGATAATTCGGATCTCCAAATACCTGGGTATCGTCTAGAGCCCTTATTCTTTCCCCATCGCGGTCTCGCGATTTATGTTCGTAGTGACGTAGCTTGCTTCTTTCCTTCTCAGTATGGCCACTGTTCCAATCCGGAATTCAATTTCAAATGGCTTAAACTCATCGTCCGCAAGCAAATTATCCGCTACTGTTTTATTTATAGAAGCCCAAGCTCGGACAGCAATTCTACTTATAATGAGTTTGATGCGCTATCCGATTCCATCTTAAGAATTGTCTCCCTGTATCCTCATACTGAAATCGTCATTGCGGGCGATTTCACAATACACAATTCTAGTTGGCTTCGCAATTCTGGACAGACAACACCCGAAGGAAGGTATGTTGAAATCTTCGCTGAGATTAACAATCTAACTCAGCTTGTAAATGAGCCTACACGTATACCTGACATTGAAGGTCATACTGCCAACACACTGGACTTGTTTCTTACCTCCCACCCTGATAAATACACCATTGATGTATTACCGCCTCTAGGCGGGTCAGACCACAATGTCATATCAGCTAAATTCTCGTACTCCGACCACGCAGTTAAAGAAAAACCTCCCAAAAGAAAAGTTTGGCGATACGAGAAAGCCAATTGGGACGGCCTTAATAGCTTCTTTAGGAGTTTTAACTGGTCGCTATGCTTCCTCGATAGCGATGTGGATGCCGCCTTGGTATTCTCCTTGGTATGAGCTCCTTTATTCCCAACCGAATGAAGAGCATCAAACCAAAGGAAAAATCGTGGTTTGACCTGAGCTGCAAAGAGGCTATCAGGAAGAAAGAGGTATGTTTTCGGTATTTTAAAGCCAACCCCTCTGAGGAAAACCGTCAAAAGTTTAAGCAAGCCAGACATGACTGCAATGTACACATTCGACGTGTCAAATTCCTTTATGACCAAAAATTGAGGCAAAAAATACTACAATGTCCCAAGGGTAGTTAAAAATGTTTGGTCATTCGTGAAAAACATCAAGAATTCTGCCTCGTCGTCAATTCCAACGCTCATTTAAAATGACATTCCAGCTGTCAGCTCCTCAGACAAGGCCAATCTGCTTGCTGCACACTTTGCAGCCAGCTCAACGCTCCCAGATTGTGCGTTGCCTTCACCTGTACTCGAGAGCGTCCAATTCTCCATGGGACAAGTCCACTTTCGCACTCGTACAGTTGCAGGAGTACTTAGAGGTCTCAACATACACAAATCCGCTGGTCCAGATGGTATTCCACCCATAGTTCTGAAGAGGTGTTCTTCCACCCTGGCAAAACCACTGCGTAAGCTTTTCCATCTGTCCTACTCCTCAGGTCTCTTTCCGAGTAGATGGAAAATTGCATTTGTCCAGCCCGTGCCCAAAAAGGGCGAATCTTCTTCTCCTTCCAATTACCGACCCATTGCACTTACGTCCCTTCTTTCCAAGGTCATGGAAACGCTGATAAATCGTCAGCTTATGAAATATCTCGACTCACGGAAACTCCTCAATGACCGGCAGTACGGTTTCCGTAGCAACAGGTCCACGGGTGATTTGATGGCTTATCTCACCGAGAAGTGGAACGAATCTTTACATCACCTCGGTGAAAGTAAGATTGTTGCGCTTGATATTTCAAAAGCATTTGACAGAGTTTGGCACCAAGCTCTTTTGTTATAAATGCGTGCATATGGGATCGATTATCTCTTCTTCAATGGATTAGAAACTACCTTTCGGGCCGTTCAATTCAAGTTGTTTTGGACGGTTTCAAGTCTGCAATCCACCATATAAATGCTGGTGTCCCCCAAGGCTCTGTTTTGTCTCCGACTCTCTTTCTCATTTTTATAAATGACAGTACTCTCAGTTTTTCATATTCGTTCCCTAGCTCACGTCCCTGCTCTTCGGATGTAGTAGTGGAGCGGCAACGTATGTTAAACTCATTAAATTCCGACCTTGACAGCATATTAAAATGGGGTTCTACAAATAGAGTGGAATTTAATGCTTCCAAAACTCAATGCTGCCTACTGTCTCTCAAGCGAAACCCTAATCTCGAACCATTATCCATGAATGGTACCTGCATCGCCGAAACCGAAAAACTTTCCATCCTCGGTATGTGTGTTAACAACGATCTTCGTTGGAATGACCATATATTCGATGTCGCCAAGAACGCTGCGAAATGTTTAGGTTTCCTCAAACGATGCAAAAAATACTTTACCCCTTCTGATCTGGCTTCAATTTACAAGGCGTTTATTCGCCCTAAGCTTGAGTACAACGCTCACATCTGGTCTGGTGCGCCTAAAACCGTCTTGCACATTCTAGATCGAATTCAAAAACGCGCGATAAAACTAATAGGTGACAGAAACATTGCGAAGTCAATAGACTCGCTTGAACACCGAAGAAATGTTTCCTGTCTCTCACTGTTTTATCGATTCTTTTACAAAAAGTGCTCTAGCGAAAAGCCAGCGGCATTCCGCCCCTGCAAAATTTCACCCGCAATACACGTCAAGCTTCGAATGCACATCAGTTTACCCTTAAGCCTACTTTCGGACGTACTGTCAAATATAGAGATTCTTTCTTTAGCCGTACCACACGAATGTGGAATAATCTATATAGCTCTGTGTTTCCTCATCACTACAACCCTCAAGCATTTAAAACCAACGTGCACCGGTACCTCCTTTCTCTCTCCTCTAATTTCCCTAATGCCCGTGCTCTAGTTCAATAGTTTAAGGGTAGCCGTATCCCCTTTAGCGCGCGCTAATTATAAAAAAAAAAAAACATTATAAACGGAATTCCAGACACAACAGCCAACAAGATGATACTGTACGAGGCAGTAACGCTTGGCGAACTTAAGGGAAAACTAGAAAGCTATAAAGGATGCGGCAGTTCATGCCGAAACAAAGGGTGGAAAGCAGTTCGACTACGCCGAGTAGGCCTAATCCCTCACGTGGGGGACGTCCAGACGTCGTAAATAAACGATGCCACAATTGCGGTTCCGTCGCACATCTCGCGCAGAACTGCCCCGACAAGGATAAAGGAAGGAAGTGCTTCAAATGCAATCAGTTCGGACATGTGTCCGCCAGTTGTCCAAGCAACGACAGGAGGGATGGCGCAGCGTCGAGGGGTGTCAGCCGGATACAGCGACTTTGCGCCGACAGTGGTCAAATACTGATAAGTATCGGGAATAAGGAATATTATGCCTATGTGGACAGTGGGAGTGACGTATCAGTGATGCACGCGTCTGTGCAAAAGGAGATCGGTTTCGTTATGACCGAGCAACCGGGAATGGTGCTGAAGGGGTTTGGCAACGCACCGCAGACTGCATTAGGATCTGGTGTGATGAAACTGACAATAGACAAGAATCAATACGAGGTCAGGTTTGTAGCATGTGTAGTAACTTAGCAAAAAAAAGTTGAAACAGATCCTTATTCTGCCTGAACGCTGCCGCCTAAACACGATCATACCTCACTTCAAGTTGGAGAAGAAGAGAACTGTAACCAACTTCAAGTGGGAGATAAAGAAGTGACGGTTTTGGTCAATCTTTTTGTTATCCCTGGCGACAGCGGACGGACGTGTTAAGCAAGAAATAAAAAAGAGCATTATTACAGTAGAAATAAAAAAAGAGCATTATTACAGTTCAGGTGTGGGGTAAAGACACCACAACCAAATAACAGTTAAAAAAAAAAAAAACCCTTCCGCAAGTAAGTGGAGTGCGCAATAGTTTCACGTGTGCTACGCAATCATTTCAAAAAAAAAAAAAAAATAAATAAATTTCCGATATGAATGATATTCATAAGCTCACGAGACAACAATTGGTGGAGTTGTGTACGGCGAAGGGGATAGATTTCCCGAGTAGTGCAACGCTGAAACAACTACGAAAGTTGTATGGGGAGCACGAGGGTGGCGACGATCTTATACGGCATATTGAAGAGTCACCGTTAACATCGCCGATGGCGCCATTTACTGATACCGTTGATCCAGTGCAGACGGGTGTCCATCTCACAAAGAACAACGTGACCGAACCACCACGTAATGACGATTCAGACGACGCATTATTGGAACAGCAGCTGGCGCGGTTAGAGCGCCGACGGAAAATTGCATTGTTGGAGAGGGAGTTAGCCGAACTAGGCGAACGAAACCTAGAGGTCCAGAATCGTCGACATACGTTTTCCGACATCGAACACTCAATCGTTCCATTTACTGGAGGGGATACGTATCCGATACAAAAATGGATTGCCGATTATGAATGTATTGTGGCGTCGCTTAATGAGAGTGACGACTTCGCTTTCATCAATGCGCGTCGTCTAATGAAGGAAACAGCGGCCATATTCTTGATGTCATCAGTCGCACGAAATTGGGGAGAGTTAAAAGCAGAGCTGACTCTGGAGTTTGGTCGAGTATACACACAGCAAGAAGTCTTTCGTCAACTAGCTAATCGAAAAAAACAACCGAACGAGAGACTTAACACCTACGTAATCATCATGCAAGAGATGGCCCGGTCCAGTAGCGTACCAGAAGCAGACTTGTTAGAGTTCATTATAAGCGGAATACAGGATACGTCATCGGCGGCATCGGTGTTATACACAGCCACAACCATCCGACAATTCAAGGATCTAATACCAAGGTACGAGAGTCTTAAGGCAATGCGCACTGCATCGGGAGCGCAATCGTTTAGCAGTCGCTCCGTTTCTGGCACTAGTGCCAGTAAAAGAATACTTCCGGTCACTTCGGAATTAAGATGTTTCAACTGCTCTAAGACGGGCCACATCTCTCGAGACTGTACTGCGCCACGGCGGGCCATTGGCTCGTGCTTCCGTTGTGGGTCTACTCAACACATCATCCGGAATTGTCCAGCCAAGAGCGATCGTGTGGCTCTCATCAGTAGTTCAGCAGAATCGCAGTCAGACAACACTGAGCAGGAATTGGTTGCAGAGTTCGACGAAGTTCAATTGGTAAGTGTTGCTTTTTGTGGTAATGGTGTTGAAAGTGCAAAATTTAAGAATGTCTATTCTCTTTTTGATACCGGCAGTCCGGTTAGTTTTGTACATCGGTCCCTCGTTCCGGATGATATTTGCGGAAATCAATTGTTTTATTCAAACTATCGTGGATTAGGTAAAACTAAATTATTTACCTATGGTAGAGTAGAAACAAAAATTCGATTTGGCAATCAGCTGAAAGATATTTTTCTCTTTGTAATTGCAGATGATGTGCTGCCAATGCCAATTTTACTAGGCCGAGATTCTTTACGTTTATTAAATGTGCGGTTATGTGTTAAAATGAATTCGATGTTGTCACTAGCCGATGTTATCAACAAAATAAATAAAATAACGTTATTAAACACAAATAAGTTTTGCACTTCCGACATCATTTCCGATACACGACCTAGTGTAAGCGACGATATTGTTTCCGACCATCAACCTGATGATAAAATAGAGGTAACTTTAACTAAAAATATCTGTGAGTTGCCTTACATATTTGCAATTGAAGCGATAGACATACCGGATGAAGTTGATGTTTGGGATAAATTAGAATTGAACCACCGCGAAGCATTGAGTAGCATACTACGAATAAATTATTTGAATAACGAACAAATTCCGGTAGTTGATTATGCATATAAAATGAAAATTAAGTTAAGTTCCGATGTTCCGTTCTACTGCCCACCGAGACGATTGTCCTATCACGATAAGGGTGAGGTAAACAAAATTATTTCTGATTTGCTGGAGAGAAAGGTTATTAGACATAGTAGTTCACCGTACGCATCGCCTATAGTGCTTGTGCGGAAAAAAAGTGGAGAGCTCCGAATGTGCGTTGACTATAGGTCACTCAATAAGGTAACCGTGCGCGATAATTTTCCGTTACCACTAATTGAGGATTGTTTAGAATACTTAGAAGGCAAATGCATTTTTAGTACGCTTGATCTGAAAGATGGTTATTATCATGTGGAAATGGACGAAGAGTCGATAGGTTTGACTTCATTTGTCACTCCGCAGGGCCAGTATGAGTACTTGCGCATGCCGTTTGGGTTAAGAAACGCACCAAGTGTTTTCATGCGGTTTATTTTAAACATTTTAAGAGATTTTGTGGAAGCCGGGGAAATCATTGTCTATATGGACGATATTTTATTAGCAAGTAAAACCCTAAGTGATCATTTCGAAATCCTTGGGCGTGTGTTACGGAGGTTAAGCGAACATCGGTTGAAATTGAAGCTAGCGAAATGTAAATTCTGCTACCCAGAGATCGAATATTTGGGATATTTAGTCGACAAAAGCGGTATCCGACCTAGCACTAGCCATCTAAAAGCAATCCGCCATTACCCAGCGCCGAAAAACGCTAAGCAGCTCCATTCGTGTATTGGGTTATTTTCCTATTTTCGGCGGTTCATTCCGTCCTTCTCACGCATCGCACAACCGTTATTAAAATTATTGAAGAACGATGTTCGTTTTGAATTTGATGATGAGTGCATGAAAGCATTCACAACGCTACGTGATCAGTTAGTACTCGCCTCCGTGCTGGCAATTTATAGTCCTAAAAGAGAGACAGAGTTGCATTGCGACGCTAGCTCACAGGGTTTTGGAAGCGTCCTGTTGCAGCGACAGGACGATGGTAAGTTGCACCCGGTGGCGTATTTTTCAAAGAGCAGTACGGTACAGGAATCGAAATATCATAGCTTCGAGCTTGAAACTCTAGCTATCATTTATTCCTTAAGACGTTTTCGTGTCTACCTAGAAGGAATTCCGTTTCGCATTGTAACTGATTGTAATTCGTTAACCATGACACTTAATAGAAAGAGCGTCAGCCCGCGTATAGCGCGTTGGGCTCTCGAACTGGAAAATTATAATTATTCCATCGAACATCGGGCTGGTTTACGAATGGGGCATGCAGATGCCCTCAGCAGGTGCCACCTTATTGCTGCGATTAGCTCGAACGATATCGACTTGCGACTGCAGGCCACACAAAATCGGGATATCGAGATTGTGAAGATAAAAGAAAAGTTGGAACAGGGACCACTTAAGGGTTTTGAGCTAAATGATGGGCTGGTTTACAAAGTACATCCGAGTGGTAGATTAATGTTATATGTGCCCGATGAAATGGTTAATAATATTACTAGGATAGTGCACGAGAATATTGGCCATCTTGGTATCAATAAGTGTATGGATCAGTTACAATCCCACTATTGGTTTCCCCGCATGCGTGAGCGCACTGAAAGATTTATTCAGAATTGTATTAAGTGTCTTGTATATTCGGCGCCGGCACAGATTAACGCGCGAAACTTGCATAGTATTCCGAAAAAACCTATCCCATTCGACACGATCCATATTGACCACTTGGGCCCGTTGCCCTCAATTGCGTCGAAGAGAAAGCATCTATTGGTCGTAGTGGATGCATTCACTAAGTATGTTAAGTTGTATCCCGTGAACTCGACGAGTACAATAGAGGTGTGTGCTTCACTCAGTCGATACTTTGAATATTATAGCCGACCTCGACGAATTATTAGCGATCGTGGAACTTGTTTTACATCATCCGAATTCGGATGTTTCCTATCAGACCGTAACATTGACCACGTAAAGGTTGCAGTAGCTTCGCCGCAGGCGAACGGTCAAGTCGAAAGAGTAAATCGAGTGATAACCCCGATGTTAGGCAAGCTAAGTGAACCTATCCAACATTCCGATTGGACAAAGATGTTGTCACAAGTAGAATACGGTTTAAATAACTCAGTACACCGCACTACGAAACAAACACCTAGTATGTTGTTATTTGGGATAAACCAACGCGGAAAGGAGGTAGACTGAATATCGGAATATTTGGATGAAAAAGTGGGGCCCAGTAAGCCCACTGACTTAAATACATTGCGTCAACAAGCCGTATTAGCCATTAAGAAATCGCAGCAATATAATGAACGGTACTATGCGTTGAAGCATAGGCCCGCGAAACAGTACCAGGTCGGTGATTTTGTCATGCTACCCAATGTGGATACCGTTATTGGTACGAATAAGAAACTCATTCCGAGGTATCGTGGACCTTATCAAATATGGAAGGCGTTGCCAAATGACAGATATGTGGTAAGAGATATTGAAAATTGTCAAATAACACGGATACCTTATGAGGGTATAGTGGAAGCGTCTAGGCTTAGACATTGGGTTGATGAGAAAGAGAGATAAATACTGTCGCAAAATGTCGTTCAAAGAGTAACACTTGTGGGTAGTTAAGTGATGTACATTGTATCATATCTTTGTTTATGTATTTCTAAAGTCAAGTAATATTCTTCTTGTTGGTCGAGGCCGACCAATGTTGTCAGATCGGCCGAGTTGTAGCATGTGTAGTAACTTAGCAAAAAAAAGTTGAAACAGATCCTTATTCTGCCTGAACGCTGCCGCCTAAACACGATCATACCTCACTTCAAGTTGGAGAAGAAGAGAACTGTAACCAACTTCAAGTGGGAGATAAAGAAGTGACGGTTTTGGTCAATCTTTTTGTTATCCCTGGCGACAGCGGACGGACGTGTTAAGCAAGAAATAAAAAAGAGCATTATTACAGTAGAAATAAAAAAAGAGCATTATTACAGGTTCAAGGAAGTACGCGACGAATGGATTCCAGATCGGATCCTATTGGGTAAGGACTTTCTGGAAAACGCGGAGGTAGTAATTAACCAAGGCAAGATAGTCAGTGTCCGAAAATTGCGTAAGAAGGAGGAGCTCTCAAGCGGTGTCGATCTAGAAGAAAACGATATATTAAGTATTGCAGTGGTCAATCCGGAAGTAGGAAAAGGTCCCCGTATTGGCAATGAAGACTTCAAGGGACGAATCGAGGATGTCATCGCATCATACTCACCTCGAAAAGTAAATCAATCCTGTGTGGAGATGAACCTTATTCTACAAGACGAGGTCCCAGTGTACCAAAAGGCGAGGCGTTTAGCGGCTCCGGAAAGAGAAGTTGTGAACCGGCAGATAGACGAATGGCTGGAGGAGGGCATAGTGCGACACAGCCGGTCGGACTTCGCGAGTCCTATAGTTTTGGTGAAAAAAAAGACGGTAGCAATCGCTTGTGTGGACTATCGGAAGCTGAATACGAAGGTTATCAAAGACCGCTACCCTTTGCCCGTTATGGAGGAGGTGCTGGAGAACCTTCATGACGCCAGAGTGTTTACCACACTAGATTTACGAAAAGGGTTTTTCCACATCAACATAGCTGAGGACAGCAGGACGTACACGGCTTTCGTGACGCCGGACGGGCAATATGAGTTTATAAAAGTCCCTTTCGGCCTGTGTAACTCACCATCGGTTTTTCAACGCTTCATTAACACAGTGTTTCGGGATCTGATTCGACGAGGATACTTGCTGTTGTACCTGGACGATCTCATCATCTTTGTCAAAGACGAAAATTTCAAGATACTACTCACGGTGTTAGAGGTAGCCGAGAGAAACGGGTTGGTCATCAAGTGGGAGAAGTGTTACTTCCTCAGCAGAAAAGTCGAGTTCCTAGGCCATATCATCGAAGATGGAAGCATCAAGCCTTCAGTGGAAAAGTTGAGGGCAGTTAAACATTTTCCAAAACCAGCGAATGTTAAGCAGGTTCAAAGCTTCCTAGGATTGACTGGATTGACTGGATTCTTCCGGAAATTCATACCAAATTATGCCGGTTTGGCAAAACCATTGTCGGACTTGACAAAGAAGGATGCTGTTTTTGAATTCGGTCTAGACCAGAGTACCGCGTTTGGCTCTCTTAAGGAAATGCTGTGTGGGAAGCCCGTGCTAAAAGAGATCCTAGTATTTCTGAAAGATGAAATAAAATCTGATACCACAGAAATAGAAAGCAAACTGCAAGATCCCCAATTCCTCGCTGATCTTGCATTTTTAACGGATATGACCCAACACGTGAATGAAAAATTTGAAGTTACAAGGCAAACGCAATAATATCGCGAACTTATACGGACATGTAGGTTAGGTGAATAGGTGTCCCGTGGGACCCACTTAGGCTGTTAGCCCATTGTGATGCCTATAGAATCTCTCTAAGAGAGAATTCTACCCGTAGAACCATTTAGAGTTGTTTAAATATGAGAGGATTTTGCGAAGGGGTATTAGACTAAGGTCACTATTATCACTGAAATGCAGGAATGCAGCGGTGTCCGATGTCCGGTGCCAGACGACGAAACGAACAATAGTGCGATCGTGGGAACCAACAGGCGAAGATTAGATGTAATTATTTTTAAGGCATAATTTTTGTATCAGTTATCGTTTAGCCGTGAAGGCGAAATAAAGATTTTTTTCGAAAAATAATAATAAAATAATTTAATTGGCGCCCGAGCAGGGACCCAGGAATCGTCGCGTAATTAAAGTGAATAGTCCTAAAGTTGTACGAAGCTTTAATAAATAAATAAATAAATAAATAAAAATCGAAGTGAATACCTCAATAGCTAAGTGCTTCGTCGCGACCGAATTTTCCTGGGGTACCCCAAATCAAAAACATTAGAATCAGTGCGTGGAGAAAAGAGGCCCCTCAGCAACCGCCCTCAGTGAAAACTAGAAAGGACGGAGGAACAGGAAGCTGTGTTGCTAGCCGCTCCACACCACAAAGGAATCATCAACCAAACGACGATGGAGTTCCTGATTTTAGTGTTATCAATCCTCACTATCACCAGAGGCGAAACTCAGATCCTGGATTATTCTAATTCCCAATTAATCACGTTAAAAACTGGAACGGCAAAGTTACAAACCGGTAATTTCAAATTGATTCACACTATCGATCTCAACTTATACTCAACTTATAAAAATTAATTGGCGACATACAACTGGTAATTAATCAAAACATTAGTACATACGAGATCCTCTACCCTTACCTTTCACACGAAATATCCCAAATACAAAGCTACCTAAATCGACTCAAACCCAATACAAAACCCAAACGCTCTCTGGACTTTATCGGAAGCGCATGAAAATGGAAGTGATGCTAAAACTTTTCGTCATACTAAGATCACGATTACCAAAAACATCGCAACCCACTCAAGTAATCATAGGAGCGAACGCAAATTCTCAACCCATAGCATTGGAACCAATATCCGAGCCCTCCGGTAAAACAGCACAAGAACCAACATCACGCAGAGTTTCCAGAATCAGCCAAATACCGCTGTTCTAGCAAATCCATCGATCGAGGACGATCAATCTAAAGGGGGAAGAGTTAACGAAAAAATTATCAAATCGGAAATGCTGACCAACAGAGAAACAATTGCAGCCAACAACACCTGCCGCTTCATGTTCCACACGCACAAAGACAAACACGAAGGAATGCAGCGGTGTCCGATGTCCGGTGCCAGACGACGGAACGAACAATAGTGCGATCGTGTTCAGTTATCGTTTAGCCGTGAAGGCGAAATAAAGATTTTTTTTTTTCGAAAAATAATAATAAAATAATTTAATTTATTTATATTATTTCGAAATATAATTTTGTTATTTTAAAACATGTTTGTGTATAATTTGGGGGACCTTTTGTTTCTACAAGGTGCATGATTTAGGGCTGATGTAACGAATGTAGGTTGATGCAAATTTGTGACTTTTGGTTTATCAATTTATAAAAGTAAAATCAGGTTTAAATATTTTTTTTATTGATCTTTAAGCTAATATCGCTCATCCTTATTTCTTAAGACCACCTATATAATTCAAATTATTGAGTATGCTACGAGTGCATTCAATTCACATTCAAATGAAAACAAAGGCCAACGTTTCGAAAACGAACTAACACATAACTAATATGACTTTAGTTCTCATTTGAAAGTGAAATAAAGCCATAAGTGGATTATGGCGTTAATTCGTATTTGAAATGAATTAACACCATTATGGCGTTAGTTCATATGGCCTTAGTTCACGGCACCGGCGAGTTACGTTTACGTCAGCACCTGCACCGGATGACAAATATCAGCTCTTTATTGAAAGTTTGCATAAAGTAAGTAAAATTATGAAAAATACATAAAATCGCTGACCCCATGTCTGCGATTAAGAAATACTAATAATGCTGAAGAAGCGAATCGATGCAATTAAGTAGAGGTGTCAGTTGCTGAGGTGTACGCAGTCGAACCCGTAGTCGAGTCCGGAGTACAGTTGTAATTAGCTTAAGACTTTTCTTTTCGTTTTAATAAAGTTCTTTTGTTGAAAATAATCGTGTGGGACAATGCACCATGTCCTTTCCAATATTAATCCCCACTAAATAAAACTGAAATAAGAAAAACGTTTATAAGAAAAAAAACGGATATAAGAAAGCTTTGAAAAACAAAAATTTGCGTGCAAAATTTAAACAAAAAAAGAGATAGAAAGGGAAAACACGAACTTCTCAACAGAATGATGGCCAAGTGGTTCGAACAGATGACTGAAAAAAATTCTAAAATTACTGGCCCCATTCTGCTTAAAAAAGCACAACAGTTTTCCATGCAGTTGGAAATCCTAGATTTCCAAGACAATTTGGTCTGGTTACAACGTAAAAAAAATCAAAATGCCGCATTGGGATTCTTTATCACTGGAAGACTTTAATGTAAAATATCTTAGTCGCGAACACAGTCTCAATTATTTGGAATATATATTGATAACACAATACGCAGTTAATTCGATTAAATTTGATGAAAAAAATTCTAATATTATCTTGCTTGATAACCAATGGCAGAAACCCGTATATGATTACGTTCGATCGTTGATAATATTTTTAGATCGTAAGAGAGATAAGTTAAATACCGATGCATATATATCACCTCCAAATGCTGGAAAAAGTGTCTTTTTGATTGTATTCGTGACTTTTTTGTAAATACTGGTACAATGTCTCATTGGAATAGGAATAACTCGTTTCCTCTACAAATGTGTGCGGATGTACGTTTAATTTTTTGGAACGAGCCGAATTATGAACAGGCTGTTGAACGCACACTTTTACGGTTGCTTGGTGGAGACTCGCTTAATGCGTCTCAAAAAAATAAAAATGATACAAATATTTCTAAAGTTCCAGTAATAGTAACATCTAATACTAATCCATTTCCTAAAAGTCCAGAATTTTTAGTTAGAATTAAATATCACTATTGGAAAAGTTGTTCATTGTTAAAATTAATAAGTGGAAAAAAATTACATCCACTCGCATTTCTTGATTTGATAACAAGGGCAGAAAATTATTTCGAATCAGATTTGCTTGATTATATGGAAAAATATGAAGAATAAATAAATATGTATTGGTGTAGGTATAATATATAAATAAAAACATGGGTTAAATGCATTTAGTCGTTGTTTATCATTGAGTTTAAAAGTATGAATAGTTGGATACCAAAATATAAGTACCTAGGTGCTGGAAACAAACTACGCAATGGTAAGCCATATAATAAAACAGATGAAATAGCTAAGGTTCACGAAGAAGCATATGACCAAGCAAAAACTGCTGATAATATATATACTGCTGATGAAGCGGCAATACAACAGTTCAATGAAGAATTTCATCGAAGTCGGACACTTGGTGCTTTGGCTGGAGAAGTTGGATTATCAGTTAAACACGGTGTAGAAAAAAGTCTTAATACAGTTATATATCCTACACTATCAAAAGGTAATTATAATGTCAACACGTACCAAACGACCATGGAATGGAAAACCTTTTTGGTTATATAAAAGTAATACAAAAAGTATGTATAATTTTTATTTATAGACTCAAAGACTCCTTCAAAAGAAAATAGATAACTATTTTCAAGTTTCATCGAATGTTATCTAAGACTGTTTTTTTATTTTTTTTAATATGTATCTATCTATGTACATGTTCATTATGTACATATTTATTACTGCTGTGAATTGTTTTATGTTATGTTTTTGAATAAATAGTTTATTTACCTAAGCACAATGAAGAATACTTTTGCTGAGATTTTTGCATTGCTTATTAGAAATTATTTTTTCTTATATCCGTTGTTTTTTGATAGGAAATTTTTTTTCTTCTTTTCTTCTTTTTCTCATAAAAGAAAAAAACGAATAAAAGAAAGATTCTTTGGAATTTCAGTTTTTCTTATACCCGTATAAAACTGTACTAAATCCGGAAATTAACAGCCGCTCCTTCCAAAATGCTTCACCTGGTTGATGCAACCATATTTTTAATGCCTCAATTACCGAAACAGAGATTACAGAGTCTTTAAATAAACTCCAAGATGGAAAAGCACCCAGTTCGGACAGGATACCGGTTGAGCTGTATAAATATGAAACCCAAGAATTAATAAAGTATATAACCATCGTTTTTAATAAAATGTTTGAACAAGGAACTGATGTGCAACAACTCAAGGAGGCGCTGATCTTGGCTTAAAAAGCTGGACAAAACACTGCGCGGTCTAGATTTGAAACCGGCAACTAATGATACGTACATGTCTCTATTTTGGATCAAGTAAGAAAGATTTTACAGTCGTTGCTGTTTTTGTCGATGACATTTTGACCAGAAGTCAAAAGACCCTGAACGATATACGAGAGGGGCTTGCTGTTGCGTTCGAAGCCAAGGATCTCAGATTGGCGCGGTACTGCTTGGACATTGAAATGATGCAAAGAGATGTTAAAATAAGTCTGAAACAGCAGGCATATGTCAAGGAGCTGTTGAAGAAATTCAAGATGGGTGAGTCAAAATCGATCACACCGAGCGATCTGAAAGCAAAATTACCGAGTGGAGAGCGTCGAACTGAAGTACGCCAAGTCGAGAAGCCATATCGGCAACTAGTCGGGTCGCTCATGTATTTGGCGATTGGGCCCAGGCCGAACATCGGATTAACAGTGAATCGACTGGCACAATTCAACGAAAGTTATCAAGACGTGCATTGGTCAGCTGCGAAGCGTGTTCTACGCTACTTCCGAAGTACAGTGAACTATGGGTTGGTGTACACAAAGGTAAGCGTTGTGTAAGCGTTTAACATCCCTGCCACGGATGTAAGCACTCGACATCCCTGTCTGGTGTGGTGCTGACATAGCGTTTCAACCCTAACAGTGTGCGCAGTCGACAATCGAGTGAGCCGTGCCAGGCAGCAACATATCTTTTCCTCTGATCGTGAAATTTCTTTTTTTTTATTATGTAATTCAGTTTCTTTGTTTTCTTGTCTTAATTATAATTATTGTTATACTAATAAAACGCACGAGGGGTCATTCCTTTCAGTTCAGAAGTGGGATATAAATATATGTATATACCTAAAGAGACATAACCCAAGCCATTTCACAACTAAACACCATCATCGTGACAGTTTCTGTTGACTGCGGCGTATATACATACAAGCGGTATTTCCATACAAACGGTGTGTATGTGCAAACGGTGTGTATACTCGTATGCAGAGGGGAAACGGTGATAAATATATCCGTGTCAATAGTTGGTGTACAGCTATTGTAAAAACATAACGAAACCGTAAGTTCTAGCGCAGACATTCTAATTGTTTTATTATTTCATGATGACAACAATAAACGAGTTGAAAGTGGATCAACTGAAGTTCCTTTTGCGACAACGGCAGTTGAAAGCAGCGGGTTCACGTGATCAGTTAGTTCACCGTTTGGTTGATTACGAGAAGTCAGAAGATATCGAAATTCTAGACTCTTCTGCTGACGAGGAGGTGGTTGGAATGACGCCGCTAATGCAACTTCAGGCAGAGATGAAGGAAGGAAGGATGATGGCACAGTTAATTCAAATGCAAAATGCTAGTGCAAATGCAAACAAAGCCAATAACCAACTGTAGAGAATGAACATCACGTGGGTGTGAATTCGATTGTTGATGCTGCCAGCACTAATACGACTACACGTAATGCATCGGTTAAGGAAATTGCAAATACCCTACCAGAATACGATCCATCGGACGAGAGCGCTATTACTGTTGATCAGTTTATTGATCGCGTTAACAAAGTTGTCGAGGCCTATCGCTGGGATGAGAAGTTTCTTTTGCTAGCTGTCTACACGCGTTTTAAATGCTCCGCTAGAATGTGGCTCGATGCATCACCAACTTAAACACACGATGGATAGATTTTGCAAACGCCATTCGTGATGAGTTTGGCTCGACACCGGACGAAGCAGAAGTTCATTATGCTATGTCAAATGCAGTTCGACGACCCAAAGAAACTATCAAAGAGTATTGTTTTCGCATGTCGTCACTTGGTAATCGCTATGGCCCCTATTGTGAGTGTCGATAGCTGATCGATGAACGACATTTATCGATCATCGATCGTCGATTGTAGATTTTGGTATTGTGTATTTTGATTGTGATCGACATTTGTCGATTTGACAGTCGCTTGTTGTCGATCAGAAATTTCTGGTCGATGGTTTGTTTTCGAGAAAAGTGGAAGAGTTTTGTGCGTATGAAATGTAAGTAATTTTAGTAAAAATAAAATATTTATATTAAGGAAAATAAAAATATATGAATTAAAATTCTATCGATTGAGTTACACAATGCCATGGTTCAAATCAATCGACGCAATCGACAATTGTCGTGGCGATTGCTGATCGACACTCACAATAAGGGCCTATAATTTGAGTGAAGCTGCCGTAATACGATACACGCGAGCGGGCCTGAAACATCGAGAATTACAACAAAGTATTGCAACCACCAAAATGTTGACAATGAAACAAATGCGTAATGTAATTGAAGACCGAGGTAGACTCTTTGAAACAAAATATGATCCTATACCAAAGCATGCTGAGGCAAAAATAAAACAAGAGGACTCTGCAACATCGTCAACTGCAAAAGCTAAACTTAAATGCTTCAACTGTGGCGAGTTGGGTCATTTTTCAAATAAGTGCCCACACCCGTCGAAACGACATCGCTGTGTAACGTGCAACAAAGTGCATCCGAACAACCAGGATTGCGCCAAATCCGAAGCGAACTTACGAGGACTTGGGTCCACGAATCAAGATGGGTGCTTTTGCCTAACGATCATCGTCCAGTCCCATCCATATATCGCCTTTATTGATACAGACAGCCAAGCTAGTATGGTCCGCAAATCTGTGGCGCAACGTATCAACGCAGAACGACGCAAATGCTTTATGCAAATACGAGGCATCTGTGGCGGAGTGCGCATTCTTAATGAATCGATTCTTGTAAATTTATCCATTGATGAAACGGTTGTCACAGCGCAAGTCTACATCGCAGATGATGAAGTCGTACAACAAGACTTCCTAATTGGACAGGATGTCATCATAAACGCAAACCTTACGTTAAAGGTTGAAAAAGGACAAACAACTTTGGAGAGCAAAGAAGCGCTACGAGGCGAAGCATTCCAAGCCAACCATATATGATCCAGGTGACCTAGTTTTAGTCGAACATGATCCAGCCAGTACGGGTACATCACGCAAATTGGAACCACGCTACAAGGGCCCGTTCATTATCACTTAAGTCCTTCCACATGACCGATATCTAATTGAAGACATCCCACATGCTCAGCGAACACAACGACATTATAAATCCGTCTATGCATCCGACAAGTTGAAACCGTGGTGTCGGATACCCCCCGATGACCTTGATGAGGATGACGACGATGACCAGTCCCATGATTCGTGCGAGGTCGCTACGAATTGTCAGGAAGCCGACTGTAAGCGTTTAACATCCCTGCCACGGATGTAAGCACTCGAAATCCCTGTCTGGTGTGGTGCTGACATCGAATTTCAACCTTAACAGTGTGCGCAGTCAGGCAGCAACATATCTTTTCCTCTGATCGTTATTTTTCATTTTTAGTTTTATTATGTAATTCAGTTTCTTTGTTTTCTTGTCTTAATAATAATTATTGTTAAACTAATAAAACGCACAAGGGGTCATTCCTTTCACTTGGTCTTCGAGGACTTTCAGATGACGATCATGCGAACAACAAGATAGACAGAATATCGTATACGGGATACGATTCGATGAGCATTCAAAAGAAATAAATGTTCCAGGTAAGCATGTGTACCTATCTATTGCAGTTTCAGCCAAAAAAGTAAAAGATAAGTGGAGAACTTTGAAGGACAAGTTCTACAGGGAAATTAAAACGACCAAGTATCCTTCTGGAAGTGGGGTAAACTCTCCCAAGAAGAAATGGAAGTGGATGGAGCACTTGATGTTCCTGAAGGAATAGGATTTTTCAAACGAAAAGTAAGTACATATGTATTTATATATGGCATATCTGCCTATGCAAATATATAATGTGTAATATAAAAAGAACCACCGATGTCTCGATGATATGTAAACTTAGTCACCCTGTGATAACTTACCGATGATGAAAAGGATTGTCGGTAAGTTAACATCTAAAACGTCAAACAAAAAAAACTCAACGAAAGCGTTGGTTGAATTGTGAAACGACGCAAAAAGAAACTATGCATGAAGCAGAGAAACAATAAAGAAAGAACCGAACAGATGTGTTTTTATTTGTTCCGCTTAAAAACAAGTAAAAAACCGTTAGTTAGGCAATATTTAAAAAAAAAACAAAAAACTAAGTGATTATAACTCAGGTGTGGGGTTGTGAGAAAAATAAATATACCCGAAAAAATAAAGTGAAATTAATAAACTGCCATTGTTTATCGCCTCACTAAACAACAACTGCTAGATGCATTACGTAGTGCTGGCATCCAAGCACAAGAGGGTACCGAGATTGCGAACTTACGAACAATGTACACGAACCTAGGTATTATTGCAAATGTCCCAACGAATGGCGCCACTGAAGTCCTAGATACTGCTGCCACATATTCAGCTCGAGAGGACGAAAATCCTGATGCCACAGAAGACAACGAAGATGAACTGGACCGTAAATTGGGCTGCCTGCGGAAGTAACATGAAATGTTGGAGCGATCCATCGCTGCATTGGAACGAGGTGAGTGCGAGGTGCAGCCAGAGGCAAAAGATGTTCCAACCGCTGTCTCCAGTCACTTAAGTTTCCGAGACATCGAACACGCCATAACAAAGTTCGATGGTAAAACGCGCGCGTACAGTGTAAACTTCTTCATCCGAAACTTCGAACGAGTGATGAACATGGTGGGGGCAGACGAGCTATTCAAATACACAACTTTATGTAACTCCCTGACTGGTACGGCTAAACTTATTCTCAACAAGGATGCACTAGATTACGACGAGTTGAAGTCATTGTTGATTAAGGAGTTTGGCCGAGCAATTAGCCGCAACGA
This sequence comes from Criorhina ranunculi, assembly GCA_951813785.1. Classification (NCBI taxonomy): domain Eukaryota; kingdom Metazoa; phylum Arthropoda; class Insecta; order Diptera; family Syrphidae; genus Criorhina; species Criorhina ranunculi. The sequence continues at coordinate 26,620,422 of OX638382.1, read as the reverse complement.
AGTCTGTAGAGTGCTGAGTAGCTACAAGTGGAACAAGAAAGACCACATGCGCCGCTACGTATTGGAAATGGAGAACATCGCAGCTCGCTGCGACTACATCGACGAATTCGAATTGATTGGCTTCATCACTGAAGGCATGCAGGACAATTCACCCGAATCCCGCCTGCTGACGAGCGTACGAACAATGGACCAATTCAAAAAATCCCTAGGCCTATACGAGCAAGGCCGCGCAAAACCGACTAAGCGCAATGAAACACGAAGCTGCTGACGCGAAACCGAGGACCCCGATGCCCAAACAACCCAGTGCCAAACCCGAGACAACTGATGCAACTGAAGTACGATGCTACAATTGTACGCGAATGGGTCATTATCAAAGCAAATGCCCATATGAGAGGAGACCAGAAGGTAGTGCGATGGGTGCTATTTATCTGGTTAGTGTTGTCTTTTCTGGTAGTCAGGTCAAGCGCGAGAAATGTATGCTTTTACCTCTTTTTTGATACCGGCAGACCAACTAACTTCATACGAAAGTCCTTAGTATCACATCATAAGAATAACACCGCTGTTAAGTCAGGTTATCACGGCCTCGGTCAACATAAACTGATGACATACGGAAAAGTTAAAGCTGAGATTAAATTCCGAAATCGAAGCAAACAAATTCACTTTATCGTAGTTCCAGACAAAACCATGTCAATCCCATTAACTTTGAGACGTAAGTTCCTAAACGAATTTAATATTCACATATGCAAAAATAAATGTTTTTTTTAAACCAATTAAAAAAATTTTAAAATGCTAAGGCAATCTCATTTTTGTGCGCTTGATTTGAGTAGTATTAGTGATAAAGAAGATCATTCATTTGTCGACGATGTAAATATTAAATCTGATGAATTGGGCATCACAACTGAATCGCCAACTGAAAAGTATTGTCAGAAGAAGACTGTAACATAAGAAACTTTTGTAATCTAAATGCATTTTTTAAGAATCGCCCCTATCATTCAATCCGCCGGGGGGAACGATCGACCGAAATTTCAACTTCGGTATCATTCAATCCGTTCGAAGGGATCCACTTATCGGTAATGTGAATGACTTTTCACGTGATCATTCAAAACGAACGGATCGAATCCCTCCAACAAAGTTTGACATTTCTCATCCGCGGGAAATTCATTGCGGATTGGTGTTGTGCTGTATTTTGGGTGGAAAATTTATCTGAAAAATTATCCGGACATTGCCAAAAACATGACCAAACGACCGCCGGAGAAAGTGAAAGAGTTCTGGGAAGTTCTGGAAACGAAGTTGAATAGCTTAGGCGTTGAAGGCAGGAAAGAAAACAGCGTCGATTTGAATCGCGGCATTAAACGAGATTATAGATCGCTGAACAAGATTTGTGAACAAAACAAAGAGTTGTTAAGTGTAGTGAGAGAGCATGCTGAAGAAGACAAAAGGCATAATCTCGAAATGGAAAGCATTGCCAAAGAAAATGTAATACATAATAGTGAAAGAAAAAAAAAATTAATTTTGTTTTGTTTTTATCAGCAGCTGTTTAATTTGTAATTGCTGTCAACTATGGCAGAACAGTCGGTTTTGAAAAAGAAAAATCGTAGTCGGTAAAACAGTGCATCCGGCGGATTGAATGACCAGCCTTAAGGTGTACGCGGATCGAATAAGTGAAGTGAATCTTAGATCCGTCGGATTGAATGATAGGGGTGAATATTCTACTTGTTGAAACCGAGAAAACGCTGACTGATGTAGACATCAATCCAAATCTCAGTAAATCATCCTCCGAAGCATTAGCTAAGGTCATTCAGGACAACTACTTAAGGGCAGAAGAAATTTAATCTAAGCCAGATAACTACCAGATGCATATTAGGTTGAATCGAGACACACCTTTTCACTCTTTGTCTCGCCGGCTATCATTCTATGAACGAAACGAATTACGCAAAATCACAGATGACTTATTCGCAAACAATATTATTAGACCGAGTGAGTCCCCATACGCTTCTGCAATAGTTTTAGTTAGGAAAAAAAGTGGTGAGATTTGCAAATGTGTAGATTACCGCCCGTTAAATAAATTAACAATCAGAGACAATTACTCACTGCCCCTAATCGAAGACTGTATGGAATACTTGGGTGGAAAGAAAAGTACTTTACAACCCTTGACTAGAGAAACGGATTTTTCTAAGGTACTTTACAACCCTTGACTTGAGAAACGGATTTTTCCATGTAAAAATGGCACCCGACTCGATAAAAATACACTTCATCATTCGTAACACCATATGGCCAGTTTGAATACTTACGGATGCCCTTCGGTTTAAAGAATGCGCCAGCTGTCTTCCAGCGGTAGATTCATAAAAACTTTGAGCCTGGCCTTATCATCATCTACATAGATGATCTTATCGTGGCCACCGCTGAAAAAGCAAAGAGAAACATTAAGCCTTTTGATGGCGAGAAATATTCGATTTGGAAATTCAGGGTGAGGGCTCTTTTAGCCGAAAGTGATATATTGAACGTAATTGATAATGAAGTGCTGAAGAATATCACTGAACAGTGGGCTAAAAGCAGAAAAAAAATGCAAAAAGTGTTAAAATTAAATTGTTAAGTGATTCATTTCATTGCGACTAACGAGAGAACAGCAAAGCAAATTTTTGCAAACTCGGGCGCTATTTATGAGCACAAGAGTTTAGCATCACAGCTTTCTGTTCGAAAGCAATTGTTGTCGTTAAGGTTTAAAAGTGATTCCCAACTTGTAAATCATTTTAACGTTTTTGATGACATAATAATTGAATTGTTAGCGTTGGGTGCAAACTTCGAATAAATGGACACTTGTTATTAACACTACCCTCCTGTTATTATCTGAAGATAGTCTTACCCTAGCATTTGTTCAAAATCGTTTATTGGATCATAAGATCAAATTGAGAAGTGTAAGTAAAGACACTAGCTTGAAACTGCTACAAGTTGCGTCTAATAATGAACAAAAGGATAATAAAAAGAAAACTTATAGTTTAAAAAAAAATAAAAACAAGTTCAAGTTTTTCGAAAATAATCGTAAAACAAAACAAATATGTATGTCTTCATTGTAGCAAAAAGGGACATTTAAAGAAAGACTGTTTTATTTTAAAAAGATACAACCAAAATAATAAAAAAAAACACAAAGCAGGCTTAAATGGCAATAATTCAGCCAGTAAGGGGGTTTGCACTTATGATGAGGCATAGTGTAGGATTTAATAACAAAGCAGGTGCATCGTTTGTACTAGAGATATGGATCATATGATCAAGAAATTGTTTGCCGATCATGTTATTTTGGAATCGCCGGTTGAGATCGCAGTTGCAAAATGTGGGGAGTTTTTTAATGCCTCCGCTATGGGTATAGTACGACTCCGCGGCAACTTTGAGGAAGAGATTACTTTAAAAGATATTTTTTTTGTGAAAAAATACCTCGTAATTCATTGTCGATAACAAAAAAAAAATATGCAAGATGCTGGCATGACAATTTAATTTAATTCAGGTGGTGTGAAGAACACAAAGAATTGTAATGATATAAATCGAATGTACCAGTTGTTGAATTTAAAGTATGTTATAGGGCATGTGCGGCAAATACGACTAATAATATTGAATATCAATTGTGGCATGGAAGATAAGGACACAATAACAAAGGCAAGTTTTGAGAAATAAAACATAATAATATGTTTGAAGATATTCATCTTTTAATGAATGTGCAGTTAAACAATGAATAAGCAAGACTGCCATTCCAAATTCAAAAATAAAGATTGTATTAAAAGACCATTGTTCATAATCCATTCAGATATTTGTAACCCCACCTACTATTGATGAAAAGTTTTTATAAATCAGTTTACTCGTACTCATTATTCCGTAACTTATCTGATAACTTACAAGTCTGACGTGTTAGCTATGTTCAAAGATTTTATTGCAAAGAGTGAAACTCATTTTAACTTCAAAGTTATGAATCTATATATTGATAATGGGAGAGAATATTTATCAAATGAAAAGCGCGAATATTGTATTGATAAAGGCATAAGCTATCATCTAAAGATTCCATATACTCCACACTTAAATGGTGCATCAGAAAGCATGATTAGGACTATAACAGAGTGCTATGGGTTAGTGGAGCTAAATTGAACAAAAGATTCTGGGGTGAAGCTGTTTTGACAGCAACTTATTTGATAAATAGAAGTCCAAGAATGCGTTGAATGGTAATATGGAAACTCCATTTAAGATGTGATATGATAATAAACCAACTTAAAATACTTGAAAGTATTTGGTTCTACCGTACATGTACATAATAAAATAAGAAAAAGAAAATTCGATGAAAAATCATCAAAAGGTATACTGGTCGGGTATGAACCAAATAGTTTTAAGTTGTGGGATATGGAATCTAAAAGGTTTATGGTAGCAAGAGATGTAGTTGTGGAATAAACCAACATGGTTCATTTTAGGTCTGTAGTACAAGACAAAGTACAGAAAAAAAAGCAGTGAGTTCCAGAATGGAACAGGCAAACGATTTTCTAAATAAAAACAGGGAAAGTGATCAGGTTAATTTCCAGGATGAGAATAAAGAAAGAATACAGTCTAATTTCCGTAATGAAAGTACCGATGGAAAATTTGATACGCTGATATCAAATACACAGACAAGTGATATATATTCGCACCTCTTGAAAATGCCGATTCAGCGAAAATGATTAGTTGTAAATTATCTTATTCGCAATCAAATAAGACACAACACGAAATCAGATGTAGTGAAAGGTTGAAAGATATACAAACATTTTATAGGTTCTTAAATAGTTGTTTATTGAATGGGCATGTATTCTTTAGTAGTATTCCAAATTCATTTGATGAAATTAAGAATAGAAATGATAGAGCTAATTGGGAAGAAGCAATTAACGAAGAATTAGATTTTTATTTATATAATGAATCTTGGTCCCTTGTAGAAAAACCAGAAAATAAGAATAAAGTTTATTGTGGTTGGGTTTTTACAATAAAGTATGATGAACATGGCAACCCAGTTAAATATAAAACGATGCTTGTTGCAGGAGGTTTCACACAAGAATATTTAGTTGATTATGAAGAAAATTTTGCGCCTGTAGTAAGAATCTCCAGTTTCCGATTTATTTTGTCTTTTGCAAACCAATTTGATTTAAATTTTCACCGTAAGGATGTAAAAACCGCATTCCTAAATGGTGCATGTTACGGATGTAACCGGACACGCGCCCGGACACGCGCAACAATATTCCTGGTCGTCGGCATCTCGTCTACAACGCGTAACAACGATCAGCTTACGCCAGCACATTCCTGATCGTCGGTTCCTGCTTACCTGCATCGTCACACCGCAGCAACGATCAGCTTACGCAACACGCGCAACAACATTTACATTTCTGCTAAGAAAGCATTATTGTCCTCCTCACTAGGTTATGAATTAGTTTTAGTTTTCACTTGTAAAGTTCACCTCAAATAGTGAACAAGCACGTAGTGCTTGTCACCCAATAAAAGAATAATAAAAAGTGAGAATTGTGGTTGTTATAATTTACACTAACTGGCGCCCAACGATGAGGAAGTTGGCGTAGAAGGCGTAAGCTGATCGTTGTTACGCGTGTAGACGAGATGCCGACGACCAGGAATATTGTTGCGCGTGTCCGGTTACATCCGTAACATGCATTGAAAGAAGAAATCTATGATGGTTCCTCAAGGATTATCACATGATAATGATAAAGTCTGTAGATTAAATAAAGCCATTTATGCACTTAATCAGACAGCTATATGTTGTTTTGAAGTATTTGAGCAAACGTTAAAACAATTGGTTTCGTGAATTCAGATGTAGATCGTTGTATCTTTATTCTTGACAATGGAGATATTTTGAAAAAAATATATTTATTATTATATGTAGACGATTTAGTAATAGCTACAAAGAATCTTGGAATTATGAACAAATTAAAATCTTACTTAATCAGCAAATTTAGAATGACTGACTGATATTTCGTAGGAATTAAGATAAATAGACAGTGATCAGTTAGATCTTAGTCACTTCACCTTCGACTATTTGCCTTTACGTTGGTGTGGAAGCTCAGTATGACCCCAGAGGGCGATTGCAGCAGGGTCACCCAAGCTGTAAGGTCTCTGGGTGAGGGTCGGAAGTTAAAGAGTAGTTAACCTGACTCCAGTGGTGGTGTGAGCACTTAGCAAACCGTGCCCAAGGATGCAAGGTTGAGGGTTAAATCAGTCTCTAACGAGCTCCTTCAGGCGTCCTGGCAAGAGCCTGTCGTAACTTGCGCCCCACAATAGTAGAACGGGCTATGCTGTGATGGCACTTTTTTCCACCGGCCTACTCGTGAGAACCAATAAACCAACAAATGAATAGAAAACAAAAAACAAAACACACAACCTTCGCGGGGAACCCCAAAGAAACATAAAATATCAGAGGAAAAGGAGAAACTCTTACTGCAAGAACCCCCCACAAATGTAGCTTTTTCGGATGAGGAAAGTGGTGGGGCGATTGACATCGACATGGAGAAGCTTCTTCTTGATGACTATGATAACCGCTCAGTCGCTAGCTCATCCAACCTCTCCACGCTGTCCACGACATCAAATCGCAGTACGATTGCGAATAGAAAGCAAGCTTTTAAGAGACTAGGGAGGAAGAAATGGGAGGAGCTGACGGAGAGACAGGAGAAGGCTTCACAATGCCAGAGCCTTCTTGCAGGAGCTGTCCTCACGAGATAGTGAGCCAATTGCTAGCTGCTCGGGAGGCACAGAGCCTGCAGGAGGTTCGGGCACAGAGGGGCTGATGGGACCGTCCAGATCTTGCCGTAGCCAGTCGGGACAGGGGTTGATCGTATCGGCAACTGTGAAAGAAGGGCAGGATAAGGGTAATGGTAAGGGAAAGGAGCAGGATCCGACTGTGACGTCCAACAGCAAGTCTCCTGCTTGTACATTCCTGACCGGTGGTGAGGAGGCCTCGCAGGTGCGAAGATGGGGGGGGGGGATTACCCGATGTTCCAACGGCCGCTGAAATGTGAGGACCACAGGGCAGCAAGCCCCCTCGACGACACAGCAGCTGGCATCCAGCATTATTAAGCAGTACAGGACACGAGTCAATGCCAAAAGGTTTATTAGGCGACTCAATAAGCGCGATCCCTTTTCCTACACGGAGAGGGAGAAACAGGCGCTAGATAGGGCAAAACAGTTGGTAGCTAGGAACGAACAGAGAACACCTAGGGCGCACACCTCTGGATGGGCCAGCAGAAGGCTGGCTGCAGCGAGGGAGGGAGGGAAATGTGTCTACAACTGATGTATACAGGGAACTTTATAAACGACATCGACTGCCAAATGAGAACATCATCTCATATTTGCTGTCCATGAAGGAAATTGTAGCTCAAGCTAATGTCGTGAACCAGGATGAACAAGCAGCCGAACCTAGTTATTACTATCCTGTTAATTTCATTCAAGCCGTAAGTATTGCCTTTTGTATTCAGAAAGTGGGTCGGGAGAAAATCTTAACAGAAAACATCTCTCTCATTGATAGTAATAGTCCAGTCAGCTTTATAAGTAAGAAACGTTTACCGTTTAATTTTTCATGTGATCATACGGCGATATCTGAATTTCATAGCCTTGGGGGATTTAGATTAAAAACATACGGTAAAATTGATTGAGAGATTTCGCTCATAAGCAAACTAACACTTTATCTCTCTTTAGTGTCGGAAGGTCTTTTGCCGAAACCCCTTCTTTTGGGTCGTGACTTTTTAAATAAATTTTAATATTACATTTTTAATGTGTTTTGAGATGAATAAAAACAAAAACTTAAGTTCAGTTAAATTTGGTATGCCTTTATTTTCAGTGGTAAATTCATTTCAGCCAGAGGAGGCCATGGTTGATTGCCGAAAAACTTCAGATTTATGTACAACATAAAATGGATGATTTACGATGTACGCCTCCTAGTTTAAGAATATATTTAAGATTAGAATTCTAAGAGAGAACTTAGTTAAGATTTGTCAATGCAAATGAGCAGATCGGCTCAAAATAAAATAAAAATAATTTCTTACAAAAAAGTTTGTTTGAATTAAAATTCGTGTGCGCTGCATGCCCCAAGAGGAAGACATCACGACGAGTACATCCCATCAACCAGGACCAGGAGTACGATGAATACGTAAGAAATTTAAGTTTAATTTTTGTTAACACAAATTACAGTTATAAAACATTATTATATTAGGGACACTGATCGACACCGGCATGGCAGTCCAGTAAGTTTCGTTCGGCAGCAGTTTGTACCACCCATCGAACGACTTCGAGAGTTTCCTAATAAACAATAATGTCCGCCATATAAAGATCGCAACTGGCTCACCGCCAGCTTATGGACAGGTCGAAATGGTCAATAGGAGCTTGGTTCCAATGTTGGGGAAATTGACGAGTGTTGGATCCAGTTCATCATTAGACGCAGTCCTACCAGAAATATAATTCTCTTTGAATAATACAATCCACAGAAGTACCGGAGTGACTCCAAGCGAATTACTTTTCGGCGTTGGGCAAAGGAGGTTATAGATATTATATACATAGTTGTACATTTTTTGAAAGAAATCTTAGACGAACGCAATTTACATGAAAGATAAAGATTTGGAAGGGATGAAAGCTAGAGCTGCAGATAAAGTTATAAAAAGACAGAATTACAATAAGCAACTAAAAGATGGCTGCAGGACTCACAAAAAGGACAAAGAAGGTGATTATGTGATGGTGAAAAGTTTTATTAGTAAACCAGGTGCCTGTAGAAAGATCGCCCCAAGATTTAAGGGACCATATGAAGTGACCAAAACCTTACCAGGTGATAGTGTAGCAATATTTTTTTGGTTATAATAAAACTTTCATAACCTACTGTAGTTCGTCCACTCAATAGCAGACAGCCTATAGTATGCATACATAAGCATTTTCGTTAACATCACTCTCTTTAGTCAGCACATAAGACAAACTAATGTACACACGAACACACAACGTATAAAACAAACGAATGATTCAGTAGAATAAAGAAAACCATTCAAGTGAGAGGACGTGTTCTTCTTTCAGTCTGTTCCCTTTTTTAAATTTTTGCAGCGCCAGTGAATAGCTTTTACAATTTCAGAAGTGGGATTACTCAAAATAAGTGGAAAGAAAAAGATCGTGACATAGAGAAAAAGATCGTAATATTTAGAAAAAGATTGTGACAGTGAGAAAAAGATCCTAACAAAAAACAAAAAAGATCGTCAAAGTGAAAAAAAAAACACGAGTCAGGTCATGGAAAATTCCACTAGTGCCAGCGACTACAATGCCGTCCAATTGCTCAAATGGCTTCGGAGATAAAATCTCCCTACGGTTGGAACAAAAACCACCCTAGTGATGAGACTGACCGAAGTTCCAGACCATAAGCGGGACGAGGTGCCATGTGAGGGCGACGAAGACGGCGAAGAACCGCAACAACGGGATGAACTTCAAAGATAACTGGAAGAACAGCAGAGACGAATGGAAGAACCGCAACAACGGGTTGAACATCAGAGACAACTGGAAGTACAGCAACAACGGAACGTGCGGCAAAAGCAGAGACTTACGGAAGAACCGCAACAACAAGATGAACAGCTATACCTTCGACGTAAGCTAGATCTAGTGAGACGCGAAAGGGAACTTCTGGCCAAAGAGAACGAGTTGCTGATAAAAATTGCCCAGATGGAAAATACTACAGCAGGGGAGACAGAGCATTCGAAAATTACATCCCACTCAAAATTATTCTTCTCATAAGAGAAAAAGCACTGTTGACACATTCATCACGAACGCATCAACAGATATATCGCATTACATTGCACATCCTACAAGTCAGTACAGACAGTGTATATTACATACCACCCAAAAGAACGCTTCATCATTTTCATTGGCTTCACCCAAATTGCTATCTAAGCACTTCTTGCAAATAAAAGGCAATGCCACTCAGTGCAGCAAGTCAGTTTTTTAATTCACCAGTTCAAGTCAGTAGTTCAATCCAGTTGCAAGTGTCACTCAGTTCTCACCTCGAGAGTAGTATTTCAAATAAATTGAAATTAAATAAAGAATATTAATAGAGTATATTTTTTTTATCTTAAATATACTAGTGATATTTTATTCGAACACTTCTGTAGTCGCCGCCGATTCAGTTTCTACTTCGTTTAACCTTATAAGGGTGTATTGGCTGTGTAAAATATCCATCGGTGGTTCAGAGGACGTGAGGTATCAAGTAAATAAGTTAAACCTAGATCGGGAGATCTATATTGTCAGGACGGCCGAGTTGTAGCAATATTTATTTGGTTACAATAAAACTTTCATAACCTACTGTAGTTCGTCCACTCAATAGCAGACAGCCTATAGTATGCATACACAAGCATTATCATTTTCGTTAACATCACTCTCTTAAGTCAGCACATAAGGCAAACTATAATGTACACACGAACACACAATGCATAAAACAAACGAATGAATCCGCAGAATAAAGAAAACCATTCAAGTGAGAGGACGTGTTCATCTTTCAGTCTGTTTCCTTTTTTTAAAATTTTGCAGCGCCAGTGAAACGAGTTTACAATTGGTACTTGCTTAGGGATGTCGAAGGCTTCCAACTTAGCCAGTGTCCATATGAGGGGATATGGGAAGCGGCAAATATTAAATCTTGGATAGGTTGTAAACAATATAATTCAAACGAAATCGGGACGATTACAGGTCAGGATGGCCGAACTGTGGCAACACTGACACAAAGGAAAACCATAAAAGAAAGAAAAAAGGATAGAGAGAGACTGCCGGTGGAACAAGCACAGTATTGATTGAGACACGGACCTGGTCAGTCGCAAATATTGTAAATGAATGAGTGTTAATAAATAAAGTAAGAAAAATAAAAGTTATTGTCTTACAAACAGTAATAACAATGACAATAATGGGAACTTTAATATGAGCCAAATAAACAACTATGACGAAGTATTTTTAATTGATAGAAATGAGGAAATTGCAAATATAGTAGGAATAATTGCACCAGCTCAAAATAAGCATCCAAAGTCTTGGCATAAAATTGATGATATAGACGAATTGTGTGTCTCAAAAATATTTGCTGGTCACCCATTCAATGTATCACAATATGTAAACTATACAGATCGATCAAATTCCGAAGCTCGACGGCATGATCGTCGTTCTTGTATTCCCATACGAATTTTATTTATGGCTAAGAAGAAATTGAAAATGACGTGTATGAACAAAAAATAATAATCCACAAATCAATGCCGGCAATATATTACATTTTAATTTTATGGATAATTTAATGAAGGATTGAGGGTTGAGAAGCAAATTCGATCTACACCGGCATACTAGTGTAAACCGCGGGTTCTTCGAAGAACCCAGGAATATGTATTCTGCTCTTCAGTACTAGTACTATAGTAGTGTTAGGAAACTGATATGGCAGCTCGGGCATATGAGTGGTATGTGCGATTTTGGTTCAGTCAATATTGGCATGCGACAACGATAGACATATGTCCGAGTTCGCTCCTTTAATCATATTTTGTGTTCCTGTCGGGAGTTTAGTTTTTAAATTCAGAAGTGGGATCGCCCAAGTCTCACAGTGCCATGTGTGTGCGTTAATTAGGAATAAAATACAATAAGTGAAGTGAAGTTGTGAAATTTTCCCGCAGGAGTAAAAAGCTCTAACATCGCATGCGTAAGGCAACAAAAGTGTGTACACAACACGGGTTCGAAATGGGAGCATATGGATGTCTCTCTCTTCCAATTAAAGTTAGTGAGTAGGTAAGTTAACGAAAGTGTGTACACAACACGGGTTCGAAACGGGAGCATATGGATGTCTCTCTCTTCCTATGAAAGTTTGTGAGTAGGTAAGTTAACGAAAGTGTGTACACAACACCGGTTCGAAATGGGAGCATATGGATGTCTCTCTCTTCCAATGAAAGTTAGTGCGTAAGTTAACGAAAGTGTATGCACCACACATGTTGGAAATGGGAACATATATATGTCACTCTTTCACTGAAGGGTAGCGCGTAAGGCAGCGAAAGTGTGTAGACAACACATGTATGAAGTAACCTACACAGTAGACGTCCTTCTTGAAAGTTTTAGGAACTACAAAAATTTAATCGTCATTAGTGGTGAACAGTCGGTAGTGCTAAGTTTAAGAAAATTTTGAAGAGTTAAAATGGAAAAAACGAATACCTTCAGTATGAAGATGAAACGAATACCTTCAGTATGAAGATGAAACGAATACCTTCAGTATGAAGATGAAACGAATACCTTCAGTATGAAGATGAAACGAATACCTTCAGTATAAAGATGAAACGATTACCTTCAGTATGAAGATGAAACGAATACCTTCAGTATGAAGATGAAACGATTACCTTCAGTATGAAGATGAAACGAATACCTTCAGTATGAAGATGAAATGATTACCTTCAGTATGAAGATGAAACGATTCCTTCTGAAAAGAAGATGACAGGATTCCTTCCATGGTGAAGATGAGGTAATGTAAGCAAACAAAACTAATTACTAGCAAAACGAGGTCAAATTTTGAAACACACACTGAGGACAGTGTAATGTCGGATGGCCGAATGTAAACCGCGGGTTCTTCGAGGAACCCAGGAATATGTATTCTGCTCTTCAGTACTAGTACTATAGTAGTGTTAGGAAACTGATATAGCAGCTCGGGCATATGAGTGGTATGTGCGATTTTGGTTCAGTCAATATTGGCATGCGACAACGATAGACATATGTCCGAGTTCGCTCCTTTAATCATATTTTGTGTTCCTGTCGGGAGTTTAGTTTATACTAGGAAAGCAGACTAGCTATGATTAGGCAATTAGGTAAACCAACATTTTTCTTAACATTATCAGCTGATGAAACTAAATAGCCTGAGTTGTTACAAGCACTGAGTAAATATAGTGGAAAAGGTGAAACAATCACCCCTATTGCGAAGATCAATTATCAACTAATTGACGATTGACAAATTTGTCAACTAAAATTGATAATGGTATTGTGAAAAGCAATTGAAAAAAAATGAGCTTTTGTGAACACTTAACAAAAAATAAAGCTATTGTGAATGCGAACTCAAGTTTGACAGTTCTCAAACATTTTGTTATTTGAATTTATTTGAAAAAAAATTAATTTAATAATGTCGTCAGTGGATTTGTTTTTTGACGACGATATGGACGAGACTGTTCATGCGCCATTGGCTGCCAGACGGAGGAATTTGAACAAAATCCTTTTGCAACATCAGGGTTCTCCTCCATCAACTCAACCAATCTATTGAGTTGCATTTTATTGCTAACTATTTTTGCCCTTATTAAAGCAAGAATGGTCTTATTTCGAACTTTTAAAACTGAAAAATACTTACATTTCTATGTAGGTATCGCCTTCATCAACCCCGAAATTGCGATTGATAGAAAAATTGACAGTTGTCAATAAAATTGTTGAAAGTTGACGTTCATCATACCATTGAAGCAACTTCAAATTGATAGTTGTTACGCATTCACAATGGGTCAATACTTCATTGATAATTGATTCTCGCAATACCGCTTTAACAAATTAATTGACAAATATCAACTATCAATTGATAATTGATCTTCGCAATAGGGCCAAATATCTATTGATACAGCTTATAAATTAGTTCAACATGATAAAACCGAATTAATCAGAAATGATTCTGTAATGTGTGCTAGATATTTGATCATAAAGCCGATAAATTAATGCAATTATTAAAAAATTTAGACGGTATTTTTGGAGAACACAAAGTTCAGGATTCTTTCAAAAGTATAAAATTTCAATAACGAGTAAGTCCCCACGAGCATATTTTACTGTGGTTCAATAATTCGCCAACTTATAATAAAAACGATCTAGAAAGTGATCGCAATTGTGCTGAATTTGTTGATTGGTTTATTACATGTAGATACGATGAAGAAGATCCTTATTTTGCTCTACAACGACACACATGTTATAATGGCAACCAAATAAAGCAGTGTAGATTTAACATACCCTATCCGGCTATGAGGAAACAATGATGTTATAGCCTTAAGGAGAATTGGAAATTGAAACAAAACCATTTAAACCCTTCGTTCCTGGTGTCCATCTGAATGGACAAACTAAACTGACTCGTGTAATATGAAACAGCGTTATTACAAACTAAAGGTACAAAATGAACTGTACTCATGCTTTATTTCAGAATGTCATTTCCAAGAAAACACAATCGGGGTTTGTGTGCGTTAGTCATTAAATACAGTCTATTGTTAACCTTAGCCATGGATACACACCAAGCAAGTAAGTCTTCATTTTCATTTTCTTAGTGTGACATGTTTTTTTTTTACAAAATATTTTTTTTTTTTTGCGGACACAAATAAACACAAATAATTTCCGCATTGTTATAGAAATTTCCAATTAACCCGCATCATCCTTGTGTTCCATTAGTGGAACGGTATCTGTTTCATTTTCTACAAATATTTCTTGAACGCGTCCATTATTTATTTTTGCATTCTGACATCACTTATATTTTTTTGCTGTCAAAATTATTTAGCCAATGGTTGGATTTCGAGAAATGTCGGTGTATTTATTGTGTGTTAAATTTTAAGAAATCGACAAAAAAAAAATGTCTCGCCGCAAAATGTAAGTTTTTTTATAAACTATTTTCACTAATATCTTCCATGTTATATTGGTTTACTTGTAAATGTTTGAATAATGTGCTTTTTATATCAAAGCAAACAAATTGTTTTGGTTTTAGTTATTTTCTTTGAAATAGTTTGCACCGTTCCACAAGTGGAACAGTAGGATCATATGCCAGCGTAACAAATATTTGCAAAAACATTTTAGTTTATGGGAACTTTTTTTTGATTAAGGTTGAGTATAAACGATGTCATTTCACAACTTGAAGAAGACGACAAACTTTTGGCTGCTGAAATTTTTATAACAAGAAAGACAGCGATGATGAAGAATCGGAAAATATTAATCATCTATCAAAGCACCAATTTTTAGCAGAGGCGAAATTCCAAGCCACGGTCTATAATTGTGCAGAAATAGAGGCAACAAATAATATTTTGGAAAGTTCTCTTATCGACCAAACTGATGAGCCAATTGCTGGTACATCAGCAGATTATGGTCCGCCTTTGAAAAAAATAAAACGCATGCCAGTTGCAAGAAAGTGGAAGTCTGTTTCCCGAAAGACCAGAGAAAGAGCATATTCGGCCAGCGTTTTGAGAAGATATAAATAATCGAATAACAATTTTTTGAGCTCTTTTTTGATGCTGAAGTTTTTGAGCTTTTGCGTTCTGAAACAGAAAAAAAACGCTATTCAGAAATGTAAATACACTTTTAGGGTTTCCACGGTAGAAATTAAACGTTTTATTGGCATTTTATTGCTATCAGGCTATAATAGCGTAGCGAGATACCGCATGTACTGGGAGCAAAGTATTGACCATAATTTTCAGGGAGTTGCATCTGCTATGTCGAGAAATAGGTTTGAGGATTTGCTGCGGTATTTTCACGCTTCCGACAAAAATAATTTGATTTCAAACGAAAAATTGCAAAGATTCGACCTCTTTGGAACCTTCTCAACAAAAGATGGTTAAAATATTTCCCTGATGATAAAATTTTGATTATCGATGAATCGATGATACCATATTTTGGGAAGCATAGCACAAAACAGCACATACAAGGGAAACCGATCCGATTAAGCTAAAAAAAATTGGTCTATATGTACTTGGCTTGGCTATTTGATCTACGGCGAACTTTATCAAGGAGCCAGTACAGGAAATACTCATCCAGAGTTCCGTGTAGGGGGCTCGGTAGTGTTAGACCTGATATCGAAACTGCCACCTGATAGTTACAGTTTGTATATGGGCAATTTCTTTACATTCCTGCCTCTTCTAGATGAACTAAAAAAAATTGGCCATGATGTAACCGGTACCATAAGGGCAAACCGTGTGGAAAAAGTACCATTAAAAGATCCCAAAGAAATGAAAAAAACTAAAAGAGGTTCATTTAACCAATGTACAGAAACAATTTCTAACATCACTCTTGTCCGGTATAATGACAACAACATTGTTACTGTTGCATCTACCCAATATGGTGCTAACCCTCTGGGAAGGGTGAAGAGATTTTGCGATAAGCAGAAGAAGGACATTGATCAACCTCGTTGCATAGTTAATTATAACCAATATATGGGAGGAGTTGATCGGTTGGATCAAAATGTTGGATGTTACCGAATTGCAATTCGTTTAAAAAGATGGTACTGGCAGCCACTTAAGTTTTCAATAAATGCTAG
The DNA here is from genome assembly GCA_951813785.1 of Criorhina ranunculi. Classification (NCBI taxonomy): domain Eukaryota; kingdom Metazoa; phylum Arthropoda; class Insecta; order Diptera; family Syrphidae; genus Criorhina; species Criorhina ranunculi. Next base: position 26,604,140 of record OX638382.1, on the reverse strand, counting down.
CGTAAACAATGCTTTCCAACTTTACAAGGTATCTTTGACTTTCCTTTGACTGAGGAAAGCAACTATGACTTGCTATCTTTCACCAGGTTTATTACTAAAACATACCTTCAAACAACAGATACACCTTCAGGCCAAAAAATTGCCTCAACGTCAAGGTTGCCTAGGTCATCTCTAGCTGCTAGAATACGTGTTCCCGACAGTATTCGGTTTAATGGAAGAACCCATCACATTGTCAGCCAACAAAAACAAAGCCGCTGCGGATTTTGTCACAACAATACGAAAATGAAATGTGAAACCTGTAACATTGCATTACATAATAACTGCTCAAAAAATAGTTGGTATAGGTAGTGAAATTGTACATCCGTCACAAAGTCACAAAGTTCTCAGCGCTTTGAAAATGTAACGCTTACCTAGGCGCTGGTCCACGATTTCACTATGCGAACAGATATTTTAGCTGTCAGTTTAAAGCCGTTGTTCCCTTTGCGAACAACTGTCAAATTATTGTGATTCAACCGTCAACCGTCAGCAGAGTGAGGTCGTGGACCAGGTGCCAGCAAGTAAGTAATTTTGAATATACGAAAATATGTGAAATAATATACATTCGTTTACTCTTGGCACTGAGAGCAGTTGGTTGATGACACCAGTGGTTGCTGATAATTTTTTCTTAATAATATGCTTTTTAATTTCCTTTTTTTACAGGATAGCGAACACGAAACTGGATGGACTAGTGATGAGCCTAGGACGACTTTATCCACCCTTTCTCTCTCAGAGTCATGAAGCTCTGGTATAACGTTGAAAGGTGCGCATAAAAAACGGTTTTTGGCTAAACAGAAAACCGCCCTCGACGAAGTCTTGTTGTTGGTAAAGGATAAATTGGAAGGAACTAGAGCTGAGGATGAATAAGACGTAAAAATGTGGCAGAAAAATAACACAAGCATCCAACCATGAAAGCGTTAGCTGAAAAAATTATAAATGAGCAACGCACTTGCCCGCAGATTTGCGCGACAGTGTGTACCCCGCTTATGAGGAGATTATATGTTTAAAGAAAATCAACTGTTACTTCCTCAGCACAATAAGTCAGCTGAAAGAAGAAAACGAGAAGCTTTAAATTAAAGTTGCATCGCTGGAGAGCAGAATGAATTGGAGGGAATAGAAGATTGTTGAGAATGTCATCGAGATAACTGGTATACTTGAAGTCAACAATAAGAATCCAGAAAAATGAGTGAAACCTAACACCCAAAGTTAGACCAATTTCAAGAATATGTTTAGGTCAACGACCCTAATTCGAAATTGATACGGTCGCGACTAAAACTCGAAAAGTTTTATTATGAAGTCGTCTACAAAAAAGGCAAGCACAAAACGCTGATGCCCTTTGTAGTGTCATAATCAATAGCGAGGAGAACAAAACTAATCTCAGGAACAGAGCACAATAGAGATAAATTCAAATGAACAAAAAACCAGATGATCCACAATTCACTCCGCTCATGAAAACCTCAACGACCGCATTCATATCTCAGAATGCCTATTAAATAAGTTTTCAATCCAGTCAATCTTAGAAAAAAGTAATATCAAAACGCGAAATTCCTTCGAAATAATTTTTAGAAATAAGCAAAGAAGAACAGTTAAGATTAAAGAATTCACCGAACAAGACAGAGATATTGAAAAAATTGCATCCCCACGCCATCTACACATTTAATGGCACTTTAAAAAAAAAAATCCAATCCGTATATTCTAAATATTTCTCTAGATACAAAATATTAAGGTGGATCAAAAAAGTCATAGATATTCCCAACGATGATGATCAAGATAAAGTAATTCGAGATCACCTAAATTATAATCACAGGGGAATCAATGAACACACAAGCGCTGTGTTAATAGCATCATAAGGGTATTCATAACCCCTTTAGCGCTAGTGAATTATAAAAAAAAAAAAAACCCTCATGCATTTAAAAATAACTTTATATTTTCCATTCATGAAAAATAAAATTGTCAAAATTATAAACAACTTGTCAGATATTTTAATACAATCGCACTCCTCCCAAAATCGAGTTTAAAATTACACAAGTCCCTAAAAACCACTGGCTATGGTTTGCAGATGTTTCAACGCGTTTAAGATATGAAACCGAATTCAATAGGGGAAAAGTGCTTACAGTGAGACAACTCATTTTTCTCTTTTGTGAAAGCATGCACAGACATGCCGGTATTGGTATAAACGTTTATTTCCCCCTCCACGTGTTTTGATTCTGTTGCACACAAGTTTCAGTTGCGCGTTAACCTCCACCGGGTAACATAAAAAAAAATCGCTCAAAGTATTTTTCGTAGTGTATTTAAATTTAGCATAGCAACGGGAAATAATCAGGTAAATACACAGAATTTTTTTTACATACAACATTTATATATGTTCTGCTATAATAAAACAAGAAAATAGTGATCTCTGCAGTATCATCAAGTCTATACCTAGGGAACACGACAATAGAGTATGTCGAAAAAGCCAAAAATTTAGGTATCTGGTTTACTTCAACGCTCAGCTGGGACTACCACCTTCAATTAGTAATTGGGAAAATATATGGCTGCCTTCAAAGCTTATCATTTTCAAAGACACCTCAACCTATCAGGATGAGACTAGCGAAAACGCTGATTATTCCGATCATCACCTATGAGTGCCAAAGTTTCTGTAGTCACAGCTCAGAAACCAGAAGAAACCTCACAGTGGCTTTCAATAACATAATTCGATACGTGTACAATCTCAAACGCTTTGACCACATATCAAATTACAGGAACGATATTTTGGGTTGTACGCTACACATATACTTTCAATACTGCGCAATAAAAACACTGAATAATCTGCTAATGATTAAAGAGCCGTCGTATCTCTATGAAAAAAACAATTTTCCGGTATCCACTCGTTCATTTATACTTATTCAACCAAGGTTCACGTGCTTAAGCAGCGAACGTCAATTTTTTGTTTATGCTGTCCGTCACTGGAATTCCTTACCCTTAGACATTAGAAAACTATGTGGTACCAAACATTTTGAGAGGGTCCTATTCGCGTATTTGGCTAATGGTTAAAAATTATTAATCTTGAATTTCTCATATTTTTGAATTAGAATTAAAACTAAATTGTTTGCTCTGAACTAGAGAAGCTTTCCTTCCACTAATCTTTATACAATTTTTCAAATTGTTTAACTTTTGTAAATAAACCTAACTTTTGCGATTAAAGGCTGTAAGTGTATGTAAAAGATAATGAAATACTTAAATAAATAAATAAATCTTAGAATTCTTTTTCATTTTTGTAATATTTTTTTTTTTTTCTATGAAATGACAAAAAGCGAACAGTGAGACATTTCCAAAAAGCAAATAGTGAGACATGTCTCACTGTTTGCACTTTCATTGTAAACCGGTTTTAATTACACAAGGACTGATTTTTGTTGCTTTTTTCTCCTTAACAGGCTTTGCTGTTCCTACAAAACACTTTAAATATGTCGGTGGAACGTTTTTCCTTTGGGAAAACTCCACCCAATGCAATGAAAAAAGCGGTGGATATGGTGGTAAATGAGGGAATTTCATTGCGAAAAGCGACTAAAAATAATGGTGTGGCATACCAAACTCTTTCACGGTATGTAAAAATTTTCAAATTATCTCCGTCTGCAAGGCTGTACCCGAACTATGCAGTGAACCCCGGTTTTAGTAAAGAAGAAGAACTATCTTTAACATCCTATATAAAAAACTGCTCCACTATGTTCTATGGATTGACGTTGCTAGATGTAGGGCGGTTGGCTTACCAGACCGCAGCTGCTAATTCCAAAAAAAATGCCAGATTATTGGATAAAAAACAAGAGAGCGAGCACTGACTGGCTCAAACGCTTCCGTAAAAGGAATCCTTCCCTTGCCCTTCGCACTCCAGATGCATGCAGCCTATCTCGGGCAACTTCGTTTAACAGGCACAATGTGAACAAGTTCTATTGCAATTTGTTCGACGTTCTGTCACGATCTTCCGACGGATTTTCTTCAGGAACTCGCATATATAACCTTGACGAAACCGGGTTAACAACGGTCCAGATTCCTGCGAAAATACTTGCACAAAAAGGTATTAAGCAAGTTAATAAAGTAACCAGCGCTGACAGAGGAACGTTAGTCACCTTGTGTTGCATTATAAGTGCAACTGGCCAATACATCCCTCCAGCAATGATTTTTCCCAGCGAACATTTTAAAGACCATATGTTGCTTGGTGCACCTGCAGGTACACTTGGACTTGCAAATACATCCGGGTGGATGAACTCGAGTTGTTTTTTCAATGTGGTGGAACATTTTGTTAAATTCACATCTAGCTCCAAAGAAAAACCCACCCTGTTGTTGATGGACAATCACGAAAGTCACATCAGCGTTGCCGCTCTCAATTATGGAAAAGAGCATGGCGTAATAATGTTGACTTTTCCGCCACATTCGTCCAACAAAATGCAACCACTGGATGTCTCCGTCTACAAACCGTTTAAAACGGCGAACAACCAAGCAATACACTCATTCATGATGCAGAATCCTGGTAAAACATTTTCCATTTACGACATAGCAAAAGCAGCTGGTTACGCTTTTGAAAAGTCGATGACACCGTCGAACATCATGGCAGGATTTCAAAAGCCTGGAATCTATCCTCCAGACAGGAATGCTTTCACTGATGTGGACTTTATGAGCAGTTTGGTCACCGACAGGCCTCTTATTGATGCAACTGAGGAAACAGGCCCAAGCGCAAGCGGTGGAGTATCGACACTCATCACACCAGAAAGGATTGATCCTGAAGGAGAAACAATTTTGAATATTTCAAATCAACCCAGACATCCCGAACCACAAAGTGATTTTATCAGCCCAGAACAGTTCAAAGGCTACCCTAAGGCTCCACCAAAAGAGAATAAGAGGAAACAACGAAAAAAGGGGAAAAGTACGATACTGACGGACACGCCGAAAAAAGAAGAATTAGAGAAGAGAGAATTGTTGAAAAAGACGCCAAAAATGAAGATTCAAGCTATCAAAAAGCGGAAGATACTTCAATCTGAGTCTGAATCAGATGGCAATGAGGACATTATTCTTCAAGATTGTTCTATAGACGGTTCGTTCGTTAGTGTGCGCTCTACTGAGCCTGAGGTTGAGGATATTGCATCTTCGAGGCTTCCGGGGAAGGCACCCTGATCTTGAAGTCTTTTTATTTATTTCTATTTTAGCTTATTTTGTTATTTTGTTATAATAAATATACCTTTATTAGTTGAAATGTTTGTTCTAATTCTTTAAATAAATTGGTGGTGCATTAAGTACCCTCCCGGTGCAAAGTACACACACCACTGGTGCATTTAGTACATACCATGGTGCACCATGCACCATTTCTCATTTTTCGAACAAATGATGCTAACTTAAAATATTCAATTGTATTGAAGTACGAACATGAATTAGAATACTTAACATTTACAACAGCAAAACTGACTAGTACTTATACACAATCATGTACATACATAACAATTTGTATAAATACTGAACTACATTTTTCCTCTTTGCTTAGTCGTTCAATAAAGTTTATAACGTTTAGAAAAAAGGTTTGTGATTGTGTAAGTTCTGCAACAATTTGCTATCAAGAAATTAACTTTGTACGTAGTTTCATAATTAATCCATCAAAACGATATCAAAAACCAAACCAAAAATAGTTACTTTTCAAAATCTTATGATCATTTGAAAAAAAGGGTTGTGCATCTATGACCACGTCACCCTATATTGGGTGAATTTTTAATTCAGTGAAGTGTATTTTTTTTTTAAATATCTTGATTGTTTCAAAAGCCAAATTAGGGTAATGTGATATAGTTAAATTTGGTAAAAGTGATTTACTATATCACATTACCCACCAATTTATCAATTAGTAAATATTATTATAATTCATTTCAGATCATGCCAAAAAAAGGGGAGATTCGTAAATGGGATGCGGAAGGAATGAGAAAGGCTATTCTAGCAGTCCGAGGAGGAGAAATGGGTATACTTTTGGCGTCGAAGACATTTGGAGTTCCATTTGCAACACTACAAAGCGATATTTTAGCCACGCCTTTGGGACGTAAGCCTGTTTTTAGCCCGGAAATGGAATTGGAGCTGGTAAGATACATCAGAGAAATGGAATTCCGCTTTTGGGGTCTAACTCGCGGTGACATTCAATCACTAGCATTCCAAGTGGCAAAAAGAAACAATATAGCTTGCCCATTGGTTGTTTGCATTTCTTAAAAGGCACAAATCAGAAATTAGTATCAGGACTCCAGTTGCTAGTACTAGCAGGACAGCTTTGAAAGAAAACAAAAGAAAGTTCTTCGAGCGATTCAGGTGAAAGTTTGCATTTACCGAGCTCAGACGAAGATCCTTGGGCCGAAACTCCACCTAACAACGACAGATCTGTGTCTTTTGTAACACATCTTTCCAAATGGATAAGAAGACAATGACATGGGTACCATGTTTGCAGTGCGATTTAGTTTGGGCTCACAATGAATGTCTTCCAACGCGGCAAGCAGCTTTGTATGTGAGTCATGTAGATCGCTTTAAATATAACGTAGAGAAAGTACTATTTTTTCTGCTAAATATTGGAGTTTTTAATTTAATTTTAATTCTCATTTAATTTTTCTCTTGTTGCTAATGTTCCTACTTTTGTTAAAATGATAAATGAATTCATATGATATGGTATATCACATTATTCGAAGGTAGTGTATCACATTATCCGTCAATTTTATTAAGGGGAGTTACAGAGACTTTTTTATTTTTTTGTAAATAGCTGCAGATTACGCTGCAGAGTTCTGAAGACGAAATATAATGCGCAATGTATCAAAGAGCTATAATGAATAGTCCGGCAAAAGCTGTCATAAAAATTACGAATAATTGTTAGAAAACAAATACCTAATATAACATCACCTGAAGTTGCTCTACCAAAAATACAACCCGAACATCCCGTTGAAATGGCACCCACTGTATATGTATATATTTGAATCATATATTTAGAGTCCAAAATTCATGAAATTTATAAATTTCGTAAACAATTTTTTATGTTATAATATTCTTCCCTTTGTCTTTTCTTGCACATAATTGAATTAACTCGACCATCGTAATTCTATATATAAAAGGGGGGCATGAATTCGCATCGACAGTCTAATGAATGCCACAGGTTAGCATACAGCGATAGTTGGAGTCATCTCTATTTTCTAAACACTGGGTGAGGGTATTCTATTCTATCTTCAACGAATAGTATCTGCTATTATCCTTAAAGAGAGCCATTGAACTTTTAGCAGATGTACCGCTCGCTTTGATGGAAAGAGAAGTGTGTCAAAAATCAATTTCATAATCAACGATATATTTATAAAGAGTCTGAAAACATCACGGATGACGGCGTACTTATTGGAATTCTGCTTTTATCAGAAGGTTTCGCATCAATTTGGTGGCAAAGAGTTAAAAGGGAAGCCAAGAATTTCGAAGATGCAATAAAACTCCTTCGTGCAGCTTTCTCATCAACTAAACCATCATGGCGCATCTACACTGAGTTGTTTGAGGAGAGACAGAAAGCAAATAAACCATTGAACAATTTGTGAACGCTGATAACTAGCTTAATTAACTAACATAATTGAGTTAAGTAAGCTAGTTTTAAGCGCTTTTTGTCTAGTATATAAGTAGCTATGAATTGCAAAATAAAAATGCGTTAAAATGAAAAAATGCAGAAATGCAGATGTGGTGGCGGACTCTTGCTTTATGAAAGCTGGAAGCACAGAGCATGGCAACCTAATGGTTGATAGTAAGAACAAGAAGCATACTTAAAATTGCTACGGTTGTGGTGCTGCTGGCCATTACCGAACAAATTATCCTACCTGCAGCAATAAGAATGCAAGTTCCTTCAATTTAATTTAATAGACTCCAGTGTGGTTGGCCCTAAACACATCAGTGGATGTCAACATACCAGCGTTTTATCAAGCTGTGCATCACCACCTATTACTAATTTTAAACAAACTCGGATCGTTGGACATGAGTCAAAAATCTTTGAATAATATGACGCAAAGTTATCGGGGCAAGGCTCTCGACACTTTCGTCAGGGGACTATAGGGTGATCTGCCCAAACTCCTAAGCAAACGCGAGCCTGCGGACGTGCCACAAGCTTTGCACCTCTGCTTAAAATTGCAAAACATGGACTTCCGAACTCAACATGCTAACAACTCTCAGCCTGTTTTTCAAAAAATTCACCAATAAACACCACCACCAGTTCCTCGCAAAAGAAATAATACCCAATACCAATACCCGCTCCTAGATGTGAATTCTTTCCGCAATTATTCTATACCCACAACCACCCCAATTCCATAGAGAAGTATATAATCAGCCAAGATATCAATACCAACAACAGAGACTTCCCCCAAGCCAACGCCCTCTTCCGCCTAAACCAATGAGCATAATGCATTTTCTGAAATCCCAAAAGGTCAACTATTAAAATAGACCGCGAGTTCTGCTAAATGCTCAAAAACACGAACATTCGCAACAAGTTCATCAGCCATACCAAATGGAACGCATCTATTACACCGAAGAATCCAACCCGAACGAGAAGGACCTCGAAGAATACAACACCACGATAAAGGAGAAGGACCAAAATTACGAACAGACTCTAGACGATTATACCGAGCCGGATGAAGACCATTGCTTTGACCAAGCAGAACAACTGGATGGCATTTATTTTTTAGACTGAAATGCTCTTCGCTCCCTTATTTCGAACTTGTTGCGAAGTACGAAGAGATACTCAAATTTCTCATATCAGAAACCCTATTCCGAACAAAAGAAACTTTTACGCCAATTCAGTCGAAGGAAATATTGAAATTACACATCACTCCCATGTTCAGCTCTTTGACCCCAACATAGACAAAATTAAAATTTTCATCCTTCCTAGTCTCATCTCGTTCAATGGGATAATTGGTAACGACACGTTAAGAAAACTAAACGCTGTCATTCACACTAAGGAAAATTATATGACTATTCACCCGAACATTTCCGTACCACTTAAACAGCATATCACATAAACCATCAACAATATAAATAACAGAACCTCCCATTTGAGCAAAGAAAATTTGAACAACCTAACTAAGATCATCAATAACTACCTTCACCTCTTCTCCGACCCAGACGAAAAACCGACCTTTGTGACTACTGTCAAATGAGAAATCCGGACCACAACCAGCGAACCGGTTTATTCGAAATCATATTCCCACCCCAAAGCACTGAAAGAAGAGGTCGAGAAACAAATCAATAAACTATTAGAAGACGGTATCATCAGACCTTTTAAGTCACCCTACAATTCTCGTCTGGATCGCCTCCAAAAATATTGACGCATCCGGAGAAAAGAAATTTCGTTTAGTAATCGACTACCGAAAACTAAACTCAGTTAAGAACCCAGACAAATACCCCATCCCAGGTCATCAAATTCGACCTAAGGAATCCGACATTGAGAAATCCGCCTTCTCCGTGAAGTTCGAATTAACCCGACTCCATTTTGGTTTTAAAAAATTCCTCATCCATTTCCCAAAGAAGTCTTGATGATGTACTTAAAGATCACATCGGTAAACACTGTCTTATTAATATCGATGACATTATTTCGAGTATTATAAATTATAAAAATGTATGTATGTTTTTAATTTTCTTTTTTTGTCAATCGGCAGACGGCAAAGCCATGCTATGTTGATTTGTTATTATTTAATAAGTAATTTATCAGAAAATATAAATCAATCAAAATCAATTATTATCTTCGGCAAGGACAATGCCGAACACCATAAGAGCCTTCAAACTGTGTTTGAGACTTTGGAGCGCGCCAATATAAAAATTCAACTTGATAAGTGTGAATTTTTTAAAGAAGAAGTGGACTTTTTGGGATTTGTTGTCGGTAGAGATGGGATTAAAACCAATCCAAACAAATATTGAAGCCATTGCCGAATTACCAATCTCTAAGACACTCAGACTTACGATCCCTTTAAGGCATGTCAGGTTATTATCGTCGTTTTATCTTTTAATGGACTGCGCAAAAATCGCGAAACCCTCGACATCCCTTTTAAGAGGGGAAGACGGACGAGTGCCAAACACTTTTCTAAAAACGAAACCATTGACCTCGACGCAGATGCCATCAACTCTTTTAAAAAAAAAAATCAAACAATCACTAGTTTCAAATGAAGTTACCCTCACTCACCCGGATTTTAATAAAGACTCGAACTAACGACGGACGCTTCGGATTACGCAATCGGCGCTTTGTTATCCCAAGACAGGAAACCGATAACGTTTTTATCCAGAACTTTAAACAGAGAGTTATGCCACTAACAACTGTTGCTACTCTAAAAAATGTTTTGCAGTCCATGAAGATGCAAACAAGTGGCAGTAAATCGGCGTTGAAACTGCAAGTGAAGAGCGTAAGCAGCTCAAAGCTTTACACAGGAAGATCTTCAAAAACTAGTTCAGGATTTTACGCCCGAAGATAGGAGAAACTTGACAGCGTCACACGATGAGCACGAGTCTGAGCAAGAGGATGATTCAACAATCTTACCCAGCGACGACATCAATGAGGAGCTAAACCTACTTCAAGAAGCATATAAGGAAAAGAAGGAGATTATTCTGTAGAAACGTAAACTTAAAGAGTTACAGATAGAAGATGCAGACCCTAGTCAAAGGCCACAGGTTCCGCATGATTTCAAGGACATAGAAAACTTGCTGTGTCCATTTAGCGGAGATGATAACTTTCCCATTGACCGTTCGGTAGAACATTTCGACGAGTATGCTGAAATTCTTTATTTTGATGATAACACTAAGTTAATATTTGGAAAGAAACTCCTTAGTGGTACCGCAACGTTGTTTGTGAGATCTTTGAAATTGCGAAATTGGTTAGAACTGAGAGACGGTAAAAAAAAAATTACCGTCGTGATTCAAGTTTAACGTTATCGTTATAAAATCAGTGGCTTTGTCCACATGAGCATGCAAGTAAGTTAAGTGAGGAAATTAATATTGTTAAAGAAATGTTGCTGTTCATTGCCCGCCAAGAAGGTTACCCTATTCACATAAAATTCGATTGGAAAAAATTCTCATGCTTAGCAAGCGTATAACACGAGTCTAGTTCAGAATATCCGTCTCCTACCGTGCTCGTTGAAAAGAAAAGTAAGGTTTAACCTTTGCATAGATTTCAATAAAATTACTCTGCGCGAAAATTATCCACTGCCTCTGATTGAGAATAATATTGATGAAAAAATAAAGGTATTTTACAACACTTAACTTAAAGAACGGATTTTATCACGTTCCACTTGAAGGGGATTCGATGAAGTAGACCTCTTTTACTCCCCGGATTGGTCAGTATAAATTTACAAGAATTTACAATGTTTGGGCTTCAAAACACTCCTTCTATTTTCGAGCGCTATATGAAGCATTTGTTTGGTATACTGATTTTAAAATCGAAAATTCGAACATATTTGGATGATATCCTTATCGCAAATGAATCAATTGAAGAACACTTAATATTTCAGGTTAAACAAATGTGCTTCCCTACAAAGTGAAATCACTTATTAAGGTTATAGAATATCCAAAGCTGGTTTTAGCTCGAACGAAACAAACATAAAGCCATTCAAAGATTTCCACTCCCTACTTCTACTAAAGATATTCATAATTTTTTAGGACGTGAGCACGCTTGGGTTTGGAGCAGTGCTGCAGTGATGGTAAATTACACCAAGTATTCTTCTTTTCGAAGCGTGCGACCGATGCCGAAAGTAAATACCATAGCTATGAATTGGAGACGTTGTGTAAAATGATATATGCTTTAAAACGATTAAAAATATACTTACTGGGAATTCCATTCAAGGTCGTAACAGATTGTCAAGCTCTCGTTCTAACACTGAACAAAAAATCGTTGAACCCACGCATTTCGCGGTGGGCGTTAGAGATGCAATCATACGGTTATTCTGCGGAACATAGGAAAAGTGATCGAATGACGCATGTAGATTCCCTAAGTAGATCTTTTAACATCCTGCATATTGACGATAAATCTTTTGAATACGTTCTAGCAGCTGCACAAAGACCCTAAGACCCTAAGATTATTTCAATTGCGGCAGAGCTAAGTAAATCTGAAAATTCACACTACAAAATGGTTGATTGGTTGATATATCGGAAGACGAAGGGAAAAATTATTTTTTCCGTTCCATCAAATATGGAGGAACAGGTTATCAGAACCCATCATAAAGCACTTTGTCATTTAGGGGTCGAGAAATGTTTTGAGCACCTGTCTGGAATTTATTGGCTTCCAAAAATGAAAGAAAAGATAAGAACATTTATAAAAGGTTGCATTTATTTCTCCCCATTATCAGGAAAAACCGAAGGAATTCTACACCCTATTCCAAAAGAAAAACTACCATTCGATACTCTTCACGTTGACCATCTAGGTCCATTTTCTACCTCCCGTTCCAACAAAAGACATACATATTCTAGTGATAGTTGAAGGTTCCACCAAGTTTACTAAGTTATATTCGGCTAAAAGCACTCAAAATAAAGAATCAAAACTTAACGGATCACTTGACTTGGCGAACAGATCCTGTTTTGACATTTGGCATGCTGAACCATGCTGAAACTTCAATTTGCACCAATTTCATTTCATTTCATCGTCGTCAGCCGACAAGTCATGTCAAAATAAATTCAACACACTGTATTAATATGTATTTAAACTATGTAATTAATGTAGAAAATAAACAGCACAGCATCATTACCAAAAAGACTCGTTATATTCTTAAATGAGGCGGCACAGACGACATCAAGGTCCCCACAATAGAATGGCCAGGTGGAACGGCTTAATCGCATAATAAGTGTGAAACATTTACCACTGGCGATTGGGAAACAAATTTAGATCAAGTTGAGTTTGCTATACCGTGCTATAATAATACCGTTGTTGTGCCCAACACTGCACCCATTAGAGACCACACATGAGACACATAACATAACACACAAATAGGCCACAAGTGCCATTCAAGTGTTACGTTCTCAATAACATGTGTTACATATTCTTGTGACCGCTTGACACACAAGCGAATACAAGAATACAGGTCAAATGCAAAACTGCGGCGTCAAATGACAATAGCACATGTTACGTATTCTTGCCCACTTGAGCAAAGGCAAGAATACTCATACTGCGCAACCGACCCGATTAACCGAGGGCGTCCGATTACGAGGTTGACCTGGAAGTACGATCGGAGGTTACAAGTGCATGCATAACGAACGATCGGGGCAGTCTGTTTTGAACCAAACGAAAAGCAAGTCTTTAACTCACCAACCCACCCCGATCTTTCGCGTTCCGATCTCCAATTCATAACATTGGATCTCCAAACATAACATTGGTGGCAGCGGTGGGATTGTTAAGTATTAGTGAAAAAAAAAGGAAAACAACATTAGTGCAAAAAAAAAAGGAACGACGTTAGTGCAAAAAAAAAAGAGATTTCCAGTGAAAGACACAAAAAAAAAAATATAATAACAAAAAAAAAGATGAAACAAGTGAAAATCCAAAACCCCACAGAGGACATCCAATTCCTGTGGTCGAAGGAGAGAAGGAAGGAAGAAACTGCCACGCCGAGGCAGAACACCATCAACAGCATCAGCATCAGCAGCATCAAGAGCATCAAGAGCATCAACAGCATCAGCATCAGCAGCATCAAGAGCATCAAGAGCATCAACACCATCAACATCAGCAGTACCTTCAACAAGATCTTCAAGACCAACATCAATGAAACACCCGTAAGCAAAAAAAAAATAAAAAATTTATATAAGGATGTAGTAATAAGCAACCTTTTTTTTTAATTTTTTTTATTAAACATTAAATAAAAGTGTTAATCGCAATATATACTCAGTGTAACAGTTATCACCCAAAATAACCTTGTCCTCCAAAATTTTCATTGGTACATTATTGGTAACATAACATAACAAGTGTGAATTTCTGCCAAGCCACGTTCCGATGATATACGTATGTCAGGCTTTAACGTTAATATATCATTAAGAAACGGCAAAAAGGTAAAAAGAACACTAGAGGAATCTTCTACGTCTCAGGCAACGCCCGAAACCACAACTTCAGAGCCAATGCCAGTGGGACATTCTCCAAATAAACAGCCACCCGAGCTCAGTGACGAGGATACGCTCCCGAATAAACCAAGTAAACATTCATCTAAAATCGAAAACAAGCAGTCACCCGATCTCAGTCACGAACCAGACCCGCAAATCCCTTCGTGTAGCAACTACACACGCTTAAACAACACACACAATCACCACAGCCAGTCCAATATGACATTCAATTCTTCGCAAGCCATAAAACTCATTCCCGAGTTTGATGGTTCTGCCCGAAACCTGGATAGGTTTATTCAACTGATTGACCTCCAAGCACGGAAGGCCACCACTGGGTCCGATAAAGCCGAACTTGTCGACATAGTAAAGTCAAAATTAACCGGCCGTGCATATAACGTTATTATAAAATATAACGACTATGATGACTGGACCGAGTTGAAAGACGCACTCATTAAAAGTTTCAGGAAAACCCGATCCGTACAAGTGATACAGACCGAAGTTTTCCAGTTTAGGCAAAATTATAACGAGACTGTGAGTTCGTTCTCAGAAAGAGCCAACGCTCTCTTTGACGAATTGAACAATGCAAACGCCATTAGTAAAGATGAGGTTGCAAACAAAGCGATACGCGCCCTTAATAGTGATATGATCCTGAGTAGTTTTTGTAACGGATTGAAACCACAGCTAAAAACTTTAGTTAAGAGCGCAAGGTGTAGGAATTTGGACGAGGCTGTCGACATAGCAATGGAAGAAGAAAAACTTCTGGACACTGCTAGGTTTAGTGCAAACAAATATTGTCAGAACTGCAAGACAAAAACACACAACACCAGTGAGTGTCGCAGGCAACAAGACAACATTAGACAACAGAAAAACTTCAACCCTAACGTCACGAGGTTCACAAACTACACGAACCACAGAAACGGCCCCAATAATAACCAACAATTTCCCAACAGGACAGACATTAACACTGTACAAAGCCCCAATTCCTGCAGATACTGCAAAAAGCCAGGGCACACAATAGATGAGTGCAGGAAAAGAGCCTTTAATAATAGCCGAAATTCGGGTAGCGAACATAATTTCAGTCAGGGAAACTCCTCGCGACCTGGCACGTCCAGCACGCGGAGTCAGGTAAAGAACGTAAATCACAGTGCGTAAAGAAACAACAAGAAAGTTACGAAAGCTCAGACAATGAGACAGACAGATACACAAACCCATTTAGAAATCGAAAAACTAACTCTCTGAATCAAAACTATGTAGAAAATATTGATCAGAACACAACAAGATCGGTTCCAATACTTAAATCACTAAATCAAGCCAGAATCTCTCAAAATCTCAGAAAAATTGCAATCACTGTCTCCGACTTCTAAATCTATTAGCTCGAAAACACATTGCAAATTGCCAAATCGAAAGAAATTATTAAAACAAACACAAAATGATATTACAAAACAAAATATACGCTTAAACCAAATTCATACCAAAAATAGAGCAACTCCCCAAATCCAAAATCTTAATCAATTTGTTGAAAGAAGTTTAAGCCCAGAACCAAGTATCGAAACTACCAGAGTCCCAGGGCAAATCGCCAACATCGCATCGGTAGGCAGGGCGTCTACTCTCAAAAGTAAAATTAAAGTTAAATCCATGGATAATACTACCAAACATGATAATTTCAAATACCATTTCAAAGACAAACAATATTCAGTAGATTTCAACAATGTGCGAATATTAACAACACCAGCGAGGACTGAAAATTTGATAATAATGCAGCTCATGAAAGGCAATCCAAATAGAGAAACTTACGAAACCAAGCTATCCCAACCAAAACCACGAAAACTGGTCCAACCTAGTAAACAAAAATTCATGGCTTGACGTCATACCAGAACCCTCAAGCGTAAAAGTACTTTGCGGCATCACGCCACAAACCCTCAAACTATCCAATAGTGGGATTTTAACCATAAATCAATACTGCAAAGCAATGACCGAAGAAGAATACTTGCAAGCCTCAAACGAAATTTATGCCAAAATCCCATCCATGTACCGTTTCGAAGATGCATTGCCAACGGAAATCCTAGAGCTCCCAACAAACCTATCCCAAATACCACCCCAAACTGTACACATAGAAGAACTAGATCTAAACAAATACAGCATCAACATACACGATGCATTAACTAGAAATAAAGCTTATTTAAAGATAGATTATAAAAATATAGTCACACCAACAAATGTAACCTCTATCATCTCATTAACCATAATCATAATTGTAATAATAATAATTCGAAAATACTGTAAAATAACAATGTCAATAAATAGAGCAATAAGAACGGAACCATCAGATGATGCGAATTCGAGTGTATGATCATTATAAAAAAAACACTGAAAGAAACTGTATCACATATCCAAAATCACTAATTGTTAAGAAGAATCAAAACACTCATTCGAATGTTAGCATGTATACAAGTAAAATATGTAATATAACAAAAAAAAATCAAAATAGGTGTACAATAACACTCAAACTTGTAAACCGACACGCTAAGAGAAAAAAAAAATGTTTATAAATTGTAACCCAAACAAAAAAAAAAAAAAAAAAAACAAAACACAATAATAAATTATACCAACAGACAACGCCCATCGTTCATATGCATTCCTCTGTGCCGAAAGATCTCACTCGTAACCTCGTGCGCCTTTCGTATTTTAAGGGGGGGGGGGTGTTGTGCCCAACACTGCACCCATTAGAGACCACACATGAGACACATGACATAACACACAAATAGGCCACAAGTGCCATTCAAGTGTTACGTTCTCAATAACATGTGTTACGTATTCTTGTGACCGCTTGACACACAAGCGAATACAAGAATACAGGTCAAATGCAACACTGCGGCGTCAAATGACAATAGCACATGTTACGTATTCTTGCCCACTTGAGCAAAGGCAAGAATACTCATACTGCGCAACCGACCCGATTAACCGAGGGCGTCCGATTACGAGGTTGACCTGGAAGTACGATCGGAGGTTACAAGTGCATGCATAACGAACGATCGGGGCAGTCTGTTTTGAACCAAACGAAAAGCAAGTCTTTAACTCACCAACCCACCCCGATCTTTCGCGTTCCGATCTCCAATTCATAACATTGGATCTCCAAACATAACACCGTGAATCGAAGCACTGGCTTTACCCCGAACACTATTATTTGATAGAGGTCAAAAGGGTAGGATCTGATGGAATAAATATAGAAGATGTTAGGGATAAGGCTCAAGAAAACACAGAAAGGGAACAACCGCGAGACAAAATTCATTATGATAATGGTCATAAGTCATAAGTCCGACAGAATATAAGCTAGGCGATCATATAATGATCAAAAATTTCGTCACCATGCCAGGTATAAATACAAAATTATTACCCAAGTATCGAGGATCATATGAGGTGAAAAAGGTATTGCCAAATGACAGATACGTTATTGGTGACGTAAACGGATTGCAGTTAGCAAAGTTATCTTATAAAGGTATAAGTTCTCTCACCATACGATACTGGCTTGACGCATGATGAAGAAGAAGACGTAGGTGAGAGAAGGGAAAAATAAAATATATAAAGTCATTTTTATGCTTCTTTCCGAACCTTTCTACACTTTTATTTACATTTCGAATAATGTTTTTAATTTGTAACTTTGAGTTCTTGAAGTGTAAGAACAATGGAAGAACAAACTCAATCTAACCAAGAAACAAACGGAAAAAATTCAGACGACAGTGGTAGCGACGCAGAGGGGAAAACTCAACAAGCACATAAATCATTTTCGGGAAAGAGCGAGAAAGAAATAGTGCGAGTCAAATTAAAACGGTTGAGCGAGTTAGTGGGAAACATGTCGCCAGCCGATACGTCGCACTCAAGTAAAATAACGGGGGTAGAAACGAATGTGGGCACTAGGTCGACCGCACACTCAAGTCCAAGTTATGTGGATACGTCACAAAATAACCACCTTTCAGTGCGCGATATAATTGCCATCCTACCAAACTTTGACCCGTCGGCAGAATATTTTCTAAATAGCGCGCATTTCGTCAATCGAATAAATCGTTTGTTGGCAGCATACGGAACTATAACTCGCGGTTCAGACTTAATTACAAGGCCATGCAAAGGTGTAGAATGACTCAATGCCTGATGTCTTCACTACATGGCAAGCGTTCACACGTCAATTCCAACACGATTTTCCGCCGGTCGTTAACAAAACAAATATCCATATAGATATGATGGTGAGTTGCCGCGAGAGCGACGAAAAAGTGGAAGGTTACTTTTATAGAATGCTGGCAAAAGGGCGAAGGGGTAACTTAAGCAAAGCCGCAATTATACGGTATATTCTGCGAGGCATGCGTCGCAGTGAAATTCAGAATTCAATTGTCGGGTTGGATATTAATAATATCAGGTATCAAAAGGTATTCATCGAACGTTGAGATGTCGTCGTTGTTGTGCAGGTTAGTTTGTAAAAAAAAAAAAAAAAGTGGCTGCAGAGGAAGACATAGGCCCCTATTGCGATTGTCAATCGCTGGTTGATAATTGACTTTTGTCAAAAAACAATCGTCAATTGTGAATTTTCGTATTATGATTGATATTTTACGTTTTTCAATTGACATTTTTCGTTCGTATTTTTGTGATTGACTGGCAAGCGACTGGTGGTGCTTTGCTGATTTTGGAATGGAAAAATGGGAAATAATTTCAAGTTTTGAGTTAATTGATGTACATTTACGCATATAACATTACCGGGCAAAAGTTGTAAGCAATAAAAAACAGTTAAACAGGTTAGTTAGCTTGATGGAGGCAAATCTCGACATCGTCAAAGGAATTTGTGGAAAAACGCAGGCAGGATTTTTTATTTTTTTATTTTTTTCTGGAAACCAAAAAAAGTTGAAATAAAACATATAAATTAAAAGTTAAAGTGCGTACAATTATTTATAAACAGCGGGAAAATGTATTTAAACGCGTAATATTTTTCTTTCGAATGCCAAATTCAAAAATATTCACAATAAGTTCACATTGGTTCACAATTGCTGTCAACTGTCATTATCTCTATCAATCAAGTTACACAATACCAAACCGAAAATCAATCGATCAAGTTGATAAAAGTCAATCGTATTGACGATCGACAACCGTGTGAGTGTCAATAACTGATCGATGAACGACATCTATCGATGTTCGATCGTCGATTGTAGATTTTAGTATTGTGTATTTTGATTGTGAACGACATTTGTCGATTTGACAGTCGCTTGTTGTCGATCAGAAATTTCTGGTCGATGGTGGAAAAGTTGTATGTGTATGAAATGTAAGTATTTTAATAAAAATAAAATATTTATATTAAAGAAAATAAAAATATATGAATTAAAATTCAGGGCGGAACAGGTAACGAAAAGAAAACAATTGAAGCTCCTGGTAGAGTTGATTAAAGCAAATCCTGATATCGCGAAGGGAGTTTGCGGAAAAACCCGAGCAAAAAAGCGATGGGAAAAGATAGCTACAGAGCTAAATGGCCATTGACCATTGACCATGGGAGAATTGGTTGAAAGTGTGTGAGTAGCCTACTGGAAATCAATACATATGTTGATCCACCAGGTCTTGAATTTGGCCAAAACAGTGATGTATTCCCAGAAGCAAATGTCGGAAATCGAAGTCCTGATATATCAATTTTAAATATTGAGTCTGATGTGGAATTGCATCTAACTGAAACACCATCGAAATGTACATGTATTTTATATTATTAAATAATTGCACAAACCAACGCCAAACAATTATCAAAATATGATATATTCACAATATTAAAATTTTTATCTACAATATTTCTCTATTCTATTTCTATTTCTCTATCTATTGAGTTACACAATGCCATAGTTCAAATCAATCGACGCAATCGACAATTGTCGTGGCGATTGCTGATCGACACTCACAATAAGGGCCATAAAAGTTGAAGTTGATTAAAAGTTAAAATTTAAAAAAAAAAGTATCTTAACTTTCGTTGTTTAATGAACATGGATGAGGAAGCGGAAATTTGGGGTCCAAGCGACACCCAGTTGTTGATTTCCAAGCGCATCCAAAAGGAGCCAGAATTTTGCGCGTGATAGGAAAGAGAGGTTTCCCCTTTTAATTAACCAATTGCTATTTTCCTTACCCGAAATCAAATTGAATATCAATTCCCACATATAGGATCAGCTGACTTTTTTGAACGAGATACTAAAGCATACTTGCAGCGATGACGTTCAATAAATGTGTTCAGAAACGTATTGGGAAAGTCGACCATAAATCTACGTATTAGTCTTAATTCCGCAACCATTGCGTCAGATATCCATATGATTTGATTCAAAAGATATTCCTCGCGCAAGATCCTCAAAATTCCTGTGCGTGTTATACCTAAAACTACTTCTTTTTAAAAGGAAGATGACTCTGATTTTTTCGCCCGTGATGTAACATCAAGGGGTGGTAAATTAAGCATTGCATCTAGAGCAGAGCTAGGCGTGCACTCCATAACATATAGGTTACAATTTTTTGCCTTTATTTATCATTTTCTTATTTCTTTATGTAAAAATATTTATAATTCAAAAGGATAGTTAGCGTACTCATAAATTAAAAACAAAACAAAAAAAAAACATCTTTTTCGACACCGATTAGAATTGTTTTTAGTTTTTAATGTACATATATTCTTAGTCTTCTTTTCATAAGATTAGAATATTTTTACTTAATTTTTAAATTTATACATATCTATATGTATTACCAGTAAATGAGCTCTTGAAATTAAACATCTTTATCTGATATCAATTTATTACAATAAAAAATGATTATAATGCAGGCATGTTGGACTGGAATGGGCGTGAGAAATGTATGGTATGTATGTAAGTTTAAAGACAATTTATTAAAAAAAAAAAAAACAATAAAACAAATGTAGGGATAGTAGCACATTCATATTGTCGTATGTATTTAAATTTGGTGCATAGAAGTTCGTCTTTTTTCTTAAGAAAACTCTTAAATTGGAGCTTGACTACATTTAATTACAAATATAAATATTCAGCGCGACAGCTCATAGAGCCAAGGCCTAGCTTTTCACAACCATTCATGTTGTGCGTGTTTTACTTTTCACACGAATAGAAGGAAGATTTTATTGCCGGGTCATTACAGCGAGTTGAGAAGCTTTTTGCTGCAAAGAAGTGGGGCCGCGAAAAAACGTTTTGAGGATCGAACCTGTGTCCTCTCGGTTAGCAGTGCAACGCACTAACCACGTAGCCACAGCGACCACAATTATTCATGCAAATTAGTTGTCTTTTTATAAAACATTGTGGTTAGATATGTTCAAAAGTTAACTAAAGTAAATATGTTTTTAAAACACGCTTGAAAGCAGATAAGCATTTTGAATGAATATTAATTTACAGAAAATGGGTGGATAGAAAAAGATTGGCTAATCAAATCGAAAATTAGGTCAGAAAAGATAAAGATTATCTTGCCTTTTAAATAATTACACAAAATTATGGCAGAAGCAAAACTAAAAAAAAAAAATTGAAGCTGCAGAAAACCAACCATTACAAAGCGACAAAACTTGGATCCAGTTTATTTATTTAAACTTTTTCGTTTTGACATTACTCAAATTTTATTTTACCACGCGTAGAATTAAATGCTGGAGAGTGGATGCTCTATTAATACAAATCCACATTTAATATAATACAAAAAGTAAACGATCGCGATATTAGGTGCATACAATGGTGTTCCCTAAAACCAGAGGAACCCAAATGCACAATTTTGTGCAGAGGCCTAAAACCTCAAAGAAAGCAGGAGTAGACAAACGACCACCGAATCGGCCAATACAGTTCAAAAAGCTGATGACAACCTTAAAACAGGACATCTTTGGCTGTGTTAAGCAGTCAAATATTGATATTCTGAAGATAATAATTCCAGAATACCTGGATTATTATCATACTTATTTATTATGTTTATGAATTGTTTCGCTAAAATTGCAAAACAAAGAAGAGACCACTGATGAAGAGGATTGCTTATTATCCATTGCGGCAAATCATGAACATAGCGTTCTTTCGCCATTTATGCTTTACCTGAGATCTATTGGTAATATTTCAACTGAATTAAGCCAACATTTCAAACCCATATTTCCTCATCTTCCTAATATAGTAATATTGTACAGCAACTGTAGTATACAGTAAAATGATCAAAAGAGCTGAAAACTTGCTCTTGGCTACGAACGGAGTGAAGCCGTGTGCTGTGCTGATGCTGTGCTATGCTCTTTCAAGCTTTGAGCAAAGCTGTGAGTGTGCATAGTAACGCTTTGTTCTCATGCTATTTATAAGCAGGAAAACATATTTTCAGTTGTCAAAATGGGTTCATCATCAGAGGATGAGCAGTTTTTGTACGAAAACTTGTACCTTCGATTACGAGTTCGATCACATTATGGTTATGGTAATTTCTAATTTTTTGATTCCACAGCAGAACTCTAATAGAAATAGCTGAAATCAATTTTTCGTTGTCTACCGGCATTACAATTTTTTATTTTAACGCACGTGTTCACTTTGAGCAAAAAACAACAACAAAAAAAATACACTAAATCGCAAGCGAAACAGCATGAAAAACTGCACAGCACACTTTCTATGCTGGGAGCTTGCGTTTACGCTTTCACCCAGCAAACAACTTCGCTTCACTCTGACCGCTCTCATTTGTTTGTATGCGTGCAGTTTTTCGGCATTCAAATAGCTTTCAGCACAGCACAGCTTACAGCTTCACTCTGTTCGTAGCCTATGAGTGTATTTGTGTATTTGTAACGTATCATCTATTAAATAATTGCCTTTTTCCCAAACTATTGATACGTCTAGAAAAGGAATATCTGTATGTAAATCGTCCGAGAAGTACATATATGTATTCGGTGAAGCATTTTCTTTTGTTTAATACTACATTCAAATGGTTATGACGATCCAGATTTTGAAAAAAAAAACTATTTTTAATGGCGACAACTAAAAAAAAAAAAATATTTATTTTAGAGCTTCATAATGGCATATCAGAGAAGTCGTAAGTAGCAGCAGTAATATTGATTGGATAAAGCGAGAACCAATAAATGTATTAATAAAACGCCATAAGTGCACTAGATTGTCCTTTGCAGACGATTTTCCAGCACAACTGTCTGAGAATAAATGTCATTGGCTACGTTGCAAACGTTAATTAATTCAATGCAAAAACGTATCGTTCACGTATAAATATGTAAGGGAATGTTTGAGATTAGAGAAGAAGTTTTTCAATGCCATTTTAACACGTTAAACGCCAAGCTTTTTTTTCTAGTTTGCTGTCTGGTACCACGGGCAAAACTGAAATTTTTATGCTGGTTCCAATTCTTTTTTTTTAATTCTTGGTGCATCTAGGTTTATTTTTTTGAAAACGTTGATTTAGGTATTTCGACTTTGAAGGAGTTTTCTTGAAATTGCATTTTTTCTGTGACACTCACATATGAGTGTCATGGCGTTCAACGTGTTAACTAAGTATATCGTGCAAACCGTTTAATTTTTTCATAAAATTAAATTCAAACAGTTATTTTTTCAAAAACGGTTTGCACGATTATTTTCAAATCAGTAAATCATTTAATTTGTTTGCATTAGTAAACTTATAAATATTTTTGCCACTGTATATAATGTTATTTAAAAAAATAATTTTAGATTTCGTTGAAGGCAGATGATAATTTAGAAAAATGTAGTCCAATGAATGCTGACAATCTGCAGCACAATTAAAAAATGAACTAATGCTTTTAATAGGTAATGGTTATAAAATAATAAAGCGACTTTTAAGAAAACTTAATATAGACAATATATAAGCAAATATATTAGTTTTTAACATACGTATCTAGTTAATAGCCTGTTCTGTCATCTGTAAACATAAAAACTCTAATTGTTCTAAACTTTTTATATCACTGATGTTATTATTTTTAAAATGTTTTTCTTTTGGTAACAACACACTGGCTGTAGGACATTTAACAAGGTTACTTGTTATAGTTGCACAAATATTATTAGACAATATTGACGAACACGAATGTGATGACGTACACACCCCAATGCTACATAACTTGCTTTCTATATTTATGTTAATATTGTTATTATTCTCGACACTGGTAAAGTCGGTAACAAGGTCCATCTTATTTTTATTACTAACCAAAACCACTGCGGCCATAGTTTTTTCTAGCGGATTCTTGGCAGTAGCACTTGATGATTGATTCTGTTGCAGATCACCTGTTATTTGATTCCTATGAGATGTAGACTGCACAACATTTTGCTTCCTATTTTGTCCGTCGTTTATTCCTGATAAATTAGTTTTTTGAGCCATAAAAGAACTGCTCGCACAAACCTTTGAATTAGAAGTTGACGAGTTTCCTTGGCCTGGTGATACCAGGATTAAATTATTCAAAGAGCGCCTATGCTGCTGAGGATTACCCTGATGGTGAGTAGATGGCGGAGCAAAGTTTTTATGATGTACGAACATCGGCTGTTGATTAGCTTGCAACCTAGCTTGGTGAAAAGATTGGCCTGGAATTGCATCTTCACTTATAAAATTGGGATATGAAGAACTTTTGTATTGCGAGCAGCTGGCTGAACTACTATTATTGTTACTTTTATTAACCGGATTTCTCTGTTGAAATAAAAATAAACAGTCAATAGAATAAATATGGAACTATTTTTTGAAAAACATATAGAATAATATTTTACCGTTGTGGATGCGTGTTGTGGCTGTGGGCAACTTAAAGAAAAACTTAGCATATCATTCGAGTTCTTACGGTTTATTCTGTCAGAGCTATCATTTTTCTGATCAGCTTTACGAGTCTTGCAATTCCACCTACAAATTATTTAATAGGAATGTATTTTAATATTAATTAACGAGTTGATAAGATGGCGACATGTATAAATACCTAGGTTTACTCAAATTGCCACTGCTCCCACATTTTGAATGATGGGCTTTTGGCGCTAACGATATTTTTAATTTAGAAAGCTTAAGTTTCAACTCCTTTAACTGATTTGTATGTGCAACAAAAGCTTCACTGTGAATGGTTCGTTCTAGTATCCAAAGCAATACAGAAACATTTTCCTCATCCTGTGCACAAAATGAGTCTTTCTGAATTATCGTACAAGAAACTAAAAAGATGTTAAGATATGCACATTATTAAACAAAAAAAGAAAAAAGACTTAGCACTTACCTAAATCTAAAACGTTTATAAATTTAAACGCTACATTTTCAGAAGTCGAATCTGCAGGTTTCATTGGGGTCAAAACAATACTTGCAAGCTCTTCAATTACAAGATGTAACTTTATTTGGCCACTCATCAAGTCTTGCTCCATTTTTATCAAGTTAGTCCTTCGTTCATTCAGTTTTTCTATACAAAGTGCTAATTTATGACTGGCGCCTTTTGTAACCCCTAAATCTTGTAAATATTCTTCTGTTATCTCAAGCATTGCTTCGTATGAAATATTCTTAAAAAGATCAATGTACTTGTGCAATCTTAAGCTTTTTAACCATTGTCCAATATTTGACATTCCACTGTTATGAGAAATGAATTTTAAATAATTTGGTTTTATATCATCCAATCTTGTATCTGAACCCGTTGATATCAATGAAGTCCGTGGATTTTCGATGGAGAGTGAAAAGCTACGAGGTTTCTGAACGTATTGTGATAAATTTTCAGATGAGTTAGCACAGTTATCATTAACATTTGTCACAGCATTTGGAGATGTTAAAGAAGACATAGCCGTCGTTAAGCTGTTAGAGCGCCGAGTTTTCATGCAGCTGATTTTAGGATCTAAACTCCAACGATTTCCATTAAAATGATCACAGGTGATTAGCAATGAGGGAAAACCAGTTTGAGCGAAGCTACAGCTATCACAAGTATTTAAGTCGAAGTCAATGATTTCAGTGCCATTTTTGGAAAATGACGTGTGATGATCTTCGGTATTGATATTACTTATGTCTACTTGACTATTTGATGCAAAAGAACCATTTTTGGCAGCGCCTGCAGTTGTCCCATTATAACTCAGTCCTAAACTATTTTGACTAGAACCTAATTCGTTTATTTTAATACCTTTAAAATTATCACAGAAATTATCGGAAATGTTTGGTAGAGTGACACTCCATTCAGTTTTATCCGAAATAACTGACGCTGGTGGTTGTAATTGTTGTTGACTTTTATGTGTTGATTGTTGTGGAGGAGCTATTGCTTGCCAAGCATTTCGTGACGCGACACTTCCTACTGATGATGACACGGACGTAGACGAATTGGACGAACAGGCATCTGTGTTATTTGAAAGTACATAGAAGCTTTGCTGATCAGCGGACGAAAATGATGATTGAATGTGATCTTCTAGATGTCGCAACCAGTGGCTAAGGGATCTAAAAACAAAAAAAAATCAAATGATTAACAATGAATAAATTCAACGATGTAGTAGTATTTTCTAGGAGTCAAACGCAAACAGTTGTTATGTCAGTTTGATTTGTCATTTCAATAACGACTGGTCCTGCCCAGTAAGTAACTCGTCACGAAAAAACGTGCATTATTACGTCGGAATGATCGTTTATACGTAATAATGCTCATTTTTACGTGACGAGTTACTCGATCACGGATGCCGTAATTCGAGCCCTGTTTGCCGCTTCTCTTAAGCGAAACACTTAATGACAAAATAAAGCACAACTGACACAAAAATCAAAGAAAATAAACTCGAGATGCATTCAAACATAACTGTGTCCTGTCTAAAGACACAAAACACAAGAATAAGGAAAAGCAAGCGAAAATTCTTGTTTTGTATTGTTTTCGGTCGTTATATCCGAATTTCATGACAAACAATCACCACGAAAAGGTCGTTATAACCGAAATGTTCGTTATAGCTGAAGTCGTTACAACCGAAAGATTTTATTCATTATTGTATGGCAAACCAAACTTGAGCTTTGAACTTCGTCGTTATAGCCGAAATGTCGTTATAACCGAGGTCGCTATTCACGAATTCTACTGTATGTACAGTGGAGTGCATTAAAATGGATTTAAATATCATCAACTTTTCGAAAGAGAATAAAGTAGTTTAAAATGAAATATTTAAAGCAATCCGTGCTGGGAAACTATTTTTTCATTCAGCCACCGCTTCAAAACATGAGCTACAAATATACTAAACTTAGCATCGGAACACATTGACATTGAAATACCGCACGGTGGGGTATTTGACCATGAAACAAATTTTTTATTTTTTTTCTTTGCTCGCGACAGCTCATAGAGAGCCATGGCCTAGCTTCTCAAAACCATTCATGTTTGGGGTGTTATATTTTTCGCACGAATGAAAGGTAAAGCATTTTCATGTCAGATTATACTCTTGCAGGTTTGTCATGCCTGCGACGAGGTGGTGCCGCGAAAAAACGTTTGGTAGATTCGAGAGGCTCAAACCTGTGTCTTCTCGCTTAGCAGACCAATGCACTAACCACTAAGCCACGGCTTAGCTTCATTAAAAACCAGATGGGAATTGGACTATGTCCAGTGAGGAGACGTTGGAGCTTCTCCTAGATACCCATTTTCCTGGCAACACGACTGAAACCGTTTTTCCTGTAGAAGGCCATAGGAGAGTCGGAAGGGTGGTGCCTGTGGATATTGTCACCACCCGTAAACTTTACTGGGCGGTGCACAGTTTCATCCATTCAAATCACCTGGACTTGACGGAATCTATCCAATAGAGCTGCAAGAGGGCTTTGATATCCTGAGCCCCTGGCTTCTCTCAATCTTTAGGAGCTGTCTAGCTTTCGGCTACACCCCCAGCTGCTGGAGGAGAGTCAAAGTTGTCTTTATACCGAAAAGTGGTAAGACCTCGCATACAACTCCTAAGGACTTTCGTCCGATCAGCCTATCCTCCTTTCTGCTAAAAACATTAGAAAGGCTGATTGA
This sequence comes from Criorhina ranunculi, assembly GCA_951813785.1. Classification (NCBI taxonomy): domain Eukaryota; kingdom Metazoa; phylum Arthropoda; class Insecta; order Diptera; family Syrphidae; genus Criorhina; species Criorhina ranunculi. Next base: position 26,576,125 of record OX638382.1, on the reverse strand, counting down.
CATTCATATACGTTCTAATCTGGACTATAACCTTATTTCCAATTCCCAACATGCATACTGCAAGGGAAAATCGGTAGAAACTGCTCTACACTCACTGGTAGGTACCATCGAGAGATCTTTTGAGAACAAGGATTTCACGATGGTCTCCTTTTTAGACATAGAGGGAGCCTTCAACAATGTCAGCACGGGGGCTATTTCTGCTGCACTTCTGGACCTGAGAGTTGACGGTTACCTTTGTTATTGGATTGAGCATATGCTCAAAGGCAGGCTTATCCACGCGGAGCTGGGGTGCTGTCAAAAAAGAAGGTCAGTCTGCAGGGGCACTCCGCAGGGTGGAGTACTATCACCATTGCTATGGCTCATGGTAGTGAACGAGCTGCTCAACATCCTGAAAGTAGAGGGTTACAGCGCTATAGCCTACGCTGATGACATTGCGATAGCTATATCGGGGAAGTTTCCTAATGTAATTAGAGACCTGATGGAATCGGCTCTCAGCAAACTAGTGTTATGGACTGATAGGGTCGGTCTTTCAGTCAACGCTGCAAAGACAGAACTGGTCCTGTTCACAAGAAGGTACAAATTACCACTTATCGTCCCTCCAAGGCTTAAAGGCACAGAACTTAAATTCGTAGGGCATGCCAAGTACTTGGGGGTCATTCTCGACAGTAAACTGAGCTGGAAGCTTAATATCTTGGAACGTGTCAAGAAGGCTTCTGTTGCCCTGTATTCCTGCCGTAGGGCTCTAGGCCCGAAATGAGGTCTTCAGCCTAAAATAGTATACTGGATATATACAGCCATAGTGAGACCTATCCTAATGTACGGTGTACTAGTCTGGTGGACAGCATTGGACAACAAGAGTAATCTGGATCTTCTTACGAGGATCCAGAGACAATCTTGCATCTGTATAACGGGTGCCTTAAGAACAACACCTACAGCTGCGCTGCAAACAATGCTCCACTTACTTCCTATTGATATCTATGGGAAGCAAATGGCAGCTAAATCAGCCTTAAGGCTGAGGGAATCCTTCCAGTTGGTCAGTGATTATACTGGACAGGGGGGGATCCTTCGCAACAGCATAACTATCCCTAGCAACTCGGACTATATTGTCCCCTTCATAGACTTCAACGTCAAATTCAAGACAAGAATTCCTAGCAGAAGTGCTTGGGAATCTGGGGGGGTCTTAGATGAATCTGCGATAGAGATATACACGGATGGATCTAAAACAGCGTACGGCACGGGGGCTGGGGTTTTCTCCAACGCACCTGACTTAAGTATTGCCATGCGACTGCCGGATCACTGTAGTGTATTTCAGGCGGAAATTACGGCAGTCCGAGAAGCTGCGGCTTGGCTTTCGATTAACGCGGTAGATGGTAGCGCTATTGTACTATATATAGATAGTCAGGCAGCGATAAAAGCCTTGGAATCACCGACAGTACGATCCAAGTTGGTAAAGCAATGCCGCAGGTCTCTGAATGAGATCGCTGACAGATGCGACGTCTCTCTGTGCTGGGTTCCAGGACACAGGGATGTTCCGGGCAACTGCAGCGCGGACGAACTTGCGAAAGAAGGCGCGGGCCGGATCCTCTCTGATAACAGGGAGGAACCGCTGGTCTCTTTAGAAGTGATAAAATCCCGCCTTGATAGCGAAGCTAGAAGAATAGCTAACAACAGGTGGAATAACATCAATACTTGTCTTCTGTCGAAGCAGATCTGGCCTAACCTGGATCTGAAGAGAACAGGAAGACTTCTGTCCGTAAACAGGAAAGTTATTAGAATTATAATAGGAGCCCTTACGGGGCATTGTCTTATTGGCAGGCATGCTACCAGAATGGGAGTCCCCTCCAACGATTTCTGTAGAAGCTGCAGAGACGAGGAGGAAGAGGAAACGCTTACTCACCTTTTTTGCACATGCCCTGCTCTATCAAGGTTGAGGAGGATAACATTAGGAGAGTACTTCTTCAATGTCCTCAGCGACCTAGCCAGGCTCGATATCTTTAGAATCAAAAGTTTCGTATGTGGGTCTAACTGGTTCTGCACTTAGTGCGGCACAAGATAGGGTTTATACCGATACGGTTGCCCAGAACTCCACTCTATAGGGAATTCTCGCATGTAAGGTTTCTGAGACTGGTCTCCGGTTCTCTACACGCGGTATCACAATGGGCCTTCATTCTGGCCTAAGTGGGTCCCTGCTTATTGGGGACCGCCGCCTAACCTAACTTAACCTAACCTAAGCCACGGCGACCAACAATTTTTTTTTACAATACCAGACAAAATAAGTATGCAGACTTATACTCAACTACCTTAACTATTATGAAAGTACAACAACATACCAATCCGTTAATTTAATGGATGCCAGCGTCTTTGCAAAGTTGGATGTTCTTGCAAATAGAAGCGAACAGTGTTCAAAAGGTTCAAAAAGAGGTTATAAGTTTTCGCTGTGTAATGTAATTTAATTAAAGTTATTTAACAAACTTTGAAATGGAATCAATGTCTGAAGGTATGTTCTGCAGTAATAAAAATGATTGAGTGTTCTACTATGAGTTTTATTGTGTAGCAGTGTGCAAATGTGAAGACAATTCCCCGCTAGTAGTTTTTCTCGTTAGCGACGAAATATCATGAAAGATTTATTTATGTTCCCAAGCATTCCCATGTCTATTTTTTAGTACCTTAATATATCGCCACCTGAATGCTGGAACTAGATAAATTGACTTTTTTCAATATTTGAGATAACTGGGATTTTAGCTACCTGGATTTGATAAGAATAGGTTTCAATGACCGGACAACTTCCTTACTTGCTGCCATTCATTAAGAAAACAAAAGCAAAACAATGGATTAACACTCAGTGCAAGAAGTAGACATCTTAAGATAATGGTAACTAAATTATACCACAATAAATCGATATTGTCTTTTTATTCTTAATGACAACCCCTGGCACAGAAAAACTAGTTCCAGTTCTATGTAGTTCTTAAACTCAGATGACGATAGATATTGTATCCAAGACAAAAAAAATAAATTAGCTATTGCTTTTTGCATTTTTTAAAGTTATTCAATATTTATTATCAGTTTCTTGTTGTGAAATTTATTTTTTGTTTTTTGTGTTTATGTAATACGCCATTTTCGAATTGACGTTTGTGTGTGTGTATAGGTTTATCAATTTCTTCTCCTTCGATATCGGAAAATGAAAGAAACGTACGATCGTGCGGTTTATTTTGTTGTATTTGTCAGCGTTAAACTTAGACTTCAAAAAGGAAATTGGAGTGTTATTTGATTGTCCAAAGCTTGGATTTGGCAGCATCTACGATGACAACACTGTAAGGCGAATTTTTCGTAATACTCAACTTCGCTTCGGGTGTTGATTAATCACATAAGAATTTTTTATCTGCTTTCGCAAACAATCTCTAGTGGACACAATATAAACTTATGGAAATTCAAACGTATACGTTGGACACAGTAAAACTGTTTGTTTTAAACTATTCGTGATACTACTTCACAAGGTATTGATACATGCAACTGAAATAATAGTTGCTGCATTATGTCCAACTGGACAACTTTCAGAAGCTCAAGAAGCTCGAAGCAAAGACATAAAGAACTTTTGGCCGAAAACAATGAAAGATGTTTTCAGTATCGTATTGCTTTCATCGGACCCTAGACTCACAAGCATTGGAGAAAAATTAAAGTAAGCTCCAAGAGCTTTCGTCTAAGGGCCGATGGACATACCGACTTATTCCGGACATCGAGACCTGGATAAACCGCAGACACGGCGAAGTAAACTTTTACATTACACAACTACTAACGGGATATGGTTGTTTCCGGTCATATCAACAGCGCAGAGAACACGAGCAGACACATACTTGCAGTATGTGTCCCCCGCTGCCTTCCATTGAGGGCACTCCCCTTAAGCTGTCCGAGGATGCGAAATACTTAGGCCTCATACCCGACTGAAAGCTTAACTGGAGGCTGTACATTAAAGAAAGGGAAATCGGTCGCGTTCTATACCTGCAGCAAATTCTTCGGAAAAAAAACTGGGGATCCAGGCCCCGAATAACACTGTGCTCTATGTACTCTATGATAGTCCCATACTTTCCCATACTAACATACGGAGGATTGGTCTGGTGGCACGCTGCCACCAAAAGCAGGAACCTTAAAGACATGACCAAAATACAGGCAATAACACGCACAGGAACAGCCAGTGCAATGAAAATAACGCCAACAGCGGAATTGGAAGCAATTCTTAGCCTACATGCTGGTGACCGCAGACTGAGAAGCACCCAGTCAAAGCACTGGAGACCGAATACACACGGACACGCTAAGATACTTGACGACTATCGTAGCCGTAATGCCAACTCAGACTACACTGTCCCATACTTGGAATTCGTGGGCCTTTCCAAGCAGAAAACACTGAGAGAAAAACGAAGTATCTAAGAACTCCGAATCCATCTACACCGATGGTTCAAAAATGGACATAGGGAAAAGAGCGGGTCTTTTCTAACAGGAACTAAGACTTAGCAGCTTCATAAGACTCCCATATCACAGCAGCATTTTCCAAGCAGAGGTCCTAGCAGTGACAACGGCTGCCCAAGCAGATGGTATAGTTCAATCTCCATTCTGTAGCCATAAGGCCAAAATTACACAAAAATCATTTATGGAAGCAAATAACAGGTGGCCATCACTAACCACCTGTGAAGTATCAAGAAAGCTGTGGCCAGAATACGACAAAACAAAAACCAAAACACTTCTACAAAATGGACAGGAAAACGCTGTCAGTGCTGATAGTAGTGCTTACTGGCCACAACAAGTTAAGACTCCATATGAAAAAAACCTACGCCGAAACAATGATGACATATGCAGGGGATGCAGTGATGAGGAAACGGCCCATTTCCTCTGTCACTGCCCAAACCTCTGCCGACTGAGAAATAAAACCCTGGGAAAATTCTTCTTCGATCACATCGACGAACTATCGGATGGAACTATCAGACCTGCTTAAGGGGGTCTGGATGGTTGGCACCAACACCAAGACCAGCACTGGCCAGAATCACGGCGACAATCACAGGGCATTGGCCAATTGGAAATCATGCGGCCAAACTAGGTATTCCCTACAACCCCCATTGCCCTAGTTGTGGGGACGAAAATGATAAGGAAACTCACTCCCATTTCCTCTGCAAATGTTCGGCACTAGCAAGAGCCAGACTGTATGCACTATACCAACCATTCTTCGACGACCTAAATGAAATCTCGGATAAAGGGATAAGAGACTTAATCCGCTTTCTTAACTTCATAGGCTGGATCTAGGCACCGACTGTTCCACATCATCAACAACTTACATCACCAACCAGGTCACACAAATCGTGGTAACAAAAAGGCACATTCTAGTGCTACTTGGGTTCATGTTGAACCGCCACATCTACCTACCTACCCAGCACTACGGGAGGGAACACATAATGGGTCCACATGAGTGTGATGAGGATACAACTATTTTCATCAACCCGCAAACCTAACCTTGCCTAATCCAAATCTAGCACCACCTTTCTCTTACATGGAGCTAACACAGCTGGTTTGTTAACTTGGGTGTGGGCCTAAACGGCAAAGAAATTCGTTCTTATGCCACGAATATTGGTAAAAACCACCCTAAGTTTACTCATCACAACACTTGCGCTTTTTGAATAGCATCATTAGGGAATACATAACGCCTTTAGCGCTAGTGAATTATATATATGTGTGATTAAGAGAGACATACTAACACTAACACGACAAACTAACTCACGACAGACGATGTCACATATAGAGATCGAACAAACTCACCACGCACCATACAGTACGTAGAACATCCGATCGACCGATCTAAGAATGTATTAGTAATACAGTGGACTCTCGATTTTTGCCACCTCGATTTCTGCAACCCTCGATATTTGCAACCAACGTAATGGATTTACTTTTTTCGATTTTTGCAACAATTTCAAAAAAAGTTCTCGATTTTCGCAACTTTGAAATTGTATGACACAAAATACATACATACATATGTGTGCCTACGCCTACCAGGCCTTGTCAAAGGTAAGAGCAAGCTCCAGACGCAGTGCCGTTACTATGATGCGTCTAGATTTTGTTTGGTTTGAAAAAGAAAATAACCTTATGTGAACTTGGTTTTTGTACTCGTATTTTTTTTTACGACTGTATATGTGCCTATATTTTTATTTCGGGATTGGAAAAGGAAATTGATGATCATTTGTCGCCATATATACTTATAAGCACGTGATCATTGTAATGTACATATGTAATTTTATTTATACATCACGGAGTATATCGAGTAAGCCCTTTTAAAGTGTTTAAATTTTCTGTTCGATTAATGCAACTTTTCGATTTTTACAACAGGGTCGTGTTTTCATTAGTTGCAAAAATCGAGAGCCCACTGTATGTAGAATAAATAGCCAACGTAGAGGTAGATATTCATTGCAGGCAGTCGTCATAGTCACTCAGTCATCAATCATGAAAGAGTCGTCATCGACTACTACGGCATCAACCAGTGTAGAAGGAAGACCACGAGCGGCCATCAAGCTAACACAAAAAGTACAATTAAGTTTAAAGTGAAATAACTAGCGTGTAGTGTTGTATTCTAAAATCCTACATACACCCATCCCTTGATTTACACGGTAGATACGTTCCACACAAAACCGTGCAAAACGAGATAGGGCTTGTATATAAGAAAAAACTAGCAGTCTACCCGCGGCTTCGCACGAGTTAAATAATTACTAAGGTTTACACTACGTTGCTAGAAATCGTCTGTCCCCATTGAACCTTCAAATTCAAATTCAATTCGGCAAAACAAAAACACACGATCACGAACCGATGACTATGGTTGCGCATACTATAAATCTGCAAACTTTAACACCCTGTATCTTGGCCCGTATTTACTATTTTGAAAAACACGTGTTTCCTTATTTTTATTGTAGAATTTACCTACCAAATTCTTAATTCCAATTTTTGAATAATGCCAAATAGGTGGATTACTGCAAAAAAGTCTATAGCGCGTCTAATAATGAACAGCGCCACCTGTTGATGTTTTTATGTACTAAATGTTATACGCTCTATAATTCTAACCCTTAACTTCTAACTTTTCTAACATACGAAAGAAAATTCCAAAAATCTTTAAATTCCCGACATCCGATTTTAATAAAACAAAACCTATATCGTCCCCTTTCTGCGTTAACCTCGTATGTACTCTAGCAAACTATTAGAGAAAAGAATTAATGTCGAAACAAAACAATTAATATATTTTACAGTTAATTCTTTTTTCCCGTAACTACATTCATGTTGTTGAGTTTCGATGAAAACCTCGTAAATACTTTGTGAGGTTCTTGTTACTATGCTATTTGTCGTTTATGCACGATTAATATACCCTTAAGGCTTATCCTACTTAGAACTCAATTGTATCAACATAATGGTGTTAAACCTGCCTTTTTCTCACTTACATACATAAAGATGATTTTCGTAAAAAAATAAAAATTCACTTTAAATTTTTGAACTCTTTAAAGTTACGTTTCATTTATAGCATATGAAATTTCAGTTCTTGAACGAGCGAAAAGCGCGGTTGCACAAAAGATTACAGATTCGGAATTTAAACGTAAAAGTAGCACGAACGATGTTGCCATCAACACCAACAAATACTTATTGCAATTTAATTTGACATTAGTTTTAAATTAAATTGGAATTGATTTTGATGAAACTACTTTAGTTTATGCTTTATTGCTGATTTGAAGATACAAGACTGAATACAATAAATTTGCGCCGAGCAATCGTTGCACAATTTGCAAACAAGTGTGTTGCATTACGAGTTTCGTTAAGTTGCCCAGTACGCGCACAGTTTGAGGTATCTTCACGTTTGAATAAACACAGTGTTATGAATTTATATGCACATCCGTTTAAGTGTTTCCTGGAAATGGTGTGAAAAAAAAATTCTATCTTTAAGGAGAGCCCTATTTTGATGTACCTTTATTCATAAAAGGTTCCATAGTTTCTGCCCTATTTATTGCAGACTAATCAGAGAGGACTTATTTAATTCAATAACCTTTATTTTCATGGCAAAACAATAGCCACAAGTTATTTCAGTCTTGAGAAATTTAATTTTGAAGTAAATTATTTAAATGTTGTCGTTTCGAATTTTCGTGATTTATATAAATTTCCTCTCAATAATGCGTAAATGCTTAAAGAATTAGTCTTCTCAGATTGCTCTGCAGTGAATATGACAGAACCATTTATGTGTAAGGGTGTATCAAAGTGGACTCTTCTTAAATTCTCTGTATCTTAGCGGATATTAAAAATAGATCCTATCCGCAGAACATTTTTTTCTCAGAATATTCCCACGAACCATTCCTTAATTCCTTAACGAATGTTTATCAGATTACATAATGCCCTACGTAATGCAAAGAAACTGGGTAAAAGAAACCTCAAGAATAATCGAACATTTGTAAAAAAAAAAAAGAAGAAACTTACCTTCTATCTTCATTTGAAATTGCTGGATGAATAAGCAGATATGAGAAAATCTGTTGTACTAATTCTGTTGAAACTATTTGTCGCACAGTATCTTCCACGGCAGTTGGAATTAGAGATAAATAAATTAACTTGGCTTCGTCATTTCCCGGCTTCAAGAGTGGTAACAATTCCAACAGGTCATTTAGAATATCCTCCTTTTTGCTGTATGCTTTTCCATCATTTTTTAAGAAAAAATCAGAGCCAAAATATATGGCTTCCTTGTCTGTAATATCTGAAATTTCTGTCCCTGGAAACGACTTGTATGCGCTCACTAAATTTTGCAAATATAATGGACTGTTGGCATTTATATCGAAAGTTGTCATGTGGGTCTGTAGCCCTAGATTTTGAGTCAAATTATTTTCGATTGAATGCAGAAGGAACTTCAAGTTCGGATATCGCAATCGCTTCAACAAAGCATATATAACAACTGTTCGCTCGCAATCGTTCCATTTCTCAAATAAAGATGTAACCGTGCTAACTTGTTCACAAAACAAAGTTGAAGAGCCTCCACTTGAATATTTCATGGCGTTGATTAAAATCCTTGAATTAAACAATAAAGAACTTTATTTTGAATGATGAATAAAAACTATCTTGTTATAAATTATATACATAGTGTGTGCATTGGCATTAATTTAAATTGATATTAATCAAATTTTGATAGCCAAATTAAAATGTTTCAATAAAGGTTAACATTGACATACATAATACATTTGCATATTTCACAGTTAAGTGAACCAATGTAAACATATCATTAAGGAATTGTTAAAACACGTAACTTCTAAAAAAAAAAAAAAAAAAAACATGCTTGATCTCTTTCTACAAGCCGCCTTCCAATTTACTTGTAGCTAATTGTCAATTGCTTGGGGGAGAACAACTGATTTAAGTTTCACTTGCGAAAGAGGTTCCTTAATTCTTCCGCTAGGGAATTAAAAGGAGTTTAAAAATATGTATATCAATTTTGACCCGAACTAGCCTAGTAAATGCGTAGCACCGCATAAACTGCAAGATAACCTCACGCAGTAGAAAGCTGATATTACTGCGATCAAAGACATATAATCAAGAATATATCATATATCAGGAAGAAAATGAGCTGCAACGTACATGCACGTTATAAATGACAGACTGCATATGTAAAAATGAGGTTATTGGCTTAAAGTTTATAAATATGATCGCCCAGCTAATAGTAAAGCAAAGAAATTATTATGTATGATGAATCCAAAGATGACCTTAGAGAGAAACTAATCACTGTGTCCATTGTATAGGTACATACTTGAAACCACCATACGCTTCCAATCACCACCAAGAGAGAACCTTTAGTATGACGATAAGATAAGCGCCCAACTAGAAAGAATGATTGAAGAAGTAGATTTGTATGCCCAGCAGCATATATTACATTTTGTAACGTCAACAAAAAAAAAAACCAATCCGCTGCAAGGCTCGGATGGTATTAACCTCCTTTAGATCAATATATTTTTAAATAAATTTGGGGTCAATATTCATTCTAAAGGGAATATATTGCGCGATGCAAATTAATAATTATATTTTCTCCTAGTTGAAGGCCAGGTTCATCTTGAACAATAGCCTTTAAGAAAAACTAATTTTCAACTTAAGAATACCGTTATAACTAATGCTCAGTCACATTTTCGACCCAATAACGAACTGCTGTAGCGAGCGAACCGTTGTTCACTTTCCATGCAAGTACTATTTTTGTAGGATGCCGGTTAGATATTATAAGTTCTAGTTTGTACTTTTGGTCTAGGGAAATTTTTGCATGCAAAACCTCGATATCAATATTTCATGTCGATGATGCAGATCAAGAAGTTAGGTTTCGCTTTCAACATTCCAACCTAAATAATTTAAACGTTATTTAATTACGTACTTGCACTCCCAATTATTTCATGCATAAAACTAAGCTTTTCGGCGCCTTTTCTACACAACTGTTTCTTTTTTTTCTTAAATTTACCGTTCTTAAGGTCCGTTTAATATATCTTTACTCAATATTTGATCGCAATTCAGATGCACACATAACGTCTGGAATACAAATCTATTCCAATAGCGTATTTCCACAATGAATAAAGAAATTATAGTTTTACTATTTAATATAAACGAATTTGCACAATCATTACAATCATTAAATAAGAATATGGTAATACATTAAATTTTCCTCAACAAAATTATAATGACAAACTGAGTGAAGCTGTCAAAATATTCTAGCTGTCAGTTTACCACGTTAAGTTAGATATAGTTTATTTCCATGATATATTTCTATGATGGGCGGAATGACATACTGTGTATACGTTTTACGCATGCATTTTACGTGCTCAAGCAGCCATGATCGACCGTACGGTGTTTACATTAGACTTGCTCACCCTTGTACTACAAATGCAATTTCTAGCGTTTCAGATACACAAAAAGCACTTTATAAATGAAGAAGTTTAAAATAAGTGTATTAAACCTCAGAAGATGTGGATATGTGTTGGTTCCCAACAACAACAAAATCATGTGTAAATCATCATGGAAAGGATCACTGAACCCAGTAAGCCTATGTTAAACTAACAGCTGTCTATTATGTACCGACGTTAGATCGTGGCAAAGCTAAAAGTAACACGCCACTCGTAATTTAACAGCAAAGTGATCAGCATATCCATTAAAATTTTATAAGGTTTTTCAAAAGCGAGTTTTATTGTCCTCTTAACATATTTAAAATTGGTTCGGCTTCACCTTAGGCCGAAACACATAAATTTCCTTTTAAAAAAACCCACAAATAAAAATCGAATACACAAAACACAACTTTACATTTTTCCGCTAACCAATAGACCTTTTAATTTGCTTGTCAAATTTTCTCAACTGTCAAATCCGTAATCCCAACAACAGCCATTTTGCTGTCAAATTGTACTGAAATTTTGCGTTTTTTTTCATAATTTGAGACTGAAAAGTTAATAACTTGTGTTAATATTAATATTTCGGTATAATATACGGGTGACAACACGCATAAAATAGTGCCAATTGATATTCAAAAAAAAAAAAAAAGGGTCTGTGGTAGAGTTGCGCGAAACAGTTCCAATGATGGAACGGACATGGAACGATTCTTTTTTTGTTCGGAACTAATTCCGGGAAACATGTCCGCGGAACTATTTAGTTCTATGTACATTTTTGCGTTGAAGGAAATGATGTATTGATAGTTCCTTAAACATGTTTGGAACTTTGTAAATAGGTAGATAGATAGGGAGGTAGGCAACAATAACAGTCTTTGAATAACTTTAAAAGAAAAATAACATTTTAATAAAGACATTTATACCTACAGATGGCGCATTGGCATTTCAAAAATAATTCTTTTTTTTTTCCAAAGCAAAACCTGTGAGAAAAATGCATGAGAGTAAATTTTTAAAGAAATAATTCACAAACATAACTACCATTAATCCAACGTAGATATTTTTGAATTTCACTTTACTTCAAATTGCCAAAAAACAAAACAAAAATATTCCATTCTCCAAACGTAGCACATTGATTTCAATTCAAATGGAGTGAAACTACGAACGAAAAGAACTATGGAACTAAAAGAGCTAGAGAACATATCCAGGTCCAGGAACTATTACGATGTATTCGTTTTCGGACATGTTAACAGTTCTCTCCCTCTTTTAGTTCCATAGTTCCCTTCGTTCGCAGTTTCACTCCAAATGAAATATACGTATAGACATGATGAAGATTTCCTTTTAGAACGCATACAATCCAAATTCTGGCACGCACATACCAGCGATAAGCTTCCCACACACGGCTCTTGTCGATCAGCAAGCAAATTTCGCATGTGTATTATGTGTGTGCATAGTTTTTCGTTTATTCATCCCTCTGTGAAGTCGGAACTATATGGAACTACGGACATGTTAAGGTTCAGTTTACGGACAGATAGGACATGTTTCCGACAGAGGACAAAGTTCCGGGAACTATACAGATCCGGAACGACTCAACTCTAGTCTGTGGAGCAAAAACTGTAAATAAATTGATGTGTTGTGCGCTGCGGCGGTCGATTTTCAGGGGATGAAAATTGCAGAGGAAAGTTTCCTGTGTGATTAAGTGATAACAGTTTAGTGATTTAGTGAAATCTTTAAAAGAATATCTGTAAAATGCATGTGTCTAATTTTCTTTCGCTTATTTCTATACAGTTTTGATGTATTGGACAATAATTAAACTTGCCACAATTTGTTCAGACCAAAAAATTCGAGAAATGTGTTGTGGTTGTGAATTGCGGCAATGATGGTGCGGATATAAACTAATGTGAATTATTTCTTGTGGCAAGTTTAACTGTCAAACTTGTATCGAAATTTGCGAAAAAAAATTATACATATGCATTTTACAGATATTATTTCAATATCTGCGTATAAAGATTTCACTAAGTAACTAAATTGTAATCGCTTTAACAAAAATGAAATTTTCTTCTCCCATTTTCAACCCCTAAAAACCGACCGCCGCAGAACACAACACATCAATTTATTTAAATTTTTTGCTCCACAGACCCAATATTTTTTTTGGAATATCAATAAGCACTATTTTATACGTGTTGTCACCCGAATATTATACCGAAATATTAATTTTAGCATAAGTTATTAAGTTTTCAATTTCAAGTTATGAAAAAACGCAAAATTTCAGTACAATTTGACAGCAAAATGGCTGTTGTTGGGACTACTTATTTGACAGTTGAGAATTAAACGTCAAAGTGTTAAAAGGTCTATTGTGTTGGCACATCGATTTTGTTTTCTCGTTAGCAAATTATTTTTTGATTATTTTGCCCTTCATTTCTACTAAAGCGCTTTTGCATGTTCGGAAGGCACAGACTGTAAGTGAAACTAATACTATTATAACAGCAACACTGCTTTTGACAAAAAGGAAATATTTTCTGCAAAATCCAGTGGATCAGGAATTCAAATGGTAAGAAGCGTTTAACACGATGCAACATTATCGCCGCAAGTAATGTATTTTTCTAGTAAAAGAAAAAGTCGACAGGGACAAAAGAAAAAATCAGCGTTTGAGGAGTTTTTTTCTAAAATTTTTTTTTACAGCCTTGTAGATTTTCATTGTTTCTTTACTTTATGGTTGCCATACACAGCAATACAAAAAAATTACAAATCACAATCCCGTACTTCATATTTCAAGCGAATGTCATATCAAAAAGGAAACATAAAAAGATAAAAACAAATGTTTTGTGCACGCTGTTTGTTGCATCCACATAGAAAAAAAAAATTAGATATAGATCCAAATTGCAGAATATTACGCAAAGCAAACAAACACTCAAAAATAAAACACACCCGGTCAGCTGTGCTTGACGTTTGCCAACTGTCATTCGTGGAGCCAGGTGTCGAGACTCGCTGGTTCGTGCCTAAGAAAAGAGTGGCCACACATCTTAATTAAACAGGGTGTAGGGACACTCATACAATCGTAGCCTTTTCCAAAACTCAACCTACTCAGAGAGTGGGCTGGAAAGATCGGATGTCTTGGACATAGTGGAACCGATGTGGTTGATTCATCAGTCAATCGAAACAAAGAAATTTACCACCGAAACATTCGTAGTCCAGTGGTCAAAGAGGCAAATAGCTGTGGCGACCCTGTACGAAACATCCCTGACTATAATTTCGTCGCATTGAGTTGGTTTCGATACTGTCATTCGTCATTCAACCATCGCTTGCTGTGGACGCACAAGTCAATTCAACAGCATAAATATATATCTTAAATTTGTAGTTTGGTAGTTATTAGTCAATAAACAACTTATCTTGAAATTGCATTTCGTTCTTTGTGAATACGGATCCTCCACAATTGGTGACCCTCGAGTGGATTGTGAAGCCAGTCAACAGACGACAGACAGAAATTTCACAATATCCTCTTGTGCATATGCGTGTTTGTACAAGTTCATTCACGCTACGCACAAGCAGTAAAAGCACTTTTCCCTTGTTCAGTGGGCTGAGTATTTACGCCTCGAAATGGTGGATGCACATGACGAAAATGTAGCAGCTGCCGCTGCAGGATCATCACACGACTCCCGAAACGTATTTTCGGAGAATGCGCTGCAGCTCACGCGGATTGCTGTCAGGATTCCACCCTTCTGGCACGAGAAACTCGAGATATGGTTTTCGCAGGTAGAGGCGCAATTCCAAATCACAGGCACGCAGCGATTTAACAAAATTTCACACGGTGGTGTGCGCTTTGGAATTCAACATTCTAGCGCAGGTTTCAGAGGCCATTCTCTCTCCACCGGAAAATGGTACGTTCGACAACTTGAAGAGACTTCTTCTCGAACGATTCGGAGACAGCGAGCAGCGCAAGATGAAAAAGCTATTATCTGAGGTGGAACTAGGAGATAAGCGAGCAACGCAACTGCTTCACGAGCTACAGAGTCTTGGAGGAATCAAACTGGAAGAGGAGTTTCTGAAGACACTATGTTTGCAGTACGTGGTATACTTTCAGTGTCCAGCGAACGCTTGTCGGGGCTAGCAGTTCTAGCCTACAAAATAATGGAAGTCGGGGACTATAGTACTATCGCACCAGTTTCCCAGTCCGCCTCGTCACAAGGCACTTCGTCAAAAAACCTTCAACAGCCAGATGTCGCGTCGAACGATATTGCATCTTTACAACATCAAATAATGCAACTCAGTGCAAAAGTAGACCGACTTCTAGTTCAGGAGCAAAATGCATCGTAGGACAAACCGTGGGCCAGACGACGTTCAGTTTCTTACAGCAAGAATAGGCATCGCTCATCCAGCAACAGCGGCGTATGTCGTTACCATAGGAAATTTGGTAAAGACGCCCTGAATTGCAGACTTCCGTGTTCTTTTACTATTAACCCCGATGCAAAAAACTAAAGGAATTATTGATCGAGCCAGTTCCTGTCACCCTCGATCAACATAATATAAATCGCTTAATGGTAAAAGACGGGCAAACGAAAAGCACCTTCCTTATTGACACTGGTGCCGACATTTCCGTGGTGCCACTGAAATTAAACGAAAGTTTCAACAATTCGACATTCTCTCATCTATTCGCTGCAAATGGAACGCCAATTAAAACCTACGGCGAGAGACGTATTAGCTTAAACCTTGGCCTTCGGAGATAATTTGTGTGGAACTTCGTAATTGCAGATGTCAAAACCCCAATCATTGGTTCAGATTTCGTTCAGCATTATGGCCTCTTGATCGATGTTAAGGGGAATAAACTGATAGTTAAAAAAAATAAGTTGGAATCTCTTGACACCAATTCGCCATCAGGTACATTTTGTGTCAAAACATTCAATATTAATGATCCCTTCGCACATCTCTTAGCAGACTTCAAAGACATAACAGTTCTCAATCATATACAACATCCTCGGCAAGTTTCGATTGCTCATCACATCGAAAGGACCACCAGTATTCGCTAAACCACGACGTCTATCAGCAGACAAGTTGAAAGCGGCACGGGATGAGTTTCGTTATCTGATGGCTAAAGGTATTTGTACCCAATCAAGGAGCAATTGGTCGAGCCCATTGCACATGGTTCGTAAATCAAATGGTGAATGGCGTCCATGTGGAGACTACAGGGCACTCAATGCACAGACTGTTCCCGATAGATACCCCATACCGTTCATACAGGATTTTTCTACCATTTTGCACAAGAAGACGATCTTTACAACAATAGATTTAAAACGGGCTTACCATCAAATACCAATTCATCCCGCGTATGTGCCGAAGACTGCCATAACGACCCCAATCGGATTATTTGAATTTCGATTTATGACTTTTGGTTTGAGAAATGCTGCTCAGACGTTTCAAAAATATATGCACGAGGTATTGCGCGATTTGGAGTTTGCCTTCGCATATCTAGACGATATCTTCATCGCTTCAAAGGACATCAAGCAACACGAACAACACCTGCGACAAGTGTTTCAACGTTTGCAAGATCACGGGTTGGTCATCAATCATTTTTGTCGGTCATTCTGTTTCCGCAAAAGGCATCAAACCAACAGAAGAAAAAGTCAAGGCAATCAACAACTGTCCTACATCCCGAACCGTGAGGGAATTAAAACGATTTCTGGCTATGCTAAATTTCTACCGCAGATTCCTTCCAAGGGCGGTGGAAACACAAATAATTCTACAGGATCTCGTCGGCAAACTGAATATTAAAAACGATACGACTCCAATTATTTGGGATTCAGTATCTACTGAGGCGTTCGATCGTTGCAAGAAGGAGCTGGTCAATGCAACGGTCCTGGCTCACCCGTCGGCCGATGCGAAGTTATCTCTGAGCGTAGATGCGTCCGATAAAGCAATAGGCGCAGTTCTGCATCAAATCGTCGACGGTCAGCATCAGCCACTTGGATTTTTTAGCAGGCGTTTGGCACCTGCACAGCAGCGTTACAGCACTTACGACAGAGAGCTGCTGGCTATGTATGAGGGGGTTAAGTATTTCCGGCACACCGTGGAAGGACGAGATTTTTACATCCTAACTGATCACAAACCCTTGACGTTTGCTTACCAACAACGGCTCGACAAAGCTTGCCCTCGGCAGGTACGCCAGTTAGACTACGTATCGCAGTTCTCCATTGACATCCGTTATATTGCTGGCTCAGAAACCGACGTTGCAGATATGCTATCGAGGTTAGATGCTATCGCTGTGTCGTCGGTTGATTATGAGACGACGAAGAATTAAGAGTCGTGTTGGATTCAGGTAAATGTCCTGTTAACTCTTTACTAATCAAGTCTTTAAGTATTCCACAGAGTGGCACATCTGTTTTCTGCGATGTATCGACAAATAAGATTCGACCTTGGGTTCCCAAATCATTTCGCCAACGGGTTGTCTCAAACCATCACCAGATGTCACATCCTGGAGTGCGAGCAACTATCAAATTGATAACCGAAGGTTATGTTTGGCCTGGTATGCGAAGGGACGTCTCCGAATTCGTGCAACAGTGCGTGACCTGCCAGAGATGCAAAACTCAACGTCACAATCGAACACCGTTATCGACGTATAGTGAGCTGCCAAATCGTTTTGGACAAGTTAACATTGACATCGTGGGGCCACTTCCACCTTCGAAAGGTGGCCATGGTGTAGTGGTTGCATGATCGCTTGTCACGCTGAAGGTTCCAGGTTCGAATCCCGACGTCACAGAAAAAAAAGTCGGTCAATTGCAAAAAAAAAAGCTGACGTCAACTCTACTGTATAGGCATAACACTGGCAGTAGGGTAGGCATTGGCTTAAAAGTGTTGATCGTACTAATGCCATCGGGATGTTCGAAAGAAATACTGTGAATTATAAGCAATGGCAACAGAACCAATAATTCTCCCCAGTCATCCTGGACAACACCCTCGGAGCAAAAAAAAAAAAAGACTGAAACCTAATTCTACCTGAGTTTCAGAATCACTACACCAACACTAGTGCTGTGTGAATAGCATCATAAGGGTATTCATATTATTCATTATAAAAAAAAAAAGGATACCAATATATACTGGCCTGTATAGATCGATGTACAAGATGGCCGGAGGCTATTCCGATCCAGGATATTACGGCAGAAACTATTGTATCTTCGTTTATGAGTGGTTGGGTTTCACGTTACGGTGTTCCAGGGAAAGTAACGACCGATCTTGGTAGACAATTTGTATCAATGGCCTTTAAGGAACTTGCGCAGACCTTAGGTTTCATCCACACCAAGACGACACCGTACCACCCCCAGGCCAACGGCATAATTGAAAGATGGCATCGGACATTGAAGGCCGCTCTTCAAAATCATCTAACGATGAATTGGATGGACGTTCTACCAGTCATTATGCTAGGGTTAAGGTCATCGTTTAAACCCGACATCAAAGCGACTCCAGCAGATCTAGTCTTCGGTACGACCTTGCGACTTCCTGGACAATTCTTCATTCCGAATTCGGGACAGAAGTGCGACCACGAACTGCTGAGGGAATTGCGTTATGCCATGCATAAACTGACACCAATGCCGACTTCATTTCACGGTACACATACGGTTTTTGTACAACCCGAACTTCGGAACTGCACCCATGTTTTCATCCGGAATGATGCCGTAAGAACTCCACTCCAGCCAACATTCGACAGACCATTTGAGGTGGTCAGCAGGAAGGATAAGTATTTTACCGTCAAATTCAGGCAACGCAATAAAACAGTTTCAATCGACCGTCTTAAAGCTGCGTTTCTAGCTGCAGAACCAGCGGAATTGCAGAATCAAGCAGATCAAGAATCAGAAGCCATTAACGAGTTGGTTCCCGATAGTCAGCCAAGAGAAACATCCAGATCCGGACGCAGAATTCAGCTATCTTGCCGCTATCGCTGAGGTGCTCCACTAAGGGGGGAGTAATGTGGCGACCCTGTGCGAAACATCCCTGACTATAATTTCGTCGCATTGAGTTGGTTTCGACACTGTCATTCGTCATTCAACCATCGCTTGCTGCGCACGCACAAGTCAATTCAACAGCATAAATATGTATCTTAAATTTGTAGTTTGGTAGTTATTAGTCAATAAACAACTTATCTTGAAATTGCATTTCGTTCTTTGTGAATACGGATCCTCCACATAGCCATTTTACATAAGCGTGTGGTGACAGTAACATTCAAATCAAACCAGCAAAAAGAGTGATATAATCGAAAGCCTAACTATAAAATACCATTTCAAGCCCTATTTAAAACAAAAAAATTATATTGTAATATCGACTGCATTAGCGACATTTAGTGGAATTGTTATATCAACTGTATAAGCGACATTAAATTGATGGGTCGGAATTTAGAACATCGATCAGCGACATCTAGTGGGGAGTAGTGCTGAATTTAGGTCAATTTAGCGATTGCCAAAACCTTCGGGAAGTTTCTAGTACATACCTCAGGCACGTTCCAGAACTATCGAAATCTCACTAGATGGTAAAATCGTCGCCAGGAAGGAAGATTCTAGATTCGTATCTCGGGTATAAATACGACGAGCTTCGACGGCAGAGACACACTCCGATTGAGATGTCAGTGAAGTAAAGTTCGAATGGAGATTTAAGAAGAGATACAATTGGAAAGTGATTTGGATAGTGATTTGGATAGAGATTTACGAAGAGTGATACTTGGAAAGATTGATGCAATCAGAGAATTAATTGTTTGAGTTGTTTGAATTAAAAGAGATTTGTGAATTGTTGAATTTAAAGAGTAATAATTGTTGGAATAAACGGTGATTTATGAACAAAGTAAATAAAGATAAATAAAAGAGAAAAGAGGAAAAAGTTTTATCATTCCGAACCGGCAAACAGGTTACAATATAATAAGCAGTGCTAGTAGTTAGTTAAATTACAAACAATAAAAGAAATAGTGCTCCAGCTTCAACATTCCCAGTCAAAAGGAAAGTTGCATTTAGGCGACCAACGACGACGACGTCGTGGTCGCCGAATTTAATAATTTTGTGGTGTATCCATTGTGACCCACCGGTGCGCATCTCACCCAAGTGGACACCCGAGCGCAAGCAAGAACCGAAAAAAAAGATATATTTGTTCATCGTTTTGTTGCCTACAATTAGGCTGAAGTGGCTGAAGCCAACCTGGACCTACTCCAACGCTAAGCTGCAAAGCTGTCCATAGGACCAGCTTACCATCGTTTTTTTGCAAGTTTTTTTTTGTTATATTTATTGTAGTTAGTAACAGTTGTTAGTAAACTTAATAATGGCCTTCCTCAAGGATCAGTAGGTGCGTTTTTTTGCAAGCGTATATACGCTTAAATTATAAGTGCACAAAAAAACGATCATCGGCGCTTAATAATTCATCTTAAAAAACTTGGCAGCACAGATGACATTTATGACATTTGTGACAGTCAGCTGTTAAAAAATTGAAAATAATTGGAATTGAACATAATTTGGATAAAATACAAATAAGAATGGAAAATACAGAGAATACGCACACCTAATAAGTGTGTATTTTTGTTTTTCTTGAACCTATGTGTATATGTTTGTTCATACAACAATTAAAATTTTCCATTTTTTGTTCTCAGCCGTTTAATTTTTTGCCAGACTCATATAAAAGTTTTGACATTTTTCAATTTGTTGTTTTTTTTTTGTTTCAACTGTCAAATAAAATGAATTTATGGATGAATTTTATGACGTTTCTTAGCAAATCATCGATAACACATAGAAAATAAGGGTAGGAAGCATTGTTTTTATCCGCGCCTATTTCACAAGCGGCGATAATTATCCCCGTCTAATGAGACGGATATAGGTTTTGTTGTTAGTGTATTTTACATGCAAATTGAAATTTAAGCGTATATACGCTTGCAAAAAAACGCACCTAGTATTAGCCCCACTGCTTTTCAATTTATATACGCACGATCTCCCAGAAACAGAAACGTTATCAAGAAAATTTGGGTACCCCGACGACCTTGCGATAGCCACATAACACAAAAGCATCCCACATACGGAATCAACCCTAACTGAGGACCTTTCAACACTCAGCGCCTACTTCGGAAAATGGAGGCTGAGCCCAAGCATGAACAAAACGGAAGTAAGCTGTTTCCACCTTAACAACAAACTAGCCAAAGCAAAACTGTCAGTAGCTTTCAACAACGTACAACTGAATCACAACTTCACACCAAAATACCTTGGGGTCACACTGGACCGAACGCTGACATTTAAACAGCACCTCATGAATACTGCAGCAAAATTTAAAACCCGCAATAATATAATTCAGAAACTTGCCTCAACAACATGGGGAGCTTCCGCAAAAACGCTTCGATCCGCTACCCTGGGCCTAATGTTCTCCGCTGCTGAGTATTGCGCCCTCGTTTGGCTTAACAGCGCCCACACGGATAAAGTAGACTGTCAGCTTAACACATCGATGCGTATATTCTCAGGGACAATTTACTCCACGCCAACAAAATTTCTACCCGTTCTAAGCAACATTCACCCTGCAAAGCTTCGACGTCAAAACGCACTCCTGCGGGAATATAATAAAATTAATCTTAACGGTCATCTACCAATCCACAGCGATATCGAGAACAACACAAGAAATAGACCAAAATCCCGGCACCCACCCTTAAAACTGGCGCAGAACCTTAGAGATACCAACCTTAACGCAACGGAATCCTGGAAAGCCGAGTGGCGCTCTAACTCTACGAACGATATATTCCGCATAGATGACCCGACATCCATTCCTGCTGGGTACGACCTTCCAATTCTAGAATTCACTGTGCACTATTGTAGAATTATATCGATATGTTTGTATGTAATTTTTTGTGTTAAACGTATTATACTCGTACGAAATATTTAAAGAACTATGATTGAAACTATATGTAATCTTGCCATACGCTAAATAAATAAGTTACACTATGGTAGACTAAGTTTTTTTTTTTGATTATGTGTATTTGCTTTTTGTTGCGCGAAACCTTCAGTTCTGGCGCTAGTCGCTCTGTTCCGCAGATCTACACAGAGCTCTATTTAGGCAGAGAAACCCGGGTAGCGGGGGCACACATTGGTGCCATAATAGGCGACGGTGAAGTCGGATTTGATAAGTTTTTTTTTTGCTAATATAATAGTACAAAATAAAATAAATATTTTAACGCGCTTATGTATTATATGTGTTTGAAAATAAGCTGTGTTTTTTTTTTCCATTGGGCTCGTAAAAGACCAATGATGTGGTAAAATTTCAATTTCAGGGGGGGGGTGTGAAAAGGTGCACTAAAGCATTTCGGCAATGGAAGGGTGATCGTAAGATAACGCCAGCGTCATCGAGGAAGTCCAAACGGGAGGGAAATAGCCTGCGCTGGGTTACACCGACAGCGCCCTTCAGTGTGTTGCCGTCCGTCCATCCGTTTGGTAAAAAGGTAATGCTGGCTTAAAAAACAAGTACGTATTTAATTACGTAATTAGTAAAGATAGGTTAAGGTTTATTTTAAGTTTAAGATAGATAGATAATCTTTCATTTCGTATAATAATGTTGAAAATCTATCTCACTCTAGATTTTATAATTCAATCGCCTAATGCAGCCTCACATTAGGTAGAACAAAAAGGCTTGTTTCGATTGATTACAACACAATGAACATTATTCTTTATTTAATTCTCTTTTATACAAAAATTCTGCTAACCTAAGCATTAAAGGTGCGACAAATGAACAGGTGCAAAAACCAAAACAAAAATTTGCTTATGTTGCAATTTCCATAAGTCATTGCTTTCCTATTCTAAAGAAAATATGCTTATTATGCATTTTACCGAATATATAATTTTTTGTTGATGTCATCAACATTTTGTCTCCTCCGGTGTTGTTTGCCAAGTAATCTCAAAACGGTGCTCCGGTATGTTCTTGTGATCTCTCAACTCAACGTTGGCAGAGTGGTCAATTCGGACTCGATGATTGCCGTATTTAAGTATCACAGCCAATACGCAGATGATGATCACAGCGACTGTAAAAACGGAGCAAAATCCAATTGTCCAAAACTGATGTTGTTTGATGGTCTTCCAGTTGTGCTCGTGTATCCGGTTGAGCGCCTCGGATGCCTCTCGATGGTTGAATATTGATACCTCCATTAGATCCTTATTCAACGGAATTATGGTTTCATTTGTAAAATAAACTGGAGCCTGGGTTGATACTGATGTGTTTATTGTAGCCTTGACAGTATTGGTTCCTCGGATGACCCAAAACTTACTCCGGACATGATTCAGCGTCAGTTTCACTCCACCGTGAAGTGTATCAAGGTGAGCCTTGTTGATGATTAATTTCGTCAGCGGATGTGAAGAGGACAAAAGCATAGGATGCCTCTGATCCATTGATAAAATTGAGTGTTTTAGCACTCCCACTCGCAAGATTCCATTGGCGTCGAGAAATGGGTTTAGTGATAAAATCTTGCTGTTTGATTTCAGTGCTTTGTTTTCACTTAGACTCTGCATATCCTCGGCAAATGTTCGTTGAGCACACCTAACCAGTGCCTTTTCTGCTTCCAGGAGCTCCTTCATTGTTAAATTGCCAAGTTCTTGTGGTTCGCCTCTCTTGTTCTTTCGGCAATTGCTTTGAAATCGTAGACAGTATGCGCTTACGCGCTGAAGTTTTGAAAATGATGAAAAGGCGAGAGAAATGTCGTCCTTGCCTAGAAGATTGTAGGGTTGTACGGTCATGCAAGCATAAGATTTTCGGATCTCAGGTATATCTTGCATATCTATCATAACCTTGTCCGCTGGCCAATGTTGTTCGTCTTCCTTTAGCCAATCTGGCCCGTGCCACCATGTTGAGTTCTCAGCGAGGGTATCTCCAAACGATCCTCTGGACGGAATGTCGGCAGGATTCTCCCTTCCAGGTACGAACCTCCACTGTCCCTTAAAATGTTGTTGGACATAGGATACACGGTTGGCTACAAACGTATTCCATTTCACTGGGTGTTGTTTTAACCAGTTCAATACTATAGTAGAATCTGACCATGCGAAAACTCTGGTGTATTTTGTATCTGTTCCCTCTCTGATGTAGTTCATTAACTTCGTAAGCAGTGCAGCAGCGCATAACTCTAGCCTGGCCAGTGAAACTTGCTTAACCGGTGCCACCTTGGTCTTTGACGCGATGATGCGTACTGTTGTAGAGCCACAATTAATAACCTTCTGATACACCACGGCTGCATACGCTGATTCTGATGCATCTGCGAATCCGTGTAGCTCGATTTGAGAATCATCCAATTGTTGCGTCCATCTTGGAATCCTTACTTGTTCAAGCGTCGATAATCTTGTTTTGAATTCATCCCATTCGCTTTGAATTTTCGGTGGTGCATTTTCATCCCATCCGATACCCAAGAGCCAAAGACTTTGAATGAGAATCTTTGCTTTGATTGTTATTGGCGACAACCAGCCAAAGGGGTCGAAGATTTTGCTGGCGTCGCTCAGTATAGCTCGTTTGATACCCTTTGCGCTGAATGATGAAGAATTCACCTTAAACTGAAAGTCATCTGTTCTCGGGCACCATTTTATTCCCAAGATTTTAAATGAAGTGTCATTATCGAAGTCATGTTCTGGTTCCATTTCAATAACTTCTCTCGGCAATGTCTTTATAAACTCGGAACTATTTGAAGTCCACTTTCGTAGATTGAATCCACCCATATGAAGTAGCTGCATCAATTCTTGTTGAAGGTCTTGACACTCTTTTAGTGAATTTGCGCCTCCAAGACAGTCGTCGACATAGAACCCTTCCAGTACTGTTTTGCTCGCCCGTGGATACCTCTGTTGTTCATCCTCAGCTAACTGCATAAGGTCTTAATTGCCAAATACGGTGCGGATGATGTGCCGTATGTGACTGTTTTTAGAGCATATTCCTTGATCGGGCCATTGGAGTTGTCCCTCCACACGATGCGCTGTAGATTCCGATCCTCCTGATCGACTTAAATCTGCCGGTACATCTTTTCGACGTCAGCTGTAAATACGATTGCAAATGACCTCCATCGAAGTAGCAGGAGAAACAGGTCCTTTTGAACAGTGGGACCTGTCATCATGATGCTGTTCAGAGATTCCCCAGATGTCGTTTTTGCCGAGGCGTCGAATACCACCCTTAGTTTAGTAGTAGTGCTGTCATTTTTTATTACTGCATGATGTGGAAGATAATATGATTTTCCAGTGTACCCCTCCTCTATTTCCTCCATGTGTCCAAGAGAAATATATTCCTGAATGAATTTGGAATATTCATTGCGAAGATTTTCATTTTTCGCGAATCTTTGTTCCAACATAAAAAATCGCTTCAATGCCATTTTGCGTGAATCGCCCAAAACCATGCGATCCTTTAATAGGGGCAGTTTGACGGTGTATCGTCCCGTTTCATCTCGTCTGTGTGTCATGTGGTAGTGATTTTCGCACATCTCATCTTCTGCAGACTTGATCCTTGCAGTTGGTACTTCTTCTAGCTCCCAAAATTTCTTCAAGCCTTCGTCTTCACCGCACACACTGATACATGACGTGAGTTTATTAACTTGTACCTGCTTCCTTGGAGTTGGGGTGGTGATGACTGGTCCCGATAGTATCCAGCCAAACCTTGTATTTTGTGCCATTGGAGTATTAGCTGGACCCTTGATTAATCCATGCGTCAAAAGTTGCGGCAGAATGTCTGATCCTATCAGCAATTCAATCTCCTTCGGTTGTTTGTACCATGGATCCGCCAATTTTAACCCCTGAATGTGTGGCCACTGGTTCGGTGTAAATTGTTCTAGTGGCAGCCTTGATGTTATAACTGGCATTACTAGAGCTTCTACGTCCAAGTTGATCTTTACGTCGTGAATCGATTGAAGGGTAAGGTGACATGCTGCTATGATTTGTGTAGCATGACCGTTGATTCCATTGATCTTTGACTCATACTTGACCAACGGTACCTTTATTTGACGTGCTAACTTCTCCGTCATAAAGCAAGACTGAGACCCTTGATCAATCAGAGCTCGTACAAGTTTAGCTTGTCCTCCAACGCATATATTCACCATGGCTGTGGCTAGCAATACCATCCTGTTAGTATGACATGTTGTGGGGACTCGTGCTGTCGTTGTTGCGTCTTCACTAGTTCTTCCTTCTTCCACCAAGACGGCTGCATTCTCACCTCGAGGGAAATGAAGCAAGGAATTATGCTGTTGCATGCATATTTTGCAACCCTTCTTCGTTAAACACTCTCTTGCCGAATGTCCGTCTCGTAAACAGTTGAAACACAGCTTGGACCTCTGGACAACCTCCATTCGGTTTTTCGGCTTCATACTCAAGAACTTTTTGCAGTTGAACAGTTGATGAGATTCACTGCACACAACGCATTTTGACTGAGTGAATGTTGTCACATGGTTTTTTGTGGATGTTGTTTTTGTTGGTTGGGACTGGTGCTCACGGTTGAATTCGCGACTGCCTTCCAATCCTCGGAATCTTCCCTCGATGAAATCAAAAAATTCACTAAGTCTTGGGATTTCTGTTGACGTTCCTCTTGCCTGTTGGTACAATTTTCTCGATTCTGGGTCAAGTTTTGGATACAGCAACTCAATGACTAATGGGTCCCAAGAGCTTACGTCAACTCCTAAGTTGTTAATGCCATACAGGATTTCCTTTGACGTATCCAGGATGGTTTTCAAATCGAACGAACTTTCATTACGAACTGGTTTTAAGGTCAACAATTTTTGGATGTAGTTTTTGACCAATGCTGCTGGATTTTGAAACCTTTTTGTCAATAATTCTACAGCCGTTGCATAATTGCTTGACGTTGGTGACAAGTGATTGACAATCCTTGCTGCTTCTCCTCTTAGATTGCCTTTCAAGTATTGAATGCGTTCGACATCGTTTAATGACCCATTATTGTGAACTTATCGTTCGAATAGTTCCCAAAATGGTATCCACTCGTCATACCTTCCGCTGAATACTGGAATGCTTATGGTTGGAAGCTTGATTTCCCTCTGTACTGGAGCTTGTGGAGTTACTCCCTCCAGTTGCTGTTGCCGTTGCTCTGCTTCCTTGATTTGAATGTATGCATCTTGATACATCTGCTCCAAATCGATGAACTCGTTACTGGACACGTACTCCTGCTCATAATCAGCTTCTTCCAGTGATGACATTATCTCCTCATTTATTGCCGCCAACCTTGTCCAGCATTCTTTTAACTGACCCAACTTGAATCCGAGGTACACTGTATTTTGAGTCAAATCCAAGTTGTCAATTACGCGAATGAAGTTGTTCTTGATAAAGTTCAACTTATTAAATCTAGCTGGACACTTCATGTTGTCAGCTGACTTTCTCGTTCCTTCTGATGTACTTCTACTTGATGATTGTATTGCTTGAATGTCGGCATCGGTACGAGACGGCAGCGACGGAAGTTGCGTTGTCTTTTTAAAATCATCCAATTTTGCCTTTAACGTAGCTTTAATGTCGAGATACCTGGCTTCGAATTGACTAAAATATTTCCTTGTGAAATAGTCATGCGTCGGGTTTGTTTTTCTCAGCTCTTCCAAATGTCCGTTGTTTATTTGGAAGTCGATCCAATACTGCTCTAATTGCTCCAGCCTGTCTGTAAAGTACTTTACAGAGTACCGGGATTTCCCATCCTTGTTGAAATTAGTCCATAACGTACGGACTTCTTCCGAAATTAGCGTTTGATTCAACGCGATTTCCTCGATTTCACTCATGTTGGTTTTAACTTGCACTTATAAACACTTCCCTTCTTTTTTTTTTTTTTTTTAATATTCCTTGATGATGGTATTGGTCCTGTACCAATACTAACACTCACTTTACACTAGTCCGGCTAATCCGGCTCGAAGGACCATAAAAATCTATCTCACTCTAGATTTTATAATTCAATCGCCTAATGCAGCCTCACATTAGGTAGAACAAAAAGGCTTGTTTCGATTGATTACAACACAATGAACATTATTCTTTATTTAATTCTCTTTTATACAAAAATTCTGCTAACCTAAGCATTAAAGGTGCGACAAATGAACAGGTGCAAAAACCAAAACAAAAATTTGCTTATGTTGCAATTTCCATAAGTCATTGCTTTCCTATTCTGAAGAAAATATGCTTATTATGCATTTTACCGAATATATAATTTTTTGTTGATGTCATCAACAAATGTTTACATTAGTATTGTTACCGCACATTTTACAATTTAGAGATTTGATAGCACATTAGGTATCTTTCTTCTAAAACATTATATTTTGTACACGATCTATTTTATTCTTTAATGAATTTATTATTGGGAGGAAAATACGAGGAAAACCTCAAATGCAACAAAAAACAAATAAAATTGACCATAATTATGCAAATAGTGAATAGGTCTTACAAAAAATAAAGTAATAAATATATAAGGAAATAAACAAATAAATAGTTAAGTAGTTAACGACAACAAATAAATAATTTAATACATAACAAAGATAAATATATAAATAAATAAATAAATAAAGAAGTAAATAAAGTAATTAAATAAATAATATAATTATACATAAATAATATAACTATAAGTAAATAAATAAATAATTAAATAAATAAATTAGTTAAAATAGATAATAAATAAGTAAATTAGCTCAAGTAAATAAAAACGTTAAATAAATAAATAAAAAAAAACACAAAATTATTTGAATTTAACAAATAACAAAACAACGTTGGATAAATGTTATGTAATCCTATATAATTCATTTATAAGGGGATTTTCAGCAGAACTACAGCGTTCTTGAAATTTTAACTTAAGTGTTTGTGTCCTATTTGAGATCAATTCAACATTTGCTTAACAGTGGACATCTATCTTGTATCTTGTTTTGAGAAACTTGCAATTTTCTTATATGGCACTTCGAACAGTTACCCCATACTTGACACCCATATAACAATATAGCCTGAAAAATTACCTTATGGATGATCATTTTATTGGCGGTTGAGAGCAATGATTTCCTATTTATAAAAGGGTATAACATTTTGATTGCAATTGCTACCTTGATGTTCATTGAAAGCTAATTTTGTGTCTAGATATATTCCTAGATATCGTACGGATGGCTCCCAATTTATTAGTGATCCATTAAACTGCAAATAGTTACTGGGAAGAAAGCAGGGCTTCCTTTTTCTTGTGAAAAAGATGGCCTGCATTTTTTCCTCATTTAATTTGATTTTCCATTTGTTATAATATTGTAATATCGACTGCATTAGCGACATTTAGTGGAATTGTTATATCGACTGTATTAGCGACATTTAGAACATCGATCAGCGACATCTATTGGGGGATTAGTGCTAAATTTAAGTGCATTCAGCAATTATAAGAACCTTCAGGAATTTTCTAGTACTTACCTCAGGCACGTTCCAGAACTATCGATATCTCACTAGATGGGCAAATCGTCGCCAGGAAGGAAGATTCTGGATTCGTATCTCGGGTATAAATACTACGAGCATTGAGAGCATGGACACAGTTGACTTGAGATTTATTAGAGATACAGTTGAAAAGTGATTTGGATAGAGATTTTAATAGTGAATTAAAATTACAGAAGAATTTGATTGAGATTAATTGTTTAAGTTGTTTGGAATAAAAGAGTTGTGAATAATTGGATTTAAAGAGTTGAATATTGTTGGAATAAATAAAAGATAATCAGTTGTTTGTGAAAAGATTTAATAAAGACAAATAGAATCAGAAAGGAGAAAAAGTTTTATCATTGCGAACCGGCAAACACGCTACATTTGGTGTCAGAAGTGGGATAAAACTTTTTCAGAGTGATAAGAAAGTTCAAGAAACAATTTTGGACAAAAGGAATAGTGGTGAAATTTAAACAGTGTTTGAAATTTGAACAGAAATGGGTCGCAAATTGAAAAATCTGTCCCTGGTCCAGTTGAAAGCAGAGCTGAGTAAGAGAAATCTTCAGACCAGTGGGCTGAAAAGCGAATTAGTGCTCCGGCTGCAGAATGCTGTGTTAGAAGACGGTGGAGACCCCGAAATTTAGCTATTTGACGTAGAGGAGGAGGAGAATGTAAGCGCAACGAGTGACATGGCCGCGATTATGAAACTGCTCACCGAACAGAAGAATTCAATAGACGCCAAGTTCGACGAGCAGAGCAAAAGGTTCGATGAGCAGAGCAAAAAGTCCGACGAACAGAAGAACTCTATAGATACCAAGTTCGACGAGCAGAGCAAGAAGTTCGACGAACAAAATAAAAAGTTCGACGAGCAGAATAAGAAGTCCGACGAACAGAAGAGCTCTCTGGAAGCCAAATTAGATGAGCAGAGCAAAAAGTTCGAGAATACTCTAGATGGCAAGTTAGACGAACAGAATAAAAAGTTCGACGAGCAGAAGCACTCTCTGGACGCCAAGCTTGACGCCAAATTTGATATTCTGGACGGAAAATTCGAAGATGTCGAAAAGAGATTGGAGGCGAAATTCGGAGGTCAGTACGAAGAAATGGAAAAACAATTCAAACATCTGACCAACGAACTCGACGGTGTGAAGAGGCAAAAACTTCGTGTGAGTTCAATCGAAGGTCCGAGAAGGAAGGAAATGCAGCCCCCGGTATTCGATGGTCAAACATCATGGCCTATATACAAGAAACAATTCGAAGCCGCCGCATTGGCCAACAATTGGGACGAGGAAGAAAAATCGATTGCACTCACACTTGCACTCCGAGGCTCAGCCGCCGAACTACTCCAAACCCTCGCGGATGACAAACATCGTGACTACGGCTCGCTACTGAAGGCCATTGAGATGCGATTCGGCGATGACCATATGCAACAAGTATACAGGGTCCAGTTGCGCCGAAGGGCTCAAATGAAGGGAGAGACACTGCAGCAGCTGCAGGCAGATGTGGAACGTCTGGCACATCTGTCCTACCCCAATACTGGAAAGGAGATCATCAACGAAATGGCAACCGAAGCGTTTATCCAAGCCATTAACGACGAAAAACTACAAATGGCTGAACGAATGGCTGGGAAGAAAACACTTGCTGAGGCTTTGGCTTTTGCCCTGACAATGGAGGCAGCAGATCAGGCCTCCCAGAGAATCCATCGTGTCAGAGAAATAATCACCGAGGAATGCTCCTGCCAGAGAGTGGACGCCGAGCGCCAAAATAACGCCGCAGAACGGCAGAACGGCTGGAATTGCAACAAGATTGGGCATCTACAACGGCAGTGCAGAGCACCACGAAGACACGGAAGCTGTCCTCATTGTGCTAGCCGGAGACGCGACGAAGAAGCATCCAGCGGGGATAACATCCGTCCTGCTGGTCAAGCTTCTCATTCGGGAAATGCTTAAGAGCCAACTTCGCGGGGCAGAAGTTGGTTTCTGGAATCGATGGCCCCAGAACCACCATCCAAGTCTCCCAAACCAAGCGATGCAACAAAAGCTTGACCGTGGAAGCAATTATGGGCAACAACAAGTGCGTGGCTACCATAGACACCGGTGCCACGGCTTCCATCGTAAGGAGGGATCTCGTCCGGAATTCATGGCTACACAACACCAGTAGCTACTGCCTGAGGACTGCGACAGGAGAATCAGCAAAAGTCTACGGAGAAGTTCGCCTAGCAGGCTTAACATTCTCACACGTGTTCCTGGTGGCTGACATATGCGACGACTGCATCATCGGGGTGGACTTTATGGAAGCTCACAAGATCATCCTGGACATCGGAATGCAGGTGCTGAGGTATCGACATGTGGAGATTCCTATGGTGTACGGAAACAAAGGCACAGTAAATCTCAGGTCGGTTATCAGCAAGGACGACATTTTGCCACCCTCTGCAGAGACAGTAATTTGGACAAATTTGGAGGGTGATCCTGGGAACCATCGATTCTTCCTCATTGAGCCAGATAATCAAAAAGACTCCCAGAACTACATCGTGGGAAGAATTCTAGTGGAACCAAAGAACAACATGGTACCAGTAAGGCTCATGAACCCGAAAAACTACAGCGTCAAATTAAAGCGAGGGGAAGTGATTGGAGAATGCGTACCGATTTCCGCGATCTCAGCAGCAACTGAAGAGGAGCCTGTGAAGCCGGTTCCGTCATACAGATTGGCGGAACTACGGAAGACCATCTTTCAACATTGTGAACTTAATCAGGAGCAGCGAAGCACGGCAGCGAGTCTACTCGGTGAGTTTGCTGACATATTTGCGTTACAAGATGGGGACCACGGCCGAACACACTTAGTACAGCACCGCATGGACACCGGGGATGCTACACCGATTAGACAGCCTGCCAGGCGACTGCCATTAGCAAAGCAGACAGAGGTTGCGGAGATGGTTTCGTCGATGGAGAAAGAAGGACTAATTGAAAGTTCCCAGAGCCCGTGGGCATCGCCTATTGTACTAGTCAAGAAGAAGGACGGCAGCACCCGATTCTGCGTGGACTACCGCAGGCTGAATGATGCTACCAAAAAGGATAGTTACCCTTTGCCCCGGATCGATGACACACTGGACACCCTCTCTGGAGCCCAATGGTTCTCCACTCTCGATCTAAAGAGCGGCTATTGGCAAGTGCAGATTCACCCAGAAGACCGCGAGAAAACCGCATTCACTGCCGGAAATGGACTGTGGGAGTTTACAGTAATGCCATTTGGATTGTGCAACGCTCCGGCAACTTTCGAGCGTCTGATGGAACGCGTCCTGCATGGACTAACCTGGAAAACCTGCTTGGTGTATCTGGACGATGTCATTGTGGTGGGAAAAACGTTTGCGGAACATCGAGACAACCTAAGGGAAGTCTTCAAACGCTTTCGCAATGCCCACTTGAAACTCTACTCGAAGAAATGTGCGCTCTTTAAACGAGAAGTGAAGTATCTAGGTCACATTATTTCGTCAGAGGGAGTGAGAACGGATCCGGACAAAGTTGAAGCCGTTAAAAACTGGCCAGTTCCTAAGGACAAACACCAATTGAGGAGCTTCCTTGGCCTCGCCACATACTATCGACGGTTCGTAATGGATTTTGCCAAAATTGCGAAGAGCCTGCACCAGTTGACGGAAAAGGGAAAACAATTTAAGTGGTCAGGCGAATGCGAGCAGAGTTTTCGGCAACTTAAACAACAACTTCAATACTGGCCTACCCCATCCCGGACAAGATGTTTATCGTAGATGCAGATGCCAGTAATGTTGGGATCGGAGCTGTCCTTTCGCAGGTGCATGATGGCCAGGAGAAGGTAGTGGCCTATTTCAGTAAGGTACTCTCCAAACCAGAACGGAACTATTGTGTAACGAGACGGGAACTTCTTGCTCTGATTATGGCGATGAAACATTTCCACAAGTACCTCTACGGTCAAAAGTTCCTCCTACGTACAGATCATGCAGCTCTAAAATGGTTGTTGCAGTTCAAAAATCCGGAGGGTCAGATCGCGAGGTGGACCGAGCGATTGCAGATGTACGAGTTCGAAATACAGCATCGCAAGGGAAAACTCCACTCAAACGCGGATGCATTGTCGCGACGACCTTGTAAAGCCGACTGTAAGCATTGTGTACGAAAGGAGGAGAAAGAGATCGTTCCCGTCCAAGTAGTTAGAGCTGAACCCATCACCGGTTGGAGTACCGAGGAGATCCGGTACGCTCAGAAGGAAGACCCGGATATCGAGCCGATACTAGCTTGGAAGGAAAACATGGAGAAACCTAATGGTCGAGATATCTCCAATAGAAGCTCTACCCTCAAAGCATATTGGGCACAATGGGACTCTCTTCATGTTCAAGACGGCATCTTGAGGCGGAAATGGGAGATGCCCGATGGAAAGACGTGTAGGATGCAGCTCGTGGTACCACGTTCAAAAGTGCATGAAGTGCTGCAGGAAATGCACGATGGTGTATCCGGAGGACACCTGGGTGTAAATAAAACGCTGGATAAAGTACGGGAACGATTTTACTGGCTCAGTGCGAGAGACGACATCGAGAGCTGGTGTCGAAAGTGCGTCACGTGTGCAGCGAGCAAGGGACCAAGCGTGAAAACCCGGGGCAAGATGCATCAGTACAACGTGAGCGCACCGTTTGAACGAATCGCTGTCGACATCGCAGGGCCGTTCCCGGAAACCGACCAGGGCAACCGATACATCTTAGTTGTTATGGACTACTTCAGCAAGTGGCCTGAAGCGTTTGCGATTCCCAACCAGGAGGCTAAGACCGTCGTAGAAAAGATTGTCAACAACTGGGTGAGCAGGTTTGGTGTACCCATGGAACTGCACTCGGATCAAGGACGGAACTTCGAGTCCAAGCTATTCCAGGAAACGTGTCAACTACTCGGAATCAAAAAGACTCGAACGACTCCACTTCACCCACAGTCCGACGGGATGGTAGAACGGTTCAACAGGACATTGAATGAACATCTCTCCAAAGTCGTGAGTGATTACCAACGTGACTGGGATCGACATATTCCCTTGTTCCTGATGGCTTACCGTAATGCAGTTCACAGTTCAACGGGACACACTTTTGGTCAACCTGTCCGGCTACCTAGTGAGGTGAAATTTGGTTCTCCCATGGATGAGCCGAAATCGGAAGAAGAATATGTGGCAGACCTAAGGGAAAGGATCGCCGACATACACCAGAGAACTAGGACGAAGATTAAGATAGCCAGTGACCGCATGAAGACCAGGTACGACGCGAAGACAACGACGTCAGGATTTCGGGAAGGAGATCTGGTATGGCTGTACAACCCACATCGACAAAAAGGGAGGTCTCCGAAGCTGCAGCAGGACTGGGAGGGTCCCTATACAGTGGTTACACGAATCAACGATGTTGTCTACAGAATTCAACGGGGACTAAGAGGCAAGTTGAAAATCATACATGTGGATCGTCTACATCGTTACCATGGAAACAATGTAGATGCTCTTGTTCGGGACGAACAAGTTTAGGAGGGGGGCAGTGTAATATCGACTGCATTAGCGACATTTAGTGGAATTGTTATATCGACTGTATTAGCGACATTTAGAACATCGATCAGCGACATCTATTGGGGGATTAGTGCTAAATTTAAGTGCATTCAGCAATTATAAGAACCTTCAGGAATTTTCTAGTACTTACCTCAGGCACGTTCCAGAACTATCGATATCTCACTAGATGGGCAAATCGTCGCCAGGAAGGAAGATTCTGGATTCGTATCTCGGGTATAAATACTACGAGCATTGAGAGCATGGACACAGTTGACTTGAGATTTATTAGAGATACAGTTGAAAAGTGATTTGGATAGAGATTTTAATAGTGAATTAAAATTACAGAAAAATTTGATTGAGATTAATTGTTTAAGTTGTTTGGAATAAAAGAGTTGTGAATAATTGGATTTAAAGAGTTGAATATTGTTGGAATATATAAAAGATAATCAGTTGTTTGTGAAAAGATTTAATAAAGACAAATAGAATCAGAAAGGAGAAAAAGTTTTATCATTGCGAACCGGCAAACACGCTACAATATTTTTATTTTGATCGCATTTGTTAGATTCCTCTCAATATTGAGAGAGAATGCATGAGAAGAAAATATGGCAGTAACATCTGCAAAAATTGCAGTATGACAATCAGATAAATTTGGGAAATCTGATGTATACAGATTGTATAAAATTGGGCCAAGAACTGAACCTTGTGGCACACCTGAATGGAAAAATATTAAATCAGAGACACCACTATTGACTTGGACTTTGAAACAACTACGAAACAGGAAACTTTGGACAATTTTACAAATGTATGGGGGAAAGTGGAAATTAATCAATTTATATAAAAGGCCGTCATGCCAAACAGTATCGAATGCCTTTTCTATATCAAGTAGAAATATTCCAGTAGATCTTCCTACCGCACGATTCATCATGACGTGGTTACATATTCTAAGCACCTGATGAGAGGAATTGTGGTTGGGCCTGAATCCAAACTGTTCATTTGGGTATATATTGTTATCACAGATGTGTTTCGAAATAGCCTCCTTGAGTACTTTTTCATAAATTTTGCTCAGATTACTGAGTAAGCTTATAGGCCTGTAGCTTTTTAGGATTTTCGGGGGGCTTACCAGCCTTAATTAAAGGAACTACCTCAGCTAGCTTCCAATTATCAGGAAAATATTCCATTTTGAGACATGAATTGATAAGGAATGTTATAAATTTTATTCCAGTCCTAGGGAGTTTCTTGATATAGATATTTCTTATCAAATCAAGGCCTCCTGTTTTCCAAATTTTTATGTTGTTAGTAAAGAATTTAATGTCCTCTTCGGTTACATAGGCAACAGAAGGTGCTTGGTTAGAACTGTCTACAAAAAAGTGTTGAATGGTGTTGTTCACTAAGCTGTTCGTAACTTGGTCACCTAGGTTACTTGACACAACATGATTATTTGCAAAATTTAATGCAAGTGCATTTGCTTTTTCGATGTCTGTGAAGAAGGTGTTGCCAGCATTTTTGAGGAATGGTAATTGTCGGTTTTTATTCCTAATTACTTTTGCTATGTTCCAGAAAGGCTTTCCATTTTTGTCAAGGGTGTTAAGTTTGGTATTCCATTCCTTATTGCGATGTTCTGAAATATGCTTGGAAATTTGCTTATTTAGATGTTGGACTTGATTTCTGAAACAAGGCTGGTGGTATCTTTGTCAATCTCGTCTAAACTTATTTCGTAGCTGAATAAGTTCCAAAGCTTGAAGGAGAAGTTTGACAGTAAATGTTTTCCTATGAACTTTTGGGACAGATTTTTAAACAGCATTTAAAATGTGTGTAGAAAAGTCATTGTTAGGTATTGAACAATTAAACACCATTGGCATTACCAACTCTTGTTCCTTTTTCATGTTGTAACACTCAGTAATAAAATGTCACTTTTTTATCAACCATATAAGTGGACACACGCGTTTGATTTACTCTCCGAAACATCACAAATAAATGGCGACGAGTAGTTCTAATTAAAAGTAATTAATTTTAAAAAGATTTAACAAAAAAAAAAAAAAACGACTTTCGTTTAATAAGAAATATTATTTCTCCGAATTATGACAACCACTCCAAGTACTACAAATAATCCGATCACGTTGTTCCAAACATCAAGTGTTCCGGAATTTTGCCCTAATAATGAGACGTTTTCCATTTGGAAGGAGAAATTGGACATCCACTTTTGTGAAATTGTACTGAGGACAATATAAAAAAAGGCAATTTTATTTAAATCAGTTGGTGCAATTCCCAACAGTGTTTTACACAGTTTATGCAGTCCGGAATCACCTGTGTCAAAATTCTACAAAGACCTATGCAGCATTCTAACCACACATTATACTCCACCCACTATAATTTATCGTGAACGAAAAAAGTTTCATTCTTCAACCAAAGATAACGGTGAGACGGTTGCGGAATGGTTTGCTCGAGTGAAAAAGTTGGCATTAAATTGTAAATTTGGTGGCCATCTGGATTCTTTCGTCTTAAATCAATTTGTCATGGGTCTTCCGAGTACAATATTTGAGAGGTTATGTGAAGAGGACGAAAAACTAACTCCTTCAGAAGCATTAAAAAAGACAATGATCATCGAAACAAAAATCATTACAAAAGTTGTCAGTGATGAAGCGGTAAACTATGTGAAAAATCGCACATGGTCGAAGAATAAGGACAAACGCAAATCATCTAACGGGGGTGGCAGCGACAGCAATGCAGTTGGCGGTAGCGGCAATCTTAGCGGCAATAACGGCGTTGTTGGAAGCAGAAAAGAAAAACATCGAAAAGTTTGCTCTCATAGTGGCTGGCGAAATCACGAATCCCAATTTTGCAAATATAAAGAGAGTAAATGTCATTCTTGCGGAAAAATCGGACATTTGGCTTCTGTTTGTCGATATAAGATGCAAAGATCAGTAAATTTCGTATCAGATTCAGATAATAATTCTCTTTGTGAATAAAATAACGATTTATTTTATCATTCCATTTATAGTGTGGCCTCGAAGTCTTCCAGTGGTGTCTATTCCGTGCCAGTGATTTTCGACGGTGTTCAGATGGAGGTTGCTTGTGATACCGGTGCTCTTTGTACATTGGTCCCAGTTTCGTTTTACGAACAAATCGCGTGTAGAAAATTTCTAAGACCATGCCGTGTTCCATATGTTGATTACAATGGGGACATAATTCAACTATTGCGTGAGTATGATGCTTCAGTAACATATCGAGGTACCACAAAGAAAGTAGTTGTTGTAGTTTCTAAAACAAATAGTCCACCTTTGCTTGGTCGTACATGTTTAAGAGCGTTTAATTTCAAATTAATGCAAGTAAATTCGGTAAATATAATAGATAAGAAGCACTCAGTCATTGTTGAGCAAATAAAAAGCGAATTTTCAGAAGTTTTCAATGAAAAGCTTGGGGCCTATAATGGAAGCAAAATAACATTGCAAGTTTGCGATGAGTCGAAACCGATATTTTTCAAGCCACGGCCATTACCACTTGCGTGGAAAGCCAAAGTTGAAAAACCGTTGCGAAACTTAATTCAAGAAGGAGTGCTTGAGCAAGTAGATAATTCCGAGTGGGGTACACCGTTAGTTCCGGTTTTAAAACCAAGTGGTGATTATAAAGTCACAATTAATAGATTTTTAGTAGATTTTAAATACCCATTACCTCGTATTGATGAAATTTTCGGGTCGTTAGAGGGAGGAAAATTATTTACTAAACTTGATTTATCAAATGCATATAATCAGTTGTTATTAGATGAGAAATCTCAACTCTCTTGCACCTGGAGTACACACATTGGTTTACTAAAAGTAAAAAGATTACCCTTTGGTGTTAAAACGGCAGCAGCCATTTTTCAAAAAACCATGGAAAATTTTTTGCGCGGAATTCCAGGTTTTGTGGTTTATCATGATGACATCACAGTCACGGGAAAAGATATGCAACAGCATATTAGAACTTTAAAATTAGTTTTGAGCAAGCTGAATTCAGCCGGTCTTAAATTGAATATTAAAAAGTGTGAATTCTTCAAAGCCAAAATTTGTTATATAGGATTTTGTATAGATGAATATGGATTGAGTAAGAATAATAATCGAATTTCAAGTGTCTCATTAGCACCCATCCCAAACAATGTTTCAGAATTCAGAGCTTTTATAGGTATGGTGAATTATTATTTCAAATTTATTAACAATTTTGCTCAGAAGATGTTTCCCTTGTGTGAGCTCCTACGTAAAAATGTTCAATTTAATTGGTCACATGATTGCCAAAGAGCCTATGAACTAATAAAGGCGGAAATCACATCGGATCAAGTCTTGTCACATTTCAATCCCGATTTACCTGTCGTTTTGACCACGGATGCTAGTAGCAATGCTGCAGCAGGAATTCTTTCCCATAAATTTCGCGATGATCTCAGACCAGTTGCTTTTGTTTCTAGAGCCTTACCAGGTATGTTGCTTGGAATGTTTTCAGCGATATTGCTTGGAATGTTGCTGGGCGCACTGCTATATTGCACATTAGAATTAGCGAGAGAGGTGTTCAGCCACGCATTTGATGTTTGCAGTCGGGAGTTTGTATAAATGGTACTCCCCACATTGTTGACGAAGTCGGCTGGGCTGTTGCAGCGAAGGAAATTCAGAGAGAGAATCGATCAAAACCGGATTTTGCGGAGCGTGAGCAGAAACATGTGGTCTGGAAAAAATTGCTTGCTGACCATATGGTTTGACCCTAACTGATTTTTCCATCAGCTGAATATATTCCGCTGTTTTCGCATGTAGGATCAGTGGCTTTGTGAGCTTTTCCACAATTTGCACATTTATGCGAGGTAATATTTTCGCATTCCACAGTTTTATGTGGACCGGCGCAATTAGAGCAATAGGTTTTTACGTGGCAATTTCGTTCGCCATGGCCAAACATTTGACAGTTGTGGCATTGTCTTTGAGCTTTCGTTGGTAGCTCCACTTTACCTGGGTATGGAAAATAGAGCGTTAGTTTTTTCTTAGATCACTTAACCTAAAAGAACTATTTTCAAGAGAAATAATGTAAATTGTGTCACTATAGCGTTCGTATTTCTTTACAATTTTTTTAACTTCGATACACCTTAAGCCAAGTTTAATTAATTCAGTTTTTAGTGAGTCTACATTAATATCTTCCATACCATTCAATACAACTTTAAATGCTTTTCGTGCGAGAAAAATTGACAGTTTTGCGCTTTTAACTTGCCAATACCTAAATTGTACGCTTCAATAGATTCACACATAATCTTTATTCCAATTGATAATTTTTTCACAGAATAGTTATTGATATTAAGTGATTTCATTAGAATGTGCACATAATCACACGACTGTTGAAGGAGTTTAATGGGTGGAACGTACACCTTTTTAACAGGGTCAGATACGATTTCGTCTATCATGTCATCGTTATCACTGTCCGGTAAACATTGAAGAGGACTATAGTAGTTTGAACTTGGGTCTTTCTTACGAGCACTGTTGTTTTTCATTGTTCTGAATTTTTTATCCAAGGACAAAGATTTGTCCTCGGTATCGGGTGATCTCTCGCGTTTATAAATTTTTTATTTGATAGCAATTAACAAGATCGAAAGTCACACGTAGATGACATGCACAGGCAAAAGCTCCGCGTAGACTCGAGTTTTAAGTTTTAATTTAATTTAGATTTAAGAAAAAATAAAAAATGTTCTTTTACTAAGTTTTTTTTTTTTTAAATTTTCTTAGTTTCAATAGTTAAGTCCTTAGATTGTATAAGTAAATTAAGTTAGGTTACGTCGAAAGACATAGCATAAGTATGAAGTTTA
Source organism: Criorhina ranunculi (assembly GCA_951813785.1). Lineage (NCBI taxonomy): Eukaryota > Metazoa > Arthropoda > Insecta > Diptera > Syrphidae > Criorhina > Criorhina ranunculi. Next base: position 26,535,530 of record OX638382.1, on the reverse strand, counting down.
GCTTAGAGTGCCCGTATAGGGCCAGTAAGTTAGAATTACATAGAATTAAGTTAATTAAGCTAGTTTTAAGCGTTTTTGTCTAGTATATAAGAATTAATGAATTAAAAATAATAAAAATGCGTTAAAAATTAAAATGAAAAAAGTTAATGCTGGCACGATATATGTTTTGTGATAGTAGTGGTTGGTGTGCGGGGACAAGAACCTCCCCATCCGGCGAGCTTAGCCGAATATCGCGAGCGTGCCATGTCGTCGCAAGGTCCCAAGGTCCCATCCACATCCTCATTTCCTCCCAATTCAAATTCCCAACTCTCAACTTCCTCTCGTACTCCTATTACATATTTTATCGTGGAAAAAGTACATGTAACTTCAATAGAGAATTAGAAAAAATCTACTACTAATCTCCTCGTGTACGTAGCTCAATGATCTGTCAGTAAAGGTACTCCTCAAAGGGGCGTCCTCTTGCGTTTCCTCTGCAACACGGCTCTGAATAATCTGCTCGTGGACCTGGAAAGGGATAACCACACTGTGGTGGCATACGCGGATGACGTTGCGATTGCTGTCTCAGGAATGCACCTTCAAGTTCTAAACGAACTTGCAAACCTTTTTTCTACCGCTGACTCTAATAATGAACGCATCATTTGATGCTCGAATATAGATATGCAGGCGAAGACATGGCTTGAACGTGTCTTAAGGGAACAAATAGGTGTCACACAAAACACAGGCTAAAGGAGCCATGAATCGTTCTAACATAGAAATTATCCCTTGCTCTCAATCTAATTGTATGTATGTGAATAAATTTAATTTTCGAAAGGAGATACTTTTCGCATGCGAGAGTAACAGAAACAGATTTTTCGCATTTTTCCAGTAACTTTGATTCATGCAAACAAGTTTTCTGAAAACATAGTTAAAGAACCAGTCGGATGCGATAAAAGGTTTTTTGAGAGTTAAGGTAAGATTAGACTGCTTACTAAGTGGGCAAAAAATTTCTGACCGTTTTTTTGTGTACAGTGTAATGGGCATACCAATTGACCATGTGACCACAAATAACCATGCTCGTTTTGACAGATAAATTTGACCAAATGGCAAGTAGTGTAATTGGACAATTTGCACGAATGCGAGCGTAATGACCTAATGACTAAATGCCATTTATTGAAATTTGGTGGTGGCATTTCTGGCATTCGATAAATCAATTGTAATTGGTCTCCAATCTCCATGGTTGCAGTTGTTGTATTTTTGTTCGTGGTTCTTGGTTTTTATTGCTGTTTTTTTTGTTGTTGTTTGTTTATTATTTGATTGTGTGACAATGTGTAAGAGCTGTTTTGAAATAAAATCAGAGACTTTTGTAAATTTAACTTTTTTTGGTTAGGTTATAAAACTGTGTGTTGACATCGCAACGGTCGACTAAGGAATGAATCAGAGGATAAAAAAAAAGTAAAAGATAAACGTCAGAATTCAATTTAAACTATTTAAAGGCATTGCCAGGCCAACGCTGAACATTGACATTTAAGGCTACGTTTACAACTAGGCCACTGCTGCATCTTGATCGTCCTCGATCACGGTGGTCTCATCGCCAAACACCACGCTGCCGTCGCTGTCAGTGTCGGAGAAGCCATCCAGGTCCAACGGTACTCCGCACCAAGGTTTCATTTTATCCGAAGTGAAGACGGATGTGAACTTACGATTTGCACAGGTCATGCCCTCGATATTCTCGGCAAGATATCAGTCGCTGCCGAGAACCTTAGTCACCATAAACGGTCCCCGTTACTTTGACTCTAGCTTTCGTGATGTACCACTTGCGCCTGGTTCGTGCTCCAAGATCACCAAGTCACTCTCAGAGTACTTCTTTGTCTCGACTGCCGTTTGTCGTAACTCTCCTTCCACTTCACGCATTCCTCGTTCAATCTGTCTAAGGCTGCCCGATATTTGTCGGTGGCGATTGGATCGTCGTCGTCATCCACGTTGCTTTCGTCATCCTCGTTACAAACATTTGGGCTGAATCGGGTTGTTTTGTTTTTCTGAGAGTTGATAGCCCATTGAATGTTTCTGGCGTTGTCGTCCCAAATTCATACGTTCGTTGCCACCAGTTATTCGCAGACTCGCGAATAAGGTGCGGTCGACCCGCTCGGCTTGGCCGTTTGCTCTTGGATTGCGCACTGCTGTCTTCACATGCTGGATATTATAACGATTGCAAAACTTCTCGAACGTTTTTGAGGTGAAGGCAGTTAGTTCCTCTATCACACGAATTGGCAGTCCAAAACAAGCTGTCATTTCACTTAGTGACCGCAGCACTTGAGCAGTTTTGGTGCTTGGGACTTGCTTGATGATAACATACTTACTGAACGGTTAGCAATGACCAGGATGAACTGATTTTCCTATCTGCTTTTGATGAATGGTCCGAGATGGTCCATGTGCAGAGTGTGTAAAGGAATCGGTGTAATTTCGCAAAGATGCCTTCGTCCTTCAGTTTTTCCATCAGCGCATTTATTATAGCAGCACGAGAAACATGATGATATATAGTCCTTTACATATTTGCGCATTTTCGGGAACCATCTTTTGTACTTTCTCCAGCGTCTTTTCCTTTCCAAAATGACCCAACTCGTCGTGATAAGCTCGCACAATTCGCCAGCGAACTGTCTTTGGAACAACATATTTCAGTCCGCGGTCAGTTTCGCGATACAAACGATGGTTCGTTAGCGTGTAGTCTTGTCGATATTGCCTTTCGTGCTCCGATTTTCGAAGTCCTTTCAGAACAGCATGAACTTCTTTTAAAGTCGGATCCTATAACTGGATTGTTAGTAACCAGTCTGCTTCAGCTTCGTTGAAGTTGAAGATAAATCCAGTTGGCTCAGTTGGGCTTGCGTCCTCCACTGGTGAGCGACTAAGAGCGTCGACATGCGTCATTCGTTTCCCTGCCCGATGGTAAAATTCGCAGTTATACTCGCCTAGCTTGAGACACCAACGTGCAATGCGCGCGTTTAGTTCCGCTTTCGTCTTAGTAGTCGTTATCGCGTGACAGTCTGTTGCAACCACCTTCCCCAGTAGATACACGGAGAAACGTTCCAGTGACTCCACCACTGCTTCGAAACTGTGGTACTTTCGGTCAGCTTCTGTACACACGCGGCTGAAGTAAAATACGGGCCGCCAAGATTTCCCATCCGTAGACGGCAGCAAGATACCAGCAAGACCAACGTGGCGTAGCATCAGTGTGAACTTCGTGCAAGGCTTCGTACTGGTACAATGTCAAAGTCGGCTCGCTGATCAGTTCCTCAAAAGCATGTTGTTGACCCTCTTTCCATTCAAATGGTTGGTCTTTCCGTAGCAGCGTCGTCAGGGGCTTCGTAACTAATGAGTACTTGGGAATGTACTCTGTTACGTTACGTGGAACCACAAAATCGCTGATGGCATTAACCTTTCGTCGTCGTGGTGTAATTTCGCCAGCTTTAACGTGATATCCCAAGAAATCAAACTCAGTCGACAGCAATACGCATTTGTCCAGGCGCAGGGTCAGTCCATGAGATGCTTGAACTTCGAGAAAACGGTGTAGGTGATCTAATCCCTCTTCGATGGTCTTAGTCGGGATAACCACGTCGTCCAAGTATCATACGATATCCGTGTTGTTGGCCTCGGACAATATGAGGTTCATTGTCTTTTGGAAAACTGTCGGAGCCTTGACAAGACCAAAAGGCATGCGGTTGTACTCGAAGTGCTCCTCAGTGGTTATGAACGCAGTATTCTTCTTAGAACTCTCTTCTAGCCCGATCTGGTGCTAGCCCACCCTTCTAGTCTAGTCTGGTGAAAAACATCTTACCAGACAATCGTGCGAGAAGCTCATCCACAACTGACATTGGGAACGGCTCCTTGACAGTCACTTTGTTGAGTAAGCGAAAATCAACACAGAGACGTATTTCATCGTTTGACTTCCCCACCAATATTATTGGTGATGCGTATTCCGAGGAAGATGGGCGGACAATGTCATTCTCCAGCAATTCGTTAATGATGCGCCTCACTTCTATATGGCTTTTGATTCACCGGGACATCCGTCGTTGTTTTTATATTCATCTTCACCGTAGAGCACTTTCCCAATTCCTGAACGCTTTTAGAGAAGCAATTTGGATGTTCAGTGAAGATGGCCGTTAATTGTTCCTTTTGGACAGCTGACAGCACTGTCTTCGTTTGGATCTTCGATCCAACAATTGACTCCTTCGTTTATCACTCGTTTGCCACATTGGCAGAGGAAATCGCGTCCCAAAAGAACGTTGTTCGGGACGAGCTCATCGTTAACCACCAGAAGTTCTGCATCATGTTGAATTTGGGCCAGTTCGACGACCGTGCGAACTTTGAAATCGCAAACGTATTTGCCACCAGCAAATCCTCGCAATATAACGTGGCAAGAAATTTTCGTTTTATCGTTTTTGACGAAAGACTTCTTAACCAACGAATAAAAGCTCCCTGGGTCGATGAAAGCAGTCGTTTCGTTTCCGTATACGTGGATTAGTTTTCGATTTACTTTCATTCGTTGTCTTATCGCCATCGTTTTCATCGCAGCCAGCGTTCACTGTCGACGACTCGACTGGCATCGTTGCTGCTGTTATTTTGTGGACGTTTGTTTGTATTTTCGTTGCCGTAGACTGAGCTTGGGCTTGGTTCCTTCGAGGGCATCGCCAGCTGAATGACCAGTGCGCTGACACGTTGCACACCGGTCCCGTCGCTGTGGCTCTGGACAGCGTCTTGAAATGTGTCCCTCCCTAGAACAATTAAAACACACAATTTTTCAGCAGCGTTCGTGTTCGTATTGGGTAAATTGAACTCACCCGATTTCCGAGAGACGTGAGCGCCCGTTTCTCGGTTCCCTTTCTGAAAGCGCTTTGTATCTTTGCTGCCCAAATACCTTAACACAACATTAAGTACCTCGTTGCAAGTAGTGAAAGACATCAGCGAGAGGTTGGCTCTCACTACTTTGTTGTTGATAGCTCGTATCAAATACTTGATCATGGTGGCTTCCGTGAATTCACCTTTGCGACAAATTGAAAGCATTTTGTAGAAATAACCTTCAAAAGAATCGTTGCTTTCCCATCTCAAAGCGGTGGCTTTCGCATGAATGTTCATGATATCGAATTCACTTGGGAAATCCCTCAAAAATTTCTCGGTGAAAGCACTCCAATTTAAAAAAATTTACGACTGAGCCTCTGCCCAAATATTTGCTGGACCTCGTAGTTTTGTCAACACAGCAAATATTGCCGTTTAATCACTCCACTGGTAAGCACACTACAACATCTCAATACGACTAACGTACTGCGGTGACGGCAGAGAAGAAGAAGATGTAGGATCGAACTCAGGTATAATGTCGATTGCTTCTCTCACGTTTTTTTCGTTATTCCGCACTATATGTGGGTACAATGGCGTTTGTATCTGCATCTGCTCTCCTTGTACGTTGTTATTTGCTGTTGACCATGATACAACTAAACAGATACAGTGGACCCCCGGTAATCCAGCCCCTGGCTAACCCGCCACACCTTGTAATCCGACATGCCTATCGCTGTACATACAATTTGTTTCAGCAAATGTTCACTAATGCATGATTGAACAAGGCGTATCTCGTACGCTCCACCACTATGTATTGTGTTCGATCCGTGTTGTCTCAATTTGAATTTGTTTATTGTTCATTGTTTACTGTTTGTAGTTCAGATAGAATCTTATCACTTTGATTTGTAATTTGTCGGATTACAAGATACACTTTTTCACAAAATTCCGGACTATAGGGGGTCTGTGGCAGTACTGTATAATCCGACAAATTCGATAGTCCAACGTCGCCTTGCTAAACGTTTGTCGGATTACCGGGATTCCACTGTATTGCCATACGCATTTCCGTCGAAAAAGCTTGACGTCACCAGAGCGTAGAAATTAAGTGGGTCATATTTAAATTCACAATTGACATTTATGTATTTGAATTTGATTTGAATTTGTGAATTTCATTAAAAAATAAAAATAATTTTAAAAAAATGGTTGTTTGCAACAACAAACACTAATTGAAACATTGTCTAAACTTTTAAAATATTTCCCGCTCTTTACTTTCTACTGAAGAAAAAAAAAAAAACAAACAAACGACCCATGATACAACTAGACAAGATATCGCCATCACGTAGTTCATTTTTATTTTGTTTTACGCACCTACGTCACAGGAGCACAAATCTGGTTCTTTTTCTCTCAAATATCAAATTTTGACAAGCAAATTAAAAAGTCTGTTAAGTCATCTTTCACTTGATCACAGCCCATAGCACGTTTATTGAAAACGAATGAGCTGTGGCTTTTAATATGTTCAGGGATCTTAACAGTATTGCTAAGCGCTCATTATATTTTTGTTAGTAGCACATATAAAGCTTGTGTTATTTAGAAATAAATTATGTGAAGAAATAGTGCCATCTCGTGACAACTAGTTGTATTTAGTGTAGGTTTTCGGGGCTTGTGTACATATGTTTTTGAGTTTTGACAAATAATTTCCAATGTCAACACAATAGGCAAAATTAGTAATTGTTACCATTTATAATCAATTCGATTTTCATTGAAGCCTGAGATAAGAGTTAGTTTAAAAAAATCTTTGTCGTAAAGTAATTGAAGTATGCGAATAATTAATTGAACTATAAACGATCTGTGTCCTGGGTCTAAGTAAGGATGTTCGGGCTAACCGAGTCACAAAAGGATTCTTTCCTTGAGCAAACAAAAGTTGCTCGTGAAGAAAGGGCATTAGAAAAGAAAAGAGAGAGTGCTGCAATTTGCATTCAATCATGTATAAAAGGATTTCTTGCACGCAAGAAATATAAAAAGAAAATCCTGTGGGTTACGCTTTCCTGCTAGAATCCTACCAGCTTCTTATTTTATTTTTCTTTGAAGTGCTGATTTTGACACAGCAGTCTTACAATTTAAACCGGATGAAGGTAACCTGAGCTTGAGTCCTGCTGCCGACGTTTATATGGTGGCGAGTCGTTTTCTCGTGCAGTTTCAACACAATGATACAGATTTACGAGAAAGGTTCGAACGCCTTTGCAGATATGTCAATAAATCGGTTGAATCGGAGTCTCTTAAGACCAACTATGCAAGTTTGTGCTTACAGAAAAATATAAGGTAATAAACAGATTTTAATTTTTTATTAATTTAGTTATTTTATAATCGTTTATAGTTTGTCATGGATTGCACATATAAAACAACTTTTAAAGTTCTGTTGCATGATAATGGAAACTCTTAAACCAGGTAATTTTGGAAAACTTTAAATGATTCATTGCAAATCTACGGAGAGATTACGGTTACCGAGCCCCCGAGATCTGATCGATTTTGGTAGATTTCGGTGTTCTAAACAAAAATTTTGAAATACAATTCGTCATTCCGCCTAACTTTCGAGATAATCGTATAATTCTGTCATCCTTTTTAACAAACAAAAATTCGTGGATTGCCTTAACGAATAATAACGAAAACCAGCTTTCATACAAGTGTTTATTTATTCAAAAGCACCAAGAGCATCACTTAAACAATATCCTACTTATATTGTAAAGAGGAAAATTTTGTTTGTTTGTTTGCCGGGGTTTTCGGGATTCACGCAAATACAGTGGACCCCCAGTAACGTTTTGCAGGGCGGTGTTGGACTATCGAATTTGTCGGATTATACAATACTGCCACAGACACCCTATAGTCCGGAATTTTGGGAAAAAGTGTATCTTGTAATCCGACAAATTATAAGTCAAAGTGATAAGATTCTATCAGAACTGCATGTCGGATTACAAGGGGTGCCGGATTACCGGGGGTCCACTGTATTGCAAACCGGATTGACATAAAACATTGCAGTGTGATAGCTTATAGTTTTTGGATTGTCTAAAGCCCTTACCATAGAAGACTTAAGTCAACTTAAGTTTCAGTTAAGGCTCAACCATAATAGACTTAAGTCATTTTAAGTTTCAGTAAGTGATGACGCGAACACATCGAATTCATATGAACCGACCATAATGTACTTAGCGCTCAGCCTCGTTCAGTTTCGTTAAGCTTTCATCACCTACCTACCTACCTATAATAGACTTAAGTCAACCTAAGTTTCAGTTATTGAAATATAGTTCTTAATGTCAACGTAGACGAAAAGTCGCTGGTCCAGTCGCTTTCGCGACGAGCGCTGGCAACATTTTTACAGATAACCTGTACATAGTGTATGGGGGAATTGTGCATCTTAAAAATGTCTACCGAAAAGTTCGTGACAGCATTAACCTTTTGTTTATGAATACGCCACAGTATTTGTTATAAAGTAAAAATACTAAAAAAATTGTGAAAGAAAACGAGCATAAGCACATCATAACTCGACGGCACAACTACGCGAGGCAGCCTTGATTGTGTTCGTTTGTCCTGTAGTCTGCCTGTTTGATGAATAATCTTACTGTATTTCAAAATATATAATTACTTATAGATTACTTTTTCGTAGACTGTAATTGTTTAGTTTTAATACGTATTTTTGTTCACATTGTTTAAATTGAAATTTAGATCTACCAACTACATATATGTATATTAGGTACTAGAGCATGGTCATTGGGGAAATAACAATAGAGACGAAGGAGATACCGCTGCACGTTGGTTTTAAATGCTTGCGGATCGTAGTGATGAGGAAACAAAGAGTTACATACCTATATTATGTAGTTAAGTCCACATTCGTGATCTACGGCTAAAGAAATAATTCCAATATTTGGCAGTATACCTTAAAGTAGACTTAAGGGTAAACTGATAAGCATTTGAAGCATGGTGCATATTGCGGATGACATGTTGAATGTTTTGTGAATTAAAATAAAGCGATAATAAATAAATATCAAAAAACCTTAATCAAATACCTTAATTGTACCCGTACGAAGTCGAGGCGGGATGCTAGTATATTATAGATTAGGCGATGATGCCCGCGACTTTCTCTGCGAAGTCCACAGTAAGGGTGGGTCTTTATTATGGTACAGTGCAGTTAATCGTTCCTCAGTAGCTGGGACTTTAAATTACCCAAGATGCGCAAAGAGAGTATTTCCCAAATGGCAAATGGGAACAACTCCCTTTTTAATTTTCCAAAAAATGGTTATTGCTTTCCTCCACTTTACTGATTCTGTATACCGAAATTAGTGCAACGTATGTATGTTTCTTTACTTGTTGTGACCATTTTTGATAAAATTTATTTATGAATTATGAAGGTATTATAATAATATAGATGTCTTTATGGCGAAAGTTTGCTCACACTTAATTTGCATATTTTGCATTGACTTGCAAAACTGTCAAATCTGTCCGGATTTAAAACAAATTTATTTTTTCTTCTTTTGCATCCTTCAAGCGAGTAAAGTCGAAAAATCTGAAATTTTCCATTCGGCCCCAGTCAAAGTTCTAGCTCTAGAGTGCATTTTAAATTGAATAAATTTAAATTAGAGGCGAATCAAAAAGTGTTTAAGTGGACTGTTTCGCGGGTTAAAGGGATTCTACCCTTTTCTTCGCATTTTCCACCGCCTTTCAGACTCTTCGAATATTTTCCAGGCAAAGGTACTAGCGATTAGAGAAGCCTGCAAGAAACTAAGCCTCAGCCCTACTACCACAAATAGCATAGAAATCTTTATTGACAGCCAGGCTGCCACTGAAGCGCTAAAATAAATTACGTGCTCTAAACTAGTAGAACAGTGTAAGGAAACTTACGCACGCAAACGCTCGGTTTAACATCATTCTCCTCTGGGTTCCCGGTCATAGCAACATAGAAAGGAATAAGAGAGCCGACGGGCCAGATGTGGTTCAACCGTTGATGCCTCTCTTGCGGAGTCAGTCTGCTCCCCGATGGGACTCATCAAGGGTAACAGTTTCCAACACTTTCTCTATATTACAAACTCCAGGTGGAAAAGTTTAGAAACTTGTGCCGTATCCGGACAGATATGGCCCTCCTACGATAAAAACAGGATGAATTACTTAATCAATAGAACCCGCACTGAGACAGCAAGAAACACAGCAATCAGCACGGGCCATTGCCCAATTGGCCCACACGCTGCCAAATTAGGCATTCCATTCAACCCCCACTGCCGTAGTTGCGACAATACACACGAAAAGGAAACGCTATACCACTGTCCCTGTGATTGCCTGGCACTTGCCAGAGTCAGACAGCGCATTCTTGAAAACCCCTTTTTAAGGATCTATCAGAGATTTAATCCACGCTCTCGACATCTAGATCACGTGAGTTTTGGCATCAAAATGGCGCATCTGCGCTACTTGAGTCTTTGGGAGGCTTGCTAGTTTCAACCACTTCTACCTACCTACATAAATTGCGTAAGTTTAACTGTACCAACTGTTTGTTTTCGGTCTAGGGCTTATTAAACAGCTGATTCATTTCCTGGTATCCCGCTGTGACTAGTGAACCAGCACAGTTTTACATTTTGCTGTGTCCCAGAAACCCTTGGAGTGCATTTATGTTGGAGCTGCGATAAACGATAAGAGCAGCGATGAGAGCAACGATTAAAACAAAGCTTGGCTCTCTCCTTTTATGTGATGTTCATGTCAGGGCGTTGATAACCGCATAAATATATGTGCTGTTTAGAAGTTAATGTACTGTCAGTAGAGTTGAGCTAAGCCGTGATTTTATAATCACAGGTATAACCGTGAACGTAATTTCTTATTCACTGTGATGACGATGAGACGAATTTGAATTCGCATGCACAGAACACTCAAGTAATACACATTAAAAATCACTATGAAGATGAAGTACAACCTTCATTGCCATTGAGCTATATTCGGTTGCAAGTTCCCACTCCTTTGATTCCACTACCACCAGAACATGACTTTCCTCTAATAAGCTAAACCAGACCCTTTTTATTTAATGTGCTATTGTTGTTTTCTTGCTATACAAATCAGAAAAATAAAAAAAGAAATCTGTTTTAATTCTTTAGGTTACATTTATTTAAAAATGTTCATCGGCAGCTCACCCAGCAAATAATACACATATGTTCATTGAACATGTTGTTTGTGTACGCAACAAAGATTATAATGAGTCGAATAGTCTGCAGGAAAACTGATTCAATATTCGCTTGGAATGAATATGAACGAACACAGTAGGCCCTAGGCACACAACGCACAACTCATGAAACAACCCATTCGCGAGTTGTATGAATCGCAATTCATACGAAAAACCGAACGAGTTCAAACGAATATACGTACTCGCAAATTAGGGTGCTGCTCGCGATTCATTTTGGGTATGAGTATACCGAAGCGAACAAGTTTAAGAGTATGATTCTAAAGGATGATGGCACAACTCGTGGATGGTTTGTGTGATCGGGATTCGTATGAATCGCACACACCACTGCGTTCGCATCACAGTTCGCGACGTTAAGTGTGATGTGTGAAATACTTTGTTGTGAATTCAAAACATGATGTGGAAAAAGAGCATCGCATTCACGCTTTAGCCATTCACAGTTTATTTGCAAGTTGTTCACAGACTGTGAATGTGAAATTTCATTCACAGTGAATAATTCACAGGAAGTGATTTTTGCTCAACTCTAACTGCCAGCTTTATTAAGATTTAAAGTAGCATTCAACAACATTTTTTGAATATATGCGAATGAATATAGAAACTTTTGACTACACTTGTTGATAATCGACGCTGCTATCGTTACTCATTATTCAAAACGCAGCTCTTAAGTTGACGGTTATATTAAAATCAAAGCGTAGTTTTCTCCACTTCGCTTGAGTCGCAGTTTTTTATCGCTTATCGCAACTCCAACATTAACGCACCCTAAGCCCTTCGCGATAATACTTTTAATGTTTCAATGTTATCTGCAAAGCGGGTATTGTTTTTTTAGCCGTCTGGCTGTCTATGTAGAGTGTGATATTGCTAGTATTGACCCTAATTGGGCGTCTCTTGTCAGTGCTAGGACCTTCGCCTGGAAAACGCTGCCGTGATCTGGGAGTCTTAGGGCGCTGCTTAGATCTAGGTCTTCGAAGATCATTTTTGAGCCATCGATGTAGATTGATTTGGACTTATTAGACACTGTAGTTCTCTCCCTGTTTTCTTCTTGGAAATATCCATGAGCAGAGTCGAAGTGTATTCCGAGATGACATTGCGCCCAAATAGTTGCTTTTTGTCTTGACATGCTCATACGAATTCAGTCTCCAGTGTTTTGACTGACTGATTCTCAGAGCACTCTTCGCTGCTGCCTCCTGTATTAAGAGAATTAGAATAAGAAGGTTAAGAATTACTCCGGTCTCAATTGTTCGAGTGCATGCTACTCTTTGTTCGAAGAGCGCGGAGCTCATCCATAACGTTATTTTCCGAAGAATATATTTTCTTTAATATTGAGCTTTTTGTCTAAGTATTTTGCAGTATCAGACAGCTGTAGACAGGTATAGTTCTTTCGACATAAGATAAGATAAGACTTGGAGCAGAGTGGTGGCCTTAGTGCAGTGGTTAGTATAATTGCTTGCTGCATTGAAGGTTCCAGGTTTAACTCCTGATGTCGCGAAAGTCGACCAACTGTGAAAAAGTTGATGTAAACTCTACTGCACAGGCATACAATTGGTAAAAGGGTGGTATGGGTGGATATGGCTTGACGAATTGATCGTATTGAGTAATGATCATGACATCAGTATGTTGTAAAAGTTGAAAAAATATAAATACATACATATTAAATACGTATAGGTATATACACTTTTTATATATACTTTTGTTTCTATATATTTTTTTTTTACCAATTAAGAAAATCACGCCGATAGTATTTCGTTAACCTTATATTTACATACGTTGATCGTATTTACATCACCGAGATCCTGGGCGCTATTACACAACAAGAATATGGAAAAAATTCAACCAGTATTACAAAAAATATGCTTTAATATACAAGGATATTTGGTTCAAAATGGATTTTTTCAAACAATGAGGGTAATACCCATTATATTTTTTTTAAATGACTGAATTAATTGCCTCTTTTTTATTGCTAGTGTATTATGTTAAAAGGATGTGTGCGTGAGGAATTAACCTTAAAGCCGGTTTCATTAAAAGCCATCATTACCCTATGTACTCGGCCTCTTATTGATGGAGACTTTAACGAAGCCTTAGTTTCTAAATTTTTGACAGAAATTTTATCAATCCCCGCTTTGATTTTACATTTAGAATCAAATGCTCCGCCATGCGTCTTACAGTTACAGTCCATACATATTCTTAAAAGAGCGCTTCAAATGTCAGAAAGCGGAGATTGGCACAAAGAATTCGTAAAAACTGTTTCAGTAAGTAAAGCATTCGTCAGAAGAAAGAAATTTTGGATTAATACAATTAATAAATGAATATTCTGTTTGGGATGCAGGGTACTAAATCGTTGGCATTCTTAGGTAATCTCATTAACCTGTTTCACATTGAAAATACGGATGAGGCTAAATTGTTGGCATATCCATTACTAACGGTAACTACATAATTTAATGAATACCTAAACCTAATAATTACATTATTAATTACAGGAAGTAGTTACATATATTTTAGAAAGAATTCCTGAATGTGTTGGTACAAAAGGCGTGTTTTCCCAATGGCACGATCTGCTTGGTTGGTACACGCCATCACAAGATTCAGCACAAAATCAAAATGTACCTTTACTTAAAAAACAATTTCATATGTTATGGGGACATAGGTGCATTAAGTTACTTCTGGGTGATGTCCTTAAAGAAGTTAATAAAAACTTCGAACGTCACGAGTTTCAGTCTCCTCCTCAGAATTCTGGAAGCAATTTGTTTCGCCGTGCACTCGAACGGAGTTCTACTAAAGGAAGCTTGAATAAAAGTGGAAAACAATGGAGAAAGCTAGATTCGCCAGAGTTTTTAAACGTTGCAAAAGTATGTTCAATGTTTTTTGCTGCCCTCACAACTTTATCGCAATTAAAGTTAGATATTTTATCAGGTAATAATTCAAATTGTATGTTATGTCAACGCAGATATTAATTTTTTAATTTTCTAGGAATATGTTACAACGATTCTATTCTCTACGATCTTTGGCAACTTATAACATCTGTTGGTCAATACTGTGGAATTAAGGAATACGTAGATCTTTTGAAAACCGACCCAACCGGTTCACAGCCGCAGATTTATATGCTTATGCTATTTTCCGATTGTATGACGCATTACGTTACGTAAGTAAATATTTGTTAATTATACATTTTTTTTGACATGCATGTATGATATAAAATTGTATTAAGGTTTTTTGAATGTAAAATGTTTCTACAATTTGAAGAAGCGGTGCCCGTTTTATTGTCGAACAAATTGAGTAGTGATTTCACAAGTTTCTAGCTTTAGTAACAAATTTAACATATTAAATTAAATAATAATATAAAATGATTCGTGAAAACATGCGATCTACGATTTATAGCCTTTAATAGTTGACCTTTTAAGTGTTAAATTTATAACACTGACAACCTCCCCACATTTTTTTTTTTAATTTGACATTATAGTTAGTGGTGATAACGAATCTGAAAAATTCGATCCACAGTTATTATAAAGTGAGCTGGTATCAATGCAAATAAAATTATTTACTGCTTAGGAGCAGAGTCAGTTTCCTCACCATGCATATGTAATGCGTCTATGAAGGAGCACCAAAATCGCTGGAGGTCCTGTACTGTAAGCGACATGACTTGACACGTGATCATTTTGAATAATGACTTAAAACTCTGATATTAGGTAAACCGTTTTATTATTATTGGATAATCCTTTTGCGCGAGTGGAACCGTAAACAAAAACTATTTTAAATTATTAGGCCGCCAGCTACAATAACACTTTTCTTATTAAACCATATTAGAGCAACTTCATGGGTACCACAGTGGAGTCATCTAGGAGGCACAATTTTAATATAAACCACAAATTATGTCGAGCCTTCTCTTCCTGGTTCCTACCTACTCCAGCATGCCAGGCTTCTCTTTTAAAAGGGCTTATTGTAATACCATGATAAGCCACATAAGAAATTATGTGATCCATCATGGTATTGCAATAGGCGTGTTTTTTTGAAACCTTGCTAGCCAGTAGTTGCTAGTAAAGTCAAATTTCACACGTAAAACAAATACAACAACCGGCTGGCTACAACTCTTGATTCCCAGTCAAAAGCAACTGACTAGGAATTTTACGATATCTCATGGGTAGGCGGCGCCAAAAGCGATGTTTTTATTTTTAGACGTTGGTAACTATGTTCTCATGACAGTAGTAGGGAAATAGACAGCAATAGAAAGACGGCAGTGAAAGAAAGACAAAAGATCAGAACAGGGTGTTCCGGTCATTTAATTTTTTAATAACTTTTTTAAAGCATTTTATAAAGGATTCATAAAGCATTCACAAATGTGTTAGGCTTAATAATTTTGTTTTGTCATTAGATTGCGTGCTATTTTTATTAAAATAATTAAAGATATGGTACATGCGCACTCGTACATATAATTTTGTAGGATATTCTTTATTTCTGTTGTCACTTAGTTTGATGTTTTTCTCCTTTCGATCTTAGTTTTTACCTTCTGTAATATTGTTACATTTAACATTTACATTTTTAAACGGCTAAATTTTAAGCAATGCTTAAACTTTTAATACATTTTTCCCGAGAAATGCTTCCGAGAACCTCAAATCCCTCGAAGTCTTCTCATGTAATGAGCCTAATTTTTTAATGGAATTAAACCACGTTGCTCTTCTTGAATTAGATAAAGACAGTACATTTACTTCTAATATGGACACAATTTTAGTTAGACATTTTTTTTGTCTCGTGATTATTGCTTACCTCTCTTTATACTTATATTTCCAAATTTTTGTTCGGAACTTTGTTTTATGGCAATACTGGTGGAAAAATAATTAGGGTAGTCTCATTTATTTATTTATTTGATTAGCTTAATACTAGCTACATGGCACTTAATTCTAAAAACTTAAAGTAATATAATAATGATAAGATAGTGGGGAGCAGGAAACTAACTGATTTGATTATTTCTTTATTTGGTCTTATAAAGTAACAGTTAAAAACTAAAACTATGGAGAGAAGGCAGAGGGAGTGAGCGGGTCGAAATATGGTTAAGAGGGGGAAGAGGGATTGTGGAGGGCGTTTCTCAGAGAGGATCTACTAAAGTGAAAATTAAAATTATAATGCATGCCGTTAGCCTTACGTAGCATTCTGGACATTGGTTCGTGAAAACCATAGTTGGTACGGTGGGAAACAAGATGAAAGAGGGGTACGGACCTGAGGTTACGTGGATTCGTGTTGAACGAGATCAATTGCAGTAATGCGGGGCAGTCGATGTTACCAGATAATAACTGATGGATAAAGAGTATATCAGCAACATCACGACGTTTTTCGAGGGACTGTAAGTTGATCAGCCTCAGACGATCTACATAGGGTGGTAAGTTGAAATTGTCGATCCAAGGAAGGCCGCGTAAGGCAAACCGAATGAACCTGCGCTGGACAGCTTCGATTCGTAGAGTGTGGATTTCGTAATACGGGCACCATACTTGGCTGGCATATTCAAGTAGAGGCCTAACAAAGGTGATGTAAAGGGATTTAGTGACGTATGGATCAGAGAATTCCTTAGACCAACGTTTTACAAAGCCAAGTGCAGAGTTGGCTCTACTTATGATGTTATCTATGTGGGCACGGAAATTGAGTTTCCTATCACAGATAACGCCTAGATCGCGTAAAGATGCGACGATGGGAACAGGTTCGTTACAGATAAGGTAGGGTCTGGGAGGTGAGGGGAGACGCTTGCGAGAGTATGTGATTGCTTGGCATTTAGTCACGTTAAGCTGCAAGAAATTTTTATGGCACCACATTGAGAATCTATTTAAGTCATCTTGGAGTAGGCGAGAGTCAGCGAGGCATGATATGTGCTTAGAGATTTTCATATCGTCAGCGTAGATCGATATGAAAGAATCTTTGATGATACGGTCAACATCATTGATTGATAGGATAAATATCAATGGTCCCAGATGGCTGCCTTGCGGGACTCCTGAGGTTGCTTTTATAGGATCGGACATGGAAGATCGAAAAGGACTTTGTACTGGCGATTTATCATGTAGGATTTGATCCACATAATGAACCACGGAGGAAAACCAAGAGCCTTGAGTTTTAGGAGAATTATGCTGTGCGAAATTTTGTCGAACGCTTTACTGAAGTCGGTGGTAACAACATCAACTTCTTTGCCATCCTCCAGTGCACATAGGGTTCGAGACACGAATTCTGTGAGATTAGTGGTTGTTGACCTACCCTTAAGAAAGCCGTGTTGATTGGGAGAAAAGATAGATTTGCAGTGAAAAAATATTGTATCATAGACAATGCTTTCGAAGAGCTTGGGTGTGCAAGAAAGTTTAGCTATGGGACGATAAAACCAACACCACCTTTTTAAGCTGTCAAACTCGATTTTCAATCTGGGTATACACGCATAAATTGAATTCAATCGCACACATTTTTGTGATCGAATCGAGTAAGCTTATTGAATTCGATCTGGGTAGGTATATATTATCCCGTTTACATGAGGATCGAATTCAAGAGGATTGAATCTCAATCTGGGTTTTTGCTTCCAAAGAGTGAATTCCACAAGAATTCAGTTTGACAGCAGCTACTTTTGTCGTAGTCTTAGCTACACCAAAAAAGTCGTTGTTACGCCAAAAAATGTACCCTCATCCGCCATTGTTGTAGTATGACGTAGGCCAAGGATTTAAATGAGTGTTTCCATGTGTATTTTTCTTTCAAAATTGTCTTGATTTGCCTTCCAGTAAAGAAGTAGCAATAAAAAACGACCACGAAACTCCGTCTTCTGGCAATACTGGTGGAAGATAATTAGGGTAAAACCAACATTTTATTGCTACCTGACGTCACTGCGAGAAAAATCCCCTCCACCTTTTTTGAGCTGTCAAAAAATCTGGGTATACATACAAAAACTGAATTCAATCGCACAAACTTGTGCGATCGAATCGAGTGAGCTTTTTGAATTCGACCTCTGTATACATGATGGTTTTTGAGGATTCAATTCGGATTCAATCCTCATGTAAACGGGGTATATGATAGTTTTTGAGGATTCAATTCGAATTCAATCCTCATGTAAACGTAGTAATTTATAAACAATTTTACCCACTTCCAAAGTTATAAATTTTACTTTCACTTATTTTATACGCGGAACACCCTTTAATACTTTGACAGTTGCCAACTTTAAGGTATAAAAAATCGGCTGGCTTGGCTGGCTGGGGATCGTCTAAATAAACGACTGGCTATCTAATTTTCAAAAAAACACGCCTAATAACCCCTTCATTTAATAGCCGTGTTTTTTTGAGAACTATTACTCAATTCAGTCAAAAAAACGATTCATACTCAGTAGCAGCCGCACAAACCAATTGGTTTGCGGCTCGAATTTTGTTCTTTATTTGACAGTTTTTAAATGTCAAAACTGAGGAAAAGCAACAAATACGATCGGCTAAAAGCTACTTTATGAGATTTTTCCCGCTCTGGTGGTCAACTTATGTATGTAGTTCTGTCCTCACTTGCTGCTACTAGGAAAGTTATTGCCACTGTGTGTTGTTATTGCTTTGTGTGTAAAATTTTACCGGGCTGGGTATTCAGCTCTCAGAAAAACACGGCTAGAAAATGCAAAGGTATCACTTAAGGTAGTATTAGACTGCTCCCCAAGTGTGCAAAAAATGACAATTTCTGACAGTTTTTCTGTCAAAATAAGGCCATACAACGTAATGGGCATATCTCAAATGACCAATTGACCATATGACCACAAATGGCCATACTCGTTTTGACAGATAAATTTGACCAAATAGCAAGTAGTGTAATCGTGAAATTAGCACAAATGCCACCTTATTGACCTAATAACCATATGCCATTTATTGAAATTTGGTGAGGGCATTTCTGGCATTCGATAATTCAATTGTAATCGGTCTCCATGGTTGCAGTTGTTGTGTTTTTGTTCGTGGATTTTGGTTTTAGGTGGATTTCGAAGAAATACTACCTATTGCAGAGGTCCTCATGACGCAACTTTCAAAAAATTTGAATGCAACTTTTCAAGACCTCTATAGTAAACACCGAAACCATGGTCCGTTCAAATGTTTATATATATATATATCTATATATATATATATATATGCAATATAACGAAATCTTGTCACCACGATAGGGGCCGCAGTTCTTAACCGAATTGAACGAAACTTGGTACACATGTTGATATGGTGAATAGCACGGACGAGTTCGTAGATGGGCGAGATCGGTTTGAGAGGGGGGCATGTCACGCCCATTTATGCAATACAACGAAATCTTGTCCGCACGATAGGGGCCGCAATTCTTAACCAAATTGAATGAAACTTTGTACACATGTTGATATGGTGAATGACACGGACGAGTTCGTAGATGGGTGAGATCGGTTGAGAGGGGGGCGTGTCACGCCCATTTATGCAATACAACGAAATCTTGTCCGCACGACAGGAGCCGCAGTTCTTAACCGAATCGACTGATACTTTGCACACATGTTGATATAGTGAATAGCTCGGCTGAGTTCGTAGATGGGCGTAATCGGTTGTGAGGGGGGCGTGCCACACCCCTTTACATTTTTCAAATTCCGCATTAATAATTGTTGAATTTTCATTTTTAATAGTATAGAAGTGGTAATAGTAAAATAATATTTGTGGAAAAAAATTCCCGCCATTTTGAATCCGCCATCTTGAAATTCTTTAAAATTGCTCCGATTTCGTTGAAATTGAAAATGTATACTCGTTTATGGGTACTTCTTATAATTTCGCCATTTTGGATTACTTTAATATTACTTCAAAGTTGCATACAAAGAAAATCCACCTATCTCTTGCGGCTGGTGCCGGAAGGTCTTTTTTATTGTTCTTTTCGTTGTTTATTTATTATTTGACTGTTCAGTTTAGTGAAAATTACTGGTTTGTCTTTGCCTTTTGACATATACAGTGAAATCTCGATAGTTTGAACCTCTATAATTCGAACGAACCGCCATAATTCGAAAACCTATATAAATAGAAGCAATTTCTCAGTCCCTTGAAAAAATCTCTGTTAATCGAAGAGAACCTATGCAATTTGTCCCTTTCGTTAGTTCGAATTAACTGTTGCGCAAAATAACTTAAAAACCTCTCTAATTCGAGGCTTTTTTTTACCTCTATAATTCGAAGTCGAGTCTGTTTGTTTTTCTTCAACAGTTCATTGAAATACCTACGTGACGAAAGTTTTTTTTTTTTTTTCATAATTCAAAAATCTCTGTAATTCGAAGTTTTTTCTTGGTCCGACGGAGGTTCGAATTATCAAGATTTCACTGTACAATGTTACCACAATTCACTTTCGAAAATATAAAATGCTTTGAATGACCAGCAAGGCAAATATGACAAGTCTGGTCATTTTGGTCACATAGTGTAATATAGAACCTTGACACTGACATTTTGGCCACGTGACAGATAATCTGGTCATTTGCCTGTGGTCATTCATATGCCCACTTGGCAAGCAGTCTTATCTTACCTTTACTCTCGTCAGTGTCTT
This sequence comes from Criorhina ranunculi, assembly GCA_951813785.1. Lineage (NCBI taxonomy): Eukaryota > Metazoa > Arthropoda > Insecta > Diptera > Syrphidae > Criorhina > Criorhina ranunculi. Next base: position 26,515,021 of record OX638382.1, on the reverse strand, counting down.
TCGTATAATCCAGAAATTATTTTATTAACAATCAGCTTGCTTCAAGAGTTTCGCTTTTTTTTTTATAAAGGAAGGGAATAGCATGGAATGTCAGAGTGTAGGACTTCAACCTAAACTAAAACCACCTTTGCGTCCAACCTCTGCTTCCCCATGGTATCGCCGATGGGCATTTCATCGTGGTCTGTGATCCGTTCATACATTACACTGGTCAACTCGGTTTTTATTGTCATTGATATAAGGTTGGTTTTAGGGTGCATTTGTGCTGCTAATTTCGAATTGGCTATTCGTTTTATCAGATTGGCTCTACTTTTTGAAAAAATTGCGTCTAAAGCCACACTCTATAAAGGAAAAAAGTAATACAAAGTTAAAGAAAATCGTCTCCAATAAATCTGCTATTAGGAAACTAGTAAGACTAAACGTTTTTCTTCTTTTTATGGTGTCTCTCCTCTTAGGAGGTTGTCTATCATCCTCCTTATCTCGCCTCGTGATCTTGCGTTCTTGATTTTTGCTGAAAGACCGAATCAGTCTTGTAACTTCTTTATCGATGTTGTCCTTTGTCCGCCCACTGTTCTTCTTTCTTCGACCTTACCTTGAAAAATTACTTGTAACAGTTGATACTTCTTATTTCTGATATCATGTCCCAGATATTCCAGCTTTCGTCTCTTTATTATGTTCAGAAGTTCCCTTTTTGCCTCCTTCCTTTTTAGAACTTCCATGTTGGAGATTCTTTCAGTCCATGAATAGTCAATCCAATCTTTTTTTTATTAGGTTGTTTAGTACCCATGCCTCCGATCTTCAGTTTTGCATTGTTACCTTTTCTCTTTGATATCACCATCTCATTGCTCACTCTGTTTAATTTCTTAACCATCACGTTTAGTTGATTCATTTTTTGCAATGATTATTAAGTCATCAGCAAACCTTACGTTACTTTTTTATAACCCGTTTATCGCAATTCCTTCTTCTTCGTCCTCGAAAGCTTCTTCGAAGATTTGCTCGGTGTGCATATTAAATATATATAAAACTCTTCCCAGACTGACTGACAGATCAACGCCCAGCCCAAACCGTTAGAGCTAGAAACATGAAATTTGGACAGTAGTTTCCTTTTGTGGCGTAGACTAAGAAAGGATTTTTCGAAATTCGGCTCCAAAAGGGGAGATACAGGGTGTTCAAGTTCGTATGGAATCAAAAATTTAAATTGGAATTAAGAATTGAAATTTGGTAGGTAAATTCTACAATAAAAATAAAGAAACACGTGTTTCACCGTTTTTCAAAATTATATCCACGGGCCAAGATACATGGTGTTAAAGTTTGCAAATTAATAGTATGCGCAACCGTAGCCATCGGCATATTCGGTTCGTGATCGTGTGTTGTTTTTGTTTTGCCGAGTTGCGCAAGGGTAGTTTTTTCATTTATTTTTCTTTGGTCGTATTCTTGCTTCTGTGGATACACTAGTTTATTTAGATACGTAGTTTATTTACAAGGCATTCGGAGTTCGTAGTAATTCGACGGGGAACGGGTGTGTACGATGATTTGGATGGATAGATCTTTAAGTATCTGTGGAACTTCTCAACCGATTTCAAAAATTCAATTTAGGAATGATGACACTTTTTGCTACCTTTTGTCTTTGAAAGCTCCATGGGGACAGATGATTTCTAGCGACTTAGTATACACCTTAGTATGTATTTAACGCGTGCGAATCAGCGGGTGAACTGCTAGTGTTAAATAAGAGGGACTATAGAATGCAAATGCACCCTTGCCTTTCTCCTCTGAGCATTTCAATTTCTTGTGATTCTGCCTCCTCCATCTTAACATATGCTTTCTGATTGGAGTAAAGTGATTCAATGCTGTTCAGATCTTTGCCGCCGATTCCTTTGTTTTTAAAATAGAAATAGACAAATAGATAAACAAAAAATATATATGAACATATTTAGTGTGACAATTATATAAATAAATGAGTATAAAGTTAATATAGATAAGGTTTTTGCAATCTTTAAGAATAAAAAATTAAAAATAAAACTAAATTGATGAGGAGTTTTTAACCATCATTCACTTTTTTAAAGTGATATCCCTATAAAAGGTGGTACGCAAATAAAGCCTCAGACAATGGTCAGAACTCCACCTAAGACCTCTCAGCGCAAACAACAAAAATTGCAAGTTTCTTAACATAAATATCATAAAACGGAGATCATATAACACTGCAATACTGTAACGAAGACTGAACAAAGACTATTGATATGGTGTTTAAAAGTTAGTTTGTCGTCAATCATAATTCCCAAGTCATTTCTAACTAAATTTTATCCGTCAATTATATAGTCAACATTTTTTGCACTTTTTTTCCTTAAGAATGAAATAATATTGTTCTTTTCCACATTAAGCATCATACCGTTCATTTTACACCAACTCTCAAGAGTGTTCAAACATTGCTGCAACGAGAGTCCGTCAAGTGTATTGTTCACATTATGGAAAAGCTTAACCCGTTAACGCCCAAAATAAAACTGATGGATTCTGCCGTATTCTTTCTATTATGTCGTAAATAATTTAATTTCTACGAAAGTGAATGAATTGAAATTGTTATTAAACTTGTCACTTTCTATATAAACACTTAACTCATAGAATGGAGTTAACGTCATCTACATGTAAGAGATATGTGCACCCTCCCAATAATAAGGGCAAGTCATTTATAAATAGTAAAACTAAGAGGGGCTGGCTGCCTTGGGTCCCTAGAAGTGACATAAATTTGACGAAAATGGCACAACAAATCCTGACACATTGCGTTCTATTTGACAAGTATGATTCCATCCACTTAAATAAATTTGAATGTATGACCTACTTTTTTAATTTCAATACAAGTTGGATCATGGTGAACTTTGTCGAAAGCTTTGCTGAAGCTAGTGTAGATTGCATTAACCTGGTTCCCTTTTTCCATTTCTAGGAGAATGTAAGAGGTATAATCAGCAAGAAACCATGCTGATGCTCACTTATGACAGACTTTAGTTCCACACTCAATTTGTCAGCAAACATTTTTTTGGAGCTTTCAAGGATTTTCAATCCTTGTGCTCAGTTCTATAAAGTATATGGGATTTTTAGCCTGGTAAACATGGGAACTTCGAGCTGAGATTTTGAGATTTTTGGAATGGACGATCTGGCACCACTAAATTGAAACACCAGTCATACTCTCATTCTCCAAATATCAGCATCAATGTATTGTTCACATTATGGAAAAGCTTAACCCGTTAACGCCCAAAATAAAACTGATGGATTCTGCCGTATTCTTTCTATTATGTCGTAAATAATTTAATTTCTACGAAAGTGAATGAATTGAAATTGTTATTAAACTTGTCACTTTCTATATAAACACTTAACTCATAGAATGGGGTTAACGTCATCTACATGTAAGAGATATGTGCACCCTCCCAATAATAAGGGCAAGTCATTTATAAATAGTAAAACTAAGAGGGGCTGGCTGCCTTGGGTCCCTAGAAGTGACATAAATTTGACGAAAAATGGCACAACAAATCCTGATACATTGCGTTCTATTTGACAAGTATGATTCCATCCACTTAAATAAATTTGAATGTATGACCTACTTTTTTAATTTCAATACAAGTTGGATCATGGTGAACTTTGTCGAAAGCTTTGCTGAAGCTAGTGTAGATTGCATTAACCTGGTTCCCTTTTTCCATTTCTAGGAGAATGTAAGAGGTATAATCAGCAAGAAACCATGCTGATGCTCACTTATGACAGACTTTAGTTCCACACTCAATTTGTCAGCAAACATTTTTTTGGAGCTTTCAAGGATTTTCAATCCTTGTGCTCAGTTCTATAAAGTATATGGGATTTTTAGCCTGGTAAACATGGGAACTTCGAGCTGAGATTTTGAGATTTTTGGAATGGACGATCTGGCACCACTAAATTGAAACACCAGTCATACTCTCATTCTCCAAATATCAGCATCAACAATGAAGATATTGTTACTCTCAGTTTCAACAAGTGGACTTAAGTGCAAGACTGAGATAGACCAACAACTAGTTACCACGTAGAAGGGAGAAGAAGTGTCTTTTAGAGCAAAATCTCTTAGAGAGGTAGCAGATTTTTGTGGCGACCACTTGACGGCGGGAAATTTTAATTTGAGATTAAACGGAAAATGGAACTGACTTTCTTTCGCTTCATGTTTGACATGTTGAAATATCACAAAGTGATTTACATCGAACATCAATCAGACAGATATATAGCACCCAGCCTAAGCGGTCTCTAAATCGGCCAATCTCCTTCGCGAGCGTAGGATATCAGTCAGAGATTGAAGCTCATCAGATCCTCATCCTTAAATAATGAAATTGGCTAAGGATTTATACATGCCTATACATCACTTGACTCAAAGCCGGGTTTTTACTAATAAAATGAACGGCTGATACAACGAGGAAGTGAAAGTGTGGTATGGGTCAACACATTATTTGAGAAGATCTACGGAAAGATGAGGAAACCTCCTAGCGAGCTTATGTCTTTAGGGAGCTTCCCACACTAACCCACACCTAGGAAAATCTAAAACCTTTATCAATTCATGTAGAAACAACTTGCGAACACTTACAGGCTTCCTCATGGGGCACTACAGACCATAAACAGTTTGGTCTAGGAAGGAACGGAACATGCAGATTCTACGAAAAAACCGAGGAAACTCCAGATCATATCCTAAGAAATGGTGGGTACTAACTCGGAGTAGAGTAAATTGTGTAGTACTTCACCCGTGGCTTAGTCGCCGTGGCTTAGTGGTTAGTGCGTTGGACTGCTAAGCGAGAGACACAGGTTCGATTCTCAAAAACCACCAAACGTTTTTTCGCGGCACCACCTCTTCGCAGGCATGACAAACCTGCAAGACTACAATCTGTCATGAAAAGCTTCTCAATTCGCCGTTCGGAGTCGGCACTAAACTGTAGGTCCCTTCCATTCGTGCGAAGAATATAACACGCACAACATGAATGGTTGTGAGAAGCTAGGCCTTGGCTCTCCATGAGCTGCCGTGCCAAACATACATACATACTTCACCCGTGACACCGTCTACCCAAAATTGGTTGGTTTTCAGTAGGGTTGCCAGAAATATTTCTAAGCAAATCGGGAGAATTCAGGAAATTATCGGGAGATTGAGAAAAAAATCGGGAGAATAAATAAAAACTCATTACTCCATAGAAATTTTAAGCCACCATTCTCCTTCTAGCAAACAAATACACAAGGTGGCGCAAAATTAATCACCCTATCGGAAGATGTTATAATTTTTGCAAATGGCATCGTACGTCAATTATATTTGACATTTGTGAACTAGACAACTGCATTATACAAACAGACAAGCAATGGAGCGCTATACTACGCAAGAGCGTGGAATAATTGTGTCGGAAGCGTTTCCTGGTCGCTTAATCTCCCGTTTTGGCGATTTGGCATAGCCAGCTAGATCGCCCGATATAACCATCCCAGACTTCTTTCTTTGGGGCTACTTGAAGTCGCGGGTTTATGCCAACAAGCCTCAGACAATCGCAGCCATTAAGGAAAATATTCGACAGGAATGCACAGTTATCACCGGAAATCTTGCGGAAAACGGGCACAAATGTGTATCAACACTGGCGGCAGCCACTTGACGGAAAAGATTATAATCTTTTCCACTTAACAGAAAAAATTGTAATGGTCCAAATAAAGATTTCCATAACTCAAAATCTTTTTTTTTTTTTTATGTAGTAAAAAAGTAATTCAAAAACAAAATTGGATGATTAATTTTGCACCACCTTGTTTTTGGAAATGTCAATAGGTGCGTTTTTTTGGTAATCTATATAGGCTAAAAAAAAGTGTGAGCAAAAAAAACGCCTATCGAGGGTAACGAATGTCATCATAGCAGTTTGGCAGCACTATGTGAAATGACACGTATCAGCTGATTTTTTCTTGCTGATTTAAAAAAACAAATTGCGGATTGTAAAGAAAATTGTGGATGAAAAAAACTCAAACGTATGTTTGTTGGTTAATTATTAATTTTAGATGATTTCTTTATTACAAATTTTCTATTAATGACTTCTTTTTTCATTTCTTGTGTTCCTTCCTTAGCATTTTTTTTTTACAAATGTCTTTTATGTCACTTTTGACATTTTCGATAGCATTTTTCGATAACAATCGAGAAAAAACAGTTTGGTAGCACAGTTTTTATCGCGGCTAAGGAAATAACGCTGGATAGCTATCCAGATTTCGTAATTCTATACAGGCTGAGTTGTTGTTGTAATTAACATGGAAAATATTTTGTAAGCCTATATAGATAACCAAAAAAACGCACCTAATGTCAATGTATTATGGCAGTTCAAAAACAAGAAAGAGTAATACCAAATTAGTTTGTATGCTTACATTAGGCGCTGATTACACTTCTTCGTAATAAAACTTTTTCTGAATTGTTCGTGTTCGTTTTGGGAATATAAAAATTAAAAAATTGGAAAATTGAGAGACTTCATAGAATTTCCGGGAGACCGGGACATTAGTAAAAAAAACCGGGAGATTCCCGGAATATCGGGAGAACTGGCAACCCTAGTTTTCAGTTACCCGGAATGTAGGTGAGAGACATTCGAGTACCGTCTTAGAGTTGAATGAGACTGATTCCAGGGAATTAAGTGGAAATATCCCTTTCAGATAATATATTCCACTTCATCAAAAACAGGACATCCTTGATCGACATAATCTGAGATGCGAAATAAGACTCCACGTTCCACCACGCCTTCAGTGTGTGTACATACTTTATCTACGAGTGCTTGATTAGCGACAAGAGCACATAGAACACAGGAAAAGATGGTCCTTTGTTGAATGTCTATTTGAATGTTTTGCAAAAATGCAAACTGCCTTGTCAATGCGTTCCTAAACAACACTTTGTTTCCCTCTTTCAATGCAAAATAGACATGTACGTCATCACTTATGTACACACAAGGCTCACATATTCCAACGAAATTATTTTATTTAGTCATCAGATGTTTCGGAAAGAAATCAATTTATTTTGTAGGCACATCACGCTAGATCAGAAGGAGTGGTGTGTAATAAAAAGTCTTGCCGCATAATTCATGCGTAAGGAGGACCACCGACTTGCAGACAGTCACGTGCTTGCGTTTGTTGACATGAAACAAACCTAAGGCAATTGATTTTCGCATGCTTTCTTAAATAAAACAAATTTATTTTTCCCAAAACAAAGACATTGACAAACAACTTCCTTCTGGAACTTCTGGAAACCATGTTACAGATGCTCTTCCTGGATCTTTAGAAGAAAGTAATCCGTAAAGCATTGAAATCATCCTTGCGATTGAGGGAGAAACGGCAGAATTCAAAGCTTAAAAAGAGGTCCCGCTTTTCTTAACCCCATCTTTAGGTTTAATGACATCATTAGTAGAACTAAGCTTGCTGTCTTGCATTGTATTGTGACAAAAGCGGTTTAAATTGGTTTAACAGTGAAAAAGGGTGAAACTTGGAATCTACTTACAAAAAAGGACACCCAAAATTGGCGAATGGTAAAGAACTATGTTTAGGATGGCTCTGCCTTTTGAGAACGACTTTTCATCAGAAATCAATGCGTCTTGCCAATCGCTGTTTCCTTGGCCTAATCATTCCAGTCCTACTTTATGGCGTTGAAGCATGGCGTTGAAGTGGCTCCATTGTTTTTCCCTACGCCACAAAAGGAAACTACTGTCTAAATTTCAACTTTCTAGCGTAAGACGTTTAGGCTCGGCGATGATGAGTCAGTCAGGACTTACTGCTTTATATATATAGATTATGTAGTCGTCATAGTAATATTTTCTGAGCGTCCATCATCAATCGCTTTAACACAGGAATGCTGAATCGCATATTCATTTTCTCTAGAATGGTTACAGCATAAAATTGGTTTTGTGCATTTTATGGCAATTTGAAAATAACCAAATAGTTATATTAGGCGTGTTTTTTTAGTAATCTATATAGGCTAAAAAAAAGTGTGAGCAAAAAAACGCCTATCGAAGCTAACGAATGCCATGATCGCAATTTGGCAGCACTATGTGAAATTACATTTATCAGCTGTTTTTTTTTTTTGCTGATTTAAAAAAAAAAAAGACCTTCCGGCACCAGCCGCAAGAGATAGGTGGATTTCCTTTGTATGCAACTTTGAAGTAATATTAAAGTAATCCAAAATAGCGAAATTATAACAAGTACCCATAAACGAGTATACATTTTCAATTTCAACGAAATCGGAGCAATTTTAAAGAATTTCAAGATGGCGGATTCAAAATGGCGGCAATTTTTTTCCACAAATATTATTTTACTATTACCACTTCTATACTATTAAAAATGAAAATGCAACAATTATTAATGCGGAATTTGAAAAATGTAAAGGGGTGTGACACGGCCCCTCCCAACCGATTACGCCCATCTACGAACTCAGCCGAGCTATTCACTATATCAACATGTGTGCAAAGTATCAGTCAATTCGGTTAAGAACTGCGGGTCCTGTCGTGCGGACAAGATTTCGTTGTATTGCATACATGGGCGTGACACGCCCCCCTCTCAACCGATCTCACCCATCTACGAACTCGTCCGTGCCATTCACAATATCAACATGTGTACAAAGTTTCATTCAATTCGGTTAAGAATTGCGGCCCCTATCGTGCGGACAAGATTTCGTTGTATTACATAAATGGGCGTAACACGCCCCCCTCTCAACCGATCTCGCCCATCTACGAACTCGTCCGTGCTATTCACCATATCAACATGTGTACCAAGTTTCGTTCAATTCGGTTAAGAACTGCGGCCCCTATCGTGGTGACAAGATTTCGTTATATTGCATATATATATATATATATATATATATATATATATATAGATATATATATATATAAACATTTGAACGGACCATGGTTTTGGTGTTTACTATAGAGGTCTTGAAAAGTTGCATTCAAATTTTTTGAAAGTTGCGTCATGAGGACCTCTGCAATAGGTAGTATTTCTTCGAAATCCACCTAAAATTGGGATTTGTAAACTTAGTGATGGCATACAAATTCAGAAAGAACTCAAATGTATGTTTGTTGGCTAATTATTCGTTTCAGTCAATTGCTCTATTGCAAATTTTCTCCTAATGACTTCTTTTTTTCCTTTTTTGTGTTCCTTCTTTAGCAAATTTTTTCTTACAACTGTGTTAGAGTTGAAAAATGTATTTTACAAAATTAACAGATTGGATTAATTTCAAATGGATCACACCATTTGAAGCAGAACTAAATTTCAAGAAGGTACTGAAAATATCATTTTGCGGTCCTATGGGCGAAAATAATTTTTTATTGATTCAAAAATCAAATGGATACCCGGTACCCTCGCATTGACACGAGGGTTAAACATGCTTACCGTATTCATAATAATGAATTTCACAGAAATAATTTTAAAAAAATAGACATTGTTGAAATTTTTACATACATATATTAATTTATTTACTAACTTAAATGCTTCGGGATAATCTACGCAAAATTTACTCCCATGGTGAACAAAAAAAGCTTTTTTCGGGCAGAGCTTAAAGCGCTATCAATGACCTCTCGGAAGTGCTTGCGTAATCTATTAACGCATCAGTACAGTGAAAAGGGTTTACTAAAAGTGCATCTCGTTTGATGCAATCAAGTGATTGCAAAATTTACAAACTTGAAAAACCCGAAAACAAAAACTGAGCAGGCGAAAGAAAATATTGCGCATTTTGTAATTATAAAAAAGCGATATATAGGGTCTTTCATTAAGCGCACCGATCTTTAAATTTGAATAAAACAAAGTGTGTGTCATCGACATTTTTTATTCGTTTAAAAGGCCTATCGATGCCATTATGTATGGAATATAACATCCTCCAAATGTCCGCCGCGGTCTCTCTGGGTGGCGCGCATCCGAAATGTCCAATTTTCCATGACTCTGGCGCATAAATCAGGCTGAATTTGACCGATGGCATGGGTTATGTTGGCTTTGAGGGCCGCTGTGGCTTGTGGCCTATTTGCATGGATCTGCGACTTCAGAAAATCCCACGAGAAAAAGTCTTCGCACGATCACGGTGCCCAGTTCACATCACCTCCACGTGAGATGACCATGCCCTCGAATCGCTCGTGCAGAATTTCCAATGTGGCGTGAACTTTGTGGCACCTAACGCCGTTCTGTTGAAACCACATGTCGTTGGTGTCCCTTTCATCTAATTCAGGCCAAAAGAAGTTGGTAATCATCGACCTATAGTCGTTCTCAAAGAAATATGGACCGATGACGCCGCCAGCCCAAAATCCACACCAAACAGTGACTTTTTCGGGATGCATTGGACGCTCTTGGATCTCATGTGGATTGGCATCGTCCCAAATTCGCCAATTCTGTTTGTTGACGTACCCATTCATCTAGAAATGGGCCTCATCGCTGATGATTTTTCGAACGGAACGTTGCCCGAACAGAACACCCATTTTGATAAAACAATTTTATTATTTGCCCGTGTTGTTGAACGCTATATCCGTCCATGGTGTTTTGGCAAAACAGACTGAATAAATGACAGCCAATTTTACAGATGTAGCTTCAACAAATTTGACAGGCCGCTATCAACTGTCAAAGTTCGGAAGTCCCTTTTGGACGATCCTTAACAACCACAATATGCCCGTACATTTACTTTAAACTCATTAATTTGAATATCTCTTGTCAATAAAATCTAACTTCGTTTCAACAGAGAACTTAAACATAACCATTTCTCTTTTAATTTCCAGGGAGTAAATTTTACTCCTAGTTAGCTTCAATGGAGTACAAAATAAGGTTAGCTTTCTAGAGTCAACTGATTGGTTTTTGAGTGAGTTTATCAAGAATTATCAAAAATTCGACTGGGGAGCGAGTCCTGTACCAGAGCTGTAAAAGAATGCATTTTGGCATTTAATTCATTTGACTTCACTGAGATATATTCCAATTCAATGACTTCAACTTCAAAAACATAAATCAACATTCATTTTGAAGTCATGATTTACCAATCATTTTCTCCAATCATAATCTTGAAGTCAAAATGCATTTATTTTGATTGCTCTGCATTCATTGAAGTCACCTGAAGTCATTGAAGACTTGGTTATCTTTGGTTTTTTGACAGACCTAAGTTCAGATCTAAGTTTCATGCTGACAAAAATAAAGTAAAAAAAACCGCATGATCGTACGTTGTTCGGTTCTCCAGATATCGAAGGAGAAAAAAATTGTCACATACATACACGCACACGCAAACATCACTTCGAAAACAGGTGCAAATGATTTCTAATATATCGTAATGTGAAGCTTTGTCAAAATCAGGAATCTTTTTTGTTTTGGCCGATTGCAATACTTCCCCTATGGTGGTGGGAAGTAAAAATATGATCCACATTCCACATAGCATACACTTCATGATCATTCAAAGTTCGAATAAGAATGGGAGGGAGAGAGCGTGCGAGAAACACGGAACGATGGTGAAATGGAACAAAGCAGCAACCTCGTCGTCGTGATTGAATCGATATCAGCGATAAAAATAATGAATGTATTGAAAATACTTATTAATTTATTTCTCAGCAAGTAGGTATAATTAAGAAAATATGAAGGGCTTAAAATTTGCGTAAGCATATTGACTTGATGCATCAAATTTTGTTTTTGCAATTTTTTAAATTGATTTAAAGTTAGGAGTGAATATGTTGGTCAACCTCTTTAAAATTAGTTTAAAAAAAATGTAAATGTTAAATTTTCCTTTAAACAAAAAACATTTAAATAAAAAAAGTAGCCTAACTGGATTTCGCAAAAATAAGGAATATTATAAATTTCATTTCACGTTGATCGGTTCAGTATTTGCTGAGATTACCGGGGCCAAAGTTTTTTAATGTTTCGTCTTTATATAATAGTAATGATTATTATAAGCTTTATTACATTTGCCCTTTTACATAATTATGTGATGTGTATAAATTAAAGTTAAGTTTTCTTTCAAATCATTTAAGTGTTATGTACAATATTTTAATTTCGAATTTGTTTGTTAAATATAGAATACTCTGTATATATGTGTGTTTAGTAAATTACATTAAAATATATATATGTTAAAATGTTATTAGATATTTAAGTTAAGTTAGATTAATATTAGAATTTGAAACTATTTTAAAGTTAAAAGTGGGCATAAGCCTCCCCCGTCAGTCGCCATTCTTGTTTGTTTTGTGCTAATTGTCTCCAGTTACTGCCAGTGTGACTTTGGATGTCGTCTCTCCATCTGGTTTGTGATCTTTCTACTCTCCTTCGTCCTTCGTACGGTGTCCAGTTTGTTGCTCTTATAGTCCATCTGTTATCGTTAAGTCTCATAACATGTCCTGCCCAACTCCATTTTAGCTCTCTAGCCCTTTCTATCACGTCTTTCCATTTTGTCCTTGCTCTTATTTCTTCATTTCTTATTCTTTGGAGTCTTGAAATTTTTAGTGTTGTTCTTTCCATTGCTCTTCGGCATACTTGTAGTTTTTTAATGTTTTTAGCATTCAAGTTCCATGTTTGTGTATGTCATAACCGAAAGAAAAGCAGCTTCAAAGAGGTATTTTTTGGATTCTTGAGTTATGTTTGAGTCGAAAATTTGTTTCATATTCCAGTACTGTTTCCAGCTATTCGTGATTCTCTTATCGGTTTCTTTGTCTCTTTTTTGTGTGAATGAGATTATTTGTTCTAGATAGGTGTATTCATCAACATAGTCGATGTTTTCATTTTGTAGTCTTATCGCAAGTTAGTCATCAATTTTGTCTTGTCCTTATTCATTTTTAGTCCAACTTTGGAGCAGGTTTGATTAAGGTCTTCTAGCATTGTTTTTAATTCCGCGTGTGTGCTTCCGATTAGTATGATGTCGTCTGCGAAATTTAGATTGTTAAGTTTTTCGCCGTCTATGTTGATTCCGTTGTCATTCCAGTTTAGGTAGTTGAAGCATCTTTCCAGTACGGTTGAAAACAGTCTAGGTGATAGCGGGTCCCTTTATCTTACTCCTCTCTTCAACTTAAATGGGCGTCGTTCAAGGTTAATAGCTGCGGTATTGTTGGCATATATATTTTTGATGATTCGGATATACTTTTCGTGGACTCCTGCTTCGTACAACGCTTTGAAAACTATATCGTGTTCAATTGTATCGAATGCTTTACTGAAGTCAACGAAACATAGGTATATTTTTTGTCGATACTCCGTGACTTTTTCAATTAGCTGATTTACTACTTCTAGGTGATCAGTTGTTGAAAAGCCTGACCTGAAACCCGCCTGCTCTCGAGATTGGTATTCGTCTAAAGTTTTGTTCAGCCTCCGCAAGAGACATTTAGACTCAGTGGTCTGTAGTTGTCGATGTTGTTTCTATCTCATTTCTTGTGTATGAGAATTATTGTTGATTTTGACCATTGTTGTGGAGTCTTTTGAGTTGTCAGGATTTCATTGAATATTTCTCTGAGTGGTGGTGTGATGGCCTCTTTCCCGATTTTTAGCATTTCTGCCTTAATATTGTCGTTTCCAGCGCATTTCTCGTTCTTCAGTTCCTCAATTGATTTTTCGATCTCTGCATCTAGAAACATTGGGATTATTAATGGTGGTTAAGTTTTAAGGGCCGATGTTGATTTTGAATAAAACACAAATTATTTAGGAAATTTTTGTCATTTCTTTTTATTATGATAATATTGGTACGGTTCAATTATGTATGGAACAAAATATCGGCCAAATGGCCGCCGCGACCTCGGTGGCACACCTCCATCCGATGGTCCAAATTTTCGATGACGCTGGACATAATTGAGGTTCTATGCCGTTAATGTGCCGAATTATCTCATCCTTTAGCTCTTGAATTGTTGCTGGCTTATCGACGTACACCTTTTCTTTCAAATAACCCCAAATAAAGAAGTTCAACGGTGTCAAATCGCATGATCGTGGCGGCCAATTAACATCGCCACGACGTGAGATAACACGGCCATTGAATTTCTTCCGCAAAAGAGCCATTGTTTCGTTAGCTGTGTGGCAAGTGGCACCGTCCTGTTGAAACCACATATCGTCCACATCCATATCTTCCAATTCGGGCCATAAAAAGTTCGTTATCATCTCACGATAGCGAACACCATTCACAGTAACTGCCTGACCGGCCTCATTTCACTTCACCCACACTGTCGCGAACAGCAGCAGACCCGGTTGGCTCAAATTTTTGCACGATTTTTCCGATTGTACGCACATTTGGACGATTAAATTGACCGAAAAAATCACGAAGTGCACGATATGCATTTTGATTTGAACGCCCATTTTCATAATAAGCTTGAATATCTTTAACGCGTTGCTCGATTGTGTATCTTTCCATGGTTCAAATTGAGTTAGTCTGAAATTGAGAAATGTCAAATGAAATGCAGAAAAAAACTTGACGTTTAGGTGTGGTTCACATTCAACATCGGCCCTTAAATTTTAACCACCCTTTATATAGATTACATAAAAAAGAAAAACACCCCTATTTTAATTCAACCAGTTATGTTTATTCATTGGCGGAAAAAACTTTTTCGTTATTCGTTTTTTCCCAGTTTTGGTTATGCGTTCTTTCCGTCTTTTTTTTTTAATGCGTGATCAACGTGTGAGCAACGGAACGGTGGGTTCGCATGCTCACGAACACCTACATATGTATGATTTTGTGTATTCCTTGCTTCTGTTCTTCTCTAGCTTGTTCTGCCCATATGCTTTAGATTACTGGATTACACATTGATGGGGCAAGTTGTCATACACAATGTAGCGCAGCGATGGTTATAGATTTCGTTTCTTTTTTTTTAAAAACAATTTTTTTTTTACCTAGTTCGTTGTTTTAATACCCACTATTACCGTGGATATCTCAAAATTGACGGCTATCAGTAGATATAAAGATTAACTGACCTTAATGCGATCGACTGATACATGCCTCAATTGACAAAGCTTGTTCGAATTGTGATGATTCGATAAGGAAAAAATCTTTGGGAAGTTAGTCTAAAACCACAGTACCCAATTGAATCACGCTAAATCAAGTGATTCAAGTGATTACTGCTTTGGACTGTTGTGCATGCTGGCTTTGGTTCTAATCGTAGCAACAACTAAACTATGGGCTACCGCTCCGTGTATTAATATTTTTAATGTAATATGTATACTGATATACTTTAAGTAAAGATTTGATTATATAACGAAATTGGTATAACTCACTATTGCAGAATTTTGGACGAGTATGAAATGTACACTGAACAAAAGCCGTTTTTGTTGAATGACTTTGTTGGATTATCACACTTCCTAAACAATTTTCTATATAGGGTCATACAGGATAATATTCTGGGTAAAGCTTTTAAGAAATACATACGTAAATATTGTGCCATATTTTAACTTTATTTTTATTTTATTTATAGGTCGGAAAAATCTTACATCATTACCTCTCTTTATATCGTTACACACACTTTTACTATGTCTTTATCGCCGAGATTGCCGCAGACCTTTTGCTCTTCCAAATCATTGGCTAATACAAGAAATTAAACCTTCACATTTCTTGGCTGATTTGGAAAAAGGAAAAAAACACACTCAAATTCTTCTGCAAAAAATGCCTCACATTATACCACATGAAGATCGCGTCAAGTTATTTCGTAGATATGTGCAAAATGAGAAAGCGGTGCTCGGTCTTACAGAGTCAGCATGTGCATCACCAAGATCTGCTTTAATTGTAATTCATCGAGAAAGAATTGTTGAGGATGGCTATCGACAGCTGGCAGCATTACGTGCTCACGCTTTAAAAGGGGTAATCCGAGTGAGATTCATAAACCAGCAAGGTCTGCATGAGGCCGGAATAGATCAGGATGGAGTATTTAAAGAATTCTTAGAGGAAACTATTAAAAGAGTGTTTGATCCATCCTTGAATTTATTTAAAACCACATCCGACCAACGCCTTTATCCATCTCCGATATCGTATGTTCAAGACAATCACCTGCAGCTATTCGAATTCGTGGGAAGGATGTTGGGAAAAGCCGTCTACGAAGGAATCGTTGTAGATGTTCCATTTGCTTCGTTTTTCTTATCTCAGTTGTTGGGGCAAACACAACAGGCTTTATATTCTTGCATGGATGAACTGCCGTCTCTAGATAATGAACTATATCGAAGCTTGACTTTTATAAAGCACTACAAACAAGATGTTTCGGATTTAAATCTGACGTTTTCAGTTGATCAAGATGTTATGGGAAAGATTATTACTCATGAATTGCATCCTGGTGGAAAGGCTCGTGGAGTTACCGATCACAATAAGTAAATATGTTCCTTTAGATAACAACATTTTCTATATTGTAAACCATTTTCCTATAAACAAATAAGTACATTTTTTATCATTTGCTCTTGGATATAGTATTTAAATGATGTGCAATGCTTATAAGCTTCGGTTTTTTTCTTAATTTATTTATAATCAATGATAATGTAAATAAATTACAATATTATTATAATTTTTGTTCAACACTAGCTACTATAATTATTATTATTATTAGGTATAACTTTATTAAAAGATAAATAAATTATACATTTAACACTAAACAGGTTAAGCGCTAGCTACTAGGCACTAGCTACTTATTTAAGTGCTTTTATATGAAACCTTAATTTATTTAAATTTGTATCTTGGATGATTTTCGGTTTATGAACTTTTTGTTTTGTTTTACAACACTTCTTTAATTGAATGCCCGGTTTCACAGTGCGAGTTAAAATTCAGTTTAAGATTTAAAAATTTTTTGTTTTCACAGTATCCGTTGCCTTTAATTGTCCAGTTTAAGTTAAACGATCCTATTCTACCGTTTAAAGTCCATTTAAATTAAACAATTTTATTCGGCAGCTGCCGTCGTGAAGTATCGTTAAATATGTTTTCTAGAATATTAATAAAAAAACAAGACAAGTGCACACAAGGTTTTTGGTATCTTTTTATGCTAAGTCGCCAAGATTGTCACAAAAGAGGCACCGGGATAGTTCCGTCTATTAAGAGAGAGCGCTAGACAGGTACAGAATACCAATAACATTATTTTAGCACAAAAAATAAATAATCGCAACCTCACCAGGAATCGAACCTCGAAACTCGGTAGTTAGTTTACTCAAGTTCAAGTTTAAATTTGCATTGTAAAACTGGGCATAAGTACTCAAAAAGTGTATTCGCATTGGTTCGCTAGTAATAGCTGACTGCTGAGCATTCTGACACACGTTCCAGTCTCAGCAAAACAACCAAAAATGACTTCATGGCAACGATAAATATATGCGTGTATAATTTGGCAAAGAAAATTTGAACACGTGTCCAAAATGCAATGCACAACATGAATGGGTGCAAGAAACTATAGCTATTGGCTGCTTTATTATTATGTTTATACTCGAAAAGTGCAATTAAATCTAACCCAATGTGCTTATATAAAAAAAAAGTAATAATTACTTTAAGTCCATTTAGGGCTGGAGTAATTATTCTATGTATTTGTTGATGAATTAAAGTTAACACATGCAGTTTTGTCCGTTATCTTAATATTTATGATCTATGTATGTGCTTACATGCGCATGTATGTGCTTACATACGCATGTATGTACGAATCCTTTTAGTCAAAAGTCAATGCATGCGTCTATTAATTGTAAGTTGTTTTTTATTTCTTCATTATTTATCTTTACATGAAATTGCAGACGTTTATTTCGCCAAAGAATTCAACAATGTACATATTTACATTAAGAAGATTATCACAATTTAGAAAAATAAAAAAAAAAGATTTTCAAATGTTTGCCTAATTTTTTGGGATATATTATAACGTTATTTATTTTAAACTTTTTACAGAATTATTTACATCCATTACATGGCATATTTTCACATGCATACCCAAATAAGAGAACAAACAGCAGCATTTAATCGTGGATTTCGGAGCATAGTAAATCCTGAATGGTTATCATTGTTTTCCGCTCCTGAGCTTCAAAGATTGATTTCTGGTGATACAGCTCCTTTAGATTTGAGAGATTTACGAAAACATACACAGTATTACGGTGGATTTCACGATTCTCATCGTGTTGTTGGCTGGTTATGGGATATTTTAGCTAAAGACTTTAGTGAAGATGAACGGAGGCTTTTTTTGAAGGTATGTTTTTATTTCTCAAGATAACTACTTTTTTAGGTGGATTTTGACGAAATACTACCTCTGCAGAGGTCCTCATGACGCAACTTTCAACAATTTGTAATGCCACTTTTCAAGACCTCTATCCTAAACACCAAAACCATGGTCTGTTCAAATGTTTATATATATACGCGTATATGCAATATAACGAATTCTTGTCCGCACAATAGGGAACGCAGTTCTTAACCGAACTGAATCAAACTTTGTACAGATGTTTATATAGTGAATAGCTCGGCTAGGTTCGAAGATGAGCGTTTGACAGCGGCCATATTGTTGAAGCTACATCTGTCAAATTGGCAATAATAAAATTGTTTTATTGGAAACTGACCCTTATTTTCATCGAAAAATCATCTTCAGCAATGAGGCCCATTTCTGGATGAATGAGTACGTCAACAAACAAAATTGTCGACTTTGGGACGATACCAACCCACATGAGATCCAAGAGCGTCCAATGCATCCCGAAAAAGTCACTGTTTGGTGTGGATTTTGGGCTGGCGGCGTCATCGGTCCATATTTCTTGAGAACGACGTTGGCCAGGCCTATAGGTCGATGATTACCAACTTCTTTTGGCCCGAATTGGATAATATGGACACCAACGACATGCGGCTTCAACAGGCGCTACGTGCCACACAGCTCACGCCACATTGGAAATTCTGCACGAGTGATTCGAGTGCATGGTCATCTCACGTGGAGGTGATGTGAACTGGACACCGCGATCGTGCGATTTGACTCGAAGCTCTATGCGAATAAGCCACAAATCACAGCGGCCTTCAAAGCCAACATTACCCCTGCCATCGGTCAAAATCAGCCTGATTTATGCGCCAGAGTCATGGAAAATTGGACATTTCAGATGCGCGCCACCCAGAGAAGCCGCGGCGGACATTTGAACGATGTTATATAAAATACATAATGGCATCGATATAAAATACATAATGGCCTTTCAAATGAATACAAAATTTCAATAATATCTCACACACACTTTGTTTTATTTAAATTTAAAAATAGGCGCGCTTAATTAAAGACGATATATATTTATATATACATTTTTGAACGTTTCGGGTAAATGTCTTGAAAAGTGGCATCCAAATTTTTCGAAAGTCGCGTGATGAAGACCTCTGCAATAGGTAGTATTTCTTCGAAATTTACCTTTAAAAAAGTCTTAGTATCCAGTTTCTTCTTAGAAACGTATAAAGCGTATTACTAAAAACAACAATTTAATATTTGGTGTATTTTTTTGGTAATCGATATAGGCTAAAAAAAAGTATGAGCAAACAAAAAAAACGCTTATCGAGGGTAACGAATGCCGTCATAGCAGTTTGGCAGCACTCTGTGAAACGACACGTATCAGCTGATTTTTTCTTGCTGATTTAAAAAAAAAAATGCGAGTTTTAAAAAAATTGTGGATGAAAAAAACGCAAACGTATGTTTGTTGGCTAATTATGAATTTTAAATGATTTCTTTATTGCAAATTTTCTCTTAATGACTTCTTTTTTCTTTTTTTGTGTTCCTTCCTTAGCATTGTTTTTTGAAAACATATGTCTTTTATGTCACTTTTGACATTTTCGATAGCATTTTTCGATAACAATCGAGAAAAAACAGTTTGGTAGCACAGTTTTTATCGCGGCTACGGAAATAACGCTGGATAGCTATCCAGGTTTCGTAATTCTATACAGGCTGAGTTGTTGTTGTAATTAACATGGAAAATATTTTTTAAGCCTATATAGATAAGCAAAAAAAACACACCTATTATTCTGAAAAAGTTGGTCCAAGCATAACATCAACATTTATTTTTTTTTTTTTTTTTTTTTTTTTCAGTTTGTCACGAGCTGCTCTAAGCCGCCGTTACTAGGATTTGCACACTTAGAACCACCGTTCTCAATTAGATGTGTCGAGGTTGGCGATGATGAAGACACTGGGGATACCATTGGAAGTGTAATTCGTGGATTTTTTACAATTCGTAAAAAAGATCCACTTAACAGACTTCCGACATCGTCTACGTGTTTCAACTTATTAAAATTGCCAAATTATCAAAAAAAATCAACTCTGAAAGACAAATTACGTTATGCGGTATGCAGTAATACAGGGTTTGAACTTTCATAGTTACAATTAGTAGGTGACGCTATTGTATGTAATATTAGTATAAACTTGATATATATATTTTGTTCTATATATTGGAAACAGCATCTTCACATCAACGGTTATTTATTTAATTGAACTTATTTTAGACCACAAGTAAGAATGATTAAAATGCATATTATTTTTAAAAGCAATAACTATTCAAATAGGCAATTGAAATGATAAAAGGGCGGCTATTTAAATATATTACAAAAAATGTATCTTTTCTGTTTGCTTATGCGCAAATAAATTTATGTATTTGTAAATCTCTGCATGCAGGTCCCAAACATATTTTTTTACTAGAAACGTGCATCAGTTGTGTAAAGATGTAAATAATACATCCTGTGTTTTATAAAGTTGATAAAAGTGTGTTCTTAAATGAACAAAATTAAAAAAAAACCTATATGTATATGCGTATCTTAAATACAGTCGATATTTTTTTCGATGGGTGTATATTGTTGCTTGTTTATTCCTTTATTTTGCTTCAATCTCGCTTTCAGTCTGTTATAAAATATCATTATGAATGTGCATATTGGATATGTATCTGTGATAGATTAAATTGTGTTATTAACGCATATGTATAAAGATATTTATAATTAAAATGATGTAAATTATTAGATGTATGTATATATAAATATATATCAGTTTCGTATAAATAAAAAGTAATTTGTATAACAAACACAATGACTACATTGAATACCTTTTCATAATTTGGGCAACGAAAACAGTGTAGCAGTATCGGGCTAAAGGGAATGTAAGCGTTTAGGGTGTATGACATTCTGGTCCACATGTTGTTCAGTATAATCGGTTTAAAGATATAGAATATTAGATTTATTTGTATACATTTTTATTTATTTATTATTATTTATATTTATTTAACTTTTATATTTTTGAAACCGATTATTATCTCATGGTCTGGAAGATCACTAATTTGACTGCGGATCATATCAAATTCTTTAACTGACATCTCTTCCGATTCTTTGAAAAATAAAAATTTTATTGGTCGACATATGCGAGTGCAGGAAGGATTTGGATTTTGCCAGATTACCTCTACTAGGTTCTCTGTTAATAAAAGCTGTATAGGCATAAATGAAATGAGAAATCAATATTGATCAGTCCTTCTGTGATCTTTGATCCTTTGCTTATATTTGGTGTGAGCTGAACTGTCGTCAACATCCCATTAAAAGAAAAGAAAGCTTGACACCATCATCAACGTTATTGGAGATAAAAGGCTCTTGCATTTTTGATAAACGCGCGGTTGTGTGATTGACAATATTTTCCACATTAATACAAGCAGTGGATTTTCAACTTTGATTGAATTTTCTGAAGGAAAACAATCTTTCTTAGCTTTTCCTAGGCTATAAATAGAAGGATACAATAAGTGACCCCTGGTAAGAGATGGCTATCTTAAAATTGTAATTGTAATGGTTAATTTTGCGTCTATACACAATACAAATGCAAGTGCAAGAAAAAGTGCACTCTCTTCTTAGAAATTAAAACAAAAGATGCTATGCAATTTCGTGCGAAACCAACCGTTTGGTTTTTCTGAGACTGGGCATTCCATGCTACAAACAAATATATATTTGATCACGACACAGTGGTATAATTAGATTATCCAAAATATCAGAATAAAATTAATTTTATGGCAACTAAACGCAACAGAAGTTCAAATTTTATTTCCTTAACACTGAAATAATACTAGCATTTAAAGTGCATTTATACTGAAGTACGCCTTCTAAAATATATACAACTTTTTTCTACACAATCGAAAGATTGCTTTACAATATATATACGTAATTATGTATGTATGTATATTTGGCACGACAGCCCATAGAGAGCTAAGGCCTTGCTTCTTCTCACAACCATTCATGTTGTGCGTGTTATTTTTTTCGCACGAATGGAAGGAACCTACAGTTTTAATGCATACTCCGAACGGCGAATTAAGAAGCTTTTCATGACAGATTATACTCTTGCAGGTTTGTCATGCGTGCGAAAAAACTTGTTGGTGATTTTTGAGAATCGATTAGCAGTCTAACGCACTAACCACTAGGCCACGGCGACCACGTAAACGTAAACCACGATCTTAATTTAACAAAATTAATACCCACCGATCATTGCAACTAGTTCTTGGACTTGGAAGCTTGATTGCCACAAGCTAAATCCCACTAAGCTTTTTTTAAGTACAATTTCTATGTCAGTGATTAACTGTTACTTGTATGACTTATATAAATAAACAAAAATCGGAGTTGACTTTTTCAACGTCTAGCTTGTATAAAACGGTCCACTGTGCGACTTGGCGTAGGTGAAGTGTACTCGGTTGATCAGAACGGGCTTCTTTTTTTTAACGCCATACAATCATTGAACTTTTACTCGCTTTTGACAGTTAAGAGCTATGGCATAAAGAAAAAAATATTTAAAAAATTTTAAGCTTCTTCAATCGTAATTATTGCAAAAAAAGAGGAAATTTCCATATTTAACTTGATTTACCAGGAAAGTTAAGAACTTACGCGTTGTTAATAACAGTTTCCTCACTAAAAATAAATTTTCATTTGTTTAAGGCTTTTTAAGTCCAAACAATTTAGTCTCGATTATTTGTGATAGCCTATTGCAAAGCATTTAATTTTAAGGTTTTGTTAACAACTTAAGGTTAATAATAATTAATCAATCATTCAACTCAATATCATCAATTCACTTAAGAACTCTAATTCGGTAACGTCTGACGGCACTATAACATTGTCGACGTACTTGCGTATATTTTTAATAAAAGCGTTTATGGTGGGGTCTTTCCTGATGAACTTAAATCTGCTGAAGTGATTCTTTTCCATAAAAAATCAAATCCAAAAGATTTGAACAATTATAGACCGATTTCTTTATAACCTGTTTGTGCAAACATTTTTGAAAAGGTCATGAGGAGGAGAATTTTGGGCTGTTTGAATAAAATCAACTTTTTTAACAATTGGCAGTTTGGAATTCGTGCTGGTAAATAAACTTTTAAAGTTCTGCACTGCTGGGCTTTTTATTGATCAAATCAAAGCATTTGATTTAGTTGATCACACTATTCTACTTAGTAAATTGTATAATGCAAGTTTGCGAGATTTTATTTACAACTGGTTAGCATCTTATCGTTCAGATGGAAAGCAAAAAGTTAGAATTAGCGACAAATACATTAAACTATGGAGGATTTCTGTTGGTGTAACCCAAGAACTGTCCAGGGTTCAATTCTTTTCTTGGTTTTTATCAACTCTATTTTAAAATAGAATTTTAAAGGCAAACATGGTTTTTGCGGATGATAAGGCATTTTCCTATAGTTGCAAATCTCCGCTGGACTTGATTGCTGACATCAATATCGATGTGGATATCTTAAGACGCTGGTTTGCAACACATCATGTGATTTCAAGCAATAAAACGAAAGTGATTTACTTTAGTTTAACGGGCTCCTTCGCTTTCCTTGATTGCAATGTTTTTTACCATTCTTTTCATTGCCGGAAGCTTACTTTTAATTTAAACGTAATTGATTGTAACAATATTTCCAGGACATTTGTTTCAAGTGAACCCTGTTCTAATCATTGCTTTCAGATTGATTTTGTTGATTCTTCTAAATATCTTGGCGTAAACTTGGATAGCAAATCGAATTGGTTTAACACACTTAGGCATTAAAAAAAAATTTATTGTGTTGTTCAAGACAATTTTATAATCTTAGTTCGTACTGTTCCAAAAGGTTGTCACTCATGTTATACAATGGTATTGTTCACTCTAAAATTCAGTATGATATCTCTTCTTGGGGAGGTACGTTTTTGAATAAAGTTAGTCGACTGATTATTGCACAAAAACAGGTCATACGTATTATCTGCAAAAAACATCGTCGCTACAATAGTTTGGTTTTGTTTCAGGAACTGAATGTTCTTCCCTTAAGACATCTCTACTAACATAAAGTCCTTAATTTTTTTTTCATAAGGAGTGGTAATCTTTCTATCAGAAGATGTGAGGCACATAATTTACGTGTTAACTCTGACAGCTATGTTAATATATCCACTCATAAGAAAATGCTTTTCGGAAAGTTCTTTAACAAATTACCGGACTCCAGCAGACGTTTAAGACTATTGTCAGTTTTCACAAAATCTTGGCTTATTAACCCCGACTTCACACAAATTGAAAATCTGATCAAAGCACATGGTTTAACATAATTATAATTTATATCTTATTTAAATATTGCACATTTTACTTTTATTAAATTTGTTTTTTTCTTCTTTCTTTTCTTATCTTTTCATCCACTCGCTACTAGCTTTAGCTTTAAGCTTGGCTAAAGAGTGTTTCTAATTTATTTTTTTTCGGTTATTTTCTTTCTAAAATGTATGGTATTTATGAAGAACGCTTTTTAATCTTAAGTCTCTTTTGAACTGTTCTTATTATATTTGTATACTTACTTACTTAGGTGGCGCTACAGTTCGGGGTGAACCTGGGCCTCAACCAACAAGCTTCTCCAATTAGCCCGGTCCTTAGCTAACCGCCTCCAGTTACGCACTCCAAGTTGGTTGAGGTCCCCTTCTACTTGTGCGCGTCACCTTAGGCGAGGTCTTCCTCTATTGCGTTGTCCCTCCCCCCTTTGTATATATGTATTAAAAAAATGAATAAAATACAATACAATACAATACAAAATTCTAGTGGTAAGTTTTTATGATGGATAGCCATTATACGCGACGGCGGCGTCTTGTAAATACCATTAGACGAATGTTCACTGTAAGTCCGAACGACCGTGAGAGATATTTTCTACGTCTCCTCCTCCTACCAGGAGCCGATGGTATTCCTGCAATAATACTAAGAAACTGTTGCAACGCCATCTGCAAACCTCTTTTAATGTTATTCAATTTATCACTAAGGTCGGGTTTGTTCCTTGATGAGTGGAAGATCTCGTTTTTGGTGCCTATTTTTAAATTTGGTTCTAAGAATGATGTCGAAAACTATAGAAGTATCAGCAAACTTTCCGCTATACCAAAGCTTTTTGAATCCATTGTAAAAAATAAATTTGAATTCCACATAAAAGAGCATATATCTGAGTTTCAACACGGTTTTGTTTCAGGTCGTTCGACAACATCTAATCTTGTCCACTTTACATCTTTTGTAATTAATGCTGTTGAAAGTAGATGCCAGGTCAACGCTGTTTATACGGACTTCAGCAAAGCCTTTGATTCTGTGAACCATGTGCTGCTGATAAAGAAGCTAGAAAATTTTGGATTTCATTCAGCAATGTTGAACTGGATTTCATCATTTTTAGTTGGAAGGTTCCAAAAAGTTTGCCTTGAGAATTATTTCTCAAGATTAATTTCTTGCACGTCTGGAGTTCCGCAAGGAAGTAATTTAGGGCCACTCCTGTTTATTATCTTTATCAATGACATTGTTCGTGTATTCAAGTTTTGTAATTGTTTACTGTATGCGGATGATCTTAAATTATTCCTCAAAATAAAAAGCTTTGATGATTGTTTAAAGATCCAGATGGACCTTAACAATTTGTCTGCTTGGTGTGTTAGTAATTGTCTAAAGTTAAATGTTAGTAAATGCTCAACTACTTCTTTTACCAGATCTCAAATACAACAATGTTTTAATTACTGTATTGATTCAATACCTTTAACAAGGGTCGACAGAATTAAGGATCTCGGTGTATTTCTTGATACTAAATTAACTTTTGTTTCTCACGTCGAGTATATTGTTGCAAAAGCTAATTCCTTGCAGAGGCGTTTCACAAAATACATTTTCTTCAAAATGCATTGGCCCTTTGAACCTTCTTATAAAGCTAGATGTCAACTATTAGGTATAATGACTCTAAGTGCAAGAATGTATGTACATGACATGATGTTTGTCAGAGATGTTCTATATTCTCGTATAAATAGTCCTGCTCTTCTATCCATGTTACCTATTTATGCTCCTGAGAGGATATTAAGGGATAGTCATATCTTTTATAGTATGGGGCATAGAAGAAACTATGGGCAGAATGAGCCAATTTCCAGATCTTTGAAATCGTTTAACGAAATCAGTAGACATGTTGATTTTCATATTTCAAGAGAGCGTTTTAAACACATTTTAATTACACTGTTTGCGAATCAGTGTTTGTTCTTTTTCCTCTTATTAATTATCTATATATATAAAGCAGTAAGTCCTGACTGATTCATCATCGCCGAGCCTAAACGGCTAACGCTCGAAAGTTGAAATTTAGACAGTTGTTTCCTTTTGTGGCGTAGGGACAAACAATGGAGGCACTTTTTTGAATTTTTGCTCCAAAGGGGGGATACAGGGTGTTCCAGTTTGTATGAAAAAAAAAATTTAAATTGGAATTAAGAATTCAAATTTGGTAGGTATATTCTACAAAACTCGTGTTTCACCGTTTTTTAAAATTATGAATACGGGCCAAGATACAGATTGTTAAAGTTTGCAGATTTATAGTATGCGCAACCGTAGCACACATTCGGTTCGTGATCGTGTGTTGTTATTGTTTTGCCGAATTGCACAAGGGTATTTTTTTCGTTTATTTTTCTTTAATCGTATTCTTGCTTCTATGGACTGATTTCCATAATTCAATATTGGACCGGTGACACTTTTTACTAGGGACAGACGAGTAAGCCCTGACTTACTCATCATCGCCGAGCCTAAACGGCTAACACTAGAAAGTTGAAATTTGGACAGTAGTTTCCTTTTGTGGCGTAGAAAAAAACAATGCGGGCACTTTTTTGAATTTTTGCTCCAAATGGGAGATACAGGGTGTTCAAGTTTGTATGGAAAAAATGTTTAAATTGGAATTAATAATTCAAATTTGGTAGGTACAACAAAAATAAAGAAACACGTGCTTCACCGTTTTTCAAAATTATGTCAACGGGCCAAGATACAGGGTGTTAAAGTTTTCAAATAAAAGGATATGTCCTGACTGATTGGCTGATGCTAGAAAATTGAAATATAGACAGTAGTTTCCTTTTGTGACGCAAAAATCACTATGAAATTTGTTTTCGAAATTCAGCTCCAAAAGGGGAGATACAGGGTGCATTCGCAGTTCGTAGCAATTCGACGGGACACGGGTGTGTGTATGATTTGGTGACACTTTTTGTTATCTTTTACCTTTGAAAGTTCAATAGGAGCAGACGATTTCTTACGACTAAGTATAACCTTTAGTATGTATGGTGCGCGTGCGAAGCCGCGGGAGGACTACTAGTTCACTTATATTTCTTCTATATTATATAATTTTTTGTTTTTGTATTTATTATGCTTCGTAATCTGTAAGCTAAGCTTGTTGATGAAAAAAAAATAAAAAAAATAAAACATGTCAAAGGACCACAGGGTTACGAAGATCTAAGGACTGTTGATGGGATACTCTGCGAATCATTTCAGGAAGCTGCCGAGAAGTCACATTTATTAGGAAATGATCTAACGACAAGAGGCAGTGAGCTTAAAGATGCCTTTCCAACTTTTTGCCGTTATCTGCCTGTTTTGCTTACCAAGCAATATTGCTCTTTTTGGGAAACTTTTCGACAACCTTTGTCCGAAGATTTCTCAAGACAACATGATGCAGAGACAAGTGCCGACTGAGCTTTGGGTATGAACGAAAAGGGTGACTTTTTGTTTGATTAACTTAAGTGATGAGCCTACATTCATCGCCAAAAATCGCCAAAAGGTATTAGACATTACCCTTGTCTCCAATAACATCCATCAGTTGATCAAAGATTGAAAGGTGTATAGTAAACACTCGTTTTCTAATCACCAAAATCTTCTTAACGACCTTCCTAGCCCATCAACTTTAGGAATCCCAGGAAGACTGATTGCCTCAAACAAAGAGAAACTCTAAAGAAACTAGTAACCTCTGACCTTCCTAGACCTCCCTGCAACACTCAGGAGCTAAACAATCTGGTGGAGAATCTCACCTCTGCCTTCAATAGAACGACGTCTTCTTCTAGTCGAATCTAGGGGTAAGAAAAAGCTGCACTGGTGATCTGCCATATTGGTCTGCTCAGAAATAACTGTAGGAATATGGAATAACTAGAAGCACCTTGGGTATACCGATCGCATCATGTTTTTTTTTTTTTTTAAGGAAGTTTCCAAATTTCAGGAGCACTCAAACTCGTTTCGGTCCATTGCACTCCCAGGAAGAAGCCTCTTTTATTTTCGGTGGCTGTTGGTGTTCTCCGACCGGGCTCGAACCCGCACAGGTCGGACCACAAGCAAACACACTACCCACTACACCATCGCAACATGTTAACGCAAATTCAAGCTGCATGATATAGAGAAAACAAATTCTAGGTGGACAAGTACAACGTGTCTGGCGACGAAGCAGATTTGACCGCGGCTGGATCTGAAAAGCTCTAAGAATTTAATTTCTCTTGCTCTCTTTCAATAAAATAGGTTACTTTTGTCTTAAAGGCAAAATATTCCTTTATAAGTGCGGATCTATTTTGTAGTAGGCAAATTTTAAATACAGGTAACCCGGTTGCCCCGCACAACGTTTTTTCTCTATAAGGTCGGCAACGAATTATTACTATACTTCGCTTAACGTTGCGCGGATTCGCTGTACTTTGTTTGAAAAAAAATAAAAATGCAACAATAAAATAAGATGTCGCCAATGTTTGTACGATTTTCAAGATCTTCGACAAAATTGTGGCAAGGTATTGCACATTAGTAATTTATTTTAGCGTATAAAATAAAAAGACGCATTAACGACTTCAAACGGGTATACCTGTATATGTGTACAAATGAGGTAAACGTTTTAATTAAGTGCAACAAGAGGTGTAATTTTAAATCAGTAGAAAACGTAACATTTTTATTAAAAGTGGTGATATTTTTATTTGAATCTAAATTAAGAACTTTGAGGTTAGTAATGGAATATAATATCTGTTAAATGTACGCTTTGGCTCTGCTTACAAATAGTCAATATTTTGATGAAAATTTTCATCAGATTTTCGCATAATTGCGGCTGTAGTTCGCAAATTACAGCTCTGATACATATATTCTTTTAGTGCATGAATCGTTGGTGGAGCATTGGCGTAGATTTTATCTTTAACATAGTCCCAAAGGAAAAAGTCTAATGGTGTTAAATCGCACGATCTCGCACGTTTGTTTCGCTCATTGTTGGATTTCGTCACTTATTACCAATCAGAATTGAAAATGGATATTCAAAACAGCAAGCGCAGGAGTTTCATAGACCTGTGTAGTAAAGATCTATGGGACATGGGTTTCACTTTCAAGTTTGTGATAAAGAAGTTAAAGACTTTCCGAGCAGCATCTCTCACATGTTCAGATATATTGCGGATCATAGTTGAAGGTCTATAGTCAAGGCAACTGGAAATTACATTGGGCGACGGATCACCAATAGAAGCGCAACCAATTTATATTTTTATAGCTCAATTCTCAGGGCATGCAATTGATTTGGGACGAAAAATCCCCTGGATAGACCAGACATATGGTTGGACCTCTGCAACGCGTGCTTAAATGAGGGAGTGTTTCCAGATTACAGACTTCTTTTATCTACATTAGTTACAACAGGATCACTGGTCTGGGCTGGAGCTCTGAAAATAAAATCGTAAAACTCGACTTGGTGTTCTTCACGTTGGGAGTTATGCCGTCGGGGTAACTGCCCGGTCACATAAAAAAACATCCGTTACGAAGCAATAGCAAACCTCGAATACGGATAGATTTATACTGATGACGAACCAAACCATGCAAACAAACTTCGAATCTGTACGTGGAATGTTAGGTCCCTTAATAGGTCTCGTTCAGTCGAACAACTAGCAGAGGCCTTAGACTGCTGCTAAGCAAATATCACCGCCATCCAAGAAGTACGGTGGGATGGCCCGATTGCTACCGGCAGCAAAATCAGCTCTTATTTGGATATGGATTCGTCGTTGAAGGCAGCATAAAGCAAGAAGTATTAAGTTTCATGTATGTGGACGGGCGCCTCACGACAATTGCATAAAGGCAAAATTTGCCAACGTTAGTCTGATATGCGCGTATGCCTCTACAGTGGAGAAAGACGACGACACCAGAGATAGGTTCTACGAGCTCTTGGAAAAGATATACGTGCAGTGCCCTAGTTATGACGTTAAAATTGTCCCAGGCGAAGTGAGGACATCTCTGGTAGTACTGTCGGAAAGTAGATATTGCACGATACCACCTCCGATAATGGAGTCAAGCTAATCGACTTTGCGGTGGGGCGGAACATTATCGTAAAGAGAACGCGGTTCCTACATTTCGATATTCATACGGGAACATGGAGTTCTCCTTGCGGTTGACGCAAGATATTTCTCCAGTATTATGGATTTCCGAAGGTTCCGAGGGGCCAACATGGACTCGGACCACTATTTTGTTGCAGCTAAGGTAAGGCTGCAGATATCTGGAACACCGTCAAGACAAGGAAATACTTTGAGGAGTTTTGACGTTGGGCAGCTACAATCGCAAGAGTTTGGCAATTCCTTTTTCAATCAAGTCTCCTAAATTTCTTAAGAGATCCGATGCCAACAGCATCAAGTATGATGTATGACCAGTGGTGACATTGCCAAAAAGCCATCAGAAATTTCGCCTCTGACGTGTTGGGTTTCACTTGGCCACCACAACAAAACCCCTGGTTTGACGACGGGTGCTAAAAAGCGCATAAGAGTCATACAAAACGGCGCTGCATAGAAGAACTAGAGTTGGTCGCGAGCTCTTCGAGCAGAAGAGGAAAACGAATGAACTTGAGGAGCGCCCGATCGAAGAAATAGAGAGATGTTGCTCCAGAAATAAGGTTCGGAAATTTTACTAAAAGGGTAAAAAGAACCTGTTAAGGCTACAGAACCTGAACGGAAACCTGCAAAGACGACTAAGGGAAAATCGTAGTAGAATCACTATCGATGCTGAGAATATGGAAGAACTATTTCTGCAGACTGTATAAAGCCAACGACGAATAGAATCTCTCTGTCAAGCAGAATGAACCATTCATCCTGGACGATGCATACCAACAATTCCGTCCACCCAACCTTGACGAAGTGAAAATAGCCATATCTAAGATTAAGTGCTACAAAGCTGCTGGGGCTGATGAAATAGCTGCCGAGCTGTTCAAAGCGGCAGGCGATGACTTGATAAGGAGCATGCGCCAACTCATCTGTAAAATATGGCCATATGAAAGTATGCCCAATGAATGGAACCTCAGCATTGTCGTACTTGCAAGATTTGACCTAAATAAATAAACGAACAAACATGTGAAGTTAAATAAAAGCATTTATTTTAGACATAAAAATAACCTCAAAAAAAGTGATTCTACAGGCAACATTGAATCATTTAAGCACCTAACTGTATTTGCATAAAACGGATGATAATGTCCGATATTAATAACTATTTCACAGAAAAAATGTAGTAAACAAGAACACTTAATTAAAATGTTAACCTCACTTGTACGATATGTAGGTAGGTACATATAAAACTTGCCTACTATAAAATGTGTCTTTCCTACTATAAAATATGAGGGCATGAACCCTCTGTAAATTATTTATCTGTGTTTCATATACAATAGTAATATGATATTCCTTTTTATTTTGTCTAAACTATCCCAAACTGTCCACGTTGCAAAAATGTTTTGGGAAGCGATGGAAACTTAATTTTTAATTGCCCATGATAGAATCCGAAAATATTGATCTACGCTCTACAGGATCAATTTTTATAGAATGGCCCCACTCCAAAAAATGTCACAAATTATATGCTCTAGAGGAGGGAAACTGGAACATCGTAAGTAACGTGGCAGTGCACATACGCCAAAGTAAGGTCAATACGCCGGTTAACAGTGTCGAACGGCTAGGAACACAAAGCGGCGAAGAAGAGAACATAGCCTGAAAGGCTAAATCACCTAAAAAAGCCAGTACGGGCTACTGATATCTTTGGAATATTCTTATCTCCTTGAAGTACCCAAGAGAAGAAAAAAACGTCCACGTCACACTTCAATTACAAAGCCAGTAAGAGATTTATACATAACAAAAGAATTTTGCGAGGGGACTTGTTAAAGAAAATACAAACATTTATGTACGTACTTACATATACATATGTATATGTATTTATCAGTTGAATGTAAGGTGTTGTGCGGCAAGATCACAGAGTGGAGAAAAATGGTCATATAATTTCAAAAGGTCTCTACTTATCTAGGATTAAGAATATGGTCGAGCGATCAAACGTCTGAAATTTACTTTCCGCCTGTATGTACAAACATACGTATGTATTTATTTTATGTCGTACAAAGTGCTAAGCGATTCGCATGACTAACTACATTTTCGCAAAATAAAATAAAATTATTACTGTATATACTTTTTAAATTCAATGTGGGGAGCTGTGGTGGCTCGAATTTATTTGATTATTTTTTCTTATCTGCCTATTGGTAATGATATGAAATGCTGTTGTGGGGACTATCCTACTTCATCTCCAATGATGAAATGTACTATATAATGTTAAAATTTGGCAAAAGTTTGAAATTCAAAGTACATATCTTGTCGATCGACTTAACTATAGATTTTTCATCGACTGGATCCGACAGCCGACTTGAGTTGATTTCGACTCTCGACGAACGTAATTTGGACTGTATGTGAGGTTGAAAAAATTAAATTATGTTTTATTTTAATTGAACTGCAAAACCCAGACATTGCCCGGCATTGCTTATCTGGGTTGTTTATTGAGCAGAGGATGCTCCTGACTATACCTGGATACAAAAAAAAAAAAAGCGCAATCATCCAGTAGAGGCATAAGCTCTTTTTTTTATAATTAGCGCGCTAAAGGGCTTATGACTACTTTGAAACTGGAGCTCAGGCATTGGGGACGTTAGGGGAGAGACTAAGGAGATCCTTTCGCATAAGATACGTTAGGGGAGAGATGAAGGAGTTGCGTTCGTCCACCTTGATTTTAAATGCTTGTGATCACGTAGATCATTCCACATTCGTGTTGTGTGCAGCTGAGGAAAGAATCTGAATTTCGCTCGACCTCATTTGCCAGCACCGAAATTATTTTCATAGACTCCAGCTCATCGTGTGAACAGAGCAATACATACGTAACATTTTTCTTTGCTCCTACCAAAGAAGGGGCTGCTCCATCCATCCAATTGCGGTAGCCTTTCATACAAATCAAAGCGAAATAAATTATTTAATAAATTTTAATGCCGTAAAGGAAACATTGGAAAAAAAATGCCGAAGTATCATTTTTGCCTTCAGTTGTTATGAGTGATGATTCAGCTGCAATGCGAAACGCTCTTAAATTAGTATTTCTGTACAGCAAATTATTAATGTACATTTTTCATGTTACTCGCAACAATATGCACAAAGAAGATCGCAAATTCATCATGACTGTTTCGAAACATTATGTTTTCTAAGATCGAAGAGCAATTCAATGATCGTTTTACAAATACATTGTCCGTGCAGTACATACCAAAGTATGAGTTTCAAAGACTTGTGGGAGAGACGTTAAGAATGGGCTTTAGCTTTTCGTTGATCTCTATTACATAGAGGACACAACACCAATGGTTGTGAGGCCTCCATAAGAATATTTATTTGACATTGACCTTCAGAGATGCAAAGCCTCAAATATGTGCGCCTTGGCAGATTTCGTGCTTGAAACATTTGAGACATATCACAGAAAACGGTTGGTATATTTTGTTAATTCAAGATCTCGAAAAATTACCCTAGATTAAATTTGATTTTTAACTTTTCCAGAATCCTTTTCCTTACTTATAGAATTGTTTTACCTTTTTTTCTCGTTTTGTGATGTACTTATTCCAACAATTTCCAAGTTCAATAAAATGCCGTGGTTGTTATTCAAACGCTTTATAAGATAATCAACGTAAAAGCTCCGAAAAAAATATGGACAGTACCACGATGATGTATAGAACAAGGATAACCTCTACTTTATGTCTGTTTTAGTCATTGAAATCCTACTTCAATACGTCATCGTCTGAGACGTATTGAAGAAGCATTTCTGTGTATTTTTCGCCTGTAAATGCGAACTGAGTTCGTCACCGCCTGAGGGGACGTATTGAATTAGAATTTCAATATACGCGACCGGCCTCAATGTTACACTTAGGAATGCCTCCTTTGTACATATTCACTTAAAAGTCACAATTTTTCAATGAATGGTCCAGATTGAGCAACCAGCATAATGTCCCTCTACCAGATTATAATGCAGAAGTTTAGAAAAGTATACTGCAAAAGCTATTGCTATCGAGGAGTCTACGAGTGCTGCTTTTAGAGTGAACGCGTAGTAAAGTGAAGCTAGGATCACATGTCGAGTGTTAGACCATGACCTTCAGACAAAAAACTACTTTTACGATCATAACGGCTTGGATACAATTGCCATGATTTTCAAGGCCAGAGATGAACTGCTTCATTTAAATTTTATGCCGCATAGAGTGGTGGGAAATGCAGAGTGCACTCTATGTAGCATGCGCTCGAAAGAAGATGTAGTTCACTTCATCGGAATATGTCCAATTTTAAAGATTTGCTCTGGGAAAGCGAAGTCATCCTTATCCTGAATGGCCAAGGCTGAAATGTCCTGTACTGCTACTTGAAAACCGCCTAGAAATACCGACAGCAAATAATTAATGAAGCCTTCTAACAAGACGCTGTATGCTGTATACACAATGAATTAAGACCAATTTTGTTAATTTTGTTAATTTTGCAATCCTTATTAATTGTTAGTAGGTACTTACAAGTATCTACGGATATGTATGCAAACAAATATATCTCTTTTTTGGTTGACGGCAAATGCCATCGTCTGTAATTGTTTTTTCTAAAAATCTAATCTAAAATATATATAGAAAGAACTGATGTTTTTAAATATCTAGGTCCAGAAATAGATAGACAAAGGAACTGGAGTAGATCATCATACCACAGCACTTTGATCATACTTATTAAAAACAACAAGGATTATGTACCATTTAAGGCAATTTTGTTCTTAAAAAGTCTGAATTAGTTTATTACAGATTAGTACAATCAGAGTTACAGTATGGCTAGTTTGTTAGGAAGGAACTCACACTAGTGGTCCAACCCTTATTTGTTGTCCAAAAACAGATAATTAGGATCATCTGGAGGAAAAGGCGCATCGTAAGCAGTTTTTTGTCAGTTCAAAAGTCCTTCCTCTTAAGCATCTTTACTTTTATAAAGTTTTAAAAATATTTTATTTTAAGAAGTGGGCATTCATTTAAAAGAAACTCGACCCTTCATGAACTTCGTACCGGCAGTAACTTCCTAGTCGTAATTCCTTCGTTCTATACCAAACAAGAAATTTAAACTTTTACAGTAAAAAAATTAAAAAATGGCTTTTTAGATTTGATCTTAATAAAATAAACAAATTAATAAGTCGAATAATATAAATAATAATCTAACGAGTATGCTACGTATATATATAAAATGGATGTACGTGACTTTAGTTTTTTTTTTGTTTGATTTCTTTAACGTTTTCCACAATTATAACACTTTTATTCGATGAATACGACACTAGTTTATATAAAACGAAGAATATATCTTTTATTTCCCAATTAACAATAATAGAGATCATCACCTCTTAATCCCTCTTTTTATAATGTTACTATACATATACAAATGTATTTTGCTAAGCTAATCAGGATTAAGTCGCTATTATATATATGTATAATATAAATATGTATTGAAATAATTTTGTTAACTGTGAAATAAATACTATTACTACTAACAAAAAAAAAAAACTATTAACAGTACTACTACTACTATGTTTCTCCGCTGCAGCATTCTTGCCAACGAATCATCCTTATCCCTGTGGCTTCTGCTGTTGCCGTTTCCCTTCCACGTAAGTTAAGAGGTCAATGGGTGTTACTCCCAGGACTACGAGAACGGCTGGTTCTGAGACGGTTCGATAAGAACTGGCGCCCCGAAGTGCTTCCTTTCACTGAACGCCTGCCATTTGCGTTCTATACTTTTCGAGCAGGAGCGCATCAGCTCAAATCTAGTACCCTAGTGCGTAACTGTCATGTGTAGTTTACGCCTGTCTGCCCTGGTACCCCTAAGTTTACCATTAGTCTGCTGAACGCTGATGTGATCTTTGCAGCCTTTTCGGACGCTTACCTAATTTGCTCAGTGTCCCGCGCGGTAATCACTCTCGCGATATTATCGGCGTAGCCAAACAAGTATGTGTGTTGGGAGAGAACGAGTGCAGAAATCCCTGCGAGACAAAAGGGTCAATGAACATATTACTCTCACTCCACTCCTTCCAACTCTTAGAAGGAAGAGTTGAACACCCATTCCAGTCATTATGGTGTACAGATTGTGGCTGCCATCTTCCAGTCTTACTTAGTAAGCCTATGCTATAGGATGTTGTCTCTGGTTCGTTTACGGCCGGATGAATACGTCTTGCCCTCTATTGTTCTCCTTCCGTGAAACTTCGAATCTTACATAAGGCAACAACATCATTCCCTTCACACCACTTAAGGCGACGTTCAAGAAAAATTCGGTGAACAGAACAAGGAAACAGTCACCCTAATTATGCAAGTCGTACCTCGTATTTCACTTCAAGTCGTACTCGTATCGTGTTGTATTTCGTTTGGCTTTATGCAAGTCGTACTCGTTGAATACGATAAAAACAAGCAATAAATTACCCAGAAAATAAAAAAATAATGAACTCAATTGATTTATTCTTTGATGACCACATACATGTGGAAGAAAATCCTCAAAAATTGGCAATTATTCGCAGATCGATAAGGGATAGTTCAAACCCAATGAGTTTGCCTAATTCATGGTGCGTATTTTTCAAAATATGAAATACAAATTTCTTAGGATAAAGAAACAAATTGACCATTGCAGTTTTATAAAACTATTCCGTTTGTCAAAAGAAGCATTTTCACATCTTTTGGATGATGTTACACCACACCTTTGTGCAAGAGTGCATTCAACATCTGTGACACCAGTTTTGAAGTTGCTAGCGGTGCTTCGTTTCATCGCAGAAGGAAGTTATCAAACTGGTGTTGGAAACGATTTCATTTTAGGAATATCACAGCCAACTTTTTCCAATATTCTAAATGAAATCCTTCCTATATTTGATCAACACATTTGTCCAAAGTGGATACGGTTTGAAATGAGCAGGCAAGAAAAAGAAGAAGCCAAATTGAGTTTTTACCAACGAACACGATTTCCAGGAGTTATTGGATGTGTTGATGGAACACACGTCCGAATTATAACGCCAAAAAAAGAAATACAACATCTGTATTACAGTAGAAAGGGCTACCACACAATTAACGTGATGCTGGTACTTTTAAGTTTAATCAAGAATAGTTGGTATACATTTAAATTTTCAAAATTATATTAAGTATGTGATCACATGCTTCGCATACGTTTTGTCGACGCTAGACATCCGGGATCTTGTCACGACTCTTTTGTTTGGAACAATAGTGAGCTGCACACATTTCTACATGATCGATATGAACAAGGAGAAAGGAACTATTGGCTGTTAGGTACTTTAAAATAAATAAGGTCATAGAAGCTGATTTGGTTAATTTTTTAATTGCATTCTTTAGGTGATTCAGGCTAGACAAATTCTTAATAACACCTTTTCGATCTGCTTCAGAACAAAGCGTGGAATCTGCTTTTAATGCGATACACTCAAAAACACGTAATGTAATCGAAAGAGTGAATGGAATTTTGAAAAATAGAAGCAGATGTATCCTTGGAGCGCGAGAACTGCACTATAAACCGCAGAAAGTGACACAAATAATTAATGCATGTTGCGCAGTTCACAATATTTGTGTATATTTTAAAGTTCCTAATGCTAGTCAGGAAATTGAAGAAACAGAAGAAGCTGAAGAAATTATCAATCTAAACGACGACCACGATGAAAATGCAAATACATTACGGAATTCAATTATGAATTTATTAATAATAATCATTTATAATAAAACAAAAATCATTCAATTTAAACTAAAGATAAGCTCGTGTTTATTTTGTTCTCATCATCGCTTCCAGTTTTTTCGATTTCATTTCAAGTACATGTCTTCTAAACTTTTTTTTATCTTCTAAATCGTCTCTCAACAGATTAACTTGGTTTTCCATCAATTTTGAAAGCTTTCCTTGCTCCTTTAAAAGTGAAACTTGCGTTCTTGTTTGGACCCTCAACAGTCTCATTCTCTCTTCTTCCAGCCCAAATTTGCCTCTAGGTTTCTTTATACGCCTTGGATTCGGTGTAACTGCCTTAGTATGAGATGAAGAAGCAACGGGAGCAACATTTTCACGATTTGCATCCCTTTCACCAGCTTCATTATCCGCAGTTTCTTCGGAAAGCAACTTTGCGGTTGAGGTACTAGGCTCATTAATACCGAACGAATTTCCAATGGGGTTGACTGCTACTTTGAGTTGTAGAATTGCCAGCATGCTCTCCTCCAACGGCTTAAATACACAAACTTTGCTTGGACCACCACCAGTGCTTTTAATTTGTTTATTATGATGCATCATTTTTTTCTTTAGTGCATATTTTTGATCGTTCCAAACCTACAGAATGAATTCAAATTTAGATAAGAAATTATATACAACTAAATACGGAGAAAATACGACTAAATTCGATTTGCATAGTAACCGATATGTATACCGTATATCGTATGCGATGGCATCCGATGCTTTCGTGACGTTAGAATACGAGTCAAAATAGACATTAGCGTACGAGTATGTTCGTAGTGACACGACTTCATAATAACAAAATACGAGTAAGTTCGTATATGACACCCAAATACGACTTGCATAATTGGGCTGAGTATTCTTTAGGATTGGCTTATCGTCGCCTGAGAATTGTTTTGTTCCATACGCCACTTTTGTCGTTTTTGAGTTAGGAACGGATTCTATGGTAATTTTGTATGCTCTTTTCAAATCTGTGATCCGATTTGCTCTATGTCTTTCCAATCCCGAGATATCGAACATCGATTTTGTCCCATATCCACCAAAATCAACAGTTTGTAGAATTGTTTTGTGCTATAAACCATTTTTTTGCGTTTGCGACAAATTTCCCATATAATTTTCGGCAATTTTTTTGCGAGAATTGTTTTGTTCCACGTGCATATCACGGCGACAAGAGATAGAGAAAATATTAACAAAGTTGAGAATTGGTTTGTCCTACGTGCATTTGTGTCAAAGAAAAGCTATGTATGTGGGACACTGATCGCAAACAAAATTTTAATATTGGTTTGTTCCACCTCCATTACAGTTGTGTAGATATTCGATATAATGAAGATATGATTTCAGTTACTGGCTGAAAACTTCTTCTTATGGTGTCTCTCCTCTTAGGAGGTTGTATATCATCCTTCTTATTTCGTCTCTTGATCCTGCGGTCCTGGTATCAGCAACCAGTCTTGTAAGTTCTTCAGCCATGTTGTACTTTGTCCGCCCACCGTTCTTCTTCCTTCAACTTTACCTTGAAGAATTACTTGTAGCAGCTGGTACTTCTCCTTTCTGATGAAATGTCCCAGATATTCGTGTTTCCGTTTCTTTATTATCTTCAGAAGTTCCCTTTTTGCTTCGATTCTTCTTAGGACTTTCATGTTTGAGATTCTATCCGTCCATGAGATACTCGTCTGTATATCCACATTTCAAAAGCTTGCAATCGCTTAATTATTGGTTAACTTAGTGTTTATGCTTCTGATCCATACAAAAGTGTAGACTAAACGTAACACTTAATTTTTTTTTTCTTCAGGGACAACTGCAGGTCGCTACCACACAAAACTTTTTTCAGCTGACCGAATGTTGCTCGCGCTTGCTGAATTCTACTGGCTGAACACAATACAATAGTGCTGCAAACGCAAAACATAGTTGCAGACGTACGAGCTGTCAATCATTGAATACATATGTTTTCAATGTTGCGAACACAATCGTTCTGCAACTGGAAGAGTCGTTTACATTGAACTCGTGCGGCTACGGCATGCGTCTATGTATTGCAGCATACCATTGTGTTCAGTCAGTTAGTAAATTTTTTTAACTAGACAAAAAACGCTTAAAACTAGCTTAACTAACATAACTACGTTATTCTAACTTACTGGCCCTACACGGGTACTCTAAGCTAAACTTAATTCTTATTCTATGTTTTTCGACGTAATCTTACTTAATTTACTTAGCTCAGCCAGTTAGTCGTGTCGTGGCTTGACTGCCAAAGCGAAATTACTTGCGATCACGGATGTTTATGATATTTTTAAATGTTTAATACTAAATATTTTGAATAATTTTCTTATTTTATTGTATTTTTTTAATAAAAACTTTGTTAATAAAAAAGATGAAATCGATTTTTCTTTTCAAATTTTAGCATCCAACTCCATGCTTTCTTGCCTTTTAGATATTTTGGATGAGAATTGCTTTGTGCCATATCCATTTTTTTGTGTTCCACGTGTATGAAAAAAAAAATCTGTTTCAAAATATAGGAGGTGGGACACAAGTCAAAAAAGAAGACTTGTACGTTAATTAACGTAGCTTGTTAACGGTTTGTCAAAATACTTTGAAAATTGGAAAGTGAACTCTTTAAAAGACCAACTTCAAGTTAAAAAAATAAAAAAAAATCATATCACACAGTTTCGGAGTACCAAGTACGCAAACCTTTAAATGCGATTTTCTCGAAAAAGTGCCAATGGCGTATGGAACAAACCAATTCTCAGGCGATGTTATGAGTATTCAACGCATTTTAAAAAGCTGTTATTGACATTGGTTCTACTGTGTTTTTATTCGTTGGTTCGTCACGTGTAAAAACTATTAATCGCGTACTTTTAGATACGCACTTCAACAGCAAATGAATTCTGAAAACCATCAATAAGAAAGAGTTTAGAGCTAAGCGAGCAGAGCTGCAAAGATTTGAGTAAGTTATTTAATTCGCAGAATATAAACTAAAAGTTCTATAAATTTAAGGTGTTCCAACTAGCACTGCTACTTTTGCACAACCTAGTACAGCCTAATAACTAGTAACGTTACCCTATAGTACACGTGATCCAGTAGTAGTTAGGCAGCTTGTGTCGTGGCAGGAATGCTACCGATTGATATACTGGCAGAAGAACTTCAGAGAAAGTTTCTAAACCTGAACCAACAGGAGCGGCGGCTTTTATCCAGTGATACAGACACAACAGAAAGGACCGCAAGCGTGAGGGAGTGGCAGCAACGTTGGAATCTTTCGTCTAAGGGCCGACGGACATACCGACTTATTCCGGACATCGAGACCTGGATAACCCGCAGACACGGCGAAGTAAATTTCTACATTACTCAACTGCTAACAGGACATGGTTGTTTCCGGTCTTATCTACACCGGTTTCAAAATGACAACTCCCCCACTTGTCCATCTTGCAGTGATACTCTCGAGGACGTGGAGCATGTATTCTTTCACTGCCCAAGATTCCAGTCACAAAGAGAAGCACTACAAATTGAATTGGAGGAAACACCAACTCCTGAGAACGTTGTGCAGCACATGCTCGACTCGGAAAATAAGTGGAGCGCAGTGAGTTCCTACGCCAAAGATATATGCCAAGAGTTGAGACGACTTGAGCGACAAAGAAGAGAGAGCGAGGAAAATGCAAGAAACAGCGCAGAGAACACGAGCAGATGCATACCTGCAGAAATGCGCATCCCTACAGTAACGCACAGGCTTACAGAGACGCACAGACAGACAGATATACGAACATATATGCGCACACAGCAACACGCAGACTTATAGACCTTTCGTGCAATGCACAAACATCCCCAGACGTACAGACTCATACAAATCTGTCGAC
Source organism: Criorhina ranunculi (assembly GCA_951813785.1). Classification (NCBI taxonomy): domain Eukaryota; kingdom Metazoa; phylum Arthropoda; class Insecta; order Diptera; family Syrphidae; genus Criorhina; species Criorhina ranunculi. The sequence continues at coordinate 26,473,057 of OX638382.1, read as the reverse complement.
AGGAGGCAGCTACGGCTGACACCCCCCCCCCGGATGAAATACCAGGATGGCGGTACCATGGGGGAGCATGGGTTAGACGCAGAGGTTTGGGTTAAAGTCCTACACTCTAGCTTTCGATGCTTTCCACCTTCCTTACAAAAAAAAATAAAAAATCCAGTAGTAGTTATGGTAGATAGTTTAGGTATAAAGCATACATAATCATATATATGTATGATATGTTGGTGGTCCCAAAGCGAGCCCTTATCACGCACTCAAATTAAGGCACAATCAAAAAGGCGCTGATTTTATTTCATTATGTTTAAATTATTGTTAAAATTTTAATTTAAATTTATTTGTTCGTAAAATAAAGCATTATAATCCAATAATGGTATGTCCTTTGAATCTATTTTGACTTTTCAGGAGAGCAAATTTTAACTTTGAACCTATCCATTCCTTATTGTTCGACGATATTAAGCTGAATGTATTTTAATTTAAAAAAATTGGATATTTGGCTATTGAAACATATGTATATAATTGATATGTTAGTTTAGGCAAAATACGAGAGATGGGCTTAGACTAAAATATTGATTAAAATTTCTTACAGACTAACAATTGAGTTCGGTTTTGCAGAGAGGATATATAAGTAGATCTAGATATATATTATATAGGTACATATCGCTCATTTACCTGAAGACTGTCATAACTCAAAAAGCGAGATTTTCTGCAAATCAATTATATTATTATTTTTCTAAACTTATGTGACCGAATTAAATGTTTTAAAAAAAAGTATTTACTTAAATGGATATAAATCGAGTCGCCATACGATTACAAAATAATCAAAGTTACATTGTATTATATTATTGTATTTAAATAGGATAGTTAAGAACAAACTCATTTCAAATTTAACTCTGAAAAAGATATTGAAAAAAGTTTTAATACTCTGCATTTTTATAACGACTGGATATACGCTAAATTTCATAACTATATCACCATCTCTGTTTTTGCATGTTCTACAGGTTAAAATCAATGTTTTTGCAAATAGATGTTTTGGAGCCAATGAACTGCGTATGCGTGTAGTCGATAGTTTAAATAAAAAATTGTTCTGCAAAGCTCTGTGTAACAGTTAAAATACGAAGCAATGCCACTTGAAAAATATTTACCAGAAGAAGAAAGAGGTAAAATTATTGCTTTTCATGATCAAGGGCTATTTTTACATGAAATTGTTCGAAAACTCGGACGTAATGGCATAACGGTTGACATTTTTTTTTTGAAAAATCAAGACACTCATGGCTCTTAGAAAACTGGTGGTCCGAAAAAAAAAGAAAAACAAGGCGCGATTGGCAATTTTTTATAAGGCTGCCCGTCGAGAATTCGCTCCAAAAACACATGAACTGCAACTGGAGCAACGTAATCAAAAACATGTTACCTCTCTTCTAAGCATTTTGTGTTTTTTTTACCTAAAGTTATTTTTTTTCTGAAGAAAAGAAATTTAACCTAGACGGTCTAGGTGGTTTTCAGTCCTACTGGAGAGATTTGAGGAGAGGTGCCATATATTTCCCAAGAAGACGTTTTGCCGGCGGTAGCCTGATGATGTAAAGCAGTTATTCATAAGTGGGTACATCGCCATTGGCCTTCCCATCTGCTAAGATAAATAACGACCAGTACATTGGTGTCCCTGAAAACAACTTTTGCCATTTTTGCTTAACAGTCGAAACACAGGGTGGGTTTGCCAGCAGGACAGCTCAGGAGAACATACCAGCATACTAACCAAGCTGTGATTTGATCGACATGAGGTCAATGTTCTCGAACGGCCTGCCTGCTCTCCATATCAAACTGCGATTGAGAGTCTTTGGAGCGTACTAGTGCGAAAGGTTTAAAACAGGCAATTAAAAGGCTTGGCTGGCCTAAAAACAGCAAAAATACCTCTTGGGCTACAACCCCCCAGGATATGCTAAAAAACTTAATTGACGTATGTCAAATAGGAGTTTTCACTTTAGTGGAAAGTGGAAAAACCCCCTTTAGCGCTAGTGAATTATATAAAAAAGAAAAGAAAAAAAGGACCTTCCGGCACCAGCCGCAAGAGATAGGTGGATTTCCTTCGTATGCGACTTTTAAATCATATTAAAGTAATCCAAAATGGTAGATCCAAAACTGAAATTATAATAAGTACCCATAGACGAGTATACATTTTCAATTTCAACGAAATCGGAGCAATTTTAAAGAATTTCAAGATGGCGAACATTTTTTTTAGCTGAAAATACTTATGATTATTACCGTTGTCATACTAGTGAAAAAGATACAAAATGGTTGTCGATGCGTAATTTGAAAAATATAAAGGGGCGTGTCACGCCCCCCGCTCAACAGATCACGCCCATCTACGAACTCAGTCGAGATATTCACCATCTTAACATGTGTAAAAAGTTTCAATCAATTCGGTTAAGAACTGCGGCCCCTATCGTGCGGACAAGATTTCGTTGTTTTGCATAAATGGGCGTGACACGCCCCCCTCTCAACCGATCTCGCCCATCTACGAACTCGTCCGTGCTATTCACCATATCAACATGTGTACCAAGTTTCATTCAATTCGGTTAAGAATTGCGGCCCCTATCGTGCGGACAAGATTTCGTTATATTGCATATAGGTATATGTATATATATATATATATATATATACATATGTATATATATATATATAAACATTTGAACGGACCATGGTTTTGGTGTTTACTACAAAGGTCTTGAAAAGTTGCATTAACATTTTTTGAAAGTTGCGTCATGTGGACCTCTGCAAGAGGTAGTATTTCTTCGAAATCCACCTAAAAAAGAGGCTCCTAGGAGTATTGGGCATTTAATAATTATGTATTTCCAAGGCGTAAGTCATTTTTATCTAATTAAAAATGAAGTGGTTATACAGTTATGAAGAAGACAAACAACTAATGATTCCACTTTTTCCTAGGAAGGCTAACGGTACTTTTCGCGTTTTCCTAAATTAGTTTGAATTCTCATTATTCTTTCCCGTAAAAACAGCTACTTGCTAAAAATTTATTTCAACCTTTAAAAAATGCAAACATAGGGATGGTGATATAGTTATACAATAAAAATTAAGAAAGCTTTTTTTTTTAATACCAAATTGAACCTTATCATTTTTATAATACTGCAGTTGGAAGTCTTCAAGAAAGACGTTTATTACCTGCAATTAATTGGCGACTACACGAACCAGTGTTTAAGCAGGCAGAGCATGGGACAGCTTGACTGTCATGCAAAGGCATTGCAGGACCGCGATACGTGGTGAGTCTGGTATAAGGTGCGAAGGAGTTTGTGGTAACTCAAACTATATTACCACAAAATATTCGGGGCTTGACCAGTACACCTGCGTTGTCATTGGTTCCAATAAAAGAGTAAGATTCATTCATGGTACTTGTTCGGAGCGATAACATTGGTATCTGAAAGTCAGCCTTATGCCCTAAAGGACGCAGAGGATATTAGAATAATTTTTGTGACTAGACCGACATCCCAAAACAGTCTGATCATCAAGGGCTTCCATACATTTAATACATTTTTTTCTCAAAGTGTTAATACAAATTCATAATGAAGTAATTTAAAAAAAAAATCCAGTATAGTATTAACAACTTTGAGTAATAGGTATCATTCTGTAGCCCTTAACTGACTAGAGAAGAATGATCCATCAGTTTTAATAATTTCAAGAACAATAGTACAACTCACAGCAATGCGGAAAAATAAGATGTCTTATAAATTTCACGCTGAGTTCAATAATATTTTGACTGCAGGACTATCTACAGTAGAAAGCCATTTATTAACTCTACCGAAAAATAAAGTGGTTTGTACTATCGTTCTTATTTCGAACGCTAGTTTATTATTATAACATTTCAAAAAGTGTCTTTTTCTAGCTACTGGAATGTTAACGATTGCCATATTATTTACTCTTAACCCCTTAGCGCTTGAACTTCTGAGAGTAGCACTGTAGCAGCTTCGCAAAAAAAAAAAAAAAAACACCTTTAGAACCTTAAAGATGTAAAGATGATTTAGTGGTAGTACTCGGAGACTATGACTATGAAAGAGAGGTCAACTATTTATTGCTCTGTTAACTCTGCAAATAATCCTTATTAGGTGTTTTGGGCAGCTCAGTTTGCAATACCACATTGTAATTTAGAATGACCAAGTCCGTAGTGTATCATTAACATAATCTTCTTTGAGTAATGTGTTTTCAAGAGATACACTTTACGCGTTACAGATAACATTTTTTTTTTAACTCATCTACATGCGCTTTCCAGTTTAAAAATCTAACAATTAAGATCCCTAGATACATGAAACTTTCCACACTTTCAATTTTAAAACAATTTGGACTACACACAGATTCTTCAGAAAAATTTTTTTTGCCACACGTATGAACAGATAAGGACAATTTTCTACAGACAAAACGGAGATGAAAAGAATATCACAATCATTAGGAAAAGAACTATTGTCGTAGTATTAGTAAGCCCACGTGAAGCTTTACTGCTAAGTCAAATAAGCTATTATTAGGTGCGTTTTTTTGCAAGCGTATATACGCTTAATTTTCAATTTGCATGTAAAATACACTAACAACAAAACCTATATCCGTCTAATTAGACGGGGATAATTATCGCCGCTTGTGAAATAGGCGCGGATAAAAACAATGCTTCCAACCCTTATTTTCTATGTGTTATCGATGATTTGCTAAGAAACGTCATAAAATTCATCCATAAATTCATTTTATTTGACAATTGAAACAAAAAACAAATTGAAAATTGTCAAAACTTTTATATGAGCCTGGCAAAAAATTAAACGGCTGAGAACAAAAAATGGAAAATTTTAATTTTTGTATGAACATACACATACACATAGGTTCAAGAAAAACAAAAATACACACTTATTAGGTGTGCGTATTCTCTGTATTTTCCATTCTTATTTGTATTTTATCCAAATTATGTTCAATTCCAATTATTTTAAATTTTTTAACAGCTGACTGTCACAAATGTCATAAATGTCATCTGTGCTGCCAAGTTTTTTAAGATGAATTATTAAGCGCCGATGATCGTTTTTTTGTGCACTTATAATTTAAGCGTATATACACTTGCAAAAAAACGCACCTATTTGTATACGCATGCCAGTTAAAAGCGGAATCGTCATTATTTAGATTCAGATTTATGCAGAGTCAATATATCTTAAACTAAATGTAGTCAATTGAACTTTTGTAATCGTATAACAATAACAATTTGCCTCGTAATATCTTGAATATCTGATATATAAATATTACATACTAAGTGTAAAGTAAATTATTTACTAATAAAGAATCTAATCTAATCTCAGTCAAAGAAAATTAACGAACAAATTGATTTTATTCAATTTGAAGCTTGGTTTTCTTAAAAATCGGGTCTGTTTTTCTAACAAACTTAAAAGATTCGGGATCAGCGACCTTAAATATTAATAACAACTTTCCTTTCCTTCCAACTATTTGTAGAACGAAAGAAAAAGTTAAAAAAAAAGCAATTAATAGATTAAGGCCACCAAATAAAGTTTATTTAAAAACAAAAAGTAATGTTAACTTTTATCGGTTTCTTGTGTCAATTTGACACACTTTGCTATTATTTCGTCAAATCGAGCTAGAATTTTGGCTATAGGTAGTAGGTGTACATATTTTTTGTTTTCGAAATCTATATTCACGATAGATATTGCCCAAAGGCTGCACAAAAACGTTCCCTGTAGTGAGCCAGGGTCAAGCCACGGAGGCAACTTTGGTGTAGGCGAAGAGGACTGCGGCACGCTTGTGATTGCTCGGCTCAACTCGTCCGACGGGGGTCCGACTCCACCTTACACCACTTGCTCAGCACACAAAATTTCGTGCCAAGTAAGCTAGATAGATGAAAATAGAAAGGAGTTCCCTAATACCCTAAATCAGACTGCAGATGGACGGAACGAGAAAGAAAAAAAAAAAACAGAAAAGATGAAAAGAAGAGCTCAGAGGACTTATACCAATATTGAGGAGAGAGAATGGGAAGAGTTTCGCCGCGCTAAAACTAACTAACCTAGTCTAAACCTAACTAACTAGGACTAAATCGAATGACCCTATAATAGACCTACACTAACTTAAGACTATCCTAAACTAAACTTACCCCCAAAGGCAATCTCCATTTCCACTGTCGCTCCCCGATAAGGTTCATCAAGAACCCAGAGCCTGCCAGATGATGATAGCAAAGGTTGGCCAGGCTGCCCTTTTATGTCTTATGACACAACCAAACGTTATCCCCTATGGCCGATGTTATAGGAGATAGCCCCTCGAAGACCTTCCGGTCACAACTCTATATATCGCGTCGTTTAGTGTATGTCGTCATGTCCTTGTCAGTTGGCGTTAAGTCCTGTCGTCACCATTAAAGTACGGCCTTCCCAGATTCCACACACACCAGAAAGGAAACTATTCGCACATTTCGATTTCTTCTCATATTTACTATAAACTAATACTAATTTATAATCTAGGTTATAAATTCAAGTTTAAGGTAATCCTAATTCTAGCTTTTAGTGGCAAAAGTGAAATTCAAAACTAATGAAAATCAATAAAATTAAACTAAAACTAGAGTGTACTCACGGTTCTGTGGAACTCTCATGTTGCGATTTGTTTTCGGGTACAAGATACCAGAAAGACTGGTTTACTTATATTGGCTGGAGTTTATTATTCAAAAGGAGCGTGCGTTATCGAGCTTTGGGACGATAAGCATGGCAGACCAATTTTCGCATCAACGATGGCGCTAAGGCGTTTCAAGCTAATCAACAGCTCCTTGCGTTTTGATGATAAGGAGACCAGATTGAAACAAAAAGATAAACTAGCAGTTTACAGTTTTTGATAAATGGGTGCAACGGTTGAAAATATCGTATTGCGTTGGTAATTTTGTTACTGTTGATGAACAACTTTTACCATTTCATAGTAAATCACCATTTACACAGTACATATCATCGAAACCAGCTAAATATGGTTTGAAATTGTGGATCGCTGCTAATGCTGAAAAGTGGTACGCATACAATGTGCAAGTAAACACTGGACGTGATCGACTGCACACCAGAAGTGAATCAAAGAGAATGAGTGGTTTTGGATATGACTGAAGTTATTTCAGTACCCAAACAAATTTTGCTTTGTTACACTGCTCTCCACTTATCATTCGACTTTTGCCATTGACGCGAATGATCCTGAGAAAAAGTCTGAAATAATCAAATTTTACAATCGACTCCACCAATGTTCTGGATAAGTTGGTTGCGACATATTGATGCAAAAGAAAGGTAAGCAGATGACCCGTCGTCCTTATTTGCAAAATGCTCCAAATATCAGCATACAGTGCATTCGTTATTTACATAATATTGAATCCCGATTGGAATATTCAGAAGAAGATTCATTTTGGTCGGACTTGATCAATCGCTTTGAATTCTATATATCAAGGAACGTAAACGAATGTCACGAGGTGAAAAGCAAATGCGCTTGCTTTTGTGAACAGCACAAAATTCAAATATCAAATGCAGAGCAGTTTGGACATCCAACACAATTACGACAAATCGAATCATTGTCGTTGATTTATCGTTAGTCGCCAAGAAAAGAACTCGTTGTCACATGTGCCCCTCACGTTCGAATTCAAACGTTCACTCCGCACGGTGTGATAAGTGGGTAAAACAGTCTGTCCTTGTCACTATTTCAAAATATGCGAAAAATATGCACCAGGGATCCGATTGAATTGATATAAATTGACTTTTTTTTCTAGGCAATCTTTTTTTACTTCCCACCTTCATAGGGGAAGTATTGCAATCACCCAAAAAAAAGTTTCGAGATTTTAACGGAGCTTCACATTAGGATACACTAGAAATCATTTGCACCCATTTTCGAAGTTATGTCTGTGTGTGCGTGTGTATGTGACAATTTTTTTTCTCCTTCGATATCTGGAGAACGGAACAACGTACGATCATGCGGATGGTCCAGCGGATGCTGAGATATTTGAAGAGATGCTTTAAAAAAAGGTGTACTGGACAACGCAAACACGTTGTGGTGTATATTAGAAACACTTTTTACTGTGATATAACGCAATACGAGGTGGGAAGTACAGGACTGGCTCCCCAGTGGAATTTTTTTTTTTTACATGAATATGAATTCGAAACTCGTTCTTTTCTATTTGCGATGAATAATAATAAATAATAAACCATTTTCAATTGGAAAACCACCTTGATTTCATTCATCGACAATAATATGAGCTCTGGAATATGTGTGCCAATTTGATACACGAGGGTCTTTAAGGTTTCTCGGAATAAGGGACCGATAAATATTTAAATTCATTTTGTACATAGAATGTATGTACTTACTTATTAAGTGGCCTTACAATTCGGGGCCTTCGCACTCCAAGTGGGTTGACTTGGCGCGTCACTTTAGACGTGGTCCTCCTTTAATGCGTTGTCCTTCAGGTTTGATTAAAAGACTCTCCACAAAGTATTTCTTTAAAAATAATCGTGCTTAGTGGTTGTTACGTTAGACTGTAAAGTAAGTGCAATGATACAATTTCAAGCCCCAGGAAAAAAAGTAAACGTTTTTCGGTGTACCACATTTTCGCAGGCACGACAAACTTGCATGGGTATACTCGGTCATGGAAAAGCTTTCAAATCCGCCGTTTGGACTTGGCAATAAAACTGAAGCTCCCTTCCCTTCTATTTGTGCGAACAAAAAAATAACAACATGATTGGTTGCGAGAAACTAGATAGTGGCTCTCAGAGAAGAGTTCCCACTCCAGCCGCTGGAAATCCTCATTTACGGTAAACATGCCCAAGAAATACGACTGGCTTTTCTCCACAAACAACTCTGAAATCTTCTCACGTGATGACACCGAGATTCGTCGTTGGAACTACCCCACACCATCAACCCGTAATATAACTAATTTAAGTAATGCTTTTTCTTCTAAGTCCTATAAACCCACCTCTTTCCCTCCTAGGATCTCTGCTTCCTTCCAAAAAAGCCCCCGTCGCAATCGCGTGTCTTTCAATCCGACTCCAGTTCCTTGTCCCGTATCTTTACAACCCTCAGTTCAAAGTAACCTCCCCCCTACTCCCTACTTCCCTAACTTCATCCACTCCCATACTCTTAATCCTACCGCCACGCCAGCCTCCGACACTTCATGCGCTAATGCTCCCACTACCTCCACTCTGTCCTCCCTCACCTGCTCAAACAAATCTGTCACACCTGACCCCTCTCCTACAAGTCCTGCTGATGCACATGCCTCCTTTCTGGACCCCATGTTACCACCCAACGTCAAACTCACTCAACAATTGGCCGACCTTGGCGAAGACAGTCGTTATGTAATGTCACGTTTAAGAGACCACAACACTTTTGAGAACGTCCGTCTTTACCTTGCCTACCTTCACGACAAACCCGACTCTATCTGTGTCAATGGCAAAACAAAAACCAATACCATGGTCTTCATTCGCGAACAGGGTCTCCCAATCGAAATACAAACCCTTAAACAAATATTTTTGCGGTTTCACGAGAATTTCAATATATCGCCCCTCCAAGTGGCTAATGACCTATCTACATACGCCTCCTTTGTTAGCTCCAAGCGCATATCGCATCTCCAAAGATCTCGGGCTGACTTTAACAATTTGTTTCGTCCACCGCGCTCCTAACGTAACACGCTCTTCTAATTCATGTTTAAATAAAGCTAACCTCAAGTGCATGTCTCTTTATTACTAAAATGTAAGAGGTCTTCGCACTAAAACCTCCGAGGTTTTTCTTAATTCTCAAAAGCTCCCCTACGATGTTTTCGCCTTAACTGAAACTAATCTTACCCCTAATATTAAGGATCGCGAACTCTTTACGTCTGACTACAATGTTTTTCGTAATCCCTATATAGTTGATCCTTTAATTGACGAAATCACTAACGAGCATTCTAGCGACGATCCCCCTGGTCGAGGAGTGTTATTGGCTCTTCACACGTGTTATGACGCATCTGAATTTCCTATTCCAAACACCTCTGATCTGGAATTAGTTTGTGTAACAGTTACATTTACTAAGCGCTCCCTCTACATCTTGTGCTGCTATATCCCACCCACACAACCTTTAAGTGAATACCAGCTTTTTGTTGATGCTGTCGACTTTGTGACTGAAGCCATGAGCCCCGAAGATGATGTTACCGTCGTTGGTGACTTCAATCTTCCACGATTGCACTGGGCTGAGTCAGATGATGTTATTCACTTAGTCTCAATTAATGCCACTTCTGATAAGGAAATCTTATTTACCGATCGGCTGTTGGCTTCTGGGCTTTATCAGTTAAGTGGTATCAAAAACAATCTAGGAAGACAACTAGATCTAATTTTTTCTACTGACGCCGATAACTGTGTAGTTATCGAGAGTAGCCACCTTCTTTCCAAACTTGACGACTTTCACCCTCCACTGTTTTTATCATTATCATATGATATTGTAAACATTAAAATTGACCCCTTGACGAGCGCAAATTTAATTTTCGCAAAGCTAATTTCGACAAACTTTCTGAGCTTCTTGGTAATATTGATTTTGACTTTATTTCTGACAAGACGGTTAATATTGATGTGGCCACTACCACTTTTTATTCTCACATCTACGAATGTTTCCTTAAATCCGTTCCTTTAACAACTCAGAAAAGTACTACTTCCTCTCCCCCCTGGTATAATAAAGAACTACGCTCACTGCGGAACAAACGAAACAAACTATGGCAAACGTATCTTAGATCCAGGTCTATATCTGACTTCTCAAACTACCTTTTAGCCTATGACAACTTCTCCGCAATGTGTGGGTGCCTTTACTCTGAATACCTCGCCAGCATGCAGCATGACCTTATTATAAACCCTAAACGATTCTTTCAGTTCATTAATACTAAAAGGAAATCGGATGGTTACCCTTCCACTTTAAAATCCGGAAGCTGCTCCTCCGCGGACCCCAAAACTGTCTCTAACCTCTTCGCTGACTTGTTCAGTCAGGCGTTCGCGAATGACGACGTTGAGCCGGACCTTAACTACTTCAGCTACATGAATGGCTGCGCTCAAACTTCCTTAACATCCGTAAGTATTAGTTTATCATCAGTAGTTGATAAAATAAACCTCCTCAAGGACGATTATTCATCTGGTCCTGATGGACTCCCCGCCATAGTCTTAAAGAAATGTGTATCCGAACTAGCTCAGCCCCTTACTGCTCTCTTCCAGCTTTCAATCGCACGTGGTTTTTTCCCTAAATTATGGAAGGACTCATTTATTATTCCCATCCACAAAAAGGGTAGTAAGAATGATATTTCCAACTATAGGCCCATTGCTAAACTTTCTTGTACTCCTAAGCTCTTTGAGAGTTTAGTTTATGACACGATGCTTTTCCATTGTAAACCAGTTTTCTCCTCAAAGCAACATGGGTTTCTAAAGGGTCGATCTACAACCACAAACCTTACTACATTTGTTTCCAACTCATTATGTGCCTTGGAAAATGGTAAGGAGGTGGATGCTGTGGCTACTGATTTCAGCAAAGCCTTTGACAGAATTTCTCACAAAGTCGTACTCCTTAAACTTAAGGCACTTGGTTTTCCACCATGGTTTGTTTCATGGATTAAATCTTATTTAGAAGATCGCAAGTACAGTGTCCTTTTTAGATCTTCTGTCTCGAACCCAATCACTGCATCCTCTGGCGTACCACAAGGTAGCCATTTAGGGCCTCTGATCTTCGATTTGACGATTAATGATGTTGAGCATGTAATTCTCCTCTCCGACCTTGAGATTTACGCAGATGACATGAGAATCTCTAAGCAAATCTCCTGCACTGCTGACTCCCTGTCTCTGCAAACTGACTTAAATCATTTTTACATTTGGTGTCAACAAAATCTTTTAGAGCTTAACGTGAAAAAATGCCAAGCTATCACTTTCTCCCGCAAACGTCATCCCCTGCCTCAAAGGTCATATCACATTAACAATGAGCTAGTTCCCACTGTCTCTTTAATTCGTGATCTGGGCATTATTTGCGACACCCAACTCAACTTGCGTCCTCATATCGACAACATTATTAGCAGAGCCAACTCCGCACTTGGCTTTGTTAAACGTTGGTCGAGGGAGTTCTCGAACCCTTACGTGACTAAATCCCTTTATATGACATTCGTTAGACCACTGCTTGAATATGCCAGCCAGGTATGGTCACCTTACCATCAAGTTCATATTCAAAGAATTGAAGCCGTCCAGCGAAGATTCATTCGCTTTGCCTTACGTGGCCTAGGTTGGGATGACCCACACAATTTACCTCCCTACGAGCATCGTCTTAAGCTGCTCAATTTACAGGCCCTAAGAACTCGTCGTGATGTAGCTGATATACTTTTTATACATCAGTTATTAACTGGAAATATAGATTGTCCTTATCTGCTCCATCAGATCTCCCTTAACACCAACCCTCGTCGTTTAAGATCTATTCCCCTATTCCGACTTCCCCACCACCGTACTGACCATGGCACGAACGAACCCCTTACAAGAATGCTCCGTAAAGCAAATATGTTTCCTAATGCATTCGACCTAAGCCTTACCAAACTCACCCTGAAACATTCCCTTCATAACCTACCCCAACCCTGAACCTTTTCTTCTCTTGACGTAGCAATAGTAAATTGTTAAATTTAGTCTTAGCTCTTTTTTATTTGATTTAAGGTTTAGATTGTTTAAGTTTATGTTACCCTTACTTTATAGTTTAGAATTAAGTTTCACTATGTGCCATGCTTGTATTAAGCTCAATAAAATTAAAATTAAATTAAATTAAAATTAAATGAACTGTTGCGTGACCCTACAGACTAATGGTTTTTTTTTTTTGTTTTAATCTTAATATAGGACAAATTAATAAGAACAAATGCAAGATATTTGAAAAGTTGTTTAAAAAGTTGTCCTACAGCATACATTTTGATATGAATGGATTTATAAATAAGACCAAAATTGATCGAACATTTTTGGTTAGTAGGACAAAATGGACACTGAATATGTCGAAATCAATAATAAACAGATAAAATTCTACAGATCGAAATAGCGTGCGTACAAACCTAGATTGGCATATATAACTCTATTTTGGTAAACATGGTCTGTAAGATAAGTAAGAATTCACGTGACGTCAATAGAAACGCATTGCGTACTTCAGATCAGCTTGCAAGCATTTCAATTTAAAAATGTAAGTTTATTTATTTGAATTTTTTCATGATTTATATACCTACATGTTTTGAATCAAAAATTATTTTACAAACGTAGCCCCCGTACATATGTCTTTAATGACAAACTAAGTACGCTTAGTTAAATTAAAGATAATTATTAAAATGAATTTTCTAAAACAAAACCAAAAGTCAATCATCAGACGTCTGGCGCCAGTAAAACCTTTTTCGGATATCATAATGAAATTTCATTCGACCTTTAAGGTTTTATTTGATTTTGGGATTACTACAGGCGGCAAAGGTAGCACCCATATAAACCCTGTTGGCGTTAATGAGAGTTATGACAGATTTATTTATTTTCCCTTTTGCTTTCCTTTTCTGTGCACTGGCGCAAGCAATGTGCAGGTAGAATCGGAAGGTGGAATTGTTTTAACGTAAAAAGACTTTTTTTTCTATTCGTCCTTACATATTTGTTAATATAAAAACTTCTTTGTATACTTAAATAAAACTATAAAAACTTTTTGTTTGCTATATCCATTTTCTTAGCTGGACTTACTCCGTACGCCGGGGACATTATTGGAGTCTACCAATGTGTACTGCGGAAACATTTATCTATGTGTTGAAAACTGAAAATTGCGAGGAAGCTTATCACACTAGTACACATTTTTTGTATTAACCGAAATCAGGGAAGGATAGAAAACAACTTTTTGAAATCATTTAAGATACGAATGGGAAATAGATAGATAGATGGAGTAGATAGCTATCGCGGTATTAGTACCGAATATTTCATATCACTGGCACAAAGTATCGGTACCAGTGATTATGTTCTGTTGGAGCGTAGTCCAGGTTCTACGCCCTTGTATATATATATTTATGTGGAGTTTGGATCCACCCTGTGTCTTCTGTAAACTCTGCAGCGAGAGCGACTGACCGGACAAGCGAATGAGGAGTAGTTGAAGGGATCATGGGCAGTCGAAGACGAACAACGAAGAACACACGACGAACGACGACGACGTGCGCGGCGACCCGAAAATCCGATCTTGCTGAATTTCTTTTTTTTTCATTGCTTAATTTGTTCAGTTCAATATTTAATCGTTACCTACTTTGTTTTAATTATAACGTTAGTCAAATAAATAATAATTGAATTGTAATAACGATTTCTACATTTATTTAGTATATATAACTATTGAAAATACTATTAAAATGATAGGATGCGGTTTACATTAATATCAAGGGTAATACATAAATTAGGAAATAAATAAATTAGGAAACATGTAATTTAATGTGATTTGCGACCACTTTCTTAAATATCCTTAGTTAACTAAAAAAATTTATTTCATTTGGTAAATCATTAAACATTTTTAAACCTTTATACATTAACATATTTTGTGTTCTTAGTTAAGCTGCCTGATAGGGGTAGCCTTAAGCTATCGTTGCACGATAGTTGTATCGTGTATTTCCAGCTAGCACTAATTGCATTTTTCAGCGGTCACTGCCGCCTGAACAACCACCTTCATCGCATGAACCTTGTAACAGATTCAAGCTATAGACTTTGCATTGAGAGTGAAGAGACATCTCTATACATCCTAACGGAGTACCCAGCTCTCTTTCAACTTAGAAAGAGAATTCTCAGCGGCGAAGTTGTCTCTACGGAACAGCTTGCTACCATCCACCCAGAGAAGTCCCTAAACTTCCTGACATCTTCAGTAGTAAAAGGACTATACTGCTCCTTGGAGCCGGTGAATTCCGTGAAAACGTGTATTTGAGAAGACCGAATGCGGTACGTAGCGTTGTATATTGCTTTAGTTTATTCGCGATTGGGATTGAGTTATTTGGTATTTATATTAGTTGGAGGAACCATGGATTGTCAAGGACGATGCTTATTATTGGCTGTATTCGCATTTAAAAAAAAATTATACGTAACAAAATTAACAAATCTTTTTCGTGCCACGAAGTGCCCAGTTCCTTTTGAGGGACTTCTAATGGACCCAGAAACTTGGAGTATAACTAAACGCAAATTACTGAAAATTTCAAACTTATAACTATAAAGTGGCAAAAGTGCAATTTCATTGAAAAGAAGCAATTTTGGAAGGGGATATTTGAAGAAGTCGCAATTTTTTGGATATACATATGTACGTCTTATCAGCACACCGAATTTCAAGTTTCTAACTGTACCGGAAGTCCGAGATCTTTTTCGTGCCACGACGTGCCTATTTCAATTTGAAGGATTTCTAGCGGAAATATAACCAAGAAAAAATTACGAAAAATCACAAATTTATAACTGTTCATTGATGAATTTGCCATTTAATCGGATTTAGAAGCAATTTTTCCCCCGATTATAACCCTTTTTGGGGGGTTGTAGGGGGGTATTTTTTTTGGTATATGTGAGGCAATACCTACCTGCATACCAAATTTCAAGATTCTCGCTGTACTAAAAGTCCGAAATCTGTTTTCTGCCATAGAAAGCCCCCAGTAAAACGTTTTCACGTTAAAACAATTCATCTAGGAACACTAGGGAAGACACAAAAGGATTCGTCAAAACCGCAGTGCCAAGGGCTGTGAACAACCCTCCCGAACAATGATTTGATTATTTGCCGGTTAAAATTGTCTTTGGTATTTTTTTTGTTCAGTATATTATTTAAAAGTGTTTAGATATGTTATAAACTCAGAGCTTAGGGAATGTCAAATGCATGCTTTGACCATTCGAGGCACCCCGCAGGAGGAGTCCTATCACCTTTATTGTGGGTCTTGGTAGTAAGTGAGATACTAATGAAGCAATGGAACTAGCGTCGTTGCCTATGTCGACGACGAAGTCTTACTGGCCACAGCAAATTTATACCCACAATCACAGACCAGCTGCAGTCAGCCCTCACTACTCTAAGCAACTGGCCCAAACGATGCGGTCTTAATATTAACAGAACATACAGAAAACATATCAGAAAGGGCAAAATACCTGGGATGCATTCTAGACCGTAAACTGAACTGGAAAGAAAACCTTATGAAAAAAACAAACAAAGCTTCAATTGCATTCTACGCATGCAACAGAGTATTCGGCAAAAAATGGGGCCCAAGCCTACCACTGTTCACTGGATGTTCATATCCATACTGAGGTCCATTCTTACGTATGCATGCCCTAGTCTGCTGTAAAAACCACAAATTTAAAGATCCTGACGAAAATTCAGCGACTGGCTTGCATAGGAACTATAAGTGCAATAAGAACTACACCAACTGCAGCCTTCGAGATCATCCTGGGGCTAATACCTGCCGATCTGTTCACAAAGGAAGTGGCTGCGAAAAGTGCGCTTCGCCTACAGCAATTTAACCTTTGGAAAAATGTCTGAAGGTCACTAAGCAATCATCAAGTGGGTGAACATTGAAGCCAAAATCGACTATTTTACACCAAACCCTGAATTCAGCATAAACCTCGAACTCAAATTCATTCCGGAGAGAGCTGGACAGAAGGATAAGTCATTGACCCCAACCACATATTTGCGGGTGTAGGCTCCAGGATCTATGCATCAGAACCAAACATCTCACGGTCGATAAGACTTCTAAACCACAGCAGCGTGTTCCAGGCGGAAGTTCTAGCAATCGTCGAGGTCTCGCGAGAACTATCACAACAGAGACTCCCAAGAAGTTACATTGACATAAAAAGAAAGTCACTTCTTCTAGGTATTATGGTAGGTCACAACCTGCTAGTGGCTCACCTAAAAAGAATGCGTTTGAGCGCAACAGATCTATGCAGAGGATGTAGCGACAAGACACGGAGGAGGACACATTCCACCTTCTATGCGAATGCCCAGGCGTTAGCAGAAACAGGAAGACAACCCTTAGAAGAAGGAAGGACGATCCTCGGGGGACGGGAATTTTCGATGTCTGCAATATGCGACTGTGGCAATAAGCTTAAGGACACAGAGTATCTACAATGAAATTACTTGCTTCAGTAAGGGAAGACCTGTCAGCAACCACGTAGAAGCATTGAACAGAGAATTAAAATAAAAATTAATATCAAAACGCAAAATCACACAGCATTTATTAACAATCTTTAAGTAAATATTTACATGCTCATACTTATGAATTATTTACGATACAAACGTAACATTTTTTTGACTGGAATTTAATGAATTCACGCCTCACGAAGTGTTACGATTTTTTTTTTATTTACAATGGCACTGCTAATGTGGTATACAAAACTTTTCACAGAATAGCTGCAGTTGGTTCGTCAGAAGACTGCGTGTCTGTCAAACAAACAAAAACGCTGAAATACGCTATGTCATTCACGACACTTCGGTAGGTGAGAAATAACATTTGCATATAACATCTGTATTAAAAAACAAAAATTTACATTTGAGAATTGGAAGTCACGATCAATTTGAAGTGCTTCATTTTAACTATAAAATTAAATATGCGTCTGGCTCTTATTAAACATTAAATTTTTTTTATCTTCTGTTCTATGTACATATTAGGAGACTACATGCGTTTTTTTTTTTTTCTTAAGATTTAATTACGTCAGGTAGTATTATAGCTAAATTACAGTTTTAAGTATGATATCTACGCTCCAGGGAATACATTTTTATAAGCAATGTCACATCCTTCCGTTAAATTTATTTGAATTACATTTAACAGAGATCGATTTTAAGGCAGTCTTTGATTAGATTGATGGGAAATCGGTTTTTTTTTTTAAGCTAAGCAATCTAGGGATGTCATCAAAAATACTGAATATCACCTGAAGTCTCTATGAGGGAAACTGGACCGCAGTATGGAATTGAAGGAACGTATCATCCTGGTTCGAGTTAAAGATGTGGGTAAAGCAAGGTTGCCTCCTAAGTCCGCTTCTTTTCTCACTCTTCCTGGATGATCTCTCAGCCGCAATGCTGATGTACGCTGAAAGTATTGTCCTACTTGCTGAGACATACATGATGCAATATTTGATAAATAGGTTACAACATTACTGCATCACATGGAATTTAACACTTAACACCAACAAGTCCAAAATAGTAGCTTTTCGCAATGGAATAAGGAAATACTCACATGAAGAAAAGTGGATTTGGAATAATGAATATCTGGAGATAGTATCGGAGTATAAGAATAAGTACTTTGGAGTACGTTGCGACTGTCGTTTAAAAAGCGATATTGGAGAAATGTTCGTGCTAAAAAGGATATCACGTCAAGTGCAAAATATAAACTTGAAGCAGTCATGAGGTCAATCATGTGCCATGCGGTCCAAGTATGAGGAATTCTCCAATACGAAAAAGTTGAAAAACTGTTAAGATATTTCGTCAAGATGTTCAGATTACCTGAGA
Source organism: Criorhina ranunculi (assembly GCA_951813785.1). Taxonomy (NCBI): domain Eukaryota; kingdom Metazoa; phylum Arthropoda; class Insecta; order Diptera; family Syrphidae; genus Criorhina; species Criorhina ranunculi. Next base: position 26,454,592 of record OX638382.1, on the reverse strand, counting down.
ATACGCTTACATACATGATTCATTTGGAAACTTGACTAGCTGCACTATATATGTACGTTCATCTTAAAAATGCATTTCAGCTATAGATATCACTACACTGATGACATTGTCAAGGTTACCAAACATAGTCGCAACCTATCTTTTTTTGAAAAATACAGTTCTTCAGTGAATGGCAGAGTCTAAGTGGAGTGGTGAACATAACGTGCGGCTACGGGATGAGAATATTGTAAATTGGAAAAGTTCACAGAGGATGTTAGTTTAGATTCAGGTATCCATATTAACGAAATTCACAGAAGAGGCCCAACGAAGTGAATCCAGAAGTACCTGTAGAATTCTTCAACACGATCTCAGAGACAAAAACTATTTTCACAACCGCTATAACATTATCACGATTTCTCAATTATTTAAAGCCGGAGTTGAACTTTTGCATCACAATAACATGCCACACAGGACTACAGAAAATCATGAATGCACCTTGTGCAACCTAAGGGTGAGTGAAGATTAAGACATTTTATTGGAATTTGCCCTATACGTATTAGGGGCGATTAGAAGAGCTTACTAAGGAAAATCACTCTAGTCTAAAGGAAAACAAAGTTTTTAGTATTTTAAATGAAATAAATTGGACCCTTCTAGCAAGCGAATTTCGGAGATACGTACCCAACTGGCAGTCACTATAAACGAATGTGAAAAAGCTCCTAATACTTTGTCAGCTGAGGATTTCAAAGCAATAGATGAAATTTTGATGTTTCTTGAGCGAATTGAACTTGCAACGGTAAAAATATCAGGTGAGAATTGTGTTACCGCTTCACTTATAATACCGCTTATATGAGGAATATCAGCAAAGTTATCAAGTTTTGAAACTATGGTAACTATTGTTTAGGGTCAAGAAGTTGTCAACTCGTTGCTCAGCTCAGTCAATAAACATCTGAAGCCGTATTAAATGCGATCGGCTCTCATATTTGCAACGGTTTTAGATCCAAAGTTTAAAAAAAAAATTGATTCAGAACTGAACAAGATGCCGATAGTGCAATTCAGCAGTTGCAGAAAGAATATTCTTTGCTGATTGCGTCTACACAGGAAAAAGCGATGACGGCACAAGCGTCTACTTCAGCATTTACATCATCGCTTGCTTCGACGAGCAGTTCCGTGTTTCCCACAGCATCGTCCAAGTTAGATTTATTGTTTTTTCAAAGTTAAGATCCAGTAAGGATGACAACACGATTTACAGAAGCAATAATTGACAGCTGTCAATACTTGGAAAAACCTGTGATTGATAGAAATTCATGTTCAATTGAATATTGGGACCGATCAACAAGTCAGCTTCGAGAAGTTCAGTTCCTTCTGAACGAATTTTCTCCAAAGCTGGCGAGATAATGACTAACAGAAGAAATCGACTTAAGAATACAAATTTAAAAAAAAATTTATTATTTGTAAAAAACAACTAAATTTTTTTTTAACACATACCTATTGCTTTTGTCAATTACTATTTTTGTTGTTGTTTGAACTTTTAACTCTTATATGTAATATGTAATATTTATAAACGTATTAAGGGCAGCACACAAAAAAGATAGAAAAAACTATCGGATTACACAAACCTAAACACTCTACTCGGGGTATATGGAACTTTCTCAAAACAGAACTTTGATTTATTTAATTAATTTTTCATATCTTGACCCCCATGAGTATAACGCGATAATTCTAATTTTATATATTTACACCAAGCCTCTAAGGTATAGAACTGTACAGCTTTATTAAAATCTGTCCTGTAGTCCTTACGTGATGCGCGCACAGACAGAATCCTAGTTATCATCATCTATGTTTTTTTAGTGGATCACATCTTAAGAAAAGCCTCGCTGTTTTTTCTATAACGTACTGGACTCAGGGCATTTCGATTGCACTACTCAGTGTCTTGTACCAAATCTTTGAAAAGCCAGTTTTATTGCAATGTATCCAATAACCAAAATTGTTCGAGCGTCGCGTGATGAAGACTTGGGCAATAGTATTGTATATGAAACTAATAGTACTATCGCCTTACCAACTAATTAAAAGCCAAACTATTATTTTAGTGATATCCAAGCGTAAAGATATATTTTTTTACAAAGGATGATGCGACTTCGCCGTTACAAAATTTCAACTCTTGTCTTTCTTTCTGTCAATGACAATGTCGCTATTTATATCAACGTTTATATGACGTTCTATTTCCCCAAGTATATGCGGACGCACTCAAAGCCATAAAACATTTCCACTCTATTTTAAGCGATTTCATCATACCAATATTCTGCGTCGTCGTTCCCTATCCTTGCCAACATTTTGTTGAATACGAACACAAAGCGAGTTGCTTTTTTTCTTATTTTACTACAATATATGGCGTTTTTTCTTTTTTAGTTTAAAGCAGAGCTCTGAACAGAGCTCGATTACATCGAGCGTGCTCTGAACCGAGCATGCTCAAAGCGCTCTGATTTGTTTATGAAACACACTTGAGCACTTAAGGTAAGATTAGACTGCTTGCCAAGTTGGTAATTGAATGACCACAGGCGAATGACCAAATTATCTGTCAAATGACCAAAATGCCAATGTTGTCAATGTTCTATATTACACTATGTGACCAAAATGACCAAATTTGCCACTGGTCATTCAAAGCATTTTGTAATATTTTTGAAAATGAATTGTGGTAACGCTGTATGTGTCAAAAGGCACAACAGAAATAAAACAAAGCAGATGGCAAAAAGACAAACCACTAATTTTCACTGAACTGAACAATCAAATAATACACAAATAACGAAAGAAAAAAGTAAAAATCAAGAAACACGAACAAAATCACAACAACTGCAACAACGAATACCGATGGCAATTGAATTATTGAATGCCAGAAATGCCATCACCAAATTTCAATGAATGGCAAATAGTTATTTGGTAATTACGCTGGCATTCGTACTAATTGTCCGATTACACTACTTGCCATTTGGGAAATTTTATCTGTCAAAACGAGTGTGGCAATTTATGGTCAAATGGTCATTTGGGAAATGCCCATTACACTGCATGACCTTATTTTGCCAGGAGAACTGTCAAAAATTGTCATTCAATTGCCAACTTGGCAAGCAGTCTAATCTTACCTTTAGCCGTCATTTGATTTCTTTTCCTTTGTTTTCCCTCCTGTCAAATGCGAAAAATGGCTGTGCTCAGCTTTTTACTCTGAATGCTCAGTCAAATTATTCGGAGCTCATAGAATGCGCTCTGAGCACGCTCTGAACGAAAAAAGAAAAACGAATTCATAGCCCTGATGTGTCTGAGCTAAAAAAGAAACACGAATTTTTTTTTGACAACTCAGGCTCTGCTCTGAACTAAAAAAGAAAAACGCCTATAGTGTGCGTGCAAGAATGAGTATAAAGAGATATCGCGCTTTCATTGCCCTTAGTACTTTGGAAGGCTGGACTTTTTGTGTGTGTTGCTTTAATTCTGTTTGTTCGCGTTTACAAAATGAGTTCACTCATATTTAAATGCTTCTTTATATATTTTGCTGTGTAGTCACTCAAAACAAAACAAAATAAAAAACGGGATTTGAGTCAATTGGACACTCACACTTGAATTGTTCAACACATCAATATGCCATCTTGACTTTACTCTTCACTCCGTAAAATTTTTTACACACTTGTGGCGTAAAAGAAACTTTTCTGAGTAGATAAAAATGTAGAAATAGTTGAATTTTTTCATTTTTTATTCGAAAGGAGGTACATTATTGGCTGGAGCCGGAAAACTCAGTAAGTTAGGGGTAGGTGCGTGGAGATTATGGCCGGAAATCGTTTTTCTTTCTTTACATTAGAATAGTCCCCTAGAGTCGTCTGCTATGATCATTTGGATTTCCCAACGTATATAGCAGTACATATATGTAGATCAGCCGAGCTGGCAGTGCTCTGACCAATTGACATAGTTGAGCTTCCTACGTATTGTACCTAGAGAACTTTTTTCTAAAGTAATTCGTCAGCAGAAATTCCGCTGTGATCTGGGACCCACCAGAGTGTGACGTTATGCTAGAAAGCGATTTCGTTCAGAGATACGAGATAGTTTTTCACTGCGCTAGATTTTGTTGTATTAGATGCAAGAGATCGCAGCTTGACTCTTTATATTAATAAGTGATTAGGGAGACTGAAGGCATGGTGAATGTTAAGGCATTCTGAGTAGACATAGGCACCAACTTCTTCGGCTGTTTTATCGCCGTCCGTGAAGATAGAGATATACACATTAAAGAGGACTGCGCGCTGACTCCAGGAGCTTCTGTCCGGTGTTGTATGCTTGAAGTACTCAATAAAGTAATTTTCATTGGACCACCTTTTAGTTGATTTTGTAAGGCTTTGATGAAGCAACAGAATTCATTTTGAACACATTTTGCTCATACTATTGATGAGAGTCCATCAGCCTCAGGGCCCCGAGCTGCATACTATAAATGGCTATCGGCAGTACCTAAGTGTAGCATGATTTGTAGCCCAGCTGTGAGAAAAGTTCCCATTTTGGACATTTGCTCGATTAAGGGCTGCCTAAAAAAAAAACGTTTATTTGGTTTTCAATTTCAATGATATAGGGGATTCAAAATGGCGTCAATTTCTTTTAGCAAAAAGATACTTATGATTATGACCATTGTTATAATACTGAAAATTGGAACACAAAACTTTTCAATGCGCAATTTGAAAATTAAAAAGGGGCGTGATACGCTGCCGAGTTCCTTCGAAATCCACCAAACACACCTGAGCCACTTTAATTAATAGTCAGAATAGTCCATTTTCGTACCTCGTCTCCTCGATCGATCCATTTGCTGAACGAGGAGTAATAAATATCTACTCAATACAATATTCCGCAAAGTTATTCACTCAGTTGAGTAACATGTTAACAAAACTTATGAATTGGAATAGGTGGGTAAACCCTGTTCTTTACTTTGTTTTCACTCATCACTCATTCAATATTTTATTATTCCTCCATTCTCAAGGTTGGCGACGGAAGAAAATTTAAAAAAAATTGTCTAATAATATTTGCCGTATTTTATTATCGCAGAAGATCCATATAGTATAGATCATTGGTTTGTGTGCATTGCAACAACAACACAAGCTCTTGCTTTTAGTTAAGATCAATTTTCTTGATCTAGAAATTAGTTCTAGTTCTAACAACTAGATGGCATGTGCTGTTCTCAATTTTGGGAAGCATGGGAAGCAAAAATGCAGCAGTAATGATAAAATCTCTCGTTAGAACAAAAGAGAGGCAAAACAACCTTCTCTTTTGTTCCTCTTTTAAAAAACTGACAATTGACAGCTGACCTCAATTTTTGTTAACAAAGGCTGAAACCCTCCATAGCTAAGACGCAAAATGATCTAAGTTGTTTCATTATGCTCGAAATCCACCTAAATCCGAAAATGTGAAAATCACGACAAGGACCTTCGCTGCTCGAAGCTGATTTTTATTTTACAATATTTAATTATTAATAAATCTCGACATTCGATGTCAAGAGCGAACAGTCAATAACTCAAGAGTGAATAAATAAAAATGAACAAAAAAGTTTAACATACTAAAATCCTAAGGGCCGATTTGTTCATTCCGAGTTATATATTATCAACTTTTGAGAGTTTAAAAACTTTTGTCTACTCTAGAAGTTATGAATCTGAGAAGTTTGAAAAATATAACTTGCCAATTTAAAAATTGGGTTTGTTCACTATTGCGAATCTCGAGTTACAGATTTCGACATGAAAGTTATAATTTCTCGAGTTATGGAAATATTCCAGGGGATATTTAAGCAAAATGTCAGATATTTGACATTTGATAACTCGAGAAATTAATTAATTTCACTGTCATTTCATTTTGGTAGCAAGGACAACATATTTTTATTTTTATTTTTTTCGGTTTGCTGATTTCTGTCTTTTTTTGAAAGTGAAAATAGGTATGTATGTGTGTTAAAAAATTAAGAAAACCCATTTTTCACGATTCAGACTCCCTGAGCTTCAAAGTATCTTGCCAGACGTTGAAACCAGTACAGTTGATTCACTCCTAACCCATGAAAGAACTGATTGCTTCCATTTTACAAGTGTAGATGAAAACGACGTTCTGTGCGCCCTTCTACAAATAAAGTCTAAAGCTATGAGTTTTGATGAAATACATCCCAACTTTATTAAAATAATTTTGCCCCACATTCTTACTACCCTTACACACATTTTTAATACAATTCTCATGACATCCTCTTTTCCTCCTCCCTGGAAGTTTGCCGAGGTCATACCGATAGTAAAAAAGCCTGCTACCCGTTCGTCACCACCCGAATTCAGACCTATTTCAATTCTACCGTTTTTATCCAAAGTTTTCGAGAAAGTTTTTCATAAACAATTGACTGTTTTTGTCAAAAATAATAAACTTCTGAACGGCCAACAGTCGGGTTTCGGAGAAAACCATAGTTGTGTATCTGCTATTTTAAAAATAACTGATGATCTGAGAAGTGCGATAGATCAGGACCTAATATCCTTTCTTGGGCTTCTAGACTTCTCAAAGGCATTCGACACGGTCAATCATGGAATACTCTTTTCAAAACTGAAGCAGAATTTTCATTTCAGCAACTCTGCAGCTAACTTGGTTCTTTCATATTTAAGTGGAAGAAGTCAAGCCGTATCGGTTGGGGAAAACATCTCCCAGCACTTAGAACTAAAGTCAGGAGTACCACAAGGATCAATTCTTGGACCATTTATGTTTGTAATGTTCATCAATGATCTCCCAAAAGTAGTCCGATACTCATCAATACATCTATATGCTGATGATGTGCAGATTCAGTTGAGCTGCAAGCTGGGAATGTTAGAAGATGGTGTAGAGAGACTCAATAGTGATCTTAAGGAAATCTCGCGTTGGTCCACGAGAAATCACCTACACCTAAATCCAACAAAATCAAAGTGCTTGGTGGTCTACAAAACCAAGCTTGAAAGTAGCTATTTCCCAGCTTTATACTTAGGTAACAATATTCTGGAATATGTCGAAAAAGCAAAAAACTTAGGTATTTGGTTCAATTCGACACTCACATGGGACCAGCATATTCAAACAGTTATTGGTTAAATATATGGATGCTTACGTGCTCTCTCGTTGACAAAACACTCCGTACCTCAGCATATAAGGCTTAGCTTAGCAAAAAGTTTGATTCTGTCAATCGCTACCTATGGATGTCCAATTTTTTGTTGTCACAACTCAGAAACACGAAGGAATCTTACGGTCGCCTTCAACAATATTACGCGGTATGTTTACAATCTAAAACGATATGATCATGTATCAGGATACACCAACAGGATTCTGGGTTGCGGCCTGCACACCTATTTCAAATTGTGTGCCCTAAAAACATTAAACAATATCCTAATTTGCAAGGAACCCCAGTATTTGTACGAATAACTTCGGTTCCCAACTTCATCTCGTTCTTCTGTTTTTATTCACCCAAGGTTCACTTGCAGAAACTCAGAGAACCAATATTTTGTTTATGTTGTCAGAGAATGGAACGCTCTACCCATGGACATTAGAAATCTTCGCGGAACAAAGTCATTTGACAAAGTCTTGTTTAAATATTTGACCGAAGCCACTTAAAAGTATTTTAGTAATTTTTCTTCTATTTAGTTTCTTCTTTTTTATACATATTCCTTTCTTTTTTATTCTTGTACACCAACTTCTCCAGTGTTATGTTTTATGTTCATAGTTTATTTGAATTCATAATTAGCAAAGCCAATACGTAATCTATTAAAATTAAATAAATTAAATTAACTTTTACTTATTATAGACATACCCAAGTCCAATGTAAAAGATTCAAAACAAATAAAATGAAATGAAATGAAAAATGTAATGAATGAAATGACATTCTTATCTACTTTCACAAATCCGATAAACTTGAAAATTGGCATGCATACATGACGATTCATATTAGCACTTCTGCCATCAAAATTCAAAATGACGGTTTCAAGATGGGGGACGAATTTGATATTTATAGTCTGATTGGATTCAAAATCGATACCTGGGGGATTTCGGGGTCATTAGTTATGAAATGTTGGTCATAAAAGCGTGGTTTTAAGTTTTTTAAACTATTATTATTCATTTTGTATTGACGGAGCAGAAATACAACTTATTGGCGTTATTACGGGACACTTTTCCTTTGCCAAACATCTCAACGTGTTTCGTTTAAGTGACTCCATTTTCTCTGACCCTTGTGACGACACGGCGGAACATTTCCTATGTGATTGTCCTGCCTTTGCTCGTATCAGGTGGCAGATTTTTGAGGCTGATGTGATGAGTGCTGGTAACCTAAGCTCCTTATCACTGAAGCTCTTATTCGACTTTCTTAGAAAGACGGAGAAAACACAGTAAAAGGGTTCTACCTGCTGGTAGAACAATGGACCTGGTTTTGTGTCTGAGTGCTCCAGTGTGGGATTTCAACACTCCGACAGAAAAAAAAGTATCTTTTTGCTAAAAAAGTGTACATCCGTTTTTAATCCGCCATCTTGAAACTCTCTAAAATGCCTCCAATTTAGTTGAGATTGAACATTTTTACTCATTTGAAGGTAATTAAATATTACATATTCGATTTTACCGAAGTTCAGAAAATTTAAAGTCGAGCGAGTCAATTTCGAGTGAATAAAAGCAATTTCTGACGTTGACAATAAAAATTTCCGGGCTGTATTCAACTTCGAGTGGTTCTAAAACATTCACTACATTCGTACGTATATTTAAACTCCAACCTCAGACAAATATTTTGTATTAATTGAAAACGAGATTTATAAACTCAGTATGTAGGTACCTACCGAAATACGCAATCCAAAATAAAGAGAAACAATCATGCATATAATTTAATGCATAAACTAACTTAAAAAACAAAAACGATTGCCCATATCTTACATATGTATGTATGTTTGCATATAAATTAATCTTAAATATCTTGCTCAAATTCGTAGTTGGACATCTGTAAGCGCACAGAGGCCTTAACCATTTAAAATTCAATTTGTTTCTCTTCTCGCCCGCTAAAAGAATGCTTGACATGCGAAGAATCCCACGAAAATGAGCTGAGAAACAAAGCCATGCTATTTATTTTACACATCAGCAGGAGGTGAGATGGCGCCAGCGATTTTCTGACCTCCCATTTGTTTCACTTTTGACGAGAACGACTTTAAGATTGAAATTGATGGATAATTTATAGACTGCAGTGCATATGTACGAGTATATATGCACTTTGAGAATGTTTCTCATTCTTTCAGGTTATATGTTCGAGTTTTAATATAAATACATACTTATTTAGTTATATCAAAAAGATGTTAAAAAATGTGTCGAGTCGTTCTTTCTTTTACAAAAAAAATTTTAATTATTCGGACATACCAAATAACTCCGAGAGCCTAAAAAGTGACTGTCTTTTCGCCATACGTAGGTGATAAAAGAAATGCCGCGGGACTGTCATCAGGAGTTTATTTAATTTAAAATGCCACACACATTGCTCTGAAGTTCTATAAATATTAATGTTTACGAAATTTCAAGACACGTCATTAAAAATGTACATTTTTAATTGGAGTATTTTTTTTCTCATCGCTTAGCTACGGTCGGAGAATCACTCATAAAGATCGATCTGCTCGTCGTTCAATGTGATAATTCAACTAATCTTTATTGATGCTTGGTGGAGTTGGAAAAAAAGTGCAATATTGTAAGGATTTCAAAAATGCAAACTGGCAAGTTTCGGACGGAAGTAAAACGAAAACATCGAAGCATTCCTGCGAACTTTGCCATTGTAAACAAACAGGATGTGGACTCCATTGTTCAGCAATTTTCAGATCACGTTCTCAGTTCGGCTAATGATGGTGTTCCAAAAGTTGCGAAAAAATTCCATCTCGTATCTTAGAAATTATTATAGTATGGAACATGCATAGACAAAATTGGCAAAGATATTGTCAACCTGCTTCGCGAATCCAAGTTGAATAATTAAATTAAATAATTAATACGAACATTCAATCCCACCGACATGAAGAGCGGAATAAGAAACTAAGATCTTAAGATAAAACTTCCAAACCATTTTGAAACATAATACAAATTGCGAAAAACAGAACATTGTCTCAAACGTTCCAATACCGAGTCGAAATGTTCCCAAAACCTTATTGTACCTCAGCATTAAGCAGATACAAATAAGATAGAGAATAAAATAGAGAATGCCCTACCGGCCTTTAACATATTGAATTCCAGCTATTTAGACAGTTTGGGTCATGCCAAGCCATGTCTTTTTTTTTGTTCATTTTCGTATACCTTAGTGCCTAAAAAGAAGTTCCAAACCGCTTTCCACGTTTTGTTCTCAAAACTGTGAAGTTTTCGAGCTGAATACTAGGTGTTGCATGAAAATATGCGACAAGGAACCTGTGGAATTTTAGGGTGTCGCACGAAAACTTGCGACATGGCATTCAATGTGTTAATGTGATTAGCTACGGGACTACTCTAAATGAACCGAAATGGATACTAAATATTTCTTAAACAATTTCATTATTTAGAAAACATTAAAAATACATATCTTAAGAAATTACTGAAAGAGGGAGTAAAATTCCTTACATACAAAGGGTCTTCAAATAGGGACTTCCGAACTTAGACCGTTAATAGCGGCCATATTGTTGAAGCTACATCTGTCAAATTGGCTGTTATTTATTCAGTCTGTTTTGTCAAATCATTATGGATGGATATATCGTTCAACAACACGTGCAAATAATAAAATTGTTTTATAAAAATGGGTGTTCTGTTCGGACAACGTTCCGTTCGAAAAATCATCTTCAGCGATGAGGCCCATTTCTGGATGAATGGGTACGTCAATTAACAAAATTGTCGAATTTAGGACGATACCAATCCACATGAGATCCAAGACCGTCCAATGCATCCCGAAAAAGTCATTGTTTGGTGTAGATTTTGGGCTGGCGGCGTCATCGGTCCATATTTCCATCGCCATCAACGGCGAGCGCTATAGGTCGATGAATACCAACTTCTTTTGGTCTGAATTGGATGATATGGACACCAACGATATGTGGTTTCAACAGAACGGCGCTACGTGCCACACAGCTCACGCCACATTGGAAATTCTGCACGAACGATTTGAGGGCATGGTCATCTCACGTGGAGGTGATGTGAACTGGCCACCGAGATCGTGCCATTTGACCCCGTTAGAGTTTTTCTTGTGGGGTTTCCTGAAGTCGCAGATCTATGCGAATAAGCCACAAACCACAGCGGCCCTCAAGCCAACATAACCCCTGCCACTGGTCAAAATCAGCCTGATTTATGCGCCAGAGTCATGGAAAATTGGACATTTCGGATGCGCGGCACCCAGAGAAGCCGCGGCGGACATTTGAACGATGTTATATTCCATACATAATGGCATCGATAGGCCTTTCAAACGAATAAAAAATGTCGATGATATCTCACACACACTTTGTTTTATTTAAATTGAAAGATAGGAGCGCTTAATGAAAGGCCCTGTATTATTAGTGCATGCAAAATACAATACTTTCCTGATACATGGACAATTGTCAAGTTAATTCTTATATTAAAAGTTGGCAAGTCTTCAAATACAACAGAAAGCTACAGACTAATAAGTCCTACTAAGTGCTGTAAGTAAAATCTATGAACAAATTCTGAAAGAAATTTTTTTTTTAAATGAGTGAGGATCAGAAAATATATATGTACTGATAAACAGTTCGGCTTTGGACGCAATCGCATATTGAAAAAGCGTGTGATTCTGTGTGGCACAGGGAGCTCACATACTCGTATAAAATTATAAATTTTAACCTTCCTCCATTTCTTTCTAAAATCGTTCGATGTTTCGTCTCAAATCGACTTTTTAATGTGCATGTTAATAATGTTGTTCCCCTGTTGTACCCTAAGGCTCAGGTCTTGGACCAGTGCTATACAATTAATGCAAATCAGATTTCCCAATCCTTCCAGAATGTGATGCTGGAATATTTTCGTCGTGTGAAGTTGGTTTATACTTTGAGATGAATCTCAAAAATTCGGCTTAAATATTGCAAGACTACTTCACAAAATGGAAAATAAAGCTTAATACCGAAAATATCCAAGCAATATCTTTCACTCGAAAAAATAACCTTGTTTCCTTCTGTGGGAGCCTTCTGTAAAATATTTGGGCATAACTCGGCAAAAGATTGACTTTCAAAGATCACAATACGCGAACAATGAAGAAAATATATATTGCCATTAAAATGATATCCTTTCATTATTAAAAAATAATCACTTTCGAATGAAAATGAAATTAGAATACACAAAACTATCGTCTAAGCTATTCTATTGCACGGGTGCCAAATTCGAGGAAATCGTGGTAAATGTCACATAAAAAAATTTCAAATATCCCAGACCTTCATGTTAGAGCTAATGTTGCGTTGATCAATAGAATACAAAAACTTGATGACTCATTTAGTATCAGATGCGACATTCCGTTTTACTCCCCTCCGCATTGATTACGGTACTTGCGAAACAATGATGCCCAAGGCCGATGGCATGTAAAAACTTTTAAATGTTTACTGGAGCAGATCCACGCTGAAACCACTCTACTGCCAGTGTTATGCCTTTACAGTAGAGTGGACATCAGCTTTTCGCAATCGATCGACTTTCTTGACATTAGGAACCTGGACCTAGACCTGGAACCTTTAGTGTGACAAGCGATGGTACTAAATATTGCGTATAATCGGTCAGCTTTTGCATCAACTCGCATCTGTGCTGGCGATTTAAAAAGGGCAAAACGGCGCACTCTGCTTGCTTTCCCCCAACTTGATACACTTAAAGACTCCTTTATACAATTTTGTATAAAGGGCATAACCCTTTCAGTACCGACAAAATTAAACATCATTCGATTTGCACACGCGCTTTTCACACAAAACACAAAAATGTCAAGAATAAGAAATTTTTAATGCGAACAACACAATTGATGCATTTGGAACTTTAAAATTAAGAAATTGCAGAGAGAACTGAAAAAAAAAAAAAAAAAAAAACGGAGACTAATTTACCCGCACAAATGTGTTAGTGGGTACTGAAAGGGATAAAGGGGGAATTGAAGACCTAAATAGAATCATTAATGACATCAATGACAGAAACAAAGTGACGAGTGGAGTCAAAGTGTTGTTAACAACGATTTTATGATATATTAGCAAAGGAAGTCAAGGTATGTTTTAACATGTTCACAGGCCCCAAACAAAAGTGATTAAACTCGACCATACGTCCAGCAGCTTTTGACAAAAATCTACAAATGGTAGAACAAAAGTTGAAAATACAAAATAAAAGTTCAATCAACAAACATTTATCACTTCATTGTGTTTTACAACATCATCTCAATATGCTCAGGCCGATTTCCTCAAGTCAGTACCATACGTTTAATTTAATATTTTCCTTTTAAATCAGGTGCGTTAGACAACAAGACATTCTCATGCTCTTTGTATCATATATGATACACGGGATTGTAAACGTATTAAGAGGTCTTATCTGAAGTTAAAGGTAACTAAACTCAAACTGACCAAAAAATTAAAGAAATTAAGAAAGAAGTGCGCTGGAATTACTGATTGCCATAAAGCATAATCACACCGGACAACGTAGCCGCAAAAATAACAATGATTGACCAAAACTGTAACCGAGTATGCGCCTTCATAAAAATAGTACTCAAAACAAAAAAGAGAGAGGAAGACCAAACATACCCTCATGAGATTACATAAGCCCGATGCTTCAATGGCAAAAAGGAGTAAGTAAACCTGCAACAGGAGAGAAACATGGTAAAGCCAGACTCAAGTGGAAAAAGAAAAAGACACCTCTCTAAAGTAATGCGAAACCGGTCCCGGTGTGGATGGCGTCAAATTGAAAATGGATTAAAGGTGCTTTTGGGGACTGTTTTTCGTGCGCTCCACTACCCCATAGGTAAAAAAAAGACGACCTTCTGGGACTAGCTGCAAAAGATAGTTGAATTTCATTTGTACGCAACTTTTAAATAATACATATTAAGGCAATCCGAAATAGCGAATCCAAAACAGAATGTATGATAATTACCTTTTACGAGTAAACGTTTTCAGTTCCAACGAAATCGGAGTAAAGGATTTCAAGATGGCGGACTCAAAATGGCCAAACAAATTTTTTTTGCACAAAGATACTTATGATTAATACTATGATTATACTATTAAAAACAGGAACACCGAAGTTATTAATGCGGTATTTGAGAAATAAAAAGAGGCGTAGCACGCCGAACTCTCAACCGATGATGTCTATTTGCGTAGTCCGCCGAAATATTAACCATATAAACATGTGTACAAAATTGCATCCACTTCGTTTAAGATCTGCGACCACTTTCGTGCGACAAAATCCGTTATATTGCATATATTTATATATTTATATACATTTTTGAACAGACCATGGCTTTGGTGTTTGGAGTAGACGTCTTGAAGTGTTATAAAAATATTTTGAAAGTCGCATGATGAAGACCACTTCAATAGAAAGTATTTCTTCGAAATCCTCCTACAAAGGGGTAATGTTTTCAAAGGTCGTTTTTCGGATCTTCTACTTAAAATAGGGAACGGATGTAAACTAACCATCCCTTCAAAAATCGGAACTAGGCTCTATCGTGACCATTGCAAAAGATTTGATTGCTAAAACATATCCTGACATTATCCACATCCAAAACAAGGCGTGTTATTTCGACCGCCAAAAACTACCAAGCTACCGCCATAATTCACATACATATTACTAAAGTCTTTCGAAATGCAGAAATGGAATTCAGATCAGTAGACTCGGTCTTAAGTGCTGTATACCTTCCATTTTCTTAAGGGGGTAAATCCCTTTAGAAATTTTAAAAAAGTTAAAAAAGTTATCGCAAATATAGTCGAGCGCGTCAAAGCCCGCATATTGTAAAGTAGCGATTATCTTTAACTTTAAACGCGATTATCTCGAATCTGTATTTTCAAAAACTGCTGGTGCTGTAACTTAAAAAGTTATTGATCGATTTGGGTGAAATTTTGTGAGGCTTTTCTCTATATCATTACCGGAAGAATGAACCTAAAGTTTCAAAGATTTCATGTAAACAAACTACTTTTTGAGGATGAAAAATGTCGAAAGAATAGTATAAAATTTTAACATTTTATTAAAGAACGTACATAATTTTTAATTTTATACTTTTTTATGATTTTATAGGTTTATCCTTCCCATACATTTGTCAGAAATAGAAAGTATTTTTTTTTGGTTTCAAATAAAAAGTAAAAGACTGACAAATACAGCACTTTTGGACCCCGCGCCAAAGACACCTGAAGAAAAATTGAACTGATCCGCCATTTTGTTTTTATATTTTTCATAGTTCGAATGAAATTATGTTAAAACTTCAAAATGATTCAATTTTTTTATCACCTTTAAAAACACTGTTAAAAAATGACTTATTTTGAATCGTCTAAAGGGATTTCCCCCCTTAATACTGTCAAACAAATTGATCACTCAATCTATAAGCTTATTTTGATATTCCGGTGAACTTTCTGTAAAACCTACGCCCGCCCAAATTCTGAATTGACATCAGGCTACATGTAAAAACTTTAAAAATAATTATCGAGGCCACAATATTGACTGTAGCTTAACTTGACATATTTTTCAAAAAATTTAGGAAGTACCTAAAACCATTCAGCAACGAATGTGGTTATTATTCACAGGTTTTATTAACCTTTCCCGAATTGATACCAAAATTTGAAAACCACTTGTTAGATCTAAGGTTCACCTGATGGTCCTTTGTTAATCAATTTATTAACATGTGTAAGAGATGTTTCTGCTACTAAGTACAAACAAAAAAGTAAAATATTGTAATTCTTATTTGTACTTAAAAATACTCGTATACCATATTATTTAAGTGAAGTGATACCACAAATAGCACGTGCATTCCTACATGCTTAAAAAATATTATTGTTTATACATGTCGGCAGTAATAAGAGAATTAAAAAAGATTTGAGGTTTCTTTAATTTTCCTTTTTCAGGTAGTAATGTAAGCTATTTATGTATGTATGTATCAAAGTAGATCTTGCGAAACACACCCTTATTTAGTTAGGAATAAAACAAGTTCAGACAAAAGCAAGTGTGTACTTGTCACCATGAAATATACGCTCTGCCTGATGACAAGTGCTTCGACACAGAAGCCGTCTCATGACGGCAAAGATAAGAGAACAGGCGTCAGACAGAGATTGTGCTGTAAAGGACCTCATCAGATGTTTGAAATCAGACGCCGGTTTTCTTAAGTGCGGTTTCGAGTGTGAATTTCTTCAATTGTACATGCAGTGGAACACTTATACAGGTATCCGAAATGGTGTCGCCAGAAAATGTTATGCCCCTGTGATGAGTGCAATGCATTAAAATATGGCGCCGTACTTGGGTCAATAAATTAAATTTATTGCCTTTCTTCGCTTAGAAGTAAGTTGCTGCGTTTTTTTTTACGTACATACCTGGACATACACAAGAAATAATTTTATGTTTCTAATAATGATCAAATGGACCGCGCACATCATTTTATGTATTATATAGAATACATTCATGTATTGCAGAAAAGTGATCAATTATATCTAGTGTTAACAAATATTTGCTTTCAATCTCTTGATTGATTGTAATTTTAACTAGTAGGTATAATAGGCGTGTTGTTTTTTTTGGTAATCTATATAGGCTAAATAAAGAAGCTTTCCGAGGCTAACCAATGTCAACATAGAAGATTGGCAGCACTATGTAAAATGACTTTTATGTATACTTCAGATGGGTTTTTCTTGTTGATTTGTAAAAAAAATTACGGATTGTAAACATAGTGTAATGTCCGATGATCTCGGAATACGTCCTCTAGAAATGCATCACAAAGTTGAGTGTCCTGAAAAATACCCTAAAAAAGGAGAATTATTATATAATAAATAAACCTGCGTTTAGGGAATTCGTATTTTACTTAAGATTTGTATAAAAAAATAAAAAAAAAAGTGAATAAAATAAACATAACCATTCATTGGATACGTGCTCTTAACTTAATAATTAATTCCAACTTACTTACTTACTTAAGGTGGCCAACTTCCAACTTAACATATTTAATAAATTTATCTAATTTAATCTCTAGAGGAGAATGGTGAAAGAAGCGTTATAAGAAGAGGATAATGGTTCGTAAAGACATCCCCATCGACGTCTTCTCGTTGGAAGAAATTTCCTATGGGATGGCTAGTTATAAAAAAAAAACTTGGTACCAATATAATCGGCCAAGTTTTCTGTTTCCTATTAAAATAAAAAATATACTTAAATTGATTTGTTTTTTAGCTTTTATTTGTTAAGTTATTACCTTTTCTCATTTGAGTCCACGTTTTCTGTTTTTCTTTCTCTTTTGATTTCCATGTGTTGCTTTCTTGGCAAATTTGTTCTTATAAATTACTTCTGTGCCACTTTTGACATTTTTGATAACAATCGGAAGAAAATAGATTGGTAGCACAGTTTTATCATGGCTTGGGAAATAAGGCAGAATAGTTATCCAGCCTTCTTAATTCTCTATCTCAGTTGTTAGTGTAATTAACATGGAAAATATTTGTTAAGCCTATATACATAGATTACCTAAAAAACACGCATATATACATATATGTATATGTCCATGTATGTACACAGTTTAGAAGTAGTTTAGTCGACAATTTGCTGATTTCTGCCGTTTTTTGAAATCTATGAGCATAGCACATACCACAATATTAATTTGCACTGTGTTGAGTTAGCACCTCATTCCAGTCGTTCAGACCGAAAATCGCCGTATAACCTTTTGACTGTGTAGAACTATTCAATGCTGCTGGGGGCACATTAGAGAAATTACATGACTAAATACTGAGTATTTTTGTATCCGACAAAAACGAAATGGCCAAATTCACGCCTCACATTGGTCGTGTGATGCACCATGCTTACGACCCACAATATCTTATACATTCAAGTGGGCATCGGCAATGGTTTGGACGTTCAGCGAGAACCAGCTCTTTCGGTTGGGATAATTTTTAGCGGTCTCATCTCCAAGAGACTGAATTCTAATATAAGTGCAGCCGATAGCCCCAATCGTTCGAGGAAATTTGGAGATTCCGAAAAATTGAAGCATTTGTCGGCATTTTTATGAATTGTTGCTACAAGTTCGCTATCGCTGAACCCACTTATTTCAGGACACACGTATTTTGGTAATTGGCAGCAGTTCAATGCAATAATTAAATACAAACAAATTGAGCTACATTTCATACTTTGCTGAATTGTGCTTTTCCAACCGGAAGCGATACACAAAATCTACGTCGTCCCACTTCTCCAAATCGATGGGTGACAGCATTTTGTACTGTCTGCGACCAACAGATTCCACCCAATTTTCTTCATTGCTCGATTCTTTATCGCTTGATGTCCAATGCTCCCAAACACGAGACTAGCATTGTTTCCAACGCTGCCAAATATGAGTCTTACGATGCGGTCGAGACACTTGCTCGTTAAATTCTGCGCTTTTCGACTAACACTAACTGCGTAAATAAAAGGAAACTAACAAGTTATCACAAATATTCTAAGTTATGGCACATAACTATTGCAAATAGTAGAAGTTATAGAAATAAGGAGTTGACTCGAGTTATAACTTTATTAAAAGATAAATAAACTATACAATTAATACAAAACAAGTTAAGCGCTAGCTACCAGGGCTTTCGGCTAGAAAAAAAATCATGAGTTATGATAAAAAAATCGAGTGAACAAATTCAATTCATTGTCGTTGTGAAAAAAACCCATTAGTTATTTAATGAGTGAACAAATCAGTCCTTTGTTTTCAAAACACGGCACCAATATGATCAGTCTAAAAAAGACTGCTATTTAGAGAAAGTGAACACTCTCCACGCATTTAATAAGTTCCGAGTCTAATTTATTTGGAAGAAAACTGGGTTATCTAGTGCACTACGTATATAGGTACATACGTAAATATCTACCAATTTTTGTTACTCTAACTTTGGTTTGGTTGGAGTTTAAACAAATAAATCAATAAATTAAGGGCTTAAGTCGAAAAATGGCAATCAGTTTAAGTTAAATTTATTTTCTCTTTCGATCAGTATTAACTGATTGGCAATAAATTAGTTAATTGCTCATATTGCTTACACAGTAAAATCTAATTTACTGGAAACTACAATCTCTGACTTGATCCCTTTTTGCCTAAAGTTAAAGACTAACTCTTTTATTCTCATACACATATTGTTTTGCGATGAGTAATGAATGAAGAAATCTTAAAAAAAATTGTGACTAATTGCAAACGGAAATTGGCACAATTTTGTATCTCGTGTACTTTTTCCGATAATTATATACAGTGAAACTACGTCCTGTTTGTTTATTTGAAGGACAACAGGAGTGAGGAACACATTGAGAATTTTCTGCTCGGACACGCCTAAATCTTAAATTAGCTAGGCGTCATTGGCCCTTCAACAGTTGTTGATCTTTTCACTTTGGGTGATGGTTAACTAATTATTATTTTTTACCTACCTGCTCTTTCAGATAATTCATTCAGATAAGATATTTCTTGTTGGACATACCACTATTCGATAGCTATGTAGTTTGTTTTTTCTTTGGTTTTTGAAAAAATAAATTTCGGGTTGTGGAAATAATGTGTGTTTTGAATAAAGCAGTGCATTTACATATTTGTATTGATATCACCAAACCATTCTCGGAAACGTTTTTTGTATAGATCGGCATGAGGCAGAATACAATTTCAATCATTTTCAAGTCCTAAATATTTCATTCAGTCGGAATTGCGAAGATTCTTTATCGAAACAGAGAGTGTTATATGGGATTTCGAACTTCCGGTACAATTAGCAACTGGAAATTTTATGTGCAGGTAGGTCTTACCTCAAATATAACCATAAAGTTGTGACTTTCTAAAATATCGTGCTCTCACTCACCCAAAAATGGGCACAATCGTATGCAGGTATGTCTTACAGGAATTTGTTGGTCTTGTTACCTATAATTTTTTGTTTTAATACCAAAACAGTATCGTCCTTGACTCCCATAATCAAATGTATTCAATCCATGGCTCCTCCAACTATGTAAAATGAATAGCAAGTGAATCAATCCTAATCGCGAATAAATTAAAGCAATGTACAACGCTACGTACTGTGAGAACATACGGTTTTTCTCAATACGTTTTCACAGAATTAATCGGCTCCAAGGAGTAGCATTTTTTTTTATTAGGTACTATGTACTCGTGAACTATTAATTAAGCAAAACACAGATTAGGTCGCGCTAACCTGTTTCAGAAATTTTGGTTTTACTAAAGTTTTCAACGCATTTTTCAAAATAAATCTGTTAATTTTTTTTTGCTGGCCACATAAAGGTTAACAATGGAAAAAACAATCGACCGGCACATCAGATATAGGGCCTTGCATCTTAACCCCCTTTAACAAAGAGAGACCGGTGGGCTGTTTTCTTGACATTGAGGGTTCATTTGACAACACTGAGCATACCCAGATGTATCCAAAATACAGGAGCAGATAACACGACATGTCGATGGACAAAACTCATGCTAGAAGCTAGGCAAATCATATTCGCATTAGGAAGCACAAAACTCACAACGTTACAGCTGTGAATGTCTGGGGCATTAACCCCAAAATTACGGTATGGTTGGTTATACATGTCCATATCGTTAGATCTATCCTCACTAACGCTGCACGGGTTCGATGGAAAAAAAAACCAAGAAAAAGACCGCACAGGCTCAATAAACTCCAAAGCCTGTGCACACAACAGGGGCTATGAGAACAGCTTCAACAGCACCGTTAGAAACCTATATGCTTTTTAAGGAATAAAATCAAATGAACTGTTTGAAATAACAATCTCGGACTTCAAGGTTGCATTTCCAGAGCGCAATAACTGGGAACAGAGCAAATCAACATTTGGAAATGACTCTAATGCATGGTACGCAGATGTATCCAAGACTGATGAAGGAGCTGGAGCTAGAGTCTACGACCAATATATTAAAACTTCCCTTTATAGCAGTATGGAGAATATAAAAATATTTTCGTATTCCATGCGGAAATTCACGCAATCGCACTCTGCATCAGAGAGAATATAATCAGATAGCAAAGCTACCTTGGTAGCAATTTACGTCTACAGAATTACCTTCAAACTAGTTTGGGACAACTGCTCATATCGCACAATCACAAACAAAATTCATCTCATTGAATAAACACCTCAAAACTATGGGAATAGCACGCAATAATACATGTATGATGTGCAATGAAGACGAAGAATCAGCAAAATACATGCTGTGTCACTGTAATTGCCTCTTAAAAACACGTCATAGTTTTATGGGTGACTATTACCTAAAGACGATTAATATAACCACCAACTCATCGCCGGATACATCGCTCACTCCGGCTTCATGGAGGAGCTCTAAAGGACATCACAATAGGCCCACAAGCACCGCAGTAATAAGGGACTAGGTCCCACCTCATTATTCTATCTATTTGCCTATCTAAGGGTTAGCACCATTTCTAATGATTTTTTTAAAAATAATTTCTTATTGAAAATAAATACCCACATATTACTTATCTGAACGGATTGTAAATATCGCTTAAATTAAATACCCCATGTTTATACCCTAAAATGGTATTTAGCGGTTAATTGCACTCTACTACACAGTTGAAAAACGACGAACTTGCTTACGTCAACTCTACTGCATAGGCATAACACTGACAGTAGGGTGTTGATCGTACTTATGAAATCGGGATGTTCGAAAGAAATACTTTGAATTATAAGTAATGGCAACAGTACCAATTTTTCTCCCCAGTCATTCTGGACACCACCCTCGGAGAAAAAAGACTGAAACATAGGCCACCTGGGCTTAAAAAAAAAAATCACTACACCAACACTAGCGCTGTGTGAATAGCATCATAAGGGTATTCATAACCCCTTTAGCGCTAGTGAATTATAAAAAATAAAAAAAGAGGACGATTTTTTATTTTTTGAGATCACAGACTATTAATTGTAGGTACATCGCAAAGTATTCCGTATAAGTGAATTTCTATCTGCAATACATATATGTTTTGATTGCAATGACGAATATGTGGAAAACTATCTCCGGAACACTCTAGCTTACGCTTGCAATAAGTTGTGGATTTTTGGCGCTGATTTAGGCAGTATAAATCTTGTCTATGAAAGACTGAGTTCTGAAGTTAGAAAGTTAAAAAAATCTAAAGGGAAAGGAAGGCATCGTTTTAAGGTTAATTCATTTCTCGAGAAAAAGACAGTTGCAGGATTTGAAAATTAATTTTCTGCACGATATATTATGGGAATCTGTCCCGTGTACTTTGCTTCTGTGTGAACTATCTGTCCTTTTGTACAAATGGCAATTCGCCAATCAGCCATGTTTTCCTTGTAGTAAAACTCAAATTGACAGTCACTGTCAAATTAATTTCAGGGTTTATTTCTACAGAGATGGCAAGAAATAAAAATAGAAATTGATTTCATGAAATAATTTATTTAAGGAAATCTGCGGTCTCCATTTCGATTGCATGACACATTTCTTGCAATGAATTATTGCCAGTGGAGACCGTGGGTAAGGACAATTAAAAAGTGCAAAGAGAGTGGTTTGATTTCGTAGTCAGAAGGAGTATTCGGCAAAAATCTTGAGTGGGCGAAAGTCCGATGACTATCTGAATGAAAACTAAAATATTATGCTAATACATATGTGCTCACGTAGATAGTATACAAAATACTCAGGAGTATTGGCCAATTAGATTGGTCATATTGTGTTTAACGCCACTCACGCCTCCATTATCCTAGATGTCGATACTTTCCGAGCAGCCATCATAAATGCCGTCTCTGATGAAACTTCTGGTTTGATGAAGAGTGCGTAATTGTATCATGGATACATGCGTGGATCGTCTTAGAATGAACTTGTTCTTTTATTTTTCTCCTTTACTCTTTGTATATATTCTGCTTGTTAAATTAATTATTATTTACCTTTGTAATTTTTGTATCTTTTTATAATTTTTATAATTTTTTATTTGCCAAGCTTCACAAATTTATAAGATATTGTATCTTAATGTGTCAGCATATTAATAGTAATAAATGAAAATTAAATGAAATGAAACCCTTTAGTTATAGTTCTATATTTTAAATACTTTTTTTTTTGTTAAAAGTTAATAAAAATAAAATGCTTTGGGAACCAACATACACCTCACTCACTCATTAGGAAAGAATGATCGGATGAAAGCATGCCCGAATGATATCTTAGAGATACTTTAATATTGCGCAAATAACGTGGACACTAGTTTTCTAAGCATTGCCTGCCCATATGTATTGCTTTGTCTACTGAGTACCTACAGCATACAAGTAACAACCTAGTTGGTATTTTTATCAGTGTGGTATTAAATCAAGAATAATTATCAAAATACATTAAAAATCGGTTATAACGATGTAGAAGGGACCGTAGAATTTCATCGTTATATCCGATACAATGAAAATAAAATTTAAAAAAAAGAAAACCTTATTAAAAAAATCGTATCAAATGCTTAAGGAAATTGTCGAGGAAAGAAATCACTAATTTGTGATTATTTTGTACATTTGGCTGAGTAAAATATTTTTCTGGGAGAGTTGTCCAATGCTTGGATTCCAACGTTTGGATTTGAATTCGAAGTGGCCCATACAGGATTCAAGCGCATGAAACGGGCAATGGAAAATGATTTTAGCTTATTTATTGTCACCATCTTAAGAATTATCTACACGCACCACTTGTTTTAAATAAGAATCAACACTTACTGAACTCCTCAGATACCAGATATAGAAATCGAACAGGGCATGTTAATAAATTACCTTTAGCACTAGAAGTAGACATGTAAGAACATGCACAGACCATTCACTGAAGTCGCTAAAGAAAAATTAACAATTGTCTATATCCTCGTACATGGTATACATATGTTCATACATATAATGTCGACACATATTTAGATGCAGAATGAAAATATCAACGCGTAGAAATGTAAGAACGAATTTTTTTTTCATCATTATAAACAGTTTTTACACTTAAATCTTGTATATTTTCATCGCTATAACCGATTCCATCGATATATCCGGCATCGTTATTGCAAATTACTATGAGTTAAACGGAGTTTTGCCGGGACTATGAAAATATATTGTTATATCCGGTTCATCGCTATATCAGGTATTGTTATAACTGATTTTCACTGTATTCATTTATATTTCGGCAGATCTTAAAGATGTTATTTTGAGCCGAATTTTTGTTGTATGCAACGACGGTTTCGACCGGGAATAATTGTACAAGCAATACACTTTTAAATGGAAAAAATGTATTAGGTTATATATACATATACAGTCAAAATCGGTTATAACGACCTTCAAGGGACCGATGAATTTGGTCGTAATGAGCAATAGGTCGCTGTAACCGATATCAAGGTATATATGTAAATAAATTTGTTTTTAAGTAGAGATCCTTTTTTTATTTTTCATTATTCTTATTTATTCTTAAGGCATACATACAACCGAGTATGTAAGTACAAAGTGGAGTGTGAAACGCAATACTCTTTGGCAAGGTCTATATTTTGCTCCCCAGCTTCCAGTCTAAAAATGATACCTGCTTTCTCTTCAATCGTAAAGACTTTTCGTTTCTGACTCATTTTCCAATACAACTTTATGCGAACCGAATAGAATTAAACTTCTACGACTACTCGTCACACAGAAAAATTTGCACTAAGTAATTTTCCCACCTATTGTTGAACAAACTCAAAACCAATAATAAACGCAAAACAAAAAGAAAAGCATGTCAACAAACGGTAAACTGTAACATAACCGAAATTCTATGCACACAGATACATCGGATCTACAGATAAACAGTTTACCGTTTTAGAAAAAAATGCAGTCGATTTTAGTCGTTGTAACCAATATTTTTTTTCTCAAAAATGGAAAAATCGGTCGTTGTAAGCGATATGTCGTTGTGAGCAATGTCGTTGTAAACGGTTTGTTATTCAGTGGGATTATAAGGGAGCTCAGCCGGGATCTAAGAATTTGGTCGTTATAACCAATACGTCGTTATAACCGATGTCGTTGTAAGCGGTTTTGACTATACATACGTACATCATAGGTGTGCAACGGTTTTTATCAAAATTATCGAAAATGTTTCTGCCTAGCAATGGAAAATAGAATTATCACTAGATTACCTTAAAATACATATGTATTCAGCTGGGTTATCAATAAAACTAAAAAAATTTTAAACTTTTATAGCGAACGTCAAGTGCCAAATGGGCTATTACTTCTTCTGTATGTATAAATCTTTGAAGTTATCATAGAAATTGACCAATCCGGTACCATTTTTCGATCTTTATCATTATACGTAGGTACACATTTTTGTGTATTGATTCCCATACCCCCAATTTATTTAGACAGAAATAATAACGTGCTCTTCATACTTGTGTATACATATGTTTATACATACGTACATACTTACGTATACACAAGACATTATTTTTATTTTATTTTTTCATCTTCCATCATTCAAAATTGACTATACAGTTTTGTGTTAAACGAAAGTATATTATTAAACACAGTCATGATATCAAGTTGTACACACACATATTGTCAACAAGAAATCACATTGGAGTAAGCCATGCAAATGATGAGGAGTCACAGTCACAGATGGTTTATTTTTAAGCAGTTAAGAGCTGTTGTTTGGCTTGTTACTCATTTGTGTGCTTATGAATCTTCAATACCAAGTGATTTGGTTGCTGATGCACCTTCTCACATAAGCAGCGTTTCATTTATTGACTTATGGTAATTCGAGTGCAAACATCAAATGAGAAGTAATATATATAAAAACCCGATTAAACACCTCTCAATTATTTTTCTTCACGATTCTACTTCACTGAAGAAAGGCCTCTTAAAGGTGAGCTCGAGAGCTGTGAGCGCTGCTGGTCTTTTTTCGTGGAATTTCGTTCAATTTGAAAATCAGTCAGTTTGTTTATTCAGTTATTTTGTCACTTGTTAACACGACTTTGTTAGAAGTGGCTCACATTGAGCATTCTGTTGTTGATTTCTATGCTGATATTCTCTTAAGACGCTGTGCATAACAGCATATGCAAATAAAGGATATAAATAAATTCAAAGTGCTCATGTTCTCTTCTTCAAGGTAAATTTAGTGTGACTACGTGTTTTAATTTTTTTTTTAATTATTCAAGCAGATGCCACATTTGTTCAGATTTAAAACAACACATTTTCAGCAATAGTTATTGTTAAAATAAACCCTCCATTTATAGGGATCAAGAAATCAATGCTGAGGCTAAAGTTAGATAGTCAAGAAAATGTATTTACATATTATGTCTAAAACCTAGCGTAGTGTTTATTATTATAATAAATAACATCGTAACAACAAAAAATAACGTTAAAAAACAAATTTTTTTTAGAAGGAACAATTAAAAAAAAGAACGAAATAAATCGACAATACGCCTCACAAATGTCTACATACCTTGGTTTAGTACTCTTTAGAGCCTCCATTCTACCAGGGTTCAGTCTTCTGGACTTCGACAAAATGAAATGTTATATCTGGAATTATTTCGGGCCACGCTTTTGTAAGGCTTTTGAATAAAATCTGCGCTTAAGTTTGTTCCAACCGCACTCTATAGCGTTAAGATCTGACAATGGTGAGGGTGGCGGTGGATACAACTGTTCGTATTTTTGTTTATTTTTCTTGTATGGCACTTCCTCTAGGAACTCGTACTACCTCGGAGTGAACTTCCTTATCGGTCATGTTTTAAATATCATCTGCTAAGTTTAGAGCAGGATTATTCTAGGATTGGCTGATTTTTTTTTGTTTCTCTTCAATATGTAATATTTTTTTTCTGATTCACTACTGCTTAAAGGGGTTATGAATATCATTATGCTGCTATCAACACAGTGATAGTGTTGGTGTATTGATTTTTGAAACTCAGGTATAATTAGGTTTCAGTCTTAGGTCTGAGGGTGGTGTTATTATTTGTTTGTTAATATAATATTTAATATTTGTTTTTAGATTAAGGGTGTATGTAGACTTTTGTGATAAACTTCATATTACTTGTCCATTCAATAAATACTACATCAGAAATAGATACAACCGAATGCTTGAGCTAACGTTTTTAAAATATGTATTTAAAACAAACCGAAACTCTTAAAAAGTTGTGTTTTAAAATACAGTGACTCAACTTTTTGATCACATAAAAGCAAGAAAAATTATGTTCTTATTACAACTTTTTTATTTTTAAAGATAAATCAACGTTATTTTCAGAACACAATGCTTATAATATTATTATTCAGCTAATAGAAACAAAACTTTTGATTATTAGTAAATTTGATCAAACTTAAAAAAAAAATTAATATAGGACTTGATCAATTAGTTGACTTTCGATTTTATTATTCAATGTTTTATATGTACTTCTTTTGCTTTAAGAACCGCTTTAATTCTTGTTGGCATTGATTCCACAAGCATTCTGCACTTGCTGGAACCTAGATTGTAGCAAGCAGTTTCGGTTCTGTTCCACAAATTGTTTAGATTTGGATAATCGCCTGGTATTTTTGAAATTACACGTTTGACCAAGCCAAAGATGCTCGATCGGGTTGAGGTCAGGAGAGTGGTGGACAATCAAGCAATTGCAATTCCTTATCTTATAACCAAGCTTTAATCACTCTTGGAGTATGTTTCGGATCGTTATCCTACTGGAAGATAATGTCCGACACGTTCTTGCTTCAAACATCAAGATTTTTCTGGAGCCCTCACTCAAGTATGCTGACATATTGGGCAGTATAGCGATCGCCTCACTACACTCGCACATTTACTAACACCTTTCTTGGTCGTGTACCCCCAGATCATTAGATTTCCACCACCAAACTTAATAGTTGGTTTTACATGGCGATCTTTGATTGGCTCACCACACTTCTTGCAGGTTCATTGGGGACCGTCAGATCTAAAACAAAAACAGCCAATTTTTATTTTGTTCGACCAAAATCACTTAACAATTTGTTAGGTATTTATTTTTTGAGCAAATTCTCTCTTTTTTGTAGCTTATTGTCATGAATGGCTTTTTTACTTTAACACCGTAAAAACCATTTTCCTCAAAACTTTCCTAATGGCCTCGTTTGAAACATTTGAAAATACGAATATAGAATTCTTCTCCAGAGAACTAAAACTGCGTGTACTTCGTTAAACGTTATAATCAGTAATGACTTTATTGAGTGTCCACTTCTACTGTCCAAAGTGTTCTCCCCGAACACAAAAGATTAGTGCATGATAACATATCGAAAATAAGTACAATATATAGCAACATACCGTTAATGAGTACAATTCATAAGAGAGCATACAAAATACAATTTCAAATCGTAAATTAATTAGAGAGAGAGTATAGCTTAAAAGTTGTGCATAGTTTTAAATGAAAATGTGCTTCACTAATTCTTAACAACATTTATGCCGTCATCCTGGTACAGCCCTTTATCTATTGAAACTGCATTATCGTGCACTCTGTACTAAGAAATTCAAAATTGGTTTTGACTAGACTTGAGTTTTTTCATAAACTTTTGAGATGACACCTAACGCAACTCCAACCTTAAGAGAAATTTTACGGCGAATGACATTGGAATCGATAAGCCTTTCTACTTTTATATTTTTAAACGTCTTAGTTCCTTCTTCTGACAAACAAACAAAAGCCACTTTAAAAATGCAAAACTAAAAGTAAATTATGTTTACTTTTCTGTAATTTCAATACGTAATTTCTCAAAGTTTAAAAAAAGTAAGAATAATAGCACCTCCTTCGAGTTTTCCAAGACTTCGATCACACTTAATGCACAACTGAGACTGTGTCAACTAATCAAAGGGGTTTTCAATGGGCACGAGACCCTAACGGTGAATGTCCTTTTTTGTTGTGTATGCTAATTCTAAACATCTGTGTTTGCTATGTGACAAAGATTTTTTGCATTAAGGATACAAATAAAAATGTAACAACAAAAAACCATTTTTCTACTTATTATGTGATCAAAAAGTTGAGTCACTGTATATATTGCGGCCAATTAAAATGGCATGGGTTACAAATTGTGTATAGATAAAACGAATCAACACATATCTGTTTGCAACCTCTGTACGTCGACCTCAAACTTCAGTTCGCTGTTTTCATCATCAAGCACGCAAATTTATGTAGGTTCCTAAAATAGGCTTTTTATTATATAATATTTCCGAATAAAATATACTGGCTGGGTTCAGACCTGCAAGAAATTATGAGAAATAAATTATATCTATATTTTCCTAAATTCTACAGCAGAAATAATTTCCCATCCCATTTTTAACGTAGGTACTTTATGCTTTTGCAATAAAAGGCTTATCTTGTTGTCTGGCACATGAAAAATTATGGTACTCTTTTGCTGGCATAGGTCAATGCTTCCTTCAATTTTGGAATTAAAAAACGATTTTATCACTCTCATTCTTTCTTTCATTTTTTGATATTTAGGTATGCATATGGATGTTCTGTCAGTATTATTTCCTTTTTGCAAAATATCAAAAATGGGCCTAATTACACCAATTTTATTAAAAAATAAAATAATAAAATAAAAAAAAAGAACTAATCCCACGGTATTCAACATGATCACTTCTCTGTTAAACCACCTTCAGCAAATAAAATGCACAAAGAATAACCGCCTCCTGTTGACGATGTCTTTTCTCGACTTATTGCTCGTTATTTGCAGACATGTCAGATACAAACAGCAACTTACAATGAAATGTATCTATAACCATGCTAAGAAGGTATAGTTTTCCTTTACGTTTTCGCTTCTGTTCTCTTCTCATAGGTTAAGTTGGGTAATCGATACTGATGCTATCTTGTGAAGAGTTTTGTGCAGATGCCGACGATAAAACGCGGGCGTCGTTTTTGCTTTTTTTATCGCTTTGTCGGAAATGTTTTTTTTTTTTTACTTATCGGCAGGAGGTCACTTGTCAAAATGAATCAGATTGCACAATTATAGCTAGTCAGTGTTACGTGTATATGCATATACATACTGGCAGATCCCTCCGACTTCGTACGGATACAGTTATGTAATATGTAATATGTAATATTTGATTAAGATTTTTCGATATGCACATTTTACTTCGCTTAACTGAGACAGCAGTTTACAACAATTATTTTTTCACTTAAGCGGTATTTTCACTTATGCGAACTTCAATTTTCAACCCGAAAATCCAAGAAATACTAATAATTCGACATTTGTATATGAAGATAATAATTTTATTGAAAACAAAACAAATACAGAAAAACAAAAAGTAAAATTAAGTGGGAATGTTCTTATACCACTACTACTTCACAGGTTACTTTGAAAAATAATTACCTATGTACATAGGTATGTTATGTACATATATAATAGTTCATATTTGTACACATTTAAGGGCTTTGTTTCCGTTATACGGAGCTGAATTAGTATAAGCTATTAATTTCTGTTAAGGGGGTTTCAGGTCAATGGAATGCTTTATATGAACATTTTCTAATTTTTTCTAGACTAAGTTCTTAGTATATCTTACTACACTGAAGTATTGTAATTTAACCATTAGGGGAAATAAAGTTTTATAACTTATCAGCACATTCTTTCTGATAAATTTAGTGCTTTAGTTAAGCCATTTTTTCAGTAGAGCGTAGTTCAGATAGTTAACTTTTTTTTAACAAAACCATAATACCGTAAAAACAACTTCATCAGTCAGAGCAATCATTAACCTACGTGTTCGTTTTCCCTCACCGTGTCCCCTCTACGGTACGAATATATTGCACCGGACGTCGTCAAAATGCGCATTTCCACTTCGGTTTACTTTCAAAAACCTTTTAATTTCTTTTCAACTAGCTACTAATCCCAATTATGAGGTGTGAAGGGCACTTTTTATCTTCAAAAACGACGAAAATGGCTATGACATTTATTTTGGTAAAGATAATAAATGGACCTAAATTTCCAAATTATTTTTTAAACTTCAAAACAGTTGAAACAGTATCGATGAAAAATATATTAATGCTATCGCAGATTTTGCTATCTGTAGATATTTTTAAGACGGACAGTTCCTTAATGCATAGTGTTGTGAAAGTTTTGCTATTGTTCGTCACGAAAGCATCCGGAGCAACAACTTTTTGTCCGACTACGACTTTATAAGCTATTTCTCAATAATTATACAACATATATGCATACTATTTAGCCTATGGCAATCAGGCTACTCTAAGCTATCACACTGTGAACGTTTCAGTCAATCGGATTTGTAGTATTTTCGTGAATCCCTAAAAACAGCAAACAGAAAAAACTTTCCTCTTTGTAATACATATTAGTAGGATTGCAATTATTATAAATATATGTACATGTACATATTTCCATACATGCGTATTAATAAAAAAATAAATAAATAATTGCATATGTACTTACGAATTAAAGTATGTTCGTTGTCTCACAGAAAACGTTTGTTGTGTTTGGTAGATCAGAGCCCGCAAAACTACGACTGCGATTTTATAATATTTTGTTCCCACCTAAGTAACAGTGGCGTGTTATAATAAGAATGAACACATTATACATATGTTCTACTAGTTCTTCATAATGTATCGTTTAACTCGACAGCGTGGTGTTACAGGTCATGAAACTTGACGTATCTGGCACTTGCTTAGTCGTAGAAACTGTTCCTTTATTTGGTGTGAAGTGCTTGGCACAAAATGTTTGACCTGTATTCTACATTTCTACTTTTCACATCTAGAGAGAAAGTATTGTAATCGGTAAAAATAAAACAGTTTTTAAAATTTGAACACAGCTTCACATTTCTATACAATAGGAATCCTTTGCACCCATATTTGAAGTGATGTCTGTGTGTGGGTGTCGTGATATAAAACCCAGTAGGAGGTGGTAAGTTTAGAACTAGCTTCCAAGTCGATTTCGTTTTTTTTGGGGCTTGCGTTAAAGCCTTACTTTGTTTTTAACAGTCGACTCCTCGGAAGCGATCTAAGATTGAAACTTTGAATCAATAATTAGTTGTCGACACATCTTTTCACACAGAAATCAAAGTAGCAACCTTCGTTGGAAATAACACATGTCCTAAATCGTCAAAAATATTGTGAAATGTTTATCCCCCCCCTGATCTGATCTAAATGTATATAGTAAGCATTAGCTCAAAGCTCAAGTACAATACTTACATTCGGACTGGTGCACCAAAAACTTTCCTGTCTATTTAAAATAAAACTCAAAACTGCAAGTTAAGATTTCGGTGCCGAAAATAGTATGGCCAGCAGGGTTTTCAGATTTAAACCCAATAGAGCTCTTATGGGAAGAGCTCGATCGGAAGGTCCGCCAAACATGCCCAACGTCCAAAAATCATTTATGAAAGCTTCTTAATGAAGCATGGAATACCATTTCCATTAAAACAATCAACAAACTTATAAATAGGATGTCCAGACTGTGCTGCACACAGTCATAAAAGCAAAGGGCAATAATTCCATGAAAAGAAGGTCTAGGTAAAATATGTATTATTTTGTATGTAATTATGAAGCCTTAATGCTTAATTGATACAAATAATAATAAATGTTTAGTAAAAAATAGATTTGGTTTTTTTTTTCTTAACAACAAAAAATGCAAATTCGATGATGATTCCGAACTTATGGCCGACAGAGTATTAGCATTTCACCGTCAATGTTTCATCCGCTCATCAATTGTTTTTTCGGAGTTAAGTACATATGTACTGTCGGTATCTTTTCCAATTTCGCTGCCACCCATGCTATAGTTTAAGAGTACCTATTCATTACAGCTTTTAACATGCACTCATTATTAAAATATGTGTTAATTCTTTTAGATTTGTAATGAGTTTAGTACTCGTAATATAGGTATATATGATTAAAAGAAAAATACAATGAAAACCATTGAAAGGATAATATTCCAGAATAACGGAGGTATTTATATGTACTCTAATGTCATTGGCCAATATAGAACGGCTATAACTCTTAAACCACATAATTCCACTCATTCATTATCTAAGCTTTGTAATTAGATCTAAAAACTCCGTCGAACAAAGTAAAAAAGGTTTTTTTTTAGCGAATTTCCATTAGGAATTGTGTGAAAAATTTCATTTTTATTTTGAATTTTTTGTTTTGAAATGTGTTTATAACCTATTAGAATATTTATTGCTGTCCGTCCCACACTAAGCATCCTGCCATCCACGATCCCTTGTTTTTAAAACAAAGGTTCTTTTTGTTGTCGATTCAGATAACAGCAGCATTTAGAAATTTTAGCATTACATGTACTTCAGGTTTGACAAATTAATTTTTTTCCGTTAACAGCCCCGAGATTTTAAAGGACTTTTCGTGATTTGTAGAAGACATTCTTCATAAATACTGAGAGCAAGTTAAAGTCATGAACTCCTGTAATGATCAGGTAACCCGGATAACATTTGGCGATCAAAATGCAATTCCCAAATCAAAGTTTTTTGAAATAACTGTTAAGCACTGAATGGTGCAGGGAACTGAAACAAGTGCGTCGCTTTGAATTGTTCTACCAGCGAACTTGCTAAATCTGGAACCACCCTACAAATTTCCTCTCATACAAGGGGCGTGGGTAAATCTAACAGAACAGTGAAACTCATCATTAAACAATTTATAACTTGAGAAACTAACTCCAAATGGTAAAGCAGTCGTACGTGTCATTCTACCGGACTTGTTTGGACAAAGGTTTCTATCAAGTCCACTCTCAAGCAACTCAAGCCTCAAGTGAAGAAACAATTCGGAAAGAAACTCAATAATGTCCAAGAAAAATAACGGCCCTACATCAAGTCTATCCTAGAGAAATGTAGTGGCCCAATTTAAGGTCACAATAGATAATTCATTCAATACATCTCACAGTTACTTTTATTACGCAACAAATTTAGCTGGTGAAAAATTAACAAGCAATTGACCACATAACTTATTTCCAAAAGAGTCAGATCAGGTCAGAGCATAAAAAGACACGATCTCAAAAGCGCCAGAACTCAAATCTTTGGCTCAATCGGAATACAAATGCTTGCAGGATTGCTAGCTGAAAAATAGTAAAAAGAAATGGGTTTAAGGTGCATCTAAACAAATTAACAGCCGCATTGGCAGTTTGAAGTCATAGATTGAATAAGGATCACTTGAATGTGCCTTTAGCCAGGAGTTATACAAAGGCGAGATACAGGGTCTAGTAGATGCTTTGCTTTACGATTCCTGAAATGAAACCTGGAGCCTAGATTTTATTTTAATCTTACATTATGTGTGCGTGTTCGGAAGGGCTGTTTATAGCACTTGGCATAGCTGTTTTTCATCAGAATCCCACTGTGCCTTTCCTAATACATAGGTTCTAGATAAATTTCCAGAGGATGTAAGGAAATTCTCTCGATTGATGGCAGCAAGCTGTTCCTTTCGGATAATTTCACCACCAAATAGTCTCTTTTGAGTCGAAAGGAGACCGGACATTCTATTATGATCTCTAGGTCTCTTCACTCTCAAGAGAGAATCTACAGCTTAAATCTGCTGCTAGATTCATGTGATGGAGATGGTTGTTTAGAGGACAGTCTCCGCTGAAAATTCCAATTTGAACTCTAAAGATGAACACCGCGAATTATCGCCCAAACAATTTAGGGAGTTTGTTCATTCTAGTTTGAGTGATTTTCTAAGTTGTAAATTTGTTTATAATAAAAGTCGCCAAATAAAATACGTACTTGTATTGTTCTTCCAGTTTACTTGATTAAATTTAAAAATAAATTACTGCACCGTTTCGCTGCTCTGGTTCCTTTATGTCCAAAACTGAGCGATTTTTCAGTTTGGTATATGGGTAAATGATCTTTTACTTTTGGGCGTTTTCCATTCCTATGGCTTTCCTGTCATTGCGAAGAATCGCCCAAACATTTTTGGGCATCTAAATGGCCAAAACTGGGGGATACTAGCTAGCTTTGTTAAATCTGCATTGAAATATATTCAGGAAATTATACACTAACAATTTTTAGCGCTTAAAAAAACGTTTGAGGAAAAGTAATTGATGCAATGAATGTTTGAGTATGTGCAATTGTATCATAATGGTTAAGGTTAGGCGACGACCATAGCAATCATTCTACTCCGAATTCTGATAGCTAAAAAAAATACACTTTTACAGACATCAAAAAGTAGCTCCACAATAGTATTATTTTTTTTAAACTTTTTAAGGTATTTATGTTTTTTGAAGTATACTTCAGTTTTTTAATCCTCATCGCATCCTTTTCAATAGCTTTGGCTCTTCTTCTTCTTCTAAAAGGTTACCAATTACAAGTGCTGCTACAGGCACGTCCAAAAGTTACGGAAGCATCGTTCACCTACTTTAAATTTTAAGTTTGAAGTTTTTCGATTTAAATATTTTTTATTGAACCGGATATAACGATGAACCCGTTATAGCGATAAAATAACAAGTCCTTTCGGCATCTTTATAATTGGAGTCGAATTACGGCATCAGCGATCGAGTAACTCGTCACTCGTTTGGCGGTGGCCAGGTGTAGTGGTTACATCATCGCTTGTCACGCTGAAGGTTCCAGGTTCAAATCCCGATGTCAAAAAAAAAGTCGATCAACTGCGAAAAAAGCTGACATCAATTCTACTGCATAGGCATAACACTGGCAGTAGGGTGGTCATACGGCTTGAAAGTGTTGATCGTACTTATGACATCAAAGGATGTTCGAAAGACATACTGTGAATTATAACCAATAATTCTCCCCAGTCATTCTGGACACCATCCTCGGAGCAAAAAGACTGAAACCTAATACCATCTGAGTTTCAAAATCACTAAACCAACACTAGCGCTGTGCGAATAGCATCATAAGGGTATTTATAACCCCTTTAGCGCTAGTGAATTATAAAAAAAAAAAAAACAGAATTATTACGTCGGAATGATCGTTTATACGTAATTATGCTAATTTTTATGTGATTAATAATTCGACGCCTGATTTCTACTGTAATTACTCAACCCCGCATGGTGGTCAATTCAGCTTTCGATCTTACGCAAAAACGCAAAAAAAAAAAACTATACAACCTGACCAACCGCACGAGAGATCCTGCAGACTGGAACCGATACAAAGAAAGCAAGGGTTCCTTCAAAAGAAGGCACATCTGCAGCGAGACTCCGGAAAGTCCTTTCATAAGCATGCGCCATCCAGGTTTTATCAAGGAATCTGACGGCTCCTGGACCGACTTATGCTCTGAGACTCCAGAACTCCTTTTCAGGACTAACTTTCTAGGGTGCATCTTAACAGAGACTCACTTAGTTGAACGATTCCAAAACACAATCGATGGCACAAACACCATCTTGAGCGGTCAAATTAAGGACGAACAGAAAATTAATTGGGCTATTGACTCCTTCTCCCCATACAAAGCGGACCCCATGGTATTATCCCCATGATGCTGCTCAGCACAAAGGAGTATATCACCAGATGGCTTGCAAATATTTGCCGAGGAGAAAAATGAAGTTAATATTTTTACCAAAAACAGCAAAACCCAGCCACACTAATCCCAAAGATTTCAGGTCCATTAGCCTTTCTTCTTCTGAAAATAGTAGAAAGGGTAATAGACACACACATTCGCTTCAGACTAGTTCACAGAGACTTATCTCCAGCTCAACAGTCTTACACTACGGGCTGTTCAGTTAAGACCGCCCTGCAGTGGTAGCAACAATCGAAAGATCACTTTACCATAAAGAACTCACGCCAGCGGCCTTTTTGGACATAGAAAGAGCTTTCAACAATGTGAAATGGAGCTTAGGACAGGGAGGCTGCCAGGCACATACCTCGGCCTCATGGGGAACCCCGCAAGAAGGGGTCCTCCTATCACCATACTACGGATTCTAATGAAACTAGGGCACAGTGGGGTCCAAGTTGTCGCCTACGCTAACGATGTTGTCATCTTGGCAACCGGCAAATTCCTGACCACCATCACTAAAATATTACAGTCGTCCCTGAACACCTTAAACATCTAAGTTAAAGGATGTAGACTGAGTGTCAACCTCCGAAAAACAGAGATAGTTCTTTTCACTAACAAAATAACCTTTTAAAGGGCCCTTAAGACTCGATGGAACTCCTCTTCATGTCTCAGAAAAGGCGAGATGCCTTGGTGCATCCTTTACTACAAAATGACATGGAAAGAGTACACCTCAGAAAGAATAAAAAAGGTGTCAATCGCCTTTTACGCGTGTAGCAAAATCTTCGGGAAAAAATGGGGTCTTAAACCCCATTTAAAACAATAAAACTTCTCGAAAGCGGGCGATATGGGCCCACGAAAAACCACGAGTTGGACAAAACTTGAAACTGATTAGGACAACCTTATACCACCTCCTGATTTCAACCTAAGTATAAGAACAATTATCCTCTCAAGAGATGACTTGGCCAGCGGAAAGGCCATCAGCCTGAACAAAATTTCGGTTTTCACAGATGAAGAAAGAGTGGGCTCCAGGACTTACCAACTGGAACCCAACATTACCCGGCCCATAAGACTTACGAAACACGGTACTGTGTTCCAAGCGGAAGTCCTAGCCATTCATCGCCGAGGCGAGCTTTAAACTCTCACCGCAAACTGTGGTTTGTAAAACTCGCGATGCAATGGTATCTACGGGCACGAAATGGTAGATGAGTGAGCTGGGAAAGGTTCACAACAGGACCTATAACGGTCGACCACTCAGTATTCCCTCCGCCAGCACTCGTCAGATCTAGCATAGCACTTGACTTTCAACGACAAGCTCACGAGAGATGGGGTGCACTCTTATCATGCCGCATCTCCAGGAAACTCTGGACAAAAATTAACAAAATAAAAATGGGACACATTTTTGTACTAAGAAAATCAAACTAAGGTAAAATTCTTGAAAGGTAATTATCACAGGCCATAACATATTGGCGGCCCACCTTATAAAAATGCGTTTAAGCACCGGTGATTTATGCAGAGGCTGCGGGGATATATCTAGGCATGGAAGGAAGTACTTTGGGGCTGTCAAACCAACAATTCTTTATGTTCTAACATGTTTAAACATGAAGAAATGTTAGTAACATTAATATTACATAATAAAAAGAAACTCTGCACGGGATACACCGCAAAAACAAATTTGAATTTAAAATTTTCGTGCTTGCAATTCTTTGAGCCCGCTTCCCTGCGTGACAAGTTTTGGTGCAAGATGTATCAATAACAAGTTGGCGCTAATAATGAGACTGACCTTATTGTTTGGACTTCGGAATAGTATGAAACACACCCAGTGGCTATGGCCATTGCAGTACGAGTAGACGACCGTCGCATGTGTTTTGTTTAATTTTAACGGTGTAAGGTACTTTGTAAAGATAGGGAAATGTTCCCGAAAACATGTGTTCTCTTGTAAGAAATAAGTGTATCACGTCGTTACTCTACGTACTGGGGAATTCAAAATTCTGTATGAGGTCTCTGATCAGTTAACGTTTGCATGTAGATACGTAGTTCCCAATCCATAAGTTGTTTCCGAAAAACTTATTAAAATCCAGGAGCCATCCCAAAACTGAGCACCATGAATCGCCACTGGTGGAAGGGAGCAAAGCTCATTTCCTATGTGAATGCCCCACCCTGCACAGAACAAGAAAGACGGCCTTTGGTGATACTATTTCAACAACCTGGGTGACCTGTTTAAGAAGCCACCAAAAACCATTCTAAAATTCACTATGAATTTGAGATGCTTCAGGAGGCCGAACGATCATCAACGAATTAACGCAGACCTTTCCTTTTTGTGTTCTTTCAGACTAGACATTTTACGTTAGAAGAGCACAATAGATCCATAGAGATTCAAATGAAGGCTGCATTATACGAGATGTAGTCAGTAGGTACTGGTAAGTTAAAACTGTTAGGTCTCTATTCAAATTACAGTGAAATCTCGATAATTCGAACCTCCATAATTCGAAAACCTCTATAAATAGAAGCATTTGCTCAGTCTCTTGAAAAAACCTCTGTTAATCGAAGAAAACCTATGCAATTTGTCCCTTTCGTTAATTCGAATTAACTGTTGCGCAAAATAACTTGAAAACCGCTCTAATTCGAAAATGATGGCTTTTTTTACCTCTATAATTCGAAGTCAAGTCTGTTTACTTTTCTTCAACTGTTTATTGAAATGCGTACATGACGAACGTTTTATTTCTGAAACCTCCATAATTCAGAAACCTCTGTAATTCGAAGTTATTTCTTGGTCCGACAGAGGTTCGAATTATCGATATTTCACTGTATATAGAAATGAAGATAGGTATATCAACAAGATTTGTCTTTTACCTACCTAGGTACCTTTCTACCATAATTACGCTGCTGTACTATTTATTATTCTGTGTTTTATGTGTGTATAATTAAATACATTTTTAGAATATTTGTTAAATTGATAAAATCAAGTCTTAATTCTACCCAGCTCATACACATGTAGTACATACATGCATATCTATGTATACATCAAAAGATAGCTACCTATGCTAAATTCAAGAAATTACCTATACCCACTAAGAGTTTTGGATTCTTATTATAAGTTTAACAGGTACGACGAAATTAGCACAGTCGGCATTTCAACATTAATACATCAGTAAATACAAAGAGTAATAAATTGTTTCCTTATCGAATAGGTACAAGGTGCCAATTCTATCCTGACTTGGAAAAAAAAATCGTTTCCACCTGCATGAATAACAAGACCACCTTTAAGAATATACACTCTTAAGTGAGATTTACATTACAGCAACAAAAGGCACCTACACAAAAAATCCTCAAATGGTAATGCAAATATAAGTACAAATAAAAACAAATAAACACGAATTAAAACCGGAGGAGGAGCTGAAACTCTTGACTGCGAATGCGTGACAACACACAAAATTCAAAATGGAGTCCGCACTTCACTGTAGATTCGCGATCTTCCACAAGCAGCCAATGGCGGTCGTCTATCAGCCCAGTGAAACATGCATTTAAATACCCGAAAACCTGTTCAGTATCTGTTATTATCGCATTCCGTTCGTATTGGTTCAAAAATACGATGGTAAGAAACTCAACTGCGACGAGAATCATGAACGAAACAGGTATCTGTGAGATTTGTTTGCACTATCTGGTGTTAGTATTCTTGCTGCGGAACAGGTCACAAACCACAAAAGTACCCCAGATCAGAGAAAGAAACTCGCTTTGAAAATTTGGAAGCCTGCAGTGAGTCAGTTAAAGGACGGATTTCTTTGTGTTAAGACGTCGCGTGGATTTTTCAGTACAAAATTGCGGGATCGCGTATAATTCAATTCCAGTATTTCGAAATTGTGCTCATGAAACCGGGCTTATACAATTGTGTTTATGAAAGTTATTGTAAATTCAGACAAGTGTAAATAAAAAGAAATTTTAAAAAAAAGTAATAATTAATTGCCAAATTCGAGTTAACATGATAACAATGAATGAATTTGTGGATTTAAGAATGCAGCAACATATAGCACATGAAATCTATAGACACCAGATCATGCAACGAATTCCTGGTAAGCAGAAGCGATTTGGGATTTGCCGCCGGCTGTTGTCAAATGTAAATTGATATCCGACGGCATTAAGATTGTCGCGTCAGTACGTTAACTTACCAATTCCAATAGATTTTGTTGTCTTTAATTGAATTCAGACTGGGAACCTTCATAGGTACTTGTATAAAAAAATTAGCATTAAACTGACTTGACACCACTAATTGCTTTTACACCATCATAGTTTTGAAATAATTGCAAAGGCTTAGATATATAATGTCTTAAAATAGATATGTATGATTGATAACAATTTTATTGATGATCTTATATACCTACTTCTGCTTAAGAGCAA
Organism: Criorhina ranunculi; assembly: GCA_951813785.1. Classification (NCBI taxonomy): domain Eukaryota; kingdom Metazoa; phylum Arthropoda; class Insecta; order Diptera; family Syrphidae; genus Criorhina; species Criorhina ranunculi. Next base: position 26,413,760 of record OX638382.1, on the reverse strand, counting down.
ACCATCTCTTGTAAGCACTTATTGGATTCGGGTGCAACTACGTATGGTCATTTGAATACAATTCTTCGTAGAAAAATAGGTTCACATTTGTATGCATTGTTTAAATTAATTGCTTGTATTTACAAACATATTTGAGAAATTTAAATTAAGGAAGCACCCGAAAGGTTTAAAATGTTGTGCTTGTGTCACTTAGTCAACTCAACGTTTGGGGGAAAGAAACTAGTCCTTTGGGGACGAATTGGCAAGCATTTGTTATTTAGGCCATATTCCCCAATTTGTAACATGTGAATATTTATTTCGATTTCTTCATTTGCAAACGCAGTAATATCCGGATATGTAGCGGCATTACCAACCAAAAATTGCATGCTTTAAAAATGTTCAGCAATGGTAACTTCCCCTCTTAAGTGCTCACAAAAATCAGGAAAACTCTCAAGGCAGCTATCCGGGGAGCACTATACCTACTCGTATAGAAAGGCATATTTAAGTAATATAACTTGCTCATTGAAATCTATTTTTGTAATATAATCTAGATGGATACAAATTTTAAAGTACTTAGAAAATTAATTTTTCTAATACATATGTACATCATAAGACAATACTTTTTGAAATAAGATTAAAAAAACGCGAAAAAAAAAACGAACGACTTTACTAGCAATGTAAATTCATTCTTTGCATATATCGTCGCCTGAGTGCTGGAACTAGATAACATGATTTATTTCATTTTTGAGATAACTTTGGCTAACTGGATTCGATAAAAATGGGTTTCAATGACTGGACAATTCATTTTCCTAATTTGATGCCATCTATTAGGAGTACAAAAACTAAAAGCAAAACAATGCATTATAACTCAGTGCAAGAAGTAGACATCTTGAGATAACGGTTACTACATTAAACAGCAATAAAAACGACAAGCCTTGGGGCAGGAAAAAAATCGTGTGGTTAGCCCAGAATTATATTGTGAAACAAATCTAGTAAATTGCAGGTCAAATTGTTTTTGCCGATATCTCGAAAGTATCTCGAAAGTCTAGTTATCGAGTTCTTAAACTCAGGTGATGATATGTACAATTAATAATACAGTGGCTGGGCAAATTATTATACTCAGTTAAAATAATCATACTTCAACAATTCTTGCTTTTTTTCTTGGTGTCAGGTCAAGATGCTAACCAATGTCTATTGAATAAGGTTTGTAAGGTTGAATTGGTTAGCATGAAATTATGCTACGTCGTGCATTGAAGAAACTGAACAAAAAATACTTACTGTATTCTTGTATGTGGTATCACAATGGACCTATCACTGGTCTTAGTGTGTTGGCAATAGCTGGCAGCCACTTCAAACTCACCTAACCTTACCTATTCTTAGTTAATAGTTTAGGATTAATTCTGGGTATTTACCACAAAATTTATCTTCGGCAACAATAAAAAAATATTACAAGTCACTAAACTGGCTCACCACCGAAAATTTACAATTTTGAGCACATTGCGTAATTATTAGACAAAGTTGCATCAAAATAAGTATGTATGCTTGAAAATTTTTGAAAAATATCTTACTCGGTTGCTAGAGGGGAAAAAAGAGTATAAGCAAAATAATATTTTTTTTGGTTTGGGTATAATAATTCTGCCACCCACTGTAATTAATAGGTAATAAGATCTGATAAGTATTGCTTTCGTCTAGAAAGGATGGCCCACATCATTTTTATACGTCACGTATGTAGGTACGACCACATACATACATAGGTACTAAGTATGTTTAGACAATGGCTATACATACATTATGTATCCGCATACAATTGTTAAGCCAAACGCCTTCCAGTACATAATTAAAAATAGCTGACTAACAATTCCATAACGATTATTGGAAACTGTTATATAAATATCCGCCTTTTCCACCGCCATGGTACATAAGTTTGCTGGGAAAGTCGGAATGCCAAAATGGGTTTACTCATAGAAATGCCAAAATTTCTTTAGAGCCTGAAGCAGATGAGTATGGCATTTTCGCAACAGTATGCTCATCACCTATGACCTAAGTATGTATGTATTGTTGATTTTATAAGGGTATGTGACCATACAAATTAGTCCTAACTACAAAGTTGTAACCAATTTCGTCTGTATTTAATATTAAGTTATACATACTTAGTGTAGGTAAAGGAATTGCATTATTTTAATTTTAATTGACCTAAATTTAAACAAAATATTATCATTTAATTGCAGATCCCTTTCCACCTATTTTACCAATTCCCATTCCAAGGCATATAATACTTCCACCCCGTGTAAGTCTACCTGGGGTTGAGGTAGCTCTTCAAAATGATGATTTATGGAGACAATTTCATCAGATTGGCACTGAAATGATCATAACAAAAAGTGGAAGGTAAGACTGTGTTTGTTTTTCAAAAGGGATATTTGGTGTCTTAATTTAGTATTAAGTATTAATTGTAAGGAAGTAAATCAATCATTAATATAATAATAATAATGCATATATATTCGTAAACGGCCTAGCGTCTCGCAATCATTCATGCGTATTTTATTTGTCGCTCGAATAGACGGGACCTGCAATTGTATTGCCTACTCCGAACGGCGGATTAAAAAGGATTTTTAATGATAGATTCAACTGTTGAAAGTTTGCCTGTCAAGAGGTGGGGCCGCGAAAAGCTTTTGGTTGCTTTGCTGGGGCTCGAACCTATGTCCTCCCACTACGCAAACCAATGGACTAACCTTTAAGCCACGGCGATCATCAATGTGCATTTGTTTTTAAAGCGTACATTAGCCGTAACAAAAGAGTGCTTAATTCTGTCTTCCCAACATTACACATATTTAAATCTGTTTCTCTAAGCTTCCTTAGTTGAATGTTAATAAAATACAATTTGTTATTCAAATACATGTACAATGTACAAATGTATGTATGCGTCTAGACTAGATTTACATATCGTTCATTTACTTGAAGACTGTCATAACTCAAAAATCTTGTTTTTTGAGTTAATGATGCAGAATGATTTGTTTTATCATGCTTCATATTGTGTAAAAGTTTCATATTAATATCTTGTATGGTCTCCGCGTTAGAAGAGAATATGCCGTTCTTTTTTCTGCAAGGTGGTAGTCAATTGAAAACTTTAAACGCGTTTTCTGCTAAATCGTTTTTTTTTTTGAGTTATGACAGTCTTCAAATAAATGAGCGATATGTATTTCGTTTGCTCATTTAAGAGCAATGAGAATCTTTTTGTAAATTAAAAAGTAACTTTCTTATATCAAGTTTTTAAAAGGAAAAAAAAGTGGCGAAACCTTTCACAAACTAGAAAATGTATGTACCTATTCGCCTTCAAAAAATTGATTTTTTTTTTTTTTTTAAACTGACTTAAGAGTTTAAAACGATGGTTAAATGCAGGAAAACATATTCTTGTATATCTCCTTCTACGACGTATTTAATTCCATTTGCACAAAAACACAGGCATTTGGTTGCCAAAAATACGTATTATGTGCACATGTATGTACATTTGATATCTGCAATGGAAATCCTACTCCTTTCAATCGGCACCTACTACATGTCTAGACAATTTTAAAATATCTTTCAACTGCCAGATGTTTTTTTTTTCAGTTTGTATGCAAAAAGTTTTTTTTTCATCAAATGTTGGAAAGTGCGAGAAGATCTGTACATTGTACGTTTTAGATTTGGACCGGATATAGCGATGTCCCTATGACATCATTAAAATCGAGTTCTAGGTCACAAGAAGTAAAATTGCTTACCTGTTAGTCAACATAACATTAGTTAGCTACATTTGATCCATTTCCTTTTTTAGTAGAACGCCGCACTAAATATATATGTATGTAGTCGACGAATTAAAAATCTGGAATTTTGCTGTGCTGCAAAAAACAAAACAAAAAAGACACATACACACATAAAAGATATGTTCTTGAAATTTTAATCGGAACATCCGGTGCAATCATAATAATTTTGTATCGTTAGAAGCCTTTTTCCACCCTAAAAACTAAAAAAACGAGTTTACCTATCTATTAAAAAGATTTAAAAAGATATTGCAAAAGTTAAATGTACATTGCTACATTGCTAGCATGCCTATATGCATAAGTACATACATATGTATGCATATATTTGTTTGTGGTTACAATTATAAATTTAGATAAGAAAAGTTACATCAAAATGTATGATGCTATAAACAATAAATGCTTTAAGCATATCCGCGATGAAATATAAAAGAAAATCAATAGACTGCCATATATTTCATTGCAATTAATCATTTTGGTGATAGGCACGCTGCATGCCTGCCCAACTGTCAGACAAACAAAAAACTTGGCGCCATAGAATACCACCTGCTGACCTGCTAACTATGGGAAAAAAAATCTTGGTCAGCTCAAATAAGAGATCCCATCCCCTGAGTAGGGCCTCTTGAAATTTGCTAAAGAATGTTTGTTGTGTGCATCTTCAGAGATACTTATTTTGTTTGCTTTTCTACACGGCGGCGTGATGATGTTTTATTTTAATTAATTATTATATTTATAACTACTGGTGTACACACTTTTTGTTTTCTCATTTATGTGAATATTTTCCTTCTTTATTTATGTAGGCGAATGTTTCCTTCAATGCGTTTATCAATATCTGGTCTTGAGGATGAGTCAAATTATTGCATCCTTTTGGAAATGGTGCCGATCGGAGATTGCCGATACAAATTTTCGGGATCGCAGTGGGTACCAGCTGGTGGTGCAGAGCCTCAGAGCCCTCAGAGGATGTATTTACACACAGACAGCCCAGCTTCAGGTGCACATTGGCAAGCACAACCAATTCTTTTCAACAAAGTAAAGTTAACAAACAATACTTTAGACAATAATGGACACGTAAGTTTATTTATTCTATATGCAGTATATATGCATACCATATAATATAGCCCATTTGCTGCAACAATTATAAAACGTATTTTAAAGTTTTGAATTGCCATAACTGTGATCACCGGGCTCAGTGCGTTGGACTGCTAAGCGAGTTGACATATGTAGGCTCAACAACAAACCTTTTTTTTCACGGCATCACCTCTCAGCATGCAATGACAACCCTCTGAGAGTATTTATTGTCATGCACATTTTTTTTAATTGGCATTTCGGAGTCGACAATAAAACTGTAGGTACCTTTCATTCATGCTAATTTTCCGAACAGATTTCTCTGCTCTAATGGGGCTGGTTTTAATGGTCAACTTAAGATTTTTTAAAAATTAAGAAAAGGCTACTTTTCTACGCCAAGAGGTCAAAAACGGCGTAGTTGGACATGGTTTTAGACACCATGTCAGCCTACCAAACATTAAATTATTGTCGAACATAGCACGATACACAAATAGTTAGAAAATTATTGGCAATGTTTACGTATTATCTCAAATCCACGGATTTATCTTTGTGTATACATTTAAAAGCAATGAACCATCGGAAGTCAAGTTTTAAGAAAAATTGCTGCAGCAAATGAACCTTGTAATAATTCAATTAAATTTTCTTCTAAAAGTGTTTTTATTACTTTAAGATTGTTTTAGCTAGTATGCATAAATATCAACCTAGGATTCACATAATACGTACATCGGATCCCACGCAGATTCCATGGTCGCCTCAGCAAGCCTTTGTATTCCAGGAAACTGAATTTGTAGCAGTGACAGCGTATCAAGTAAGTTTACTAACGTTTTTATATATTTCAAAATAATAATTATTTTTAAATAAACAGTATGAACATTAGTACTATTAATACTAAGGGTGGCCGTTGTGTAGTAGTTAGCATTATCACTTGTCATGCTGGAGGTTCCAGGGTCAGCTCCTGTTGTCAAGAAAGTCGATCAACTGCGAAAAAAGCTGACGTCAACTCCACTGCATACGCATAACAATGGCAGTGGGGTTGCCATATGACTTGAAGTGTAAGCCATACTAAGTAGTGATAATGGCATCAGAATGTTATGATTTTTAATTTGCTTGTCGAAAAAGTTAGCAAATAAATTCAGTTTTAATTGAGTTGTAAAGTCTTTAACATAACATTACATTCTACAACTTAAGACATACTCTTCTAGAAAGTAAAAGGAAATCAATGAAATTCATGTCAAACAAAAAATACAGCAATGTTTTGTTTTCTTATTACCATATTCGATTGCATATGCAGACTTTGTGCCAAAAACTCATTAAAGGAAGCGCGAAGGTTTTGAATTTATGAAACTTTTTTTTTTTTAAGTTAAAATCGCTTAAAATTATAACGTCTTAAGACCCTCGTTTCTTAGTCAATAATATGCATATCATAATCGAGTCTTCTTCTACTGCATGATGTTGAGGTTTCTTCCGTTTTCCTCTATCCTTTCGTTTAAAAGTTTTCAACAAATGTTTCTTTTTCTATTAAATGCATATTTTGTTTTGCAGAATGACCGAATCACAAAGCTAAAAATCGACAACAATCCATTTGCAAAAGGATTTCGAGAAACCGGTCAATCACGTTGTAAGAGAAAAATGTCTTCATCACCAGAAATACATTCGGTAGATTTGTCACCATCGATGTCATCGCCATCGACAAGTACATTTGAAATGCAGAGAAGTGAAGATGATCCTGAGTCTGTCATCATTAAACGAATAAGATCGAACGAATCAACTTGCTCCGTTTCCTCGTTAGAAGAGATTGGGTTTCCAACATCAAGTAGTAACAGCTCAAGCGGAAAAAATTCTCCGAATAATGATCACAGTAATTATGCACAATCCGGTCTATCATCAAGGTTTACAGTATCAGATGAGGTCATTATGCAAAGCATGCAAACCTTTATGAACCCTTCATTCGTTGATTTGGCTTGCTCCTATTTTGGAAGATCTCAATATCCGTTGCATTTGCATACTCCTAATGTCCATCAGACATCAAATGAATTTCCAACCTGCTTGGGAATAAGAGAAGTACCACCAATCCAATCTTCAAACGAAAATATAGCTCAGAATGAAACAACAGCGTTAATGCAATCAACTGTAAATCATAAATCTGATGATTTAGTTAAATCCACCAAAAGCAATAACTTCTCTATATCAGCGATATTAGGCGCTGACAGTTAAACATAAAAATATTCTTACTGGAAATTACAGTATGTACATATATTACAGATCAGCTTTACGTTAATTTTATTATTTGATAATTAAGACCTAGTAACCATGTACTCCTCAATATACATATCAACAACAATGAATTGTAAATACATTAACCATTTCTTAGTTCTATATGTGAGAATGTTTTGAATTAAGGCAAATAAAAATAGATTAAAAATTCATTTCTACTCTTTTCGGTTTTTTAATTTTTTCATATCGTCACCTGAGTGCTAGAACTTGATAACTAGACCTTTTATACTTTCCAGAAGTCGGCAAAAACAATTTGACCTGTAATTTACTAGACTTTTCTGACAAGTTAACTCCGGGATAACCACACGATATTTTTTCCTGTGCTGAGGTTTGTCGTTAAGAATAAAAAGGCAATAGCGATTAATTGTTGTATAATGTAGTTACAGTTATCTCAAGATGTCCACTTCTTGCACTGAGTTTTGATCCATTGTTTTGCTTTTCGTGTTTGTAATTCCCAATAGATGGCAGCAATTAAGGCGAATGAGTTGTCTACTTATTGAAACGCATTCTTATCGAGTCCAGGTAGCCAAAAGCCCAGTTATCTCAAAAATGAAAAAAAAAAATGTTATCTAGCTCTAGCACTCAGATGACTATAATATTAAGTATACGCTAATATGTAATAAAGGCAAGCATTTAAAATTAATTACTATTTTCATATATTTTTTGTATTTTTATATACACACCATACTTTGTGGCAGTTTAATCCAGCTATGGACTTTCAGTCGAATTTATTTAGGCATATTCACTTTTATTTTGCTTATATCCGTCTCCATTTTTTTCGTAAAGAAAAAACATTCAAAATTGTGAGAAGCAAAAAGTAATCTGGGTCCACAAAGCTACTCGCAATTCTATACTGTTGGTTAAGTAAACTGCAACACTAATATTTTGAACGACTTTATACATCGCCTTATCATGTTAGACAATTCATCGTTTACTTTTGAAAGTGATCATAAACGTGGGGATGATGATGACGAACAAGAACCTTCATTTTGGAAAAATTAAGCTGCAATATTGTCAGGCCTCGATGGGCTAATTCTTGAAAGATATTATCGACGATGACGTTTATCACAAGTTAACCAACATATACGCTGTTGTGTGGACAGTGGAAGTGGTTTTAGATTTAGCGGTGCCATATGATATTCCAATTGTATGATACTTACAGTTGGTTCCGACTTAATGAAGGATTTATTGTTAAAGGGATTATGATCAACTCTTTATTGTTGTTGGTTCCACACAAGTGGAAATGGGCCCTAACCAATAATTTTAATTTAGCTGGCTGGAGACACTTGTTGGTTGAGGGCCAGGTCCACCCGGACTGAAGCGCCATCATAAGTAAAGCTCCAAATAAAGTCGACTTATATCGGAGACGACTTAAAATCTCAGAATTTGTTTTCAAAAAAGAATAAGAAATCTCGAAATACAAAATCGTGGAAATCTAGATTCCCGAAATTGATGCCCCTATCACAGTACACAACTAAATTGTTGTTTGGTCATTAATGAGAAATTCGTATTATCGATCACAACCTTGAGACAATTATTGTCAAATCAATTTGTGAATTACTATTTGTATGTGAAGTTGTTTCCAACTCAGTTGTCTATTGGTTGACTTAACCGTCAAAATGACACTACAGGTCTCAGTATTTCTCTAGATCGCTGCATTTGCCAAATCGCAAAGAAAAAAGGTTGTCTTCCATAATACCAAAAGTTGGTTCGTTGCCTCAAAGTTGAGTTGACATGACTAAGTTGAGCTGTGATCCATAATAGGAGAGTGAAATCCCGTAAATGTTTTCGACTTTCCAAAGAAAATTAAAAATTTAAAAACTACATTTTTAAATATTTTGAATATGCCTAGTCAAAACAGTTCGAGGAATACGTCTGTAAATAGTTCTTTCTTCAGTCCTATAGAGAATATTCTTACTATCGAACTGTGGTAAATTACTGACTACATCTTTTCTAAACCTATTCTAATCACTCATATACATACGTATGCAAATGCATGCATAACAACTATTTTTTGTGTTTTTTATACGCAGAACTCTAAAAACAACAAATTAACCCAAGATGTCCTTTTAAACTCTTAGTTTTAAACATTAGGTAGGTACCTTACAGATATGTACATATGTACCTAATAGGGATATTTTCTGTACCATTTTGTCACTAGCAAATACCTTATGTACATATAGGTATTGTAAGTACATGGTTCATACATACCACTTCATCTAATCCACTTCATACTAATTTCGAAAGTAATTATCCTTCCAGTGCGTGTGTGATTCATTGGATTTTTCTTTATGTACTTAAATATAAATCACAAAATGCAAGTTTTAAAAAAAATATATTTTCTTGTTTATGTCTCTCTAATTGTTGGAACAACGCTGTTCAATTTGGCATCCAAATTAACTACATGAAGCATAAAATTAACACCGTCTACTAAGTAGACAGTAGGGGAAACCAATTTATTTTCCTTTCGTACAGTTAGTAATCCAATTATTGTGATGCGTAGGCAAAGGCCATTAACAGTCTCGTTCTCCAGACACACTTGGTGCCACATTGATTTTATGATGACATGCGGTACCTCCTTCTTTTACTGGCGTCCTTCACACACATGTTAAACGAAAAGGAAATACTACGCTTATACGAGTATGTACATACATATCTCGTATGCAGTATGCTAATTTAATACCTACATACATACATACATATGTACCTACATTCATTAGTGATGTACGGATGCATTGAAATAATATTCAAAATATAGCATAGCTAAGCTATTTGTAGTTTAAATCAATTTGTTTGCCAATCAGTGCAATATCAAATTTCTTACAGGCATGCAATGTGGACGTATCTATTGTATGTGTACTTAAGCGTATTCCTTTTTGCTTTACTATTAGCCTTATAATTTGTTCCTAATGTGATAAAATCTGTGTAAAATACAAAAACTACACAAAACTTTACATACATACATACGTGGATATATAAAAACAAAATTCTCAGTGGATTCAATTAATAAAAAAAAAAACCCAAAAAAAAAAAATAACCTGCCGCACAGGAATCGAATTCCGCTATCAGCTTTTCACAGGAGACCGCATCTTAAACGCTGGCGCCATGTCAAATGGTGAGATTGGGCATATTTACTGACGTTATGTTTCTCAACCTTCATCACGCTCAACACAAAAATGTCTTATATTAAATGTTGTTGTTTTTATTGCCTTCTGTTTGTTCGGTCGATGTATCCGCAGCCACCGTTCCTTATCTTTTTCTGATGTTCACAAAAAAGGAGGGCGACGGAGGTATGTATTTTGGTTTTATCTTTTTGTTTTTCCGTGTTTCTGATGTCGAGATCTTGTCGCGCAGGTACATTTTACCCTTCAGCATCCACTTAGGTTTTTGTTTCTACACATAATCAACGCGCAGACAGAATTTAGTTGTATAGTGTATTGTATACACTAGTTAACTGCAAAAAAGGTTGCAACTGCAGTGCAGGAATTAATTTTACGTATCAATATGAAACATTATCACTTCATATACATTGACGATCTTTCAGTCAGTTTGACTGCGATAGAAATTCACCATTGGTCATTAAATTGGCCAAACTTGTGCATAAGTACATGTAACTGTTTAGTGTAATTTGATGTGTAGATACTTTTAGTAAATGTCACATCGCCCATTAAATCGGATACTCCTCAGGATAGCCATCTCGGTTCACTAGTTTTCTGGTTTTTAAAAATAGTGATGACTCTAAACTTTTAATACAGTGTTAAAATTTTTTAAAATGGAGCAATATGCTTGTATTGAATAAAACGAGTTAGACTTTAACGTTGTGAATTCATCACTTTCAATGTAAAAAATCGAACGCCCATATATGTATTTCATCTTTAATTTTAATACTACTTTACTTACTTGGTGTTATAATGGACTCCAAATTAGACTTTAATAAATATTTAGACTACTTAATTATTATCAAATCCATATAATCCGAACCAAGTTTAAAAGCTTAAAGCTGACGAATTTTATACCTCCCAACCTAAAATAAATTAAAATAAGAGTAAGAACAGATGGGAAATCTACCAAGAAAAGTTATACATTAAGTTATCAAAACCCGAAATGCTCATGTGGAACTGTACGAGTTCTTAGAGGAAGAAATTTGTTCAGAACAATATAAAAGCTATGCCTAGTGTTAATATCCAAAAGGGGCAAACAATCAGATGAACCTTAATTACATCGTCTGAAATGCGTGTTAGACACAATTAACAAATGATAGGTAATCGATTAGGGGCTATAATGAACAGCTGGGAAAAACGAAACTTCTTATCCTACTGGAACAACACTCAGGGACTTAGATAGGCTAAAAGGGCTATCCTACCCCTGAAAAAAAACATTCTCAACAATGGGACGATATCAGAAGACTGGCAGGCTTCCTCACCAGTCACTGCAGCCTCAGATATCACTTACACAAATTAAACACAGTTAAGGAATCTGAATGTCGACTCTGCTTAGAGGAAGACGAATCAGCGGAACACGTACTATATGAGTGCGTGGCTGTCTGCAAAGTCAGGAAGCGCTTTCTCCACAAAGAATTCCTAACACCGGAGGACATTCGTAATGCCTCGACTGGAAATATCCACAACTTCATTAGGAAGATAGAGGATCTCCTTGTCTAACTGGCTCCAGGAACAATAGATCTCAGGTCGCAATGCCATTTGCGTCAGTCGCAGAGATTATTATAATAATAATAATAATTGGGACTATTATGAGGAAATATGCATGCCAAAAAGGATTTAAAGTCTGCATTCTAATTCTTAGGTTGGGAATCGCTCGACAAAACAGGGTGCGATACTCTTGGAAGAAGTAGCGAAATAATCGTGAAAATTGTAACTGGGATTGACATGATCGGGATTCTTACTAACTTTATATAAAACTAAAAGGGAATCAGTGGCTAAGATGGCCTACCTCTTCGATTCATAAAAATCAGCTACTTACACTCACGCACATATCTGATACATTTTTTCATAACTTCATCGACTTTTTCTAAAACTTAAAAAACCGGAAGAATAACACTTGTGGCTAAAAAAAAAAACCCGGACTTCCTGTTTTTATTGTTATATAAGGTTGGTGTTAGAGTACATTTACCTTTTTGACCAGGTCATTGTCGCTGTTTTGCTCGTATTGAACACAGATTGGACCATAAGTCGAACGTATAACTTTTCTCTCGATTTTGACGAAGGTCTTATACAGTGTCCTTGGTTCTTCTCGATAGAGCCTTGCCAAAAAGATGTATCAACATCGATTGTGTTGCCAGAATTGATAGCAGAGCCTAGGTAGAATAATTCCTTCACAACCTCGAAGTTATAGTTATATATCGTTACGTTCTAATCGAGACGTTCGATGTTGTGTTTCGGTGTTCGCAGACAGCATATACTCGTACTTTGATTTGTCAGGGCTTACCACGATATCTGGAAAAATGTGACATAGAAAATAAAAACCTGGAAAAAAAAATAAAATTTTGTGAATTATAAGCAATGGCGACAGTACCAATAATTCTTCCCAGTCATTCTGGACACCACCCTCCGAGCAAAAGACTGAAACCTAACACCACCTGAGTTTCAAAATCACAACACTAATACTAACGCTGTGCGTGAATAGCATTATAATGGAATTATAAAAAATAAAAAAAATATCGAAAATAAAAACTCGAAACAAAAAATTTCGAATCAAAAAAGAAAAAAAAAAGTTAGGTATATACAGATAAGTTCTTTGAAACACGCTATAATGGGAATCTGTATTGCACGGCTTCGCTTCGCTGCTCCGGTCCTTTTATGTCCAACATCGGAGTAATCGTTTTTTTTTTATTTTTATATTCCTATTTATGGACTTATGTCGCTTTCTCAAGCAAGGATCAAAGCAGATAAGCGGAGAGCGTCACAGGACTGCAACGGCAAGATTTCGAACTCGGTAAGCTACATATGTACATTGTACAACGTCATCAACAAACATTATGCGCGTTTGGGGATTTGGTGTCCCGTTTTAAAAATCTCGAATGCTTATTTTTTTTGTAGATTTTTTTACTTTCTAGATTTTGTCCCATTCGAAATTGATTTTCGAGATTTTTTTCCTCCTAGATTTTAGTCGTTCTAGATTACATCATGATCCCACTTGACTTCTTTTGAGAATGCTTCTGATTCACCGAAGAGTGTTGGATTTCTGAGTTTATCCAGTTATCTTCTCTTGGTGAATGCAACTACGGCACTTTTCTTCAGGTTTATGCTTAATCCTATATTTTTGCACCTCTTAGCAACCAGATGCCCTTTGGATGCGATCCGAGATTGTTTTTCGAATTTACCTCTGATTAGGATTGTTGTATTAAGTATCTGCGTATCCTCGAACGTATAATCTTTCGTCGCCTAATATTATAAGCAATTCGTTCACTATGATAAGGGGGAGGGAACTCCTCCCTAAGGGCAACCTTTCGCAGCTGTGACGTTAAGTTTTGCGCTTCCTAATATAGTTTTAATTGATCTGTCTTCTAGCATGCTTTTAATTCATTGATAGGTCGAATTATCTACTACTGTATTTTGGATATATCTAAATATCTAAGAATTGAATATCTTAGAATAGAAACCAGTGCTGCCAAAGTAAACCTCTGGCCTCTATGTCACGAAAACGACCCACCGCTATCTCTTTGCCTTTAGAGATTTTGCAACATTTAGGTACTCGGTTTCCTGGGTTGATAGGCATATGAAGGGCCCCATCTCACAGTGGTTTAAAATGCAAATCTGCCTGCACAAAAGTAAAATAAAAATGTTCTCAATTTAATAATTTTTTGTTATTTATGTATTGTTAAAATGTTGAAGAACAATGCTGCAAAATATTTCAAACATCGCTCCAAAAATAACGGCTATAGGAAAGATCAAAGTTATCCTAATGAATGCGATGAAATTGAATAAAATGTAGACAAATTTTGCATGTCAAAGTAAGTGCATGTGATTAAGCTTGTGAAGAGTGCTAAATATAAAATCGAATTATAGAATTTGTTTCCGGAGGTAAATAGAATGCAACGATGCAGTCGGACAAATAAACAAGTTTGTTTAAATATTTTAATTAATTTTTTTAGTAACATATCTACAATTGCATGAATCCAAGTAAGTAGTCAAAATTGTCCTAAGCTTGCAGGACCAACGACTGCCGGCGACCAGATAAATTATATGTTGTCTATAAGTGGGACTAATAAACTATTCGTGTTGCAAAAATTGACTGCTTTTTGTTGCATATTACAAAGTTATGACAGTTTGTTTCAGACCGAAGCATAATTTCCAAAATAGAATTATTTGAAATGTGAAAGAAAAGCGACCACGGTGAAAAGAAAAATGATATGTTGGACTTAATTTTGCAGAAGTTTAATAAAACAGATTGTGAAGCCGAGAAAAAAAAATTAATTTTATCCATTATACATAGTTTTAATGGAATTGTGGCAAGAAAATGGAGGAGGTACAACAGGACGAATAGTGTATTCTTAAAGAAATATGAGGCGTGGGTAAATGAATATATTTCATTGCCAAGTTAGCATGAAAGTGAACATTTATTTAATAGGTAGACCACGAAAACAATTAAGCGGAAAAGACGGGTAGTAGAAAAGCAAATGACGGTAACACGGCTCGTCGTTTTTTACGAAATCCGTCAAAATAAGCAGAGACTACTGGGATAAGCATTGAGTTAATTGTCTCGTTTGCAACAATTTCGAACACAATTTTCTTTGAATTTACCATAAATATGGAAAAATTTAGTGCATATTGCAAAAATACGACAGTACTGTTTGTAAATTTGTATCCTACATGCCCGCAAGTGTCCACAAAATACTTGAACACGTAATTGTTCCTATTGGCAAGCTGACTGAAGGAGCGCAAGAAGCCTCGACATCTCCCCCTAGAAGTGGTAGACATTTATACCACCCTGTTTAATAATGCGTTGAATAATGCACATTATCCAGCGCATTGGAAAACAGCGGTGGTACATGCTATTCCCAAAAGGGATAAAGATAGCTCCAACCCGGGGAATCTCCGGTCAATAAGTCTCCTGCCGAACATCAGCAAAGTATTCGAAAAGTGGTCCATAGACCCCTGGCTAAGTGGGTTGAGGACAATAAAATAATTCCGGATAATCAATTCGGTTTCAAGGCGGGGCCTGATACAAAACATGCCGCGTCTAAACTGGTATCGGATATCCAATGGAACAAATGCAAGAACCAATGCACGGGTGCGTGCCTAGTTGACCTGGAGAAGGCCTTCGACACCGTACGGTAAGAGGGACTCTTTTACAAGTTGAGTAGGTTGGGCATAAGCAAACCACTGCTGTACATGCTATGTAACATGCTGACCAGTAGACGGTTCATTGTGAAAAATGGCAATGTGACTTCTACTGGTACATTCGAAGTTAAAAATGGTCTGCAACAGGGTGCAGTAAATTCGCCGATCTTGTTCAACATTTACACGAGCGATCTTGTAGGCTCTCTTCATCATGCTATTGCGTATGCAGACGACTTGATTGCGTACAGATCAGGTCCAAAGATCGAGGTTATTGTCACTCTCTTGCAGCGTGACTTCGATGAAGTTGAAGATCAACTTTCAGAGGTCGGAAACCATTCTGTTTAGGACGTCGTTGTCTGGGGCCTCTAGGGATACCAGAAAGAATTGGCGAAAGTTCGAAATCGTGGGACAGCACGGGCAACCATTAGCGAGTCGAAGTGTAGTCAGATACCTTGGGATCTGGCTAGATCAATATCTATATTTTAACAAACATGCAGATGCTGCTCTGGCCAGGACCCGAGTTGCTTTTTCCCTTACAAAGAAACTGTTTTACAACAGCCAACTCAACGCGAAGGTGAAGGTAATCTGCTATACGGCCCTAATCCGGCCAATGCTAACATATGGCTGTCCCGTTTGGTTCAACGTGCGGGAAAGCTTGATGGAAAGGATTCGGGTGTTTGAGAGGGCTTGTCTTAGGCCTTGCCTTCGCTTATACAGAACACCAGAGTCTGAATACAGAAAATTCTATTCCAATGAGGTCCTCTACAACAAGGCGGACTTAATCAGAGTGGACAATTTCCTTGTGAAGCTTACTCGAGGGCACATTGCAAGAGCAATGAACTCGGTCAACAACCTAATCTCTGGGGCTTACTACCCCAATCCTTTGTACCATGAGAGGGTGCGCCTTAACGGCTTCGTCCCCCCAGAGGCTTTTCTGTATTTCGATCAGGAACGTCTGATCCAGGAAAGGTTAGCGGTACCGTTAATCTTCCATGTTGCCCGGACAACTGTGGATAGGCGGCTCAACAACGGTCGAGACGTCGCTCAGAGCACTGAGGAGCGCCGCCGGTTCAGTAGATCGGTATCAGAGCGCGATGTTAGGGATGTTGGACGGCAGCACCAGACTTTCTGGTGGCTATCAGAAAGAGAGGGAACTCCCCCGTCGGACCCTCTCGATCCGGGGTAGCCCACATACGTGGGCAAAGCTGGCCATGGCCGGCCTCTTCACACTTGCTCCATTATCTGTACCGTGTTGTCTTGCTCTCATCTTGACGAGTTTATTGTTTAATCAGGGTGTAATACGATTGCCTAATTTGTTTTTTTGAAGGCAATGAAGTTCCAAACTAACTTGCCAGGAAAGGTTTTTCAGAAAGGTATATAGATACCAAACCGTTCTGCGGCATCCCTACCTCCGCGTTCAGAATGAGTCTGGAGAGCTGGGATAAATGGAACCTCTTATCCTTCTGGAATAACTTTCAGGGACTTAGACAGGCTAAAAGAGGCACTCTAGAAGTCATAGAGCCATATGTTGGAGGTTTTAGTCCGTTCTGAGTAGAGTTTAGGAATATTTTATTTGTCAGTCTTGTGCACGTGATTAACGCACGTTTTTCTCTCACATGCATTTGGGATCCTTGTATTTCCTGAGCTGTAATAAGCTTCTTGATGAGATCTGGTTTTTTTTTTTTGGGTTTCGGTATCTGGGCGAGTTCTTCTAAGATCTACATCTTTTGGATGGCTTCCTCGCCATCCAAGACGGTGAAAACTTTGTTGCTGCCACTCGAGCTCCCAAAGGGACGTGGGCAAGTGGGCCCATTTGACCCCTCGATAAAATACTATTCTTAGTATGCTTGTCCGTTTAGAATGATTTTTCATTATGAATACAGCTGTGGAAAATTTCAGAACGTGTAAAATTTAAATTTCAAGGGACTCGCGTCCATTTGGACGCTCATGTGTTCATGCTGAAATAAAACAGTACCTCCCAGTTCGCGCTTCCTGGGGGTAGTCGCTCGATAAAATTGGTCACGCGACCACACCGACTCTCATTTGACTGCGAGCGTTTATGTGAAGCTTCCTTGCTTTTCTGTATACTCATGTTGGGCGGTCAAATAGGAGCGCAGCCAAAGGAGCTCCTTTGGGATTTTTAGCCAACCCCATGCCATTCAGTTCTCGGCCCATACAAACACCTTGACATTGGGTGGAAGAATAGTTCAATATTTTTACTCATAGTGTACTCACTTTCCTAGAGGATCACTTACAATTTCTTACAAACTACGTATGTGTACTCATGCTTGCTTTTATGCATTATGTAGCACGTATTTGCTACTGCTCCTGTGCGACAATAATTCAAAGATTACTTTCACAAGGGAATGTCGATAATCTCACCAATCTACCGAAACCGTCAGTACTTGAATAATGTGACAATAGTTTCATCTGGCGTTTCTGTACTGTTCCAAAGTAAAAAAAAAAAGGATTTGGCTTGAGTTTTATTATACGTATTATAATGAGTTGCCATATTAGCCTCACGAAGCTACATTTACTTAAGAATTATGAAATGACCAGGTATGAAAAATAAACAATAGATCATATACGGAGACGCCAGGTATAAATCTGAAACCACTAGCACCGCAGTGTAGTAAATCGGGGGCAAGAATTAATTAGTATCGTTTCTACTGGACATTGTAAATTAAGAAAACAATTAGGGATAATGAAAATCTGTTTGTCCTGTACATTTTCTAGTATACATACATATGAGTACAATCGTTATTATTTTCAACAAAGGAAAAGGTTTTCAAAATGGGATTTGTCTTTCGGGTTTCGAACAATGAAAACATTTTAAAAAGCGTACTGTCACATTAATCCTAACTATTAGGCAAAAATAGTATACAGACAATATTTCTCTTACACCGGTATTATTGACGAGTTTGAAAACTAGTTTTAAAGGCGTTCCGAGTTTCGAGCTTCGAGCAAATCAGTATTATTCACCCCAGTTTTGATTCCTAAAGCTCGAAATCTTTATTATTCCCTTTAAAATAAAACGTGAAAATAATTCGACGAAAGCACGCAAAGCCGTACTGCGCGAATTGGGATAAAGAAGACGATAATTAAAGAGTGATATTTTACAAGTATTTGGTCCCAGTCGATGGGAATCGTCCTGCGGGTTTCGGGTACCACATCCGTTTTGATTTCTGATTTATGCTCTGAAAATGCAGGTTTGTGTTCGAAGTCGGCTATAAACTGTAGGTCCCCTCTATTAGTAGATACGAAAAATATAGCATGCACAGCAAAATATAGTCAAACCTGGTTAGGTGGAATTCCTTGGGCCATTCGTTTGAGTCTTACTTATAGAGGTATTCCAATTACCTATTTCGCTTATCCAGGTACTGCAGAGATTTGTTTCACTAAAGGAGGTTTTACACGTAGATTTAAAATTCAATCAAAAACATTGGGCGATAACAAATTTGATATCGAGACACACATGGTGTCTAGACAGAAGTTGAAAATATGTATGAAAAGTTAACAGTTTTTGCGTTCCTTTTGTCTCATCAGACGAAGTAGACTGATAATAAGCACCTTAGTGGGTGTCATTACCGGACACTGCACCATCGACAGGCATGCGTATAGGCTCGGCCTCCTCTATAACGACTTTTGCAGAAGCTGCATGGATGAGGAAGAGGAGGAGACAATTCTCCATCTTCTTTGTGCATGTCCGGCCCTTTCAGCTCGAAGAAGAGCACACTTGGGGGCCAGCTTCTTCAATAACCTAAGCGAACTGGCTGACATCAATATAGGCAGTCTCCAGCGCTTCATAGCAAGCTCCGGCTGGTTCTACGGGTAGTATTTCTGGTGGAATACAGATCCTGGTGGTAACACAATGGACCTCTTTGGTCTAAGTGAGGTTGCAATTGCAGCCTGCCACTCCAACCTAACCTAACTGTTTTTGCGGACTCAGGGAAAACAAGGAGAGAGGGAAAAGGATTGCAAAAGCAATATGTTAAAACAAACGCATGGAAAAATTTCTAGCGGAATAACATTAATTAAGGTGATGTTGATGGGGATTAACATGAATATAAAAAAAAAGAAAAATAAAATAAAGGTTTAAACATTGAATATTCATGCAATAAAAAGTCATAAGAAAGGATACATATTTAATAAAATTAGAAAAATGTATTAATAACACAGACCTACAATGAAAAACCTTTTTGATGTTCAATTATTGTGCCTCCTATATTTTTATATGCTGATTACGGGAAAAATAGTTAAAAGTTTCCATCACGTCAGAATTTTGAAGAAATTCAATTTTTATTATTTCATAATTTCTACTATAGGAATTTAGTTTGAAGGCGACGTACGTTTTAGTTCCATCTGAAGCTAAATTGAAGGAATGTATTTTTGTTGAACCCGACATACGAAAACTAATGAAAAATGAAAATTTCGATAAAAAACTTACTCCAATAGAATTGGCAGCACGGGTATCATTAAAAGAAGTTATTAGAAACTTATTAGGAAATCATAAAAGTCTCGAATATGAAAATATTTTAAATAACATGCTCCAAAATTTCCAAAGATTAGGATGCCTTATGAGTCTCAAAGTTCATTTCCTTCATTCGCATTTGAGCTACTTTCCCGAAGACTTAAGAGCAGTTAGTAAAGAACAAGGAGAAAGATTTCATCAGGATTTGAAGGAAATAGAGCGAAGATACCAAGGAAAGTGAAATATTAGTGTGATGGCTGATTACTGCTGGATGCTGAAGCGGGATGATCAAAACCGCATTTACAAGAGAAAATCGCTCAACAAAAGCTTTGCAAAAAAAAAACAGGGTCCACAAGTCTCTGTAGTATTTTAAAATGTTCATATTGGTATAAACTATCTATAACTATATATAAAAAATACTAACTACCCACTTGCTTTTTTTTATATTATTTTATATTGATTTATTTTATTTGATATCCTCAATTTTTATGATTTTTATAAATGTGTATTGTGAAAAACTCTGATGTGATAGAATAAAAACGATTTCAGATTCGTGATTAGGAGGTCCCAAAACCCAAAAAATCAGTGCTAAAGTCGAAAAAGAAAAAAAAAATATTTAATTTGTAGGTCTGTATAATGAATCTATTTCATCATGGCTGATTAAAAACAGAAAATATTTCAGGTTTAAAAAAAAAATTATTTATGTCTTTCGCATCTCAGACTTACATGTAAACAATTTAGTAAACGAGGCGCGGTGACCTTATAGAAAAGTGAAAAGTGTGATTTCTTAATATTAGGAACATTATTTAAATGCTGGTGATTCACACGCAAGTTATGGGAACCATACAATCTTGAGGCAGAATAGCCAGAATTTTCAAAAAAACGTTTTTAAGACTTTATAATATTATAAATGCTAAAGAGGAAGGATTTTAAGGTTTCTAAACAACTCAAAGCTGTGAGTTCTGCGGTTAACTCTACACAGAAAACGAACCACATGCTTTTGCTTAGTTAGCAGAGGTTCAATTTTATTCGAGTTGGTGTCACCCCCACAGGTTAACTCGCATTGCAGCTTAGATTAATACAAGCCACCATAAACTATTTTTAAAATTTTATGACTACAATACAGGCTAAGGTGATAAGTATTGTCTCAAGAAGTTAATAAAATATTGTGTCAAACTAGAAGTATGATCTTTCCAGCTTAACTTGCTATCCAATGTTATTCGTAAATATATGAATTTCTCAACCCGTTCGATAATGAAGCATCCATCAGTTATCTATATCCATCTATATATTTTGTGTATAATTTTGGTTCAGATGTATGTATGTATATTTGGCACGGCAGCTCATGGAGAGCCAAGGCCTAGCTTCTCACAACCATTCATGTTGTGCGTGTTATATTCTTCGCACGAATGGAAGGGACCTACAGTTTAGTGCCGACTCCGAACGGCGAATTGAGAAGCTTTTCATGACAGATTGTACTCTTGCAGGTTTGTCATGCCTGCGAAGAGGTGGTGCCGCGAAAAAACGTTTGGTGGTTTTTGAGAATCGAACCTGTGTCTCTCGCTTAGCAGTCCAACGCACTAACCACTAAGCCACGGCGACCACTTGTTCGTATAAAGTTTCTAAATTAGCTTTGGATATTAGCCTCCCCTCTATTTTTCCATTCTTTTTACCTTTGGCTAACTGTTTCCATCTTCTGTAATTTTCTTCCAGGTGGTCTCCCCAGCGTTGTCTGCCAGGTGGCCTCCTGTCGTACCTTAGTGTCCATTCTGTTGTTGTTGTTGTTGTTTTGAAGGTCCATCTGTTATACTGCAACCTTGTGACATGACTGTCAAAAGTTAAAGAACTTGTTATCGCTCCAATACATACATACATACACATATCTTTTTCTTTCCTTTTTATAAAATCATTGTTAAATAGTTAGTCATCGCGAGACTTTCGACCCGATTAGATCGGTTTTTATTGAAGTGTTATAAATAAAGCGTTTTTAATGGTTCTCCCACAAGTTTTTTTTTTGAGCTACTTGTAGCTTGTTTGTCTATTTCGCTGTGAAGCTCCATGTTTGCGAGCTATACGTCAGAGTTGGTAAGATGTCTGAAACGAATACATATGCTCTTGATGTCCTGGAAATGTTCTTCTCTAATGATTTTTATTTTTCCATAGTTGATTCCATCCTCTGGCTATCCTATTATCACTGTCTTCGTCTTGTCGGTTTTCTAGTGATATTATAAAAGTTGGCCTAGATTTATGTATCTTCGCTTACTAAATCGATTTCATCACTATTTACTATAATGTTCTTTCCTGTCATATAGACATAGGTTTAAATTTTTCAGCATTCATCCTCAGGTCTACATGCATGATTTTCATTTCTGTTGTAGATGAAGTGAAAAATGTGATGTCATCTGCGAATTTGAGATTGTTCAAATATTCTCTGTTGACGCCGACCACCACAAGGAATAATAATTCTCGACAAACTTGTAGACGAATTTTATTTTCCTAAAAATTAATGTATAAAAATGGATTCTTAAAGATTTGCTCTACTTACACTTGTGCTTCGGTCTACCTCCTCGAACAGCGTCAACGGAAATGAAAATGAAACGAAAATGCCGGAAACGCGGCTGACTTATTTTGACGTTTCGAGGAGCTAACTTTACACTAGTGTTCACAGTTCAGGTTTTCTTACAACTATTACAGTGTTATCAACAGTTCAGAAATTCAGGTTACCGACTCATGAAGTTCTCCGCAACATCCCGGACCCCGTGCTAATCTAACACATCCCAGATTCACCAACGTCTAGCTTGGCCAGCATACACGCAGGACGCTTGAGGACGCCCATCTTGGTGCGTACCTCCGCCGCCCTTACCTGCGAATCCTTACCTGGGAAGACTCGGGTCACCCTGCCTACTGGCCATTTGGATCGATGTAGGCTGGCGTCACACACCAGAACGACATCGTCGACAGCGAGCGGTTCAATTGGCCGGTACCACTTCGTACGTCGGCATAGGTCTGGAAGGTACTCGGACAACCACTTGTTCCAGAAGCGATGCTGCATCTGTTGCACCTTGCGCCACTGCTTTCGTGTCACACGGAGTTCCTCTTCCTGATGATGGGGCGTCTGCTCGGAGTTGGGTACACCTACGAGAAAATGATTAGGGGTCAAAGGTTCGTCGGTCGGTGTGTCTAATGCTATGTGGGTCAACGGACGCGAGTTCACTATATTCTCCGCCTCGCACACGAGACTGTACAAGCTATGTTCTTGAAGACTTTCGTTGTTAAGTGCATTTCCCATGGCTCGCTTCACACTACGTACCAATCGTTCCCAACATCCACCCGCATGCGGGTTCAAAGGGCAGTTGAAAACCCATTCAATCCTTGAGTTTGCTAGGGCATCCGCTATAACGCCGTGATCCAATTGGTGCAGCTGCCGCTCCAGTTCTCGATGTGCGCCCACAAAGTTCGTGGCATTATCCGATCGAATGTGCACTGGGACTGCCCTCCTGTTGATAAAATTCCGGATGCACATCAAACACGTGTCGATCATAAGATCCCTGGATATTTCCAAATGCACCGCTCTTACAGTAAGGCATGTGAAGAGTGCTATCCATCTCTTTTCGGTGCGCCGTCCGGTCGTCACGTGGAATGGTCCCATATAGTCCACACCCACATACGTAAACGGCCGCACGAAAGGTGTCAGTCTATCGTCGGGCAGCTGTCCCATCAACGGATCATCCGGTTTCGCTCGTGCCTTCTTACAGGTCAGGCATCTTCTCGCTGCTTGACGGACCACGATGCGAACATGCGGTATCCAGAATCGGCGACGTACCTCGGCGATGATGGTGCCTTCATTTTGGTGCTTCCAAGCTCGATGATACGATTCCACAATCAATGCTGTCACTCGATGATGTTGAGGCAGTATTGTTGGTCTGCGGGTGTAATCCGGAACGGCGACGGCTGCGTTGATTCGTCCATTTATCCTAATCACACCATTTTCATCCAAAAACGGGGACAGAGTTAACAAGCTGCTGGCCCGATCCAACGGCTTACTCGCATTTAAGGAACGATATTCTTCCGCATACGCTACCATCTGGATTTGCCGTGCAAATAGTCAACTCCACATTCTCTAACTCCCATACCTTCAGCCCTCGGCGCTCTCTTCCTATCGGGTCATCGGAACAGTTCCTGTAGAATCTCAACGCCCAAGCTATAACTCTTTTGAGACGATCAAAATTAGAGAATTTGTCGAAGACGTCCCGGTTGTCTATCAGAAGGAATGTCGCCTTCACTCGAAGTTCTTCCTCAGTCTTCTGGCGGGGCTCCGGCGGAGGCCATTCAGACTCTTCCTGCTTCAGGAATCTAGGGCCACTAATCCAGAATGATTCGCGTTTTCCGTCCTTCAAGCGCGTTCCAAAGTCCGCTGGATTGAGAGCACTTGGAAGCCATCGCCATTCCGCCATCTTGCTGCCATCCAGGATCTCACTCACCCTATGAGCGACGTATGGCTTATATCGTCTATGATCCGAGCATATCCACGACAAAACGGTCTTCGAATCGCTCCACATGAATTTTCTGCATGGAATGACATCATGACACCGCAGCACCATCTCGCGAAGACGCGTCGCCAATACTGCTGACTGAAGTTCCAAACGTGGGATCGAGGTAAGTTTCAACGGCGCACACTTTGTTTTTCCCGCCACAAATGCCAGGCTCGCTGGTCCAGCTTCTTCGGGAATCCTCCAGTACGCCACTGCTGCGAAGGCCTGCTCGCTCGCATCGGAGAACACGTGCAGTTCTATTGACTTCAACGTAAACCCAACTCCGTAACAACGAGGAACGTTAATGTCTTCTATCTCTTTCAGCCTATGGAGCCATCTCAGCCAGATCTCGTTGCCTGCATCAGGGATAACTGCATCCCAGTCTGCTTGCTCCCGCCACACCGCTTGGAGCGCCAGCTTTGCCATCAGGGTGTATTCCGCCGCTAGACCGAACGGATCGAATACCGACATCACAATACTCAGCATCTCCCGCTTGCTCGGTCTTCGTTCGCCGCTTAACAACTCCGGATCGACCTTCTTGAACATCATGATGAATCTGAAAGCGTCCTGACTCGTGTCCCAATGTAATCCTAGCACCTTCTGAACGTTTCTCCCGTCGCCTTTATCGAGATTCAAAACGGGAGTACCAGGTTCGGGTTCGATGAATCTCGTCATGACAGCTTCAGAGTTCGAAACAAATCGCTTGAGTTCGAAGCCTCCTTGTTTCTGGATCCCAGACGACCTCCTCCGATACGCGGACAGCCTCACGATCCATATCAAAGCAGTGCACGAAATCATCCACGTAGTGATTGTTCTTCACAGCATCCACGGCTTCCGGAAACTTCTCGCGGAACTCCTCCGCGTTTAGATTCTTCACAAACTGTACCGAGCAGGGCGAGCAGGTAGCTCCAAATGTCATCGACGTCATCACGTACTCTTCTAGCGGTTCCCTCGGGTCTGCCCTCCAAGTGAATCGCTGAGCCATCTGATCCTCTCGGCGAATCTTGACTTGGTGGAACATTTCGACTATGTCGGCGCAGACGCCGACCGGCCTTTGCCTAAACTTCATCAGAATGGTCGCTAGAGGCGGTCATCCGTCCGGGCCACTAAGCAAGGTCGAGTTGAGCGAGATTCCTCTAACCTGTGCCGCAGCGTCGAAGACCAGGCGAAGTTTTCCGGGTTTGTTCGGGTTGGCTACTCCAAAATGCGGCAGGTACCAGACGCGCCTATCTTTGACAGATCTCTCTGCTTCACTAAGCTTTCTTGAATAGCCCTTTCTCTCGTACTCCTGCAAGATCCGAGTGTAATCCCGGCGAAAACTCTCGTCCTGACTAAACTTCTTCTCCAAACTAAGGAACCTCCTCACTGCCATGCTTCTGCTTTCCGGTAAGTCCACGTCATCCGACTTCCACAAGAGTCCGGTCTCGAAGCGCGTCCCTACGCGCTTAGTCGTGCTGTCCAACAGCTCGTTTGCCCTAGTCACATCAACAGATTCCGTCGTCTTCTCAACGATCCGCACACCTAGGTTGTCTTCCGCGATGTAGTTGTTCACCAACTCTTCTAACTGGCTTTGGCGAGGAATCTGGGCGAAGAATGTACGATGATAACTCGAAGCCGTAGTATCTTCGTTGCCGTAGACCACCCATCCGAGTTTCGTCAGCACCACAGTCGGGCTCTTCCATCCGTCTGCAGCGACCTTGCGCGGGACTCCAAGATGAGCGTTGTCTAAACCGATTAGCAGTTCCGGAGTGGCCGCATGATATTCATCGATGGGAAGTCCTTTGATATGACGATACTTCATATGTAGTTCGGCTACATCCAGGGTTTGAGTGGGAAGTCGAAGATCACTAACCATTCTGACGTCTCTTAACTGGAACCTTTTGCTGGTTGGCTTAACACCCGACACCTCCATATTCACTCGGCTGGATTGTTCCGTGATGGTGTTGTCTCCAAACCATTGCATGGTGAGGCTTTCTCCGGGTCCCTTCAAACCGAGCCGATCAGCCAGACTCTTGTTTACTAGCGAGATCGCAGAACCTTCGTCGATAAAGGCGTAACACGTAATATCCTTGCCTTTACCATACAGCCGCACGGGTAGGATCTTGAAGAGAAGCTTCGTGTTTACGGGCTGAAGAACCTTGCTGGTATATACTTGCTGTCTCTGCTGGCTTGGGCCCGGCCGCTCCGTCGTCTCAGTCAGCGAGCTGTGTAGAAGTTCACCTCCACGTCTGTTATCACCTCTCGGTTGCATCTCGCCCAAGTCCGTACACACCAGGTTCACCATCCTCGCCAGTCCTTGAAGCCACTCGCTAAACTGCTCTATCGTTGCCGTCGACTGAAGACCTATTGCATACCGAGCCCATTCTAACCTCCTTTGCACCGACAGCTTCAGCAGCAGCTCCTCCATGAGCGTAGGGTTGGCTAGGTGATGCTCGCATTTCGCAGCTTTGAGAAACGAAGACAGGTTTTGCACTTTCGTGGCAAACGGCACTAGCTGCTCAGGACGGTCATCCGGTATCGGCGGCATGCCTCGTAGCTTCGTGATTTGACTCTTCACCAGCTGTTCCGGTCTTCCAAACTGCGTTCCGAGCGTGTCGAATATTTGGGAAACGTTACTACTATGGATGAGCAAGCACTCTACGACCTCTTTTGCCTTGCCTTTGAGTGCTTTCTGAAGGCGCATCAAATTCTGCCTATCGCTGTACCCGTACTCCTCCGTGGTGTTTTGAAACGATTCCTTAAACATAGGCCAATCCTCTGCTCGACCGTCGAACTCGGGAAGGTCATATATTTTACGTCCTGTATGTGGCCTACCGTTGGTCAGCACGCGACTCAGCTCGCTTAACGCAGCGGCTAGTGTTGGTTCCGTTTCATCGACGATACGTCCCGCTGCACTCGTGGACGCAGTCGCAGTAGAAGTCGAGTTTCCTGAATTCACCTTCGCCTTCGCCATCTCCTTTCGCAGCTCGCTCAGCTGTCTCGTGACGTCGGCCAATCTTGCTTCCATCGTTGCGTTCGTCGCCCCCTGTTCACAAGGAGCAACGTCGAATTCATCCTGGCTGTCGCTTTCAGATTCCTGGCCGTCCGTAGTTCGCCCGCTCGCGGCCGTCGTAGCTCTAGTCTTAGGCATTACTATTTTTGTTCTTCGTTAGACAACCACCAATTGACCCTCAAACCCCCAATCAGTAACTCAAAAGGTGTACTCACCTGTATTTTCGCCGCCGCTCGTCGCGCCGCTGTACGCCTGGTGGTTCTTCCTGATCTGCTACAGATGCTCTGATGTGGTTGACAATTGGTTCCTGGTGTTACGCCTCGCTTCCCTGGGACGAGGCTCCGTAAGCGACAACTTCCCACTTTTTCTGGGGCTCCGCTTATGGCTCAGCTCCTCAGACTGCGGCTCCGTTTGTCCTTGCACTTTCCCGTTACTGGGCTCCGTGGGACACCTCGCCACTGGCAACTTGTTACTTAACCACAGTCGGTCCGCTGGCCGAATTTCACTCAAAGTGAAAATAAAAGCTGTTGAAGCCGACCACCACAAGAAAAAATAATTCTCGACAAACTTGTAGACGAATTTTATTTTCCTAAAAATTAATGTATAAAAATGGATTCTTAAAGATTTGCTCTACTTACACTTGTGCTTCGGTCTACCACCTCGAACAGCGTCAACGGAAATGAAAATGAAACGAAAATGCCGGAAACGCGGCTAACTTATTTTGACGTTTCGAGGAGCTAACTTCACACTAGTGTTCACAGTTCAGGTTTTCTTACAACTATTACAGTGTTATCGACAGTTCAGGAATTCAGGTTACCGACTCATGAAGTTCTCCGCAACATTCTCCTTCTATGTTTATCCCAAGTTCCACAGCCATTGTCCGAACCTCCAACCCACACGTATGTAAATCACGCGCCTACAGGATTTAGCTTTTCCAGAGTTGAGCCCGCTGATGTGGTGGAAAGTTTAATATCAGTTAAATATAATGCGGTAGGTTTGGATTACGTCCATCCTGTTTTTATTAAAGCGCTTCTCCCAAAACTTTTACCTTTCATTACACACCTGTTAAACACGATCCTTACAACTTCAAATTTTCCTGTACAATGGAAGGTCGCCAAAGTCATTCCCATTCCTAAAGGGAGGAGCAGAAATGAGTACAGGCCCATATCAATACTCCCATTTCTTTCCAAAGTATTTGAGAGAGTAATTCTGAAACAGATTAATACCTATCTGAATGATAAGGACTTCCTTTCCAATTTTCAATCCGGCTTTCGTCCCAAGCGCAGCTGTACAACTGCAATCTTAAATGTTGTTGATGATATAAGAAGCGCAATAGACAATGACCAGGTTACTTTCCTGGTACTCCTTGATTTCTCGAAGGCATTTGACTCAATAAGCCACTCAGTACTATGCGAAAAATTATCAAATCTGTATGATTTTGCACCAGAAGCTGTGAAATTAATTTTTTCTTATTTATCGGGTAGAAAACAAGCTGTTGCAATTGGAGAAAAAACATCGAGACTTCTAAGCTTACGGCAAGGTGTCCCACAGGGTTCAATCTTGGGGCCACTTCTTTTTTCTATGTATATAAATGAAATTCCTGATGTTGCTGATCAATCTTTTATACACATGTACGCCGACGATGTTCAGTTATATAAAAGCTGCCCTTTGGGACTCATCGAGCACTGTGCCCAGTCCTTAAATGAAGACCTTCAGAATATTTATAACTGGTCGCAAGTCAATAGCTTAGTATTAAATCCTGATAAATCTAAGGTCATAGTTATTTCAAAGAAATTGGTGGACTTATCGTACTTCCCTCAAATTTATCTTAACAATGCTCCTATACAATTTGTTGATAGTGCAAAAAACTTGGGAATTATTTTTAATAGAAATTTAACCTGGAAAGACCATATTAATTCCATTGTTGGCAAAGTATATGGTGCTCTTCGAGTGCTTTGGACCACAAAAGATTTTACTCCTCTAAAAACACGCAAAATGCTTGCCAAGACATTAGTTGTACCAATCCTTACATACGGATGTGAAATCTTCAGCAAATGTGATGCTGTGAGTCAGAGAAAGCTTAATGTGGCATATAACAACATTGCGCGATATATTTACAGTTTAGGAAGATATGATCATGTTTCGAGATTCTCTAAAAGTATCTATGGTATGTCATTTGATAACCTTTTAAATTTCCGAACACTCCTGTTGTTATATAATATAATCCAGACCCACAAGCCTTCTTATCTGTACAACAGACTTCAGTTCTCAGCATCAAACAGACTCTTGCAACTTAATGTTCCTCGGTTTTTATGTATGACATCTGAAAAGCAATTTTTCGTCAATGCCGTTCGCTTATGGAACTCTCTACCACCCACTATTAGAAAGACAAGTAATTTGACGGAATACAGAATGCGATTGCAATTATTCTACTCTTCATCTCCCTAGTTTTTATTGCTAACCAACACAATTTTTTACTTTTATTTTTCTTTTAACCTATGCTTGCACCTTTTCTTTGTTCTTTGTTTTTTTTTTCTCCTAAATTAAATTTGTTATTATTTACGTTTGTAATTTTTGTATCTTTTTTTAATTTTTATAATTTTTTTTTTTGCCAAGCTTCACAAATTTATAAGATATTGTATCTTAATGTGTCAGCATATTAATAATAAATGAAATGAAAATGAAAATGAAATTGTCCCAGTTGAATGATTTGAATATTTCTTCTAGTACTGCACTAAACAAAGCTGGTGACATATGTAGGATCGCCTTGTCTGACTCCTCTATTTAAACTGATTTTATTACCTCTGGATTCTAAAGTTATTCTTGCGTTACCACTCGTATACAGATTTTTTAGAATTCTTATGAATTTATTCAGTGCATTTTGGTTCCTGAGCGCTATTGTAAAATCAATAAAAGATATTGTTAACATTTTATGGTATTCGATAGCTGTCTCAGGTAATCACCTCAACACGCTTAGAGACCTCTTGCAGAATGCTCTCTCTAAGCTATCTAAATGGATTAAAGAATGTGGCATAGGAGTCAACCCCCATAAAACGGAATTAGTCTCTTCACTAGCAAATACAAAATTCCCCCGTTCGACCCTCCTCAACTGTGCAGTACAAGTCTGGTACTTTCAGACAAAGGGTCTCATTCTTGACAAAAAGCTCAGCTGAAAGTCTAACATCCTCGAGCGAGTAAAGAAAGCCACCACTGCTCTGTACTGCTGCAAAAAAGCAATAGGAAGAAGATGGGGCCTACAACCGCGCATAACTCATTGACTTTATGTACATATCTGTTATCAGACCAATCCTAACATATGGCGTTATTGTCTGGTGGAAAGCCTTGGACAAAGCCACCAATCGTAGCCATCTTTGTAAAGTGCAAAGATCGGCCTGTACAGGTATCAGTGGAGCACTCAGAACCACCCCCACTGCGGCTCTAGAAACTCTGTTCCATCTGCTTCCTCTAGATATCTACAGTTAACAAGTGGCAGCCGGCGCAGCTATACGTATCAAAGAACTTCACCATTGGTCCAACCTGAACGTTCTGAACGATTTAGAATTCATTCCGCAAAGCACCGACTACACCCTTCAACGACTCTTACTTGATAAAACCTTCGTTACCACTATCCCTTCCAGTCTTGACTGGAAGGATGATTTCAAGCTACAACGAAAGGGTTCCGTCTGCTTCTTCACAGATGGTTCTAAAACAGAATCGGGAGAGGGCGGGGGTGTATTGTCTAAGGATGTGAACGTAAACATCTGGTTTCGTTTCGTTTTTAATGCATTTTTTATTTTTTTTTATAATTCACTAGCGCTAAAGGGGTTATGAATACCCTTATGATGCTATTCACACAGCGCTAGTGTTGGTGTAGTGATTTGGAAACTCAGGTGGTATTAGGTTTCAGTCTTTTGCTCCGAGGGTCATGTCCAGAATGACTGGGGAGATTTATTGGTTCTGTTGCCATTGCTTATAATTCACAGTATTTCTTTTCGAACATCCCGATGGCATTAGTACGATCAACCTTAGGGTTGGAAGCTCTGTATTGCTTTCTTGTTCCGATAAAGCTAACGCCTTAGCAGATAACTTCTTAAGCAATCATTCAATTGCTAGAAACATTACTCCTGCCGCTCACATTGAATCCTCCGTAGAGCAATCAGCGAACTTCCTTAATTCGATATCCGTATTAAGTAGTGTTAACTCATTATCGTTAAGCGAACTGAAAGATATTTTACGGAATTTAAAAAAGACCTTCCGGCACCAGCCGCAAGAGATAGGTGGATTTTCTTTGTATGCAACTTTGAAGTAATATTTAAGTAATCCAAAATGGCGAAATTATAAGAAGTACCCATAAACGAGTATACATTTTCAATTTCAACGAAATCGGAGCAATTTTAAAGAATTTCAAGATGGCGGATTCAATATGGCGGGAATTTTTTTCCAAAAATATTATTTTACTATTACCACTTCTATACTATTAAAAATGAAAATTCAACAATTATTAATGCGGAATTTGAAAAATGTAAAGGGGTGTGGCACGCCCCCCTCCCAACCGATTACGCCCATCTACGAACTCAGCCGAGCTATTCACTATATCAACATGTGTGCAAAGTATCAGTCGATTCGGTTAAGAACTGCGGCTCCTGTCGTGCGGACAAGATTTCGTTGTATTGCATAAATGGGCGTGACACGCCCCCCTCTCAACCGATCTCACCCATCTACGAACTCGTCTGTGCCATTCACAATATCAACATGTGTACAAAGTTTCATTCAATTCGATTAAGAATTGCGGCCCCTATCGTGCGGACAAGATTTCGTTGTATTGCATAAATGGGCGTGACACGCCCTCCTCTCAACCGATCTCGCCCATCTACGAACTCGTCCGTGCTATTCACCATATCAACATGTGAACCAAGTTTCGTTCAATTCGGTTAAGAACTGCGGCCCCTATCGTGGTGACAAGATTTCGTTATATTGCATATATATATATATATTTGAACGGACCATGGTTTCGGTGTTTACTATAGAGGTCTTGAAAAGTTGCATTCAAATTTTTTTAAAGTTGCGTCATGAGGACCTCTGCAATAGGTAGTATTTCTTCGAAATCCACCTAAAACGAGGAAATCTTCAGGATTCGATGGGATCAAAAATGTTTGCCTTAAAAATCTCCCAAGTTCTGCTATTGAGTACTTGCTGCGTCTATTTAATGGCTGTCTCAGGCTGGGATACTTCCCAAATAACTGGAAGGTCGCCAAGATTATTCAGCATGTTACATAGCATGTACAGCAGTGGTTTGCTTATGCCCAACCTACTCAACTTGTAAAAGAGTCCCTCTTACCGTACGGTGTCGAAGGCCTTCTCCAGGTCAACCAGGCACGCACCCGTGCATTGGTTCTTGCATTTGTTCCATTGGACATCCGATACCAGTTTAGACGCGGCATGTTTTGTATCAGGCCCTGCCTTGAAACCGAATTGATTATCCGGAATTATTTTATTGTCCTCAACCCACTTAGCCAGGGGTCTATGGACCACTTTTTCGAATACTTTGCTGATGTTCGGCAGGAGACTTATTGACCGGAGATTTCCCGGATTGGAGCTATCTTTATCCCTTTTGGGAATAGCATGCACCACCGCTGTTTTCCAATGCGCTAGATAATGTGCATTATTCAACGCATTATTAAACAGGGTGGTATAAATGTCTACCATTTCTAGGGGGAGATGTCGAAGTACAGTGTTCGATATTCCATCGATTCCCTCTGATTTCTTCTTTCTAAGTGATCTGAAGATCGTTTGGAGTTCTACCTTCGATATGAACAGGGGATGAACCCTTTCATCGGCGATGACATTATTTACCATGTTATCCTCATTGAACACGGTGAAACCGGTGTTCTCAGATCGCCAGGTCTGTATATCACTTCGAAGGTCGTGGTTGTGCACCAGGACGCGATTCTCCAGGTCGTGGTTTGGGCGAATGCTAGCATTCACCTTATACATTTCCTGGAAAGTCGCACCTATAGCTTCCACTTTCTGCTGCGGATCCTCGATCACAAAGAAGATGTCATCATCGACTGCGTTCCCTGGATCTATGCCTGCTGTAATCAGTATGTGTTCATTGTTCGTCGTTCGGGGGATCTTAAGACATGGCAAGTCGTTAATGTTTTTCATCCGAAATATTTTATTTATTTGCGGCAACATACTCGGGTTGTTGGATTTTACAGTCCGAATTTTATTGTTCCAGTGCAAGTTTACAGAAAGTCTGTAGTTTTCTTTAATTAACTGCTGGACGTTTTTGATCAACGACTTGAGTTGCCTTATCTCCGAGTTTTGTCTGTCAGTAAACCGTCTGTACAAGGTTTTTAGTCTCGACAGCAGTCTACTTTTCTGTTCGTGTAGCGCGTCAATTGTTGCGTTGCGGAATGTGTCAACGTTGTTAGTGAGTTGGTACCGAGGTATCGTAGTGTCCATCGTTCGTTTGATTGTCAGGTCTTGGTCTTTTAAGTACCTATTAATCTCTTCGTTTGACAGATTCCTATTGGTCGGTGGGTAGAGCGAGTTCGAGAGTGAGAAGCGTGTCCAACGCGTCCTACTGTAATTGTAGGTGTATGTTGGAACATACTCCTCCAATTCCGCAATTTCGTTAGGAATCCTAATGGCGGCACTAAATCCGCAATGGTCACTGTCATACACAAATGTGTGTAGACAGTTTATCGTTTGTTGGTTCGTGTCGGTCAGTTGTAGCCGTGAGTCGTACAGCAAAAGATCCATATAGGAACCGCTTCTGGGAAAAGACGTACTATCAGTCGCTTTCAAATCGAGTCTATACTCGACACTAGTGGTGTGTCATCCGGGACTGAATGATTCAATTGAAGCGCTTCAGTAGAATGAGTGAATGATTCACTTCATTCTTACGCTTCAATGCTTCAATGCTTCAATTGCTTCACTCATTCCTACACTTCAATTCATTCAATCTGGTTCTTCGCTTCTTTTGCTTCTCTTACTTCAATTCACTACCAACACTTCAATTCATTCTTCGCTTCTCTCACTTCAATTCACTCCCTACACTTCCATTGCTTCACTCACTCCTATACTTCAATTCATTCATACACTTCAATTTGTTGTTAGTTTCTTTCGCTTCTCTTTCACTCTTTACCAATTTTTTTCACATATGGGAGAGAGGGTTCATTTTGTAAATTTATTTCCCCTACAAAATATATTCGGTATTCATTTCATTGGTATATTTTGTTTTTGTTTTTTCTTCGATCGGAGCAAACAGATCAGGGTGGTAATTCTTTCTCTCAATAGGGGAAGATTTCTCTCTTTCAGATTTTTTTTTCTCCTTTCGTTGATGAAGATTTATTTCACATTAACAGGGTGTTATTTTAGTTTGTTTGTCGTATTGACAAATTTTTATAGATAATCTATATATTTATTTTAATTTATTATATTATATTCATAAATTGATTGATAAACAGTTAAGAGTTATATTATATCGTCACTTCAGTGATAGAACTTGA
This sequence comes from Criorhina ranunculi, assembly GCA_951813785.1. Taxonomy (NCBI): domain Eukaryota; kingdom Metazoa; phylum Arthropoda; class Insecta; order Diptera; family Syrphidae; genus Criorhina; species Criorhina ranunculi. The sequence goes on along the minus strand of OX638382.1, from coordinate 26,378,842 downwards.
TAACTCGGCTTTTTATACTTTCGAAAAATCGGCAAAATCGACAATATTCATTAATTTATTATTGTATAATGTGGCTACGTTTATCTCGAGATGTCTACCTCGTGCACTGAGTGTTTATCCACTGTTTTGTTTTCAGTTATTGACTTCCCAATAGATGGCCCCAAGTAGGGAAAATGAGTCATCCAATTATTCAAACCCATTCTTAGCGAATCCAGGTCGACAGATTAGCTAGTTCTAGCACTCAGGTGACGATATATACTACATACTAGTTAAATAATTCATTATTCCTCGATTTGTCCATAACCAGGAATCTTCATAACGAAACATAAATTTGTCACTAGTAAAATACATAAAAACGCCTCGTATCAGTACACCTTGCATCCAGAAAATTTTTGAAAATGAACGCTTCAGTGAACGCTTCTTTCAACTGAAGCGGAGTGAGTGAAGCACTTCAGCAGAATGAAGCATTTTCCCCACCTCTACTCGACACTGTGCAGACCCCACCAATTGAATAGTGAGTTCCCCCTAGCATTTGGTATATTATTTCCCCAATCTCTATGTTTGGCGTTAAAATCTCCGGCCAAGAGGTAATAATTGTCCGCCGACTCCAGCCTAAGACATCGAAAAAGTGTCTCGAGCTCTGAAATAAATAAGTTGGATTGAGTAGCTTCAGGTGCATAGACCGAGACCATGTACATCTTCTTTCCACTACGGAGAGAGATGCGCACGATACACGCTTCCAGCACCTGGAACCTTCGCACTACACCGCTGTACACGACCCTATGCTTCAGGCCTTTCCGGATGAAGATCGCAACACCTCCTCCTCGTATGTAGTTGGGTCGGTTTCTTCTTACAATTTTATAATCTGTGTGCCTCAACTTATGTTTCTGAGTTAGCTTAGTTTCGCTAGCCAGAAGAACATCGGGGCATCGGTCTTGTAGCAACTTATAAAGTTCAGCTCTTCGTTCGATCCTTATCAGTGAATTTACATTTACCGCAAGGATCTTTAAGGGAATCCCTTCGGGCGTATCCATTACGACTGGAGGTGCGCTAGGCCCGGCAGAATCGCGTAGATCTGGTCCACCCGCGTCGCCTGCTTCTGTATCTGACGTTGTAGCTGGCCCATCTGCCCTTAAATAGAGAGCAAGATAGCCATCAAGTCACCCTCAACCGCAAATGCTTTAGGCACTTGGGCCTGTGTAGCTACCTTCGGCTGTTGTTGTTGGAACGTAAACATCTCTTTCCGTTTGCCTGACCATTGCAGTGTCTCCTAAACCAAGATAATGGCAATGAAGGAAGGCCTATCGTGGGTGAGGTATAATGGACTATCTTCTCGGGGTATCATAATCTTTACTGATAAAATCCCTGAAATCTGCCGCTTTCAATTCAAAAATAGTCCTAAATTGTCGCTTGTCTCTTAAAGAGATGGCTGAGCAATTCAAAATTCACCTTATATGGGTGCCGGGGAACAGAGATATTCCAGGTCAGAGAGGGCATAACTCTACCAATTCTTCCGGAAAAGGGGGTTTAAGCATGCATCTCGCCACCTGCAAATTGTTGCGTAATAGAAATGCCATCAACATCGCCAATCACAGACTTGCCTCATCACCAAGCAGATCTAGCTAAAGCTGGGTATCAAACGTTCTCACTGTCTCATTAGTTATAACGGGACACTGCACCATCGACAAGCATGCCTATAGGCTGGGCTTCTTTTACAAGGAAGTTGCATGGACGCGGAGGAGGAGGAGACGATTCTCCAACTTCTTTGTTTGTGTCCGGCCCTCTCATCTCAAAGAAGAGCATACTTAGGAGGCAGCTTCTTTAACAACCTTAGTGAACTGGCTGACATCAATATAGATAGCCTCCAGCGCTTCATTATAAGATCCGGCTGGTTCTGCGGGTAGTATTTCCGGTGAAATACAGACCCATGTGGTAACACAAAGGACCTTATCTGGTCTAAGTGAAGTTGCAATCTGCGGCCTGCCACTCCTACCTAACCTAACCTTCTGGTATTCTATGCTTTTTTCTTACTTACTTACTTACTTAAGGTGGCGCTACAGTCCGGGGTGAACCTGGGTCTCAACCAACAAGCGTCTCCAGCCAGTTCGATCTTTAGCTAGCTGCCTCCAGTTTCGCACGCTAAATTGGTTGAGGTCCCCTTCAACTTGCGTGCGCCACCTGAGTCGCGGTCTTCCTCTACTGCGCTGTCCCCCTGGGGCGGATTCGAAGATTTTTCGGACTGGATAATTGATGTCCATCCGCTCTACATGACCCAGCCACCTCAGTCGTTGGACCTTCACTCTTCTGGCTAAGTCTATGCTTTTTTCTATTATTTTTTAATTCCCTAGCGCTAGTGTTGGTGTAGTGATTTTGAAGGTCAGGTGGTATTAGGATTCAGTCTTTTTGCTCCGGGGGTGGTGTTCAGAATGACTGGGGAGAATTATTGGTACTGTTGTCATTGCTTATAATTCACAGTATTTCTTTCGAACATCCCGTTGTTATGCGTACGATTAACACTTTCAAACCAAATGACCACCCTACTGCCAGTGTTATGCGTATGCAGTAGAGTTGACGTCAGTTTTTTTCGCAGTTGATCGACTTTTTTTTTACATCGGATTTGAGCCTGGAACCTTTAGCGTGACAAGGGATGATGCAACCACTACACCATAGCTGCCTTTTACTATAGTACTTTATTGCTATAATTTGGTTTATAGCTTGAAGGTGATCTGTGGTCGAGAAACCCTTCCTAGAGCCTGCTTGTTCTCTAGGTTGTTGCTCATCTAAGACCCTTTTCATTCTTTTAAAAATGCATTTAGCAAACATTTTGTATACTTATAGTTGTTTAGATTTTCCTTATCACCTTTTTTTATGGAGCAAACATACAGTTGATTCGATATCTATTGTGTTGGTATTTCTTCCGATTCTAACGTTTTATTAAATAAGTTGGTAAGTCTCGACTCTTATTAAATCATTACCAAAGTATTTTCCTTTTGGTAATTCGTCTATTGCTTTCTCAATTTTGCAAATTTTCAAAATCGCCTTGAAAGCATTTGTTCGTACCTATGTACATACATACACATATTACTTTTTTTAAACATTGAATACACAGGTACATATGTAAATGTTGTAAAACAATTTCTATTAAAATAAGGAACGAATACCTAAATCACTCCATTCTGCGTTTACTCTATCGCAAATTCGCAACCAATCACATATTACCTACAGTCAATCACATAAATAAGTTTACTTCTACAATTAATGCTTTTCATGACATGTTTTAGCTTTAATAACCGCATTCATTGCTGAATACATCGATTTGGCCTAGTTGTGGGTAAGATTTGAACCTATGTTGTACAGTTTTCCATGAAGAATCGGTTTTAGGTCACACTTTATTTTTTAGTCCTATTTTCTTGCTTGTCAGTCCAAAAACACTCACGGGTGTTTAATCACAATTACATGTATCCACAAATTGAGACGGTACTCTGAACCGCTGGACTAACATATCAAATTCATCATTTCATGAAGTGCTATCAGACTCAGAGAATCTAGGTTCAGGTCCACGAAACCACAGTAAAGCTCATGATCTGCTGTCCAGGGATTTGGCCTCGACCATAACTGACTACACGATCCCTTAACTCAAATTCAATAATAATATTCAAATCCTTTTTCCGGAAAGGACGGAATGGAACAATAACCTACCCCTATCGAAGTACCAAGTATCGATCTTCACCAACGGCTCTAAGATGGAGTGTGGCGTTGGAGCAGGTGTCTTCTCAGCGGAACTGAATGTATCCAAATCGTACCGCCTTCCAGACTCCTCAAGTGTTTTCTATGCGAAGGTACCAGCGATTAGAGAGGCTTGTAAAAAATTAAGTCTTAGCCTTACTACAATAAACAACATAGGAATCTTTTTTTTTTCCGAGGGTAGGTGAAAATCTTACATTAGGTGCGTTTTTTTGGTTATCTATATAGGTTAAAAAAAGTGTGAGCAAAAAAAACGCCTATCGAGGGTAACGAATGCCATCATAGCAGTCTGGCAGCACTATGTGAAATGACACGTATCAGCTGTTTTTTCTTGCTGATTTAAAAAAAAAAAATTGCGGATTGTAAACAAAATTGCGGATGAAAAAAACTCAAACGTATGTTTGTTGGCTAGTTATTAATTTTAGATGATTTCTTTATTGCAAATTTTCTATTAATTACTTCTTTTTTTGTGTTCCTTCCCTAGCATTTTTTTTTTTACAAATGTCTTTTATGTCACTTTTGACATTTTCGATAGCATTTTTCGATAACAATTGAGAAAAAACAGTTTGGTAGCACAGTTTTTATTGCGGCTAAGGAAATAACGCTGGATAGTTATCCAGATTTAGCAATTCGATACAGGCTTTGTTGTTGTTGTAATTAACATAAAAAATATTTTTTGAGCCTATACAGATAACGAAAAAAACGCACCTATAGACACTATGAGGATAGTAGGTGTGTTTTTTTGGTATCCCATATGGGATTGGCGAAAAAAACGACATCTGGGACTAATAATGTCATCACAAAAAAGTTGGCAGCACTGCGTGTGGATTGACATTTCAACTCAACAGCTGTGAGATAGACAACCAAAACAAAAGCTAAATAACATCTCAGCAGCCCCAATTCCTCAGGTCTTGACCACTTTTTACGTATGCTAACAATAAATATAGATTTATCGAATTATTTTGCATATTGCATTTCTGCTTTTACGGACTTTCTGTTTTGTTCAGCCATTTTTTTCATAACAAAGAATCGCTCGACTGACATCAACGCATGTCAGTTGTCACGTTTCCATAGAAACACGAGTTTGGTAGCACCGTTTTTATCTGGGATAAAGTTAAGCCCAGAAAATTTTTTGGTCTTAGCTAATGCTATGTGGGATAAGTTGTTGTTGCATTTAACACGCATATTCCTTGTCGTTTTTTCGCCAATCCTATACGGGATATCAAAAAAACACACCTAGTGTCTCATAGTAGTGTCAGATTCCTACTGACTAAAAACACCTCCCTTCGATTTAAGTTCGTTCGATATTGCAACTAAGTTAAAACTTATCAAGCAATTTTTTTGTCACGAATTAAAACGTTTAGCAGGTTACTTTCCAATGAAAGATCCTGCATGTTCCGCAATTTAATCGCGGTTAGGGACTGTATTGTTGACATGTCCCATTAGTCGGTTTCTATCTTTTCGCGCGAAGCTTCTAGTTTCCGCTTCGATTGCAGGAATTCCGAGATCTCTGTGAATATCGTCGTTTCTGGAATACCACGGTGCTTGGAGCACTTTATTTTGGAATGTTTGGATGATATTCGCATTCGTTTTCTTGGTACACCCCAAAGTTGTATACCGTTGGTTCATACCAGCTTTAGCACTTGCTTGTATAGAAACAGTTTGTTTTCGGTACTGAGCTGGGAATGTTTTCCGAGTAACCAGTACATTTCTCTATAGGTATTTGATTTCGAGTTCTTTGCGTTTCATTTTCAGGTGCGAATTCCACTTCAGCTTTGCGTCTAGTGTCATTCCCAGGTATTTAGCTTCGTTAGAAGTTTAGAAAAATTGGCAAGTCATTCGTTTTTTTTATATGTTTTTTTTTTTCGGTTGCGCCTGGAGGTGAGGAATCTTCAAAAGATACCAATGGTCCGTACCATTTGGTTATGCCCGATTCATATCTCTGACGTGACAATGTCATTGTGTGCCAGTGTATGCTTACGGACTAAACCTCACCCCTCAGAGAGGCACTATGAGGACCGGCCGCGCGTGCTCATAGTAATAGGTAATTTATTCCTCCCAATTTTTCATTCTTGTGACGACTACGACTAAGTTTCCTTAACAAGTAGTTTACGCTTCTGTAGTGTTAATCGCGTTGGGTAGGTAGCTTTCCAGCGAAGGCACCTAAAAATACCGTCATTATAAGTGGTTTTCCTTACGTTGCTAGGTCGAACGGTCTTGTTCTTTGTAGTCGGCGCTCGTTTGTCACTTCCAGAGTGCGGATTATTTCGTTATTGCAGTGAACATGAAGACGAGTGTAAAGTTTGCGAGCAAAGTTTGTTACTTCGTCCCTCACTGTAGCAATTCCTAAGTCTCTGTGAATATCGCTATTCCTTACATACTATGGAGCATTCACGATTGCTCTTAGCGTTTTGTTTTGGAATGTTTGTAGTATAACTACATTGCTTGGGTTGGTACAGCCCCAAAGTTGTATACCGTATGTCCAGGACGGTTAAAGCACCTGCTTATAGAGAAGCAGTTTGTTATATATGCTTAGCTTCGAGTATCTTCCGAGTAGCCAATACATTTCTCTAAGTCTGATCTCGAGTTCGTCGCGCTTCTTTTTAACGTGTGGCTTCCACTTGAGTTTTGCGTCTAGAGTCATTCCTAGGTATTTTGCCTCGTTTGCGTACGGTATTTGTACCGAGTTAATGTAAATAGGTAAGTTGGTTACCTTTTTGTACATAAAATTGACATGTGTTGACTTGGTCTCGTTTAGGACGATTCGCCAGGTCTTTGTCCACTCGCATACTTTGTTAAGAGCCCGCTGTAGTTTCCCTGTTGATGATTCAACTGACACATCCGTTGCGAGAATAGCCGTATCGTCTGCGAACGTCGCTACGATGGTCTCTTCGTCTTGTGGTATATCTCTTGTGTAGAGCAAGAACAGGATTGGACCGAGAACCCTACCTTGTGGAACACCGGCGTGGATTTCTTTTAATTCCGAGTATTCAGTCCCGTGTATAACACGAAACAGTCTGTTTTCAAGGTAGGATTCCAATACTCTGTACAATTTTTCTGGTAAGGTTACCCTTAGTTTATACCTTAGGCCTTCGTGCCAGACCTTGTCGAAGGCTTGCGATACGTCGAGAAAAGCGCTAGAACATATCTTTTTCTCTTGTAGAGCTCTTTCAATTTCGTTCGTTATTTGATACACCTGATCGATTGTGGAATGTTTCACCCGAAAACCGAATTGATGATACGGAATCAATCGTCTTTCTTCAATTACTGGTTGTAATCGTTTTAGTAAGAGTTTCTCGAAGACCTTAGATATTATCAGCAGCAGCGAAATGGGTCTATACGATTTCTTGTCGTTTGCAGATTTCCCCGGTTTCGGAACCATAATGACTTCGACAACTTTCCATTGCCTTGGAACATATAAAATTCTCAAAGAAGCATTTATAATGTGGAGCAGCCTTACTACGCTTTTTTCGGTAGCTCCTTTAAAATTTCGCCAGTGATTAGATCATATAATTCCGCTTTCTCTTTGTCTCCTTTTGCCCATTCGCCGTTAGCTTTCCTTATTGGTGGCGAGTGCATTACGGGTTTCCTTATGGACTTCAAGGCTTTCCATAGTGAGTAGTTTGAACTCTTATCAGCAGTCAAACCATCGAGGTAAGTAGAAGTCTCGCGATTTCTTAGCTCCTGCAGCACATCTTTTAGCTTGTTGCAAAGATGGTTCAGATAAGTTTTGTCCGAGGGAGCGCGGGACTGTTGCCATCTCTTGCGCGCTCTCCTCTTTTCTCGTATAAGATCTTCAATTTCAGGCTGGTACTTGGTTTTATTGTTCCGTGTTGCTATCTTCCGGGACGGAGTGTTTTTCCATCCTGCGCTTTGAATGGCTTCCACGAGTTTGTCAATTTCGTCTTCTATTTCGAGCGGTGTCTTAAGCGGCACGCTTAAAACAACATTATCCTTGCAGTCTTTCCTGAAGACGTCCCAGTTTGTTTTGTTACTAGTCAACCTAGGTGGTCCTTCTTTTTTGGCAAGTCTTCCAACCATTTTCAGAGTGACTGCTGAGTGGTCTGAGCTTAAGTCGTAGCATTCTTCGACTTCCGTCAGATTTTTATTTAACCCTTTTGCAATAAAGAAATCGACGAGATCAGGGATTTTATTTCTGTCAGTTGGCCAATACGTTGGCTTTCCCGTTGAGAAGAAGTCCACCCCTCGTTTCATACTGGCTTTATACAGTAATCTGCCTTTCGCTGAATTGCATCTTGAGCCCCAGAAAGTGTGTTTCGCGTTAAAGTCACCACCAATGATAAAGTTAGGCCCGAGTGTATCAAAAAGGCGAACGAGGTCGACATCTACTAGCCTATATCCCGGTGGGAAGTAACTAGATCCGATGTGGCAGTCCAAGTGGTTTATTTTTACGGAGACTGAACTTATTTGCATGGAATCAAGTTCTATTTTTATGTTTTCGGAGTGCTTAATGCAGTCTTTGATGTAAAGAGAGGATCCACCTCCCGCATTTTCCGAAGGATAATGCGAATTAAATACACAAAGAAATAACAAAACACTGGTTTCGTATTACCGATAACAATTAGGTCTTTATTGTATGAAGATTGCCTACAGAGTGTCCAAAGAACCGTCAAGTCAATTTAATAATCAAAATGAACTCAGTTGACCTGACCGACGTTATGCCCGATCAGCACTATGAACCATTCGATTTCACAATGCCAATTCGGCTATCGCTGCACTTCATTAATTAAGTGTGCCAATTAATGAAGTGCATCGCTTGCATTGTCGGCCCGGTCAATAACCGAGTTATGACCAATATTTAACTCCTCCCACCTTAGAATGAACTTTCTCTCTTTTATGTCTTTCTCTAAATTATCAATTTTGATGTTGATTTTCTCAGTTCTTCGGACATTCTTACAAATTACGACTATTACAACAATTATTACAAAAAATAGAAATGTTAATGACGAGCCAGAGATTACATATGTTTTCAATTTATGGTATTTTAATAATTTTATAGTATCAATTTTTTCGATTTCTGTTAAATTCTTTATTTTATCGAACATGATGTTTGTCGTGATATTAGTTTTAATTTGTTCTTCATAGAAAAGTTTGAATTCATAGTTCGTTTCTTTATTATTAATTATTGCGTTATGAATTTTTATGCTGCAATTATGTATGTGAAGTAGATAATTTCCAGTGAGATTAATTTTTCTTTCATCACAATTATTAACTACGTTATCGTTACATGCATTTTTTATAATATAAATTGTTTCACTAAGTTTATTTAATTCAAAATTTGTATTAACTTTAGTAAGACAGTTTCTCTTAACTATACAATCATTGCGTTGTTTTAGCTTATTAATATCGTTTTCTACTTCGTTATACTTATATTCTAGAATCTAGACTATCAATTGAAACTATTTTAAATGGTTCAACATCGATTTCCTCTTTTTGGGTATTTGGCATAGGGACAATGAATTTTAATGGAAGGGTGATTACTTCAACGGGTACTTTTAGAGCGATTATTAATGAATGATACTGATATTCCATAACTCCTGCTTTTATGTTTTTAATTTTTTCTATGTCCATTTTTGTTAAAATAAGTTCTTCCCTGGTTAGTAAACTTGGATGTGTGACCCCTACTCTGATTGATGCTATTGTGTCAAGTATGTTGTCAACTATTTTTTCTAACATTTGCAGTCTTACTAAAACTTCAGTCCGTTGTAGTCGTGTTAAAATGGTTTTTTGCAATTTTTGGCTTTCGTTGACGTATCGGTCTATTTCTTGTCTGTCTTTCAAAATTACATCTCTTAAATTTTGTATGTTGTCTGATAATTGATTGTTAATTTTAATTTGTTTATTACTTACATCTTTCAGGTTTTCTTCATTAATATCTATGATTTTAAGGTGTCGTTCGATGTCCTTCCTGTCTTCATTGTCCATAGTGCCAAACAACCATTTCTGACCCGCTCCAATGAGGTTTATAACACCCCTTTTGGGTCGCCTTTTGTATGGCATTATACTTAGAATTTTTGTATGTATGGACAGACATTCTTTTTTTAGCTCTAGGTCCTTCTGAACTATTTCGAATTCAGTAATTCCGTCTAATATTTCTAGGATTTTATCTAACTTAACAATATGTAATATAATTTGCGTCTGGTTAATAACTGCACCCTCTCCAATGTTTATGACTGCGAATCCTTGGTTACTCTCGATTGGTGTTAACATCAACGTTGCTTGTACTGGGTAATTCATCATCAAAATTAGCACTGTGTGGAGCAGTATCATGAATGGTATCTGCAAATTTACGGGGACGTTTGATATTGGTAGGGTGTACATTATCTAAATGTTTTTTCCTAAAGAATGTTTCATCCTTATGTCTAACGTGTTTATAGTTTTTAATGTAGCCTATTCTCCTAGTTTCTGTGTAGTCTTCCCTATTTTGATTCCTTTTGTTGATATATTTTTGTTTTCTGGTTCTAATTCTGTCTATCAATTTTTTCATATCAGAATGTTCTGCTTGGTTGGGTGACATACCTAATGTAGAGTGGTACCTATTATTATAAATCTGAAAAGCCTTAAAAATCTTTACATTTACGGAGTCATCTCCTTTCATGGTTAAGAGAATTTCAGCAATCGTGCTGTGAAGTCGTTCTATGTCAGAGTTTCCTGTGTGTGAATTGGGTTTGGTGAAATGTACATCTATTGCTTTTTCTCTAATGAAGTCTTTTATAGGGTGTGTGTTGAATTCGTTGTCTGTTATAATGGTCCTCGGTGATCCTTCTTTTGAGAGGTGTTCTGTTAGTGCATCTATTTTGTTTGTAAAGTTTTTTCCTTCAAGTCTATAAACATATCCTTTTTTGGTCAGTTTATCGATAACTGTGAGAAAAATATGTTTATAGAAATGATAGATATCAATATGAATCGTTTCATTGTGTTTGGTAGGTGTTTCTGTTAATCTAAATTTTTGAACTATGGGTTTTCGGTCATATTTTGCTTTTTGACAAATGTCGCAGTTGTTTATTACTTGGGTAATTAATTTTGTAATTTTTGGGTAATAGATTTGATGTTTTAGTGTGTGGTATGTTCAAGTATGCCAGAATGTTGACTTTCTCTTATGTGGTATAACGAAATTTGTCTTTTTGCCTCTTCCTCTGTTCTGAGGTCCCTAACTCTACTTTTCACTTGCACAAATTTAACTTTTCTACTTTGAGGGTACATTTGGGCTATTATACGTAGGATCCTATTATAATCTTCATTTCTTATTTCTGAATATACTCCTACAATACCCTTTTTAAGTCCTGGTAATTGTTGCATGATGTTTTCGTCAGAATCTGATGCTCTTATATACTGAATTCTTTTATTATGAAGTGTTTCTACGATGGGTTCCTTGTCATAGCTCAAGATAATTTGCTGTTTGTATATATTAACTATACCCTCTTTTACAGGAATATAATTGTTGTATGATATTTGTGTGTTGGACGTCTGATTAACTTCTGGGTTTTTGCTTTCAATTCGACTCAAAAAATCAGCAACTTTATTATCTTGACCTTTTAGGTATTCTACTTCATAGTCGAACTCTTGGAGTTTGAGCAACCATCGTTGGTTCCTTTGTGAGAATTCTTTACCTTTGTACTTACTATTTAGGTATTTTATGGGGAGGTGGTCTGTAATGATTTTGAATTTGTTTCCCCACAAATAGGGTCTGAATTGCGTAACGCTCCACACGATGGCAAGAAATTCTTTATCTGTAACAGAATACTTTTTCTCATGCTCATTTAGGGTACGGGAAATATAATAAACTGGTTGTTTATCCTGTGTTAGAACAGCTCCAATTGCGAAGTTACTCGCATCGGTATAGACGTGGAAAGGTTTATCAAATTCAGGAAATTTAAGGATTGGATGGGTAGTAAGTGTGGTTTTCAGCTTTTCGAAGGCCTCAACATATTCAGGGTCATGTAGATTTATTTTAACTCCTTTTTTTAAATATCTAGTCATAGGGTATGCTATCTTTGCATAATTCATAACAAATTTCCTGTAGTACCCCGAAGCTCCCAAAAAGCTTTTTAGTTGTTTTTCCGTTTTTGGAATTGGCAAATCTTTGATAACTTCAACTTTATTCGGGTTTGGTTTTAACCCTTGTTCGGTCAATATGTGACCCAGAAATTCAGTGTTTTTCTTTAAAAAAGAACATTTACCAATTTGTAGCTTGAGGTTGTGACTTTCTAAAATTTTGAAAATATCTGCCAAATTCTTTAAGTGTTCCTTTAAGGAAGAAGAAAATATCAGAATGTCGTCTAGATAGACAACACAGATCTTATTAATGTACTGCCTTAGAATGTGGTTCATTAACCGCTGAAATGTAGCAGGTGCATTTTTCAGTCCAAAAGGCATACGAACATACTCATAAAGTCCTTGTGGGGTAATGAATGCGGTTTTGTCAACATCCCGAGGGTGCATCAAAATTTGATGGTACCCTTTGGCTAAATCTAGCGTCGAAAAATACTTTGCTTTGCCTAACTTATCAAAAAGACTTTCTATGTTCGGTAAAGGAAATTTATCATCTACAGTTTGCTCGTTTAAGCTTCTATAGTCGACGCAAATTCGATATTTTACTTGTCCATTGTTATCCGGTTTTTTAGCTACGACAACAATTAGAGAAGCATGTCTACTATTACTCTTCCTTATAATTCCTTGTGTTTCCATGTCATTAATTTGTTGTGCTACTTCCTCTTCATGTTTCTTGGGTAGCCGATAAAGCTTTGCTTTAATCGGCTTATCACCTTTAATTATAATTTCATGTTTTATGCTGGAAGTGTGAGTGAGTGATTGACCCTCTTGGTAATGTAGATTTTGAAATTTATTTAAAAGAGATTGTAGTGCCGATTTTTCCTCTAGATTTAGGTCACGAAAGTCAGGGTTACCTTCTTCCAAGTAATGACAGCAAAAATGGTTGCCCTTCTCGATATTGAGCACCGTATTATTCTTTAACGTAATAGTCCCTCTTTCAATGTCGATTACTTTTATAATGTTTTTGAGAGTATCCATACCTAGTAATAGGGAATAGTTTTTATTAACAAGGGCATATCCATATGCTTTAATAAAGGTATTCCTTCTATAACCGAATTCTTTTGGAACGGGGATTTGAAAAAGCTTAGTGTTGTCTACTATTTTGCTATTTATAGTTGTCATTTCTATTAATTTTGAGTCCACTACTTTATATTGCGTCATGTCAAGTTTGTTTGTGTTAACTATTGTCATAGCGCTTCCTGTATCAAGAAGGATGTAATGTTTTTGTCTATTTATTACAACTGGTATTGTTAAGAGGCTTAGTTCCGAAAAAAAGGAGGTTCTATGGATGCAGTTCCTTGGTTTGTGATGTCCTGATTAGAAACCATGTTATCTGCGTCTATTTGTGTAACTTGTCGTAAGGAAGATGGTTGGTTAGATGTAAATCTCATAATGGGTGTGGGGTTTGGATTTTTACTTGTGTTAGTGTATGAGTTTGTACTGTTTCGAGTGGTTTGGTTATAATCGCTTCTATTCCTAGGATGTTGAGTTGTGTTGTATTGTCTAGGTGTTCTTACATTAAAATGATTATGTTGATCATCTTGTGTCAGGTTTCTTAACTTAAGGTTACCACTCTCGTATCCGATATAAGAATGTAATATTCTTAAAGTTTTTGTAACCTCGTATTGATCTCTAAGTTCCCTAGCCAAATTTCCCATTGTTAACTCCCGTACTTTACTTATAATTAGGCTATGGTATAATATTTTCTCTTGCTCTTGGTTATTACAATACAGTATATGTAAATTAATGTTATTTAATATAATTTCTAACTTATTAATAAGTTCTTGTACAAAACTTACTTTAATCGATCCAATCGACTTTGTTATTTCGGCTCCGCTGATTGTTGGACGAAAATGTTGTTTGAGTATATTTTTTGTTGCTTCCCAGGGTAGGAATCCATTCGTCAGCAGCAGATCCATGGCTGGTCCTTTCACTTTGGTCTGTCTGATTATGCTCCAAGTTATCACCGGGTCTGAGCTTGTTGCCAGGTGATTATCTACAATCCCAATGAAATGAACTAGGGATTTAGAGTCACCTTCGAATGGAGGAATATACTGGATTTCCTGGGATATAGTGGATCCCAGGTTCCTCTGTGGCATTTTATTCACTATAGCCATGAGGCTTTGCAAAATTTCACGGTTCGACACTTCATTCGCCATTGTTTTGCTTTGTTGTATTAAGTTTTGTTATTTCCTGATTTTTTTTTTCTTTTTATTTTATTATTTTACTTTGCCTTTTGTCTTTTGATAATTATTAACTATAATTTTTTTTTTTTTTTTTCTATTCTGTTCTTTTTGAAGCGATATTTAATTCCACTAAAGTTCCGTCACTAGTACACTTTTACTTATTCGTATTTACGGAACTACCCGACTGCGCCAATTAAATACACAAAGAAATAACAAAACACCGGTTTCGTATTACCGATAACAATTAGGTCTTTATTGTATGAAGATTGCCTACAGAGTGTCCAAAGAACCGTCAAGTCAATTTAATAATCAAAATGAACTCAGTTGACCTGACCGACGTTATGCCCGATCAGCACTATGAACCATTCGATTTCACAATGCCAATTCGGCTATCGCTGCACCTCATTAATTAAGTGTGCCAATTAATGAAGTGCATCGCTTGCATTGGCGGCCCGGTCAATAACCGAGTTATGACCAATATTTAACTTGCGCGTGATAATCAATGTAACCCTTTATTTTGGGTCCATGTCCCTTTTTTAGTGGGTTTCCGATATCAAGCATATATCAATGTTTTTTTTCCGTAGAAATACTTCTAGTTCGTCGATTTTTTTCAGAAGGCCCTTTTGCATTCCATGTTAATATCTCACAGTGGTCCTCAAGCAATGTCAGGTATACCTTGAGGCGTTAAGATTCTTGACGTAGTTTGCAGAACATGGAGAACAGCTGGCGCCGAAGGTCATTGATTTCATCACGCAGACTTCTATAGGTTGGTTTTTATCTTCCCGCCATAGGAAACGTTGCGAGTGTTGGTCTTCCGGTTGTATCAACACTTGGTGAAACATTTGCTTTATATCTCCTGCTAAAGCTACAGATCCTACTCGGAAGTTGAATAGCACTTGTCGTCAACCGTTTGCACAGTGCCAGAAATGAACAAATCTGTTTGATAAGTTTATTTTCTGGAATGAATTTGTAACAATATAAGTTTACATATTTCGTATTTCAATATTTACTTACTTGCTGGCACCTGGTCCACGACTTCACTCTGCTCTGACGGTTGACGATTGAATGACGATTGAATTATAATAATCTGACAGTTGTTCAAAAAGAGAACAACGACTTTAAACTGACAGCTAAAAGATCTGTTCGCATAGTGAAATCGTGGACCAGCGCCTTAGGCAAGCGTTACATTTTCAAAGTGCTGAAGACTTCGTGACATCCCACCCCTCGTGAGGCGCCCGAATCTCGAGGAGAAGCCTCACATACATCTCACACAGCGAGTCTCACCGCAGGCCTTTGGATGACTCCAGTCGCAGTCTTCACTTCTGCCGAACGAACCTGACCATCTGTTCCGGGAAACACGTTCACGATTCTTCCTCTTGTCCACTGGCTCCTTGGCAGGTCTACGTCTCACACGAGAACGACATCACCAATCTTCAACGGCGGGACCTTCTCGAACCATCGACATCTCCTGGTGAGGACGGGCAGGTACTCCTTCGTCCATCTCCTCCAAAATCGGTCCTTAAGCTGTTGAGCGATTCTCCATTGCTTCCGAAGACACAGAGTCCTGTCGCTGACTGGACCTGGCGTCTGGGTTGAACTGGTTGACCCCAAGATGAAATGATTTGGAGTGAGCGGTCCTTCGTCCTCAGCAGAGACCGGTATGTGCGTCAAAGGCCGGCTGTTGACAATATTCTCCGCCTCTATCAGCACGCTCTGCAAAGTCTCGAACCTTGGTGCGACTTCAGACAAAGTTCGCGACAGGACCCGCTTGATGGACTGCACGAGCCGTTCCCAGCATCCTCCAGCGTGGGGGTTTGCAGGACAATTGAACACCCATTCGATGCCTTTGGCGCCAAGTTCTGCTTTCATTAACGTCGTTGTCGAATATGCTGTTATTGCGTAGTTCATTCTTGGTGCCCACGAATTTGGTCCCGTTGTCGCTCCTTATGCGTACAGGTACTCCTCTTCGGTTGACGAAATTACGTATGCATAAAATGCACGCGTCGGTTGATAAGTCTGCAGCAATTTCAAGGTGTACGGCTCTTATAGTCAGGCACGTGAAGAGGGCGATCCATCTCTTTTCTCGTCGGCGGCCGATGGTTATGGTGACGGGTCCAAAATAGTCGAGACCAGTAAACGTGAATGGTCTGACGTGCGGCGTGATGCGATCCTCCGGCAGCTGTCCCATCAACGGCGGCGATGGCTTGGCGCATCGGTTGCGGCATTGTTGGCATTCGTTCTTCACCATCTTTACGGCATCCCGTAGCCCAACTATCCAGAAGCTCTGTCTAATCTCGTTCACCACTGTGTCATCACCCTGGTGGCCCAATCGCCTGTGAAATTGATCTATGAGAAGTCTCGTCACTCTGTGGGACTTCGGCAGTATGATAGGACGTCTTGCAGAAAATGGCACTGTCGTTGCGGCATCGATTCGGCCCATAATGCGGAGAATTCCAGATTCGTCGAGATATGGTGTGAGCTTTTAAATCTTACTTTTTTTTATCAATAGGTTGGTTGCGTCGCAGCTTGTCTATATCGGCTCCATAGGCTGTTCGTTGTATCTGATGCACTATCAGACGCTCCGCGCTCGCAAGCTCTGCGAAGCTCAATTCTCCTGGTTCAATCTGCGTACTCTTACAAGCGACTAGGAAGCGAAGCACCCATGCCATTGTCCTTTGCAGCTTCAGATACGTCGAAAATCTGTGTTCGTCGAAACAAGCATTCTCGGCTAGGGTCACATTGAGTATGTGCTTGGAACGCAGCTCATCCTGGCATTCGTGAGTGGCAAGGTCGTCTGGCAGTTGAGGCCATTCCTCTTCTGGCAACGTAAGAAAGGCAGGTCCATGTATCCACTTGTTGTCTAGTTGGAACTTTGGAGTATGACGTACTCGCGTACCATCGTCGGCGGGGTTCTTGGAAGGGACCCATCTCCACTGATTGATGCGGGTGCTGTCTAGGACCTCGACAATCCGAAAGGCCACAAATTCCTTGTGGCGGCGAGGGTCGGATCGAAGCCAATGTAGCACCGTCTTTGAGTCGCTCCAGAGTACGCACTCGGCAATCGGCAAGTTGTGATGTTCTATGACGGCATTGGTAAGTCTTGTGCCCAGAACGGCGGCGATCAGCTCCAGGCGCGGTATGGAAAGAAGTTTCTTCGGGCTAGCTCTTGTCTTCCCATACACAAACGACACGTGGACTTCTCCTTTGAACTGGATGCGAAAATAAGTGACTGCGCTGAACGCCTCTTCGCCTGCATCTACGAAGGTATGGAGGTCCACTCGATCTGCTTTCGATAGATGTAGGTGGTGACATCTTGGGACAGTTAGACGCGTCAAGGTCGGCAATTCCGTTTTCCACTCAGTCCACTGAACAAAGACTTCATCCGGGATCAGCTCGTCCCATCCAATGCCATGACGCCAAATCGATCTTAACAGGAGTTTTAGATGAACCGTGAAGTTTGCGATCATCCCAAACGGGTCGAAGATAGACATCGTAAGGCTGAGAAACTCTCGCTTGCTCGGTCGTCTGTTGTCCTTAATGATGGCTTGACTCACTCGTGGGAAGTTGAGATGAAAAACGAAGACGTCCCTCTGGCTGTCCCAGTACAAGCCAAGGACCTTTTCTGTCGCCGAATCCATATTTAGGTCTATCGCTCGGTGATGGGCGATGTTTCGGATCAGTTTATCTGCGTTGGAGGCGAAGTTCCGTAGCTCAAATCCTCCGCACTTGTGAATAGCGACAACGGCCTTTGTCACCTCTATGGCTTCTTCGATGTTCTCAAAGCTGTCGACATAATCATCGACATAGTAGTTCTTGGTAATCGCTTCGACAGCTCTGGCGTTTTGAGTTGAGAACTTCGAGGCGTTGAGGTTCTTTACGAAATTAGCGGAGCAGGTCGAATAGCTGGCACCAAAGGTCATGGCTTCCATTACGTAGACGTCTATTGGCATGTCTATGTTATGCCTCCGCAGAAAGCGTTGGGAGTCCTGGTCCTCTTCCCGGATTCGCACTTGGTGGAACATCTCTTTTATGTCCCCGGTGACTGCTATCGGCCTCATGCGAAAGTTAGATAAAACGGCGACCAGTGGCCTGTAATCGTCAGGTCCCTTAAATAAAGAGTGTTCAGAGACAAACCACTCACCTCCGCTGCTGCGTCGAACACTAAACGGAGTTTATCGGGCTTGTTGGGATTCGTCACTCCGAAGTGGGGGAGATACCATGTCCTAGGACCTTTCCTTTCTGCTTCGGCTGGTGTTAATTTCCTGGCATACCCTTTGGTTACATAGCTCATCACGATGTTTTTGTATTGGGCGGCGAAATCCGGATACTTCTGCATTTTTCGCTCAAGACTGAGCAATCTTCTTTTGGCTTGCTGATAGCTTTCAGGTAATTGAAGGCCATCCTTCTTCCAGAGCAGACCCGTAGAGTAGCGATCACCAATTGGTACCGTTGTCGTAGAAAGAAGCATCAACGCACGCTTGCCGTCATTAGAGACTAGATTCTGCTTCGTTTTATTGACGCCGAAGTTCTCGATCTTGAAATAGTCCTCGATGACACTATCTGAACGCAGATCTTGATCTCGGAGCTGGCTGCTACAGAGGACGAATTTGTTCTGGCTACGAGTAGTTGAAGCTGCTCTTCCATACGCTACCCATCCAAGCTTCGTGAGCGACGCGATCATCGCGTTGTTGATGCTTTTCGTTGGTACGCCTAGGTGACAGTTGTACAAGCCTATGAGTATCTCAGGTTTAGCGTCGGTATACTCGGCTAAGGCTGGTGCAGTATGTCGTAGGCGTCGCAAATCGAACTCGGAGGCAGTAAACGTCTGCGTAGGTAAATTAAGCTTTTCAAGTCCACGCTTTAGGCATCCGAAACAGAGCTTGTTTACCTTGGCGAATTCCCATTTGGCTATGGAATCCAGGCTTTTAAAACTGCTGCATTCGGTTATAGCATGCCGCCTTCCTTTACATTGTTGACATCTATCACTCACTGCATCGCTGGGCGTCAGACCACTGTCGGCATGTAACACTCGTCCTGTCCTCGGCTTCACTTCTGACCTGGCTTGTGACGGAGGAGACTGGGAAGTTGTCGTGGCAAGACATATTATTCGCGATAAACGGTTTAACCATTCATTGAAGTGTTTAATGGTGGCACACGGGTGGATAAGCATACTGCTCTGTGCCCACTCCAATCTCCTGCTCATTGGAAGCTTCCCAATCAACTCGTCCAGTAGTAGAGGATCCATCAGATATTGGTGCATACCACTTGCCTCAAGAAACGCAGTAAGATTCTGTACTTCGGTGGCGAATTCCACAATTAGATCCACCTTTGACTCCGAAATCTGTCCAGTTTCTCGCACTTTCCTCAACTGACTCTGGACGAGACATTCCGGACGTTCGAAGCGGAACTCCAACGTTGACATAACTTGCTCGACGTTATTTGGATGTATGAGCAAGGCTTCGAAGACATCCTTTGCCTGTCCCCTAAGGCACCTTTGGAGGCGAAACATATTCTCTACTTTACTGAACTGGAACGTATTGGATGATTCGACGAAAGCCATACAAAACATTGGCCACTCATCAGGCTTTCCATGAAACTCGGGAAGGTCATGTAGCTTACGAAGACTTGCGAAGGAACCAGATGATGACGTCGGTCGTTGGGCAGGCAAGGTTGTCGGATTTGGCTCAAAACGTCGTGGCTCGAACGTTTGAAGAGCGTGGAGTGGTGGCAGGAACGTAGGAATCCTACTGGCAGCTTCTGATCCGCATGCGCTCGCTGTGGATTGACTGGGTTGCAACAATGGTGGAGCTGGTGGCGGCCAGGAGTACGGCGAATACGCAACCCGTGATGTGATCTGCATTGGGTTAGCTCTGGGGAGAGCGGAAACTCCATTGGATTCAAAGGCAGGAAACAGCGTAGGCATGTTGGCTTCTGATGCAGCGGTGTGAGTCACGGCTGTGCGAACCGATGTAACAGCTTGTCCGTTAGTTGTAACGGTTGAAGGAATGTTAACGGCGAAGGGTTCCGTTGCAGCAACGCTTGTAATTAAATTCGTTGGTACGGAAATAACTGGATCGACACTGGTTATGGTTGCATTTGAAATTACTGCGGCTGGTATAGACGTGACCACAGTAGGCGTAGGCTGTATTAACTGCTGTTCTTTAAGCAACACTTCGAGACGCTGGCGTTCCTGTCTCTCCTTTTTTTGGCGGATGCTGTGACTACTTGCAACTGCTCACGTAGTTCTTGCAATTCGCGTTGCGATGTGTGCTGCTCTGCTGTTTCCATGATCGTTTTGTTTAATTCTTCCTCCTCTGACGCAGATTCACTCCTCGAAGATGTACTTCTTGTTTTGGCGGAACTTTTGGTATCTGGCATTACGGCTTAAATTCACTGCACTTTATTTCAATATGAACAAGGCGTCGCTGACTGCGAAGGCACAATTCACTTTCCTATGAACAAGGTGTCGCTGCCTGCAAAGGCACAATTCACTTTTCCTATGAACAACGCGTCGCTGGCTGCGAAATCACAATTCAGTAAAATATGCTGGGCTGGAAAGCGGGAAAAATTCCTCAGGCGGTTGAAATAGCGGATCTCCCGTTACGACGATTAGCATGTACATGCGTGGCTGGCTTACGGGAAGGATTGCTCTGGCGATTGAAGATAAC
Source organism: Criorhina ranunculi (assembly GCA_951813785.1). NCBI lineage: Eukaryota > Metazoa > Arthropoda > Insecta > Diptera > Syrphidae > Criorhina > Criorhina ranunculi. The sequence goes on along the minus strand of OX638382.1, from coordinate 26,358,171 downwards.
GGGTCTCCCGTGATGACGACGTGCATGTACGTGCGTGGCTGGCACGGAAAAGATTCACTAACGGCGGCAAATACTTCTGGCTGAAGTGCTAGTTAACGGCGTTTGTCTTTGCTGTTGGCGACAAAGAATAATTTTCTTGGCAAATACAAAGTTAACTGCTTGGCTTTTGTTGGCTACGTCTACAAATGACTGGCTTGTGGCGAACCGTTTTCGGCAGAAAACGCGCGAAGCAAATTGTCGGCAAATAAAGCAGAAAAAAATAAAGTTGTCGTCAGCCGTTTGCACAATGCCAGAAATGAACAAATCTGTTTGATAAGTTTATTTTCTGGAATGAATTTGTAACAATATAATTTTACATATTTACTTACTTGCTGGCACCTGGTCCACGACTTCACTCTGCTCTGACGGTTGACGATTGAATTATAATAATCTGTTGTTCCAAAAGAGAACAACGACTTTAAACTGACAGCTAAAAGATCTGTTCGCATAGTGAACTCGTGGACCAGCGCCTTAGGCAAGCGTTACATTTTCAAAGTGCTGAAGACTTCGTGACAGCACTGCTACTAAAGGCGCATAATCGTCTGGACCTTTCAGCAGGTAGGTATTCAGGGAGGTGCCATTCACCTCCGTTGCCGCATCGAATACTGAACGAACCTTTCCCGGTTTGTTGGGGTTAGTGACTCCAAAGTGAGGGAGGTACCAAGTCCTTGATGTGCGTACGTCTGCCTCTTTCTTCGTCAGCTTCTTCGCATACCCTTTTTGGAAGTAACTGGTGACGGTTTCTTTATATGTATTGGCAAACTCCGGATCCTTCCTCATCTTGGTTTCTAGGCTTAGTAACCTCTTCTTGGCAAGTTGATAGCTATCTGGCAATTCAAGGTTGTCGTCCTTCGACAACAAACCGGTCTGGTATCGATCATCGAGTTTCACCGTTGTACTGGTTAGCAGCTGCAGTGCTCGTCTGTCTTTCTGGCAAATTAAGTTTTCCTTCGGCCCTTTCACCCCAAAGTTTTCGATGGAGAAGTAGTCATCGACCATGCGATCCCGCCACAGATCTCGTTCTCGGCTGCCACACAACACGGTTTCTTCTTGATTCGAGACTGACGGTCTAGGCGGTGTTCTTCCGTACACGACCCAACCAAGTTTTGTTCTTGTTGCGATCGGTCCATTTGGGGAACAGCTGAAGGTTTCTACCGGAACACCTAGCTCACTATTATCAAGTCCGATAAGGATTTCTGGTCTCGCATCTTTATACCGGATCAACGGGACCACAGGATTGGCTTGTGATCCCAACTCGGAGCCGACGAAGGTTTCAGTAGGTAAGTGTAGGTCATCAACAGTCTGTACTCCACTCATTTGGAACTTTTCAGCCGCGTCCTGGTCTGCGCTGATCTGCACGTCTACGACGAAGGACTTCTTTCGAAGCGTTTCACTACCAAACCACTTCAGGTTCAACTCGTTGGGTCTTCCGCTCAGCTGCAGTCGCTTAGCAAGCTCCTGGCTCATCATGGTGACAGACGAACCTTCATCGAACAGCGCAAAGGTTCGCACTACCACAGAACCATTGTAAACTTTCACTGGTAATACACGAAACATAACCTTCGTTGTGGCCTTTTCGTTGCAGTTTAGCAGTGGGTTTTCGATTTCTGCTCGCTTGTTGTTGTTCACTGGTCCTGATGTCGTCTTTGGGGCTTCTTTATGCAGCGACTCGTGGTGCATCTTCCGGCAATTGGTAACTGAGCATGGTCTTCTGGCACGGCAAGTTTGGACGCCATGTCCATATTTAAAACATCCGAAGCAAAGCTTATTGCGTTTTACGAAGTCCCACTTGGCTGGCGTATCTAATTCGATGTAGCTGCTACATTCCAGAACTGGATGCTGTCCTCTTCTACAGTAGCGGCACTTGTTTTTCTCCACTTTCGTTGTCGTATCGGTCATATGTAGCACGTTCCCGGATCTGTGTCTTATCGAGGCTCCATTTTGCGGCGATAGAAGCAGCGGTGTCGGCGTAACGATGCAAACGAGACGGGCTACTCGGCTTAACCAGTCATTAAAATGCTTGATTGTTGGAAAAGGCTGAATGTACACGCTGCACTGTGCCCACTCCAGTCTCTTACTCATCGGCAACTTCCCCACTAACTCTTCCAATAAGGTGGAATTGGCCATATGTTGGTGCATTCCGCTCGCTTCCAGGAACACGCTTAAATTTTGCACCTTGGTAGCGAACGGTACGATTAGCTCTTGTTTCCCCTCTGGAATCTGCGAAATTTCTCTGAATTTTTTAAGTTGACTTTGGACTAAACACTCTGGACGTCCAAAACGAAACTCCAGATTAGCCATGACTTGTTCAACGTTGTTGGGGTGGATGAGTAGCGACTCGACCACATCTCTCGCCTCTCCTTTCACGCTCTTCTGAAAACGGAACATGTTCTCCAGTTTGCTGTATCCAAACATGTCTGTAGATTCTATGAAGGCCGTCGAAAACATTGGTCATTCTTCCGGCCTCCCATGGAACTCGGGCAGATCGTGTAGTTTATGGTGCGATCTATACGCTGGTAACGATGTAGGCTGTTGAGTTGCTTGAGGCAGAAAGGCAGATCGAGGAGCGTAGCGTTGATGGTCGAGATTCTGCAGAGCATTCAGCGGTGGCAGGAACGTTGGAACCGCTGTGGATGTCGCTGAACTGCATGGCGCGGCGTTCATTGAAGCCGAATTCGATATAGATACTGGTGGCCAGGCATCTGATATTTGTGAATTCCACGGCATTTGCGGCATTACGGTGACTCCTTGTGATGCTATGAGATCTTCGAAGGCGATAGAGCGCTCTGATGTTGGTTTATGACAGTAGCGGTAGCATGTGCAACTGTAACTGGAACTGTCGTCGTAGCAGACGTGACTGTTGTAACGGCAGTTGCAACTGTGGCGATTTCGGGAGCAGCAGACGTAACGGCAATATTTGAACCAGACGCACAACTGGCGTGCTCTGTTCTAATAGCCTGCTGTTCGCACAATATTTGTTTCAAGCGTTGGCGTTTCTGCTTCTCCTCATTTACAGCTGCTAAAGCTACTGCAAGTTGTGCTCGTAGCTGTTCTAATCGATCATCTATTTGGATGCTCTTTTCCACTATTAATTCTTCTTCCTCTTCTGCACTCTCATCTGAATTGAATGGATCCATTTTCGACGTTTGTCTCGTCGTTCGCTTGTTCAAAGACATTGTACACAGCTACACTATTCGATGAAAATGTATTAACGTGAGAATAACTGGACTAACCGGGCTAACGGTGGCTGGCGAAACACTGGTTGCGGGCTGGTGCACTGTTAGAAAACTGTATGAACTCTGGCTGCTTGCTGGGTGATGACAAATAATTTTACTGTCTGCTGGCTGCAGGACTGGGCGTTGGCAAACTGTACATCCGCTGGCTGCGGGGCTAGGCGATGGCTGGTATGTCCGTTGGCTACGGGGCAAGGCTATGGCAAACTGTATGTCCGTTGGCTACGGGGCAAGGCGATGGCAAATTGCATGTCCGTTGGCTACGGGGCAAGGCGATGGCAAATTGTATATCCGCTGGCTGCGGGGCTGGGCAATGGCAACAAAGAATAAAGATGTCGTCGGCCCCGCCTCACCAAGAATTAACGAGCCTTTGTTATATACGTGTGCTGTTTATTCTCTATATTTATGATAATTACATATTTAAATACAATTTGTGTTGAATATATTATTGTTTTACTTACTTGTTGGTGAATCTGGCAGATGATTTGAGCTTGGCGGTTGACGACGATGAAATGTGCATTTAAATTGTGCAACTGAAGTTTAAGCATGTTTTAGCACGCTGTCAAATGTCAAAATAAGATCTGTTCGCCAAGTCAAATCATCCGCCAAGTTTTATGCCAACGTTACATTTCAAACTAATATTATTTTACGACAAATAGTAGTCAATTTTATTGTATATAAATGCTTTATAATGCATGAAAACAATTTATTATCAGAAATTGCTTGTAAACATGAAAAACACACAGTACTGTTTCCTAAAAAATAGTTTAAGCGTATTTCCAACGTTTATACTATTAAATATGAAGAAAAGAAACTAAAAAGGAAACAAAATCTTGCTGCATGAATAAAAATATATGCTTTAATTAGGTTCTGCAATTCAAAAATAGTTTACATATTTAAAAATACTACTAACTTTATTAAATTATCCGTTGTAAAAATATAATAATTGACAAAAATTCATATCTGTCTTTATTTAAAAGCTGTCGTTAAATTCAAGTATTTAAAAAAAGACGATTGTTATTGAACAGCTCCTTCAAAATAAATCGTCAAATTGAGGTGGAAACCGGCAAAACACGCATATTTGTAAAGAAAATGAGACAGTATGAGTGATTTTCCAGGTTTTATTGGAAAGGCAACTTGTAAAGTTGGGCATCTAGGTATGACTTATCTCTGGTTTTGGTAGAAGATGTAGTAATAAGAAGTTGGCGCTACAAAAATCGCCAACGATGACACCATTGACTTATTATATATGGACTGCTAGTAGCTAACTTCGCGTTGGTTCAAACATCACTAGCCCTCCAGTTTCAATAGCGGGAAAAAGAAGAAACAGAAAGAATTTAAAATAATCAATTGTTTGGACAAAAACATTTATTATTGTATAAAACAATTAAAGGAACAACTAACAACGAAATCCTGTGTGGTTGACTGCATTTATGGGACAATGAAATGAAGAAATACGTATTTTCATATTTTTTTATTTGAATTTCGACTCTGACATCTTTTGTGAAAATTGAAAGAACATATGACATCTATTGTGAAAAGTATGACAACGATTTGAATTTCATCGTTATTTTTCAGTAACTTAACTTTGTGATAAGAGATGGCGTTAGTTTCTGTGGGGAATTTTAAATATGGCGGAGATTTTGTTTCCCTTTTTTCCCGCTTTGAAACTGGAGTGATGTTTGAACACATTTTTCAGCAGAGACTGTATGAAATTGACATTTCACTAGCAGTCCATATATAATAAGTCAATGGATGACACTTATTGTAGGTATGCATGCGGGATGAAGATGATGAGTACACATAATCCACACACACACATCCAGGGTTTGGAAGCATGAAACACACCAAGTGGCTATGGCTACTACGATACGAGTAGACGATCTTCGCCGCAGATTTTTTGTTTTGATTTTAGCGGCATAATTTGTGAAAATTGATTGAGTATGGTATGAGTATAGGAAAATGTTCCCAGCAATTTGGCTCTTATATCAATAGGAAAGGAATACCTGGCGGAGTTAAGGAAGAGCGAAGACTTTTACGATCAGGTCATTGAACAATTTTTATCCGTCGAACTACGAATTGACTTTATATATAAATAGCAATAAATAAATATTGCCTATGCTTATATTTCTTATTAATAAAACCTTAAAAATGTTCTTTTGTGTTTTCTTCGTTGTTTTTTTTTTTTAACACCAAGAATCGCGACTGGTATAGGTCTGACAATATGACCATGTATGTAGACATAATATGCCTTACAACTCGAACCTAGATCCGTAACAGCAGACAGCAAATGTTTAACTATAATCTACCGTTCTCCAAAAAGGAAACTTCTATGTTACCATATTTGGTCATCATCATCCGATCATCATCATCGTCCGATTTACAGAGCGATAAACTGAGGGGTTGACCAGCAGCCACGAAGAGCGACGGAAGATTTTCGGAAATCGACACGAAGCTACGCAACGACAAGTATAAACAAAGCTGTTCCGCGACAATCTTTTAAATAACCAAGTTTTTACTAACCTAAATTACTTATCTCGGTCTACTAATTTAAATTACTCAAATCTAAAATTTACTAACTTAAATTAAATTGAATTAAAAAGCTTACTCGAACTGAACTCCTAAAGAAACGTGTTTTATTTGTAGAAAAGAAACCCCCTTACCCCTATATCCCCACTCCACATGTATAACCACAGCGTAATTTTGGGATTAAGGCCCCAGTTTTTTCCTATGAGACATTTACTAGTCCATAGTGAGGTTCTGGCTTTGTCCATGACTTTGATGAGGTGGACTTCCCAAGTGAACTTTGTGTTTAAAGTTACCTCAAGGTATTTGACTTCCTTTGAAGAATGTTGATTTTTTGAGTTTGTCCGGTTTTCTTCTCTTGTCGAAAGCAAAAATGGTGCTTTTTTTCGGGTTTATGTTAAATTCTACATTTGTACACCATATAGTTGTGGCGGCTGCAAGCGGTTTTCCCGTAGGATAATTAACACTTCCGGTACCTACAATAAACACAAGTCAGCCACACAATGGAAAAACACAGCCAGGATATGGAAATCCCTAACACCGCGTCTCCACGAATAATTTTTCATAGCTTACCATCTGTCACTTTTCATAGAAAGAAAGACGGATAGAATGCCATGAAATTTGGGGTCGGTATTCCATAGCTTACTATTCCATTCGTGGAAATGTCGCGGAGGCAAGCACTTCGATGTATTCTAGCATTAGGGGCATTAAAACAATTGAAGAAATTGGAAAAATAAATTCAGAAAATGGCAAAGAGTATCTCAACTTTTGCAGAATGACAATTTATAGTTAACTATAAATTTAATTATCTCATCCATTCGCCACTCAGTCATTGCAAAGTAAAAAAACACAAACATCAAACAAAATTGACAGCCCATAGAATACTATCCATAGCAAGCTATGAGCTGAGCAATACATGGCAAGCCATTTTTCATAGAATACTATTTGAAGTCTTCACGAGCAATTTTCATAGTATGCTATCAACTGACAGATGGTAAGCTATGAAAAATTGCTCGTGGAGACGCCGTGTTATGATGCCGAAACCGTTTATGACATCATTAGCGACGTTGGGTTCGACGGCAGCGCAGACAACTTCTACCTGCTACCAGAATAAATACCGAGAGTCACAGGACTCAAAAAGATTCATTCATTCATTCTTGTAAAGTTGTAAGACGGCGCAGTCGTAGTGCGTAGTGATATTAAAAAATAAATGTTGTACAAACGGATCACGCGTAATAATTTATTTAGTTGGTGAGACAGTGCACACGCGGCATTGTCATCCCCACATAGTAACCAGATTTAGAGCCCTCTAGAGGCGATCCGAAACAGTTTCTTCGAATATACCTCTGATCGAGATTGGTAAAGAATATAAGTATCTGGGCTACCCCATTACCAGTAATCTAAATACGGAAAAACATCTTGAAGAAAAACTAGCTGCTTCAAAAATTTTAATAAATATGGCGTGGAAAAATATCTTTGAAGCGTCATATATAGGAGTGGCGGTGAAATACAAAGTATTTCTCGCACCAACGCAAAATAACATGTGTTACGCGGCGCAGGTGTGGGGATGGGGAAGAAGCAGCACTGAGGAGAAACTGCTGTGCTGCTTCTTAAAAATACTCTTTCGGCTACCACATAACACTTCAACCTACATTTGCCTCTTAGAGACAGGACTACTACCATTGTATATCACCACGCTGAAGCTACATGTAGACTACATACTGAAGGTAATGTCAATGGAAGATACACGAATTCCCAAACGCATTGCTTTATACGCTCTTCAGGTGAAGATCCTGTGGTTTGAGAAATGAAGCGAACTTGCAGAATATGAACAGATTACAGTGGATATCTCAGCGAATAACGCGCAAAGTTGGATCACAAATGTATCGCCTACTGCAAGAAAATGTACGAACGCATCCGCCAGGACCACATGGAAAACGCGAGGTCATCAACTCACAGGCAGACATACAGCCATCTAAAGTTTAATTTGCAGCAAGTAAACTATTTCAGATGCGACTACAGCACAGATCAAATGTCAACCATATTTAAGGCAAGAGAGGAGCTCCTACAATTAAACTACATACCCCATAGGAACGATCTACCGGTACCCTGCACTATTTGCAATCTTTCCCAAAGAGAGGACATAATGTACTTCATGGGAACATGTCCAATTTTCAAGGAGCATAGAAGATAGAAGACGTATCTAATTGGAATATTTTACATGAATTTTGTAAAATCACATTAAGATACAGGAAACAAATTGTAGATGAAAGTTTCTAAACGATTATATTGAAATACAGTGAAATTTTAATTAATTATTATTCTCTAACATTTTAAAATTATGTGTAGTTGTCAACCTGGCCGACGGACTAAATCCAAGCCTATCGATTATATTTAACTTTTAATTTTGTTTATACTGAAAGAAAACTATGTACATATATACTTCTACTACTACAAGAATCCTTTATTACTTAGAATAACTGGCACTTTATTCACGACGATGGAATACAATATGGAGGAGAGAACATCTCCTTGAGGGCAACTTTTCGCAGCTGAACTGCTGAGTTTTGGGCTTCCTAGTGCTATTTTGATTTTTCTAGCTTCTAGCATCTGAATATCTGGGAGTTCTTAGTGTTTTCGAAGGCACCCTCTCCCTCTATGTCAAGAAAACAGCCCACCGCTATCCCTTTTTCTCTTACAGATTTTGCAGTGCATGGGTAGTCGATTTCCCGGGTAGATTCTTATGAATTCTTAGGGGGGTTAAGATGCAGGGCCCCATCTCTGCATCTGCGTCCCATTTTGGGATGAACTTTACTTTAACCTTTTTCCAGCCCTTAGGTCAATGACTTCGCGTGGGAAGCTTGTTCTGAAGACGGTGATTATAACTGGTATCATCAATTGGCGAGCTCCTTTGAAGGAGTACCGAGAATATTCCCTATTCTCCTGGAGCTTTGATGGGGAGGAATGATTTGAATGCCCATTTTAATTTCTCTTCGAAGGAGATCTCACTTGATTACTTCCAATCTACCTTAGTTGGTCGTATTATTCTTACTTGGAAAGTGTGTTGATGGGAGTTCGGGCTTGGAGTGGAGCCTGAAAAGTTTATTGCGGCAAGTCCTCTTCCCGCATATGAGCCATCGGATTTTTGGATTAACCCTATTTTATGCCACCAACCTTGCTTCTCTCCTTTCCACATAACCATACGGATTGTCCTTCGTCTTAAAGACTCACTTTGATCCAATAATATTTCTGTTAAGTGGTGAATTTATCAATTCCCAAGTTTTATTTTTAATCAGAAGATTAAATTCCAACTTCATAGCTGCTTTCCATTCATTAGAATCGACTGATTTCTCGACCTCCTCTACGTTTTTTGGATCCCCGATTCAAAAAAAGCACCCTCAATTGTCTCGATTGTTATCTTGTACGCCTTGGATATGACCACCATTGTATTCTTACATCTTACATACATTTTCTTGACTATCCTTTTTCTGGTTTCTAGGTCATTTGTATCTTCCGAAAATTCTTCATTTTCTCCACCACTTTCGCTTTTATTTTTCAATTCGTTTTTCTTTGCCTTTTAGTTCATTTTTATCTTTCTTATTTTCAAAATTAAATTCACAGAAACTTTCATCTTTCTTTTCCTAGTAACCTAGTATCAGGTCTTCGCTGAATTTAACGTCCCTGCTTTTGACGATGTTTCTTGTTCCGCGCTTCCATAACCTGTATTCTTTAGTCTCCTCCGAATATAGGTTGGGCATAAGCAAACCACTGCTGTACATGCTATGTTACATGCTGACCAGTAGACGGTTCATGGTGAAAAATTGCAATGTGACTTCTGCTGGCACATTTGAAGTTAAAAATGGTCTGCAACAGGGTGCAGTAAATTAGCCGATCCTGTTCAACATTTACACGAGCGATCTCGTAGGTTCTCTTGCGTATGCAGACGACTTGATTGCGTACAGATCAGGTCCAAAGATCGTGGTCATTGTCACTCTCTTGTAGCGTGACTTCGATAAGATTCAGCGATATTGCGACGGTTGGAAGTCGAAGATCAACTTTCAGAAGTCGGAAACCATTCTGTTTAGGACGCCGTTGTCTGGGACCTATAGGGATACCAGAAAGAATTGGCGAAAGTTCGCAATCGTTGGGCAGCACGGGCAACCATTAGTGAGTCAAAGTGTAGTCAGGTAACTTGGGATCTGGCTAGATCATATATATAGATGCTGCTCTGGCCCGAGCCCGAGTTGCTTTTGCTCTTACAAAGAAACTGTTATACAACAGCTAACTCGATGCGAGGGTAAAGGTAATCTGCTATACGGCCCTAATCTGGCCAATGCTAACATATGATTGTCCCGTGTGTGTAAGCTTGATGGAAAGGATTCGGGGGTTTGAGAGGACTTGTCTTAGGCCTTGCCTTCGCTTATATAGAACACCAGAGTCTGAGTACAGAAAATTCGATTCCAATGAGGTCCTGTACAACAAGGCGGACTTAATCAGAGTGGACGATTTCCTTGTGAAGCTTACTCGAGGGCACGTTACAAGAGCAATGAACTCGGTCAATAACTTGATCTCTGGGGCTTACTACCCCAATCCAATGTACCATGAGAGGGTGCGCCTTAACGGCTTCGTCCCCCCAGAGGCTTTTCTGTATTTTGACCAGGAGGGTCTGATCTAGGATGGGTTAGCGGTGCCGCTAATCTTCCATGTTGCCCGGACAACTGTGGAAAGGCGACTCAACTACGGTCGAGACGTCGCTGAGAGCATTGAGGAGCGCCTCCGGTTCAGTAGATCGGTATCGGAGCGCGATAAAAGGAATGTTGGACGGCAGCACCAGACTTTTTGGCGGCTGTCTGAAAGAAAGCGAACTCCCTGGTTGAACCCTCTCGATCTGGGTTAGCCCATAGCTAGGAAAAGCTGGCCATGGCCGGCTTACATAGTTTTAGTAGGTCTAGGTATGTTTAAGTGGGTTTGACAACAAAACACAGCACAAAAAGCAAAACAAAAAAAATCAAAAAATTACAAAAATTTTTTAAAACATTACGTATTTAATTACGTAATTAGTTAAGATAGGTGAAGGTTTATTTTAAGGTAGTTTTAAGTTTTAATAAATAGCTTTAAGAAAGATAAAAGTCCAGCCACTTAATTTTTTCAAAAAAGAAATTTCTTAATTGTTCAGAAGTTAAGTCCTTAGATTGTATAAGTTAATTAAGTTAGGTTACGTCAAAAGACATAGAATAAGTATTAAGTTTAGCTTAGAGTGCCCGTGTAGGGCCAGTAAGTTAGAGTAACATAGTTAAGTTAATTAAGTTAGTTTTAAGCGTTTTTTGTCTAGCATGTAGGATTTAATGAATTTATATAATAAAACTGCATTAAAAACGGAAAAAAAATATTAAAAGAACAAACCACATATCATTGTCACGGCCACTGTTTTTGAGAATATATAAAACTGTGCCAATAAGTAACTTCAATTGTTTTGCTGACCTCAGTGGTTGTTGTTGATTTGCCTACTTGTGAACAAAAAACTGCAAGCACTCATATTTTTTCTTCAAAACAAAGCAACTTTTCAGGTCAATGGATTATAGGTTGGTATATCAATAGTAACTGTTGAGGCAAGCAAAATAATTATTGAATGAATCAGCTAGTTTTAAGTATAAATAGAAGAAAGTAATTAAATAAAGCACCAGTTCTTATACCAAGTACAAAGTGTACATACCTTTAACAGCCACTGCCACCGCCACCTGAACCTACCCCATTATGTAAATTGCGTACATATCCACACATTCATATGTATGATATGAAAAGTGTCATAATCACACAAAACTTCAACGCAAATTCGTTTATGAAAAGAAGAAACACAAAACCGAAAGGAATAAACCACTAACAAGAGAATTCTCTTCAAATTTACACGTTTAACCTTTAATAGGCGGCTGTCCTTCAGATAAGGACCGGCTAAAAGAGAACTCGCCAACACACATAGCAAGCGCGCCGTTTTAATCTTAATGTAAACGCGTATGTTAAGAAGAGGCCTTTGTTCAACAGTGGAAACAGACAGCTGATTGACGATGATGATGACACAAATAAATTTCTTTTACTTCAACACGTACGAACATGAAACGCAACAGTCGAGACAAAATATAACTTTGTTTTTCCCAGGTTGCCAGACGATTTTCAGAAGAAAAATTATTTTCTTCTTTTTAGTACATTCATAAAATCCTTTATTTAAAAAAAAAACTATACATTTTAAGAATTAAAATTAAGAGAGCAAAAAGTTTTGTTTCCTGCTACCGGGCTACCGATTTATGTTTCTATTTTCACTTTCATTCATTGGTGTCAGCAGCATCATCCGGATTGTTCACTCCATTTGCCGAAATCAATTAAGTTTAGATACAAAATAAGAAAACATACATAGGTATATATATTGAGTTGTAAAGCTTTATTGGTCGCTGTTCGTAAAAATTAGCAAAAAAAAAAAATTTATTTGAAAAAAGTAATTGAATTACATAATTTCCAATGACCGCTTTTATTTAATTTACAACCATGTTTTGAAGTGTTTCACGAATTTCATTAGCATCTATTTCTTTCTTACTTTCTATTGTTGGCTGATTTGAAGTTCCAACTGTTGACGTCGGCCTTGCACATGTCTTTTTATGCATGAACCAATGAAGTCGTTGACACTCTCTGTCGCAATATTGTACTGCTCTACATTTTGAACATTTTTTATCGGGTTTCTCTTCTCCACATGTACTGCAAAACGTTATATCATCCTAAAAATAAAAAAAAAGTCACAAAATTAGGTTTTTAATATACATAGATGCTAGGACAAAAACTAAAATCCCAGGTGACGAAACGCGGTTTTGCAAATATGTGTGAACATTTTTTTCGCCATCGATATCTGGAGAACGGAACAGCGTCCGATCATGTGTTTTTTTGTTTTATTTTTCAGAATAAAACTTAGATCTACGGATGCTGACATTTTTTTTTTAAAAGGAAATTTCCAAATTTATTTAAAAAAAGGCGTGGGTATACAATGCAGGCACGTTGTGATGTATATTGGAAACAATTTTCGCCGTGATATAACGCAATACAAGGTGGAAAGTACAGGATTAACTCCCCAGAAAACTCTTGCAACAGCCACATAGAATCCATCGAAACGGCCAGCTCGGCTTTCACGGAGGATGCATACAAAAGCTACTCAGACGCCCCTAAAACAGAATCCGTGAAAGCCTTAGAGCTGAAACACCTGTCGCTTAGGAGACCTCGCCTCACAACGTCTCAAAGAAAGGCGCTGCGGAGGTTACTGGCCATATGCAATCGCACTGGATGGAGCCATGACGGCAACAAAGCAGACCCAGCCGATAAACGACGTAGATCAGGCGGCAACTCTCTTGCCGCTCCGAGCAAGAAGCTGAGGACCAACCTCCCCTCATTTGCGAAAGTGGCAGGTGAAATAAAAGTGGGAGTCGTTCTATCTGACTTCCCATATGACCACCACGAGCCTGAACAACAAAAAGCAGTGGAAGGCGCTGCATAAGCTTCCTAAAGATGGTCCACAGATTCGCTTAACTAAAACAAGTTTTTTTTTGTAGAAAAAAAAAAACGAAAAAGAAATCGAGATTTTTAAAAGTTATTTATTTGACGAATATTAAGAGACTGACAAAAAATATCGTAACATAAGTTGAAGGTGAGAATTATAGCGAACCAATATTGTGCTGAAAGCATTTTTATCGTGGGAAACTAAGAAAATGTATATTCGCAGTGAGTTCTGACATTTTCGCAGATATTCAATAGCCGTATTTTATTATCGCCGATGATCCATATAGATCATTGATTTGTATGCATTACAACAACATCACCGGATCCTGCTATTGATCAAGATCAATTTTCCTGATCTAAAAATTTGTTTCAGTTCTAACAAGTAGATGGCATTTGCTATCCTAAATTTGGGAAGCACTGATTAGTAACGACAAAAGCTCCGCGTCGTAAACCGAGGATCGTATTCGGCATTCTTTGGTCTTCTTTTATATTGTCTTCGTCCACTGGAGCCAAAAAAGACCACTAAAGACTCATCTGACCACAAAATGTGTTGCCATTTGGTTATCGGTCAATTGTCATGGTCCTTAGCAAACTGTTTTTTATTTTTACTGTGCCGTGGTTGCAACGACAGTATTTTTCTTGGACTCCTTACAAACAAATTCGCCTCTAGCAGTCTTCTTCTTATTTTAAAGGGTGGTTAAATTTTAAGGGCCGATGTTGAATGTGAACCACACCTAAACGTCAAGTTTTTTTCTGCATTTCATTTGACATTTCTCAATTTCAGACTAACTCAATTTGAACCATGGAAAGATACACAATCGAGCAACGCGTTAAAGTTATTCAAGCTTATTATGAAAATGGGCGTTCAAATCAAAATGCATATCGTGCACTTCGTGATTTTTTCGGTCAATTTAATCGTCCAAATGTGCGTACAAGCGGAAAAATCGTGCAAAAATTTAAGCCAACCGGGTCTGTAGATGTGAAAACACCAGTGCATGCTCGTACAGCTCGTACTGCAGAATATATTGCTGCTGTTCGCGACAGTGTGGCTGAAGTGAAATGAGGCCGGTCAGGCAGTTACTGTGAATGGTGTTCGCTATCGTGAGATGATAACGAACTTTTTATGGCCCGAATTGGAAGATATGGATGTGGACGATATGTGGTTTCAACAGGACGGTGCCACTTGCCACACAGCTAACGAAACAATGGCTCTTTTGCGGGAGAAATTCAATGGCCGTGTTATCTCACGTCGTGGCGATGTTAATTGGCCGCCACGATCATGCGATTTGACACCGTTGGACTTCTTTCTTTGGGGTTATTTGAAAGAAAAAGTGTACGTCAATAAGCCAGCAACAATTCAAGAGCTAAAGGATGAGATAATTCGGCACATTAACGGCATAGAACCTCAATTATGCCTCAGCGTCATCGAAAATTTGGACCATCGGATGGAGGTGGCCGATATTTTGTTCCATACATAATTGAACCATACCAATATTATCATAATAAAAAGAAATGACAATAATTTCGTCAATAATTTGTGTTTTATTCAAAATCAACATCGGCCCTTAAAACTTAACCACCCTTTAGAAGGGTCAAATTGCGAATTAAAATCTTGTTTAATTTTTGTAGACGTCGCGAAAGGATCTGTTTGAGCTAAACGGACGATCTTTTTCATCTCATGTTCTTGAAGTTTTTATTTTCGCCTACGTTTTTCTGCTTTTTGATTACATTTTTCATCATTTACTATCATTTTAGCAGAGCAAGAAAGTGCTTCTTATATAAATTTATAGATTTTACCCTCTTCAAGGCATTTTCTTTATCAACTACCGTTTTTCCTGGCTACAGTGTTTTCCTTGACCAATTTTGACCACCAAAATTGTAGAAAATGAATAATTTTGAATGCTTATAACTTAGTTCACTTACTAATTACAATAAAGAATTAAAACGTATCTTGTACTTAAAAAATTTTAGCAATTAGAAGGGATTTTGTAAAACACTGCTATTATTTTGCACAGACGAAAACTGTGGTTTTTCAAATTGCATAACGGTAATATAAAATTCAAGGAAGGGTTCAGCTGAAACGCCATAAAGTATTTAGAGTATTAATGAAACGTCATGATTAGCTGCAAAACTTTGACATTAATGACTTAATACTATTGCTAAACTAAGTTTACATTTCCTCTATAGCAGCACTGCTATTATTTTGCACACAGTTATATATTACATTTTATAATTTAACGTAACATTTTATAATTTAATCTAATTGTGTAGCCTAGCTCGATTTTTCTGTATTATTGGAATAAGCATACAATTTAATTTAAGAAGCTTCATCTATAATCTGTTTGCGGCATTTTAGAGCAATCCTTAAATAGCTATACAAAACTCTCCAGTCTTGAACATTGAGAAGTGATTCAATCTGGTTTGGCGAAAGTTCATTTTCTTCCCAGTGCGCTCTTCTTATTTCCCTTAGGACGGGGCATATTCCGATGAAATGTTGAATGTCTTCTCTAACTCGCAGATTGCACAAGGAGTATTCCTCATTTCGGTCGGCTCTGTATGGTGCGTAGATTAAATATAGAAGTTCTCCTCTAGCCTTAAAAATTGTAGAAATAGAATCTACACTGTTTTGGTCGTTAAAATGGTTTTTCTCTCCTAGGTCGTGTTGTAGTATTCGATACGTGTGCCGCGTTATGCTTTGCATTGCTTTAGTTTTGAAGGCGTCACTGAAGGAGAGCTCTATTTTAATGAGCAACTCTTGTAGGATTTCGCTCCAAGATTCCTCGTTATCTTGCACAAGCGAGACATCATTTTCCCTGCATAGTCTAATCCATTCCCTGAAGAATTGCCGTTTATAGCGAATAAGGTGTTTTGCAACTACATGGGGTAGGCGTTGGCTTGGGAGCGACAATGCTTTCGAAATATAGAGGAAATGAAGTCTTAATGTAAAAATATATAGGGGTGACAATCCAGTCTCGAGGTGAATCATGTAGTTTGGGGAGTTCTCGGGTAATCCAAAAATGTTCTTGACGAAATATCTCAGCAGTCTTTCGACTTCCTCGTATTGAAAAATTCCGTATTTTGTGCTTAATGCAATATTTTTTTTGCAAAGTATTCCCTTCCAATTGCACTTTATTGCTCTTTTGGCTTCTTTTAGTTTCTCCATATGCTTCTTAAACGATAGGCGGGGTGTTATGATGACTCCTAGATATTTATAGTCTTTCACTATCCCAATTCAGGTCCTTCGTTCTGAAAAACCCATCTTTCCTCTCTCGCCAAGCGACCAGTTCCATTTCGGAATACCATTATTTTTGACTTATTGGTGTTGACTTTCAGGTTCCATATAGTGCAGTACTGCTGAAGTTTGTTGATCATCATACATCGTACATAAGAACCTTTATCTTGATTCCGGCGAACTCAATTCATCCTGGTAAGAATATTGGTAAATCGCCTAGGAACAATGAAAACAGTAAAGGACTCAACAGACAACACTGCTTAGCTCCCGATAGCGAATCAAACCAGTTTGACAGACTTTTCCCATCCCAGACTGCGGTTCTATTTTCCTCGTAGAGGCTTTGTATTATTTTAAGGACTTTTGTAGACACTCCCAGATTACTTAATTTGTAAAAAAGCGATTTTGTGTTAATAGTCAAAAGCTGGTTTAAAATCCACGAAGAATGTATACAGTTTTTTTCCTTTGTCTAAATATGTCCTGGCAATACTTGTCAACGTAAAAATGTTATCTACTGTCGAATAGTTTTTCCTAAAGCCAGCTTGGGCTTCATTTAAAGAGCTGAGTTTAATATCGAGACTGGCTTTGAATCTACCTGCAAATGAGTTCTTCCATTGAATTCTTGGCAGTAGTCGCATTTGTGGGCAGATGGAGGGGGTCGTGCTTCAAAATTAACCGCGACGAATAGGGGGAGATGGTCTGAGTATGTAAGTTCATGTACGGATAAATCGGTTACATATTCTATCCAATTTCCGCGCACAAGACAGTAATCGATCGTTGAGCAGGCAGTGCCTCTGATAAACGTTAAGTGACCCAAGTTGTCGGATTTAGATCGCCCATTTAATAATTAGCCCAATCGATTCACACATTTCTATGAACTTTTTACCATTTGCATCTAGTTTTGTATCTTCTGTACATCTAGTCTCATAGATTGACGTACTTAAGAGCCTCGGTTCCACTTCCAATACCTGCGTTTTCCATATCCTCGCGTTGCAGTCACCAACCACCATAACGTCTTCTTTTCCAAATTCCAACAGGAAATCATACAGATTTGTGAAGTCGAACATCCAATTGTTGCAGTTAACGTAGACTGGGACTATGTAGGTTCTGGATTCATCGGTGGCAAGTTCTATTATAATTCGATCAAGTTCCCTTATAAATCGGCATCCGGTATAATCGTTGATCTGTTTTTTTTTATGCCAAATAAACAGCCCC
Source organism: Criorhina ranunculi (assembly GCA_951813785.1). Classification (NCBI taxonomy): domain Eukaryota; kingdom Metazoa; phylum Arthropoda; class Insecta; order Diptera; family Syrphidae; genus Criorhina; species Criorhina ranunculi. Next base: position 26,340,396 of record OX638382.1, on the reverse strand, counting down.
CACTAGTTCGTCCGTGTATAGATGATCTTATTGCTGGGATCCACTGAAGAATATAATTACAGAAGAAAGGTTCGAATTGCTCAAATTTTTTTTCAACATGGGTTTAAATAAAAGAAAAATATCGTATTTATTTATGTAATTGAAAAAATCGTCGAAAATCAGTTTATTGCCTAAACCCGGAACGCTGTAAGAAATTATATTAAATTGAAGAAAACTTTTATTATTACTTAAACTAAAATTTGAATTTTCATTTAAAGGACTGACGGCATTAATATTAAAAACTATATACCTGAATGCTATTATTTTTAACAGTTTAAGAACTACTGCTGGTACATGCGCCCATTGCTTTAGAGCCTTCACTATCATCTGTCATCTGTTGCAGAAACGTCATTCCGGCTCCTTGGTCACTCTTTAAGTTGTTTGCGGAATCTAAATAAAACGTGTGTTATCCAACTTTAAATTTTTCTCCACGAATTTCAGTTTTAATGTTTTTGTTTTTGCGTTAATGTCGTTTTTGTTCACGTAGTGAGATACCTTCTTCGTTTACGCGCTGCCGTGATATGCCTGTACCCCTCAGTTTGTTTGCAGATTTAAGAATGCGGTGCACATCATCTTTGTTCTGCATTTCCACGATGACATTTTGTATATTTGGAATTTTCGATCCAATCGCTCTCACTGATGTAACCGCCGTTTGATTTTCAGTTTGAAGCAAGTCTATAAACACTGTTTGTCAGTCGCAGTCACCGGGACTCAGACAGGCTAAAAGAGCCATCCGACCCTTGAACAAAACCACTAAAAATATTCTTAATCATAAAAGGGACGATATCAGAAGACTTGCCGGCTTCCTCACCAGTCACTGTAGCCTCAGATATCACTTACATAAACTAAAGATAGTTCAGGAATCTGAATGCAGACTCTGCTTAGAGGAAGACGAATCAGCCGAACACTTACTATGTGAGTGTCTGCAGGGTCAGGAAACGCTGTCTCCACAAGGAATTCCTTACACCGGAGGACATTCGTAATGCCTCGAATGGAGATATTCTCAACTTCATAAGGTAGAGGATCCCGTTGTCTAACTGACTCCAGGCACAATAGATCTTTTAGGTCCCGGTGCCATATGCGTCTGTCGCAGAGCCTTACTAGTAATAATAATAATAACCCCGAAGAACTCACCATTTCGATAAACGAATACTCGGTGGATCTCCTCAAGGAACTGGACTACCAACCATTCTATAAAATAAGCAAGTTTCAGTTCCGAATGAAGAACCCTTATATTCGGAAATCAAAAGCTCCACCTACTGTAGCCGAAGGAGGCCAAACATCTAGTGAAGCTGACTAACGGCTTCCCTCTGATGCTAGGCCCTCCAATCCAAGACCTGTTCAAATCAACCTTCATCATGCCAAGGCAGTCTTCATACCCTGAAAACTCAAGGCATAGAGGCTGTGGATTACGCTGATGATATAGCAAAACCTTCGCACAACTTTAAGTGCTGCACTTAATGTCATCTTGGGTTTACCACCACTGCAAAACTTCATACAAATGGAAGCCAAACTAGGCATCCATGGACTCTTTCATTCAAGCCATTTTGACTCAAGGTCCTACAGAGGAGGACCCTTGTCCCTGCTTGAACCACTAGAGCAAGACAGGATCTTCAGCATGCCTCCAGACGACACGCTACCCAAAAACATCTCAATAGTTATCCCGTCAAGGGAGGACTGGGAAAACCACAAACCCCAACCATAACCTTCTGACTTCGACTGGTATACGGATGGATCCAAAATGGAAATAGGAACTGGTTCCGGAATCTTTGGAAAATCATCATGTGCGAACTTCTATTAGCCTTGATAAATTCGCATCCATATTCCAATCCGAGGTCTTTGCCATCAACCAATGAGTGAGACTCAATCAGTCCTCTCACATCATGGGGAAAATCATATTTATTTCTCAGTCAAGTGGCCCTAAAAGCGCTCGACTCGCCTGTCATAAAATCCGAATAATTCCTAGAAACCCGCAATGTAATCGTAAACCTAGCTAGGAACAACATGGTCATCCTTCACTGGGGTCCTGCACATAGTGGATTTGCGGGCAATGCCCACTCAAAGGCAAAAGACGTCGCATCAACAAAATGCATTGGACCCGAAGCCTTCTATGAGGTAAGCAAATCACTCTTCGCAAGACATGCAAAGGGCCATACAAGAATCTAGAGAAGTCTGGCACAACACACCAGGGCAAGCATGTTCAAAATTCCTATTCCTTGTACCGTCACAAAGAAAATCTTACTTCATTGTGAACCTCGATAAGAGTAACCTTTGAGCACTAATTGGATTTATCTGCCATCCACCCAGAGAAGAAGAATACCATAAAAATAATAAATAATAATAATGTAATTGATTGAGAACTTATGGTGCCTTGCCACGGTGGATGAGCTAAATAGACAGACAATGTGCCGCAATGTACATATATATATTTTTATAATGCAAATAAAAATAAGCCATTGAATTAAACAATAATGCATTTTCATTAAAATCTTATTTAATTAACTGGAATGTGGTCGAATTTCTGCAGCTGGGTACACCCTAGTTAGAATAAATATGTAATAAGTATTTGTCAAATTATTTGTATTCAATACCAAAATTTTGAAATCTGAAAATTAGTTTTTCCTTACAAAATATGACACAAAATTTAAAATCAACGTTTTCCATTTGAAAAGAGAATAAATGTCACATTCTCTCTCATAAATTGTCCCTGACTACGTAGTCCCACAAAAAAAAAAATCAACAAATCGGCGTAATCTTTATTATTTCATTCATGGAGAGCGCCCACTCATGTCGTGCCTGTGTGTGTTATATCTTCACACGAATTGAAGGGACAAACATGTACTAAGGATACTTTTACGCAAATTTTATGAATATGCCATCTAAAAAAAAAAAACTTATGGCTGGGAGCTATATTGCGAAAAACAAGTGGAGCGGATGAAGTATCTTGGTCAATCCTCTTACTAGATTCTAAATAGTGCGAGAATGCAGGATTACATTCAGTCTTCCAACTTAGGGTTAAGTGACACCATTATCTCTGACGCTTGTAGGGAGGGCGACGACACTGTGGAACACTTCTTATGTGATTGTCCTATCTTTGTTCGTATCGGGTGGCAAACTTTTGGGGCGGATGTGATGAGTACTGGTTACCTAACCTATCACTAGAGTTCTTACTCGAATACACAGTAAAAAGCCTGTACTGGCTGGTAGTACAATGGATTTGTTATTGTGTCTCCAACGTGGTGTTCCATGGTGTCAGAAAAAAAAAAAATTGAAAAAGTAAACAAACTACATATAACAAAAATAATTGTCAAACAATTGGCTGTATGTGGCCTTTTTTTAATTCACTAGCACTCAGGAGGATATGAATACCCTTATGATGCTATTCACACAGCTCTAGTGCTGGTGTAGAGATTTTGAAACTCAGATATATAGTGTGTATTAGGTTTTAGTCTTTCCTCCGAGGGACACCAGAATAACTGGGGCCTGGGGGGAATAATTAATATTCGCCGTGTTTTTTTGATAGCTGCATACCCAGCTCAGTAAGATTTTACACACAAAGCAATAACAACACACCAAGTGGGGATAAATTTCCCAGTAGCAGCAAGTGAGGATAGAACTAAATAAGTTGACCACCAGAGCGCGAAAAATCTCATAAATTAGCCTTTAGCCGATCGTATTTGTTGCTTTTCCTCGGTTTTGACATTTGCAAACGGTGAAACGAAGAAAAAGAAATCGAGCCGCAAACCAATTGGTTGGTGCGGCTGCTACTGTGGATGAAGTGAGTATAGATCGTTTTTTTGACTAAGGTGAGTATAGTTATCAAAAAAACACGGCTATTGTTGCCATTGCTTATAATTGGCAGTAGAACTTCCTGATGTCATTATTACTGCGCAGAACCATTAACACTTCAAGCCATACGAGCGCTCTACTGCTTGTGTTATGCCTAGGCAGTGCTGTTGACGTCAGCTTTTCGCAGTCGATTGTCTTTTTTTTTTTGCTTTTGAACCCAAGGTTTGAACCTGCAGCTTGCTGCCCAAACATATTAGCCGTGTTTTTTTGATAATTATACTCACTTCAGTCAAAAAAAAACGATCTATACTCACTTCATCCACAGTAGCAGCCGCACCAACCAATTGGTTTGCGGCTCGATTTCTTTTTCTTCGATTGACCGTTTGCAAATGTCAAAACCGAGGAAAAGCAACAAATACGATCGGCTAAAGGCTAATTTATGAGATTTTTCGCGCTCTGGTGGTCAACTTATGTAGTTCTATCCTCACTTGCTGCTACTGGGAAATTCATGCCCACTTGGTGTGTTGTTATTGCTTTGTGTGTAAAATCTTACTGGGCTGGGTATACAGCAATCAAAAAAACACGGCTATTATCACAGACAAAAGAATACACAGATGTAGAATCTGGTCGATTTCAAGATTCACTTCTTTTTTTGCTACTAGATGGCTATAGTAACAACTTTTTCAAAATAAAATCTATCAAACAGCCAAGTTGCAACTTCCAACCAAAATGAGTATGCCATTCCACACAGCACGGAGAATTGAGCTGCTTTCTCATATTTCGGTGGGACTATCCATAATTTCAAAAAATATTTGATTTGTGTTTAGTTGAATGTGCTACGAATACAAGCAGAAGTACATTCATGTATGTATTCGAGCTTGTAGATAGCAAAAATATGTATTTTGTTGTTGTGATTTGCAAAAAGCAATGTTGTCGTTTTAATTTAAAAATTATCGATACGAGACAATTTAATTTGAATGTGCGGTATACTTACTATTAGAGCCTAAGATTTTGAACGTGTACTTAGAAAACACGGATACACGGAGTCCGTGTAATTAGAATATGCCAAAAAAAGATCCGTGTTCTTAAAAAATGTGTAATTCTACTTTATTATCCGTGTACACGGATTTCAAATACACGGATTCTTAATACACAACACGGATTCTCAGTACACGGATTTTTATTTTTGTCATTTGCGTAGTTTGTGTGTGTGTAGTTTGTTTGGAAAATCTCGGCGATTTCTTACACATCTTGGAAATTAGTGCATTTGCCATTAATGACTTTTTGTTTTATGAGAAATGTAAATGACATTTTTTCAAACCAAAGTGTTGAATAAATGTGCATTTTTTTTTTAAACAAATTGTTTTGTTGCGTTAACACCCCTTCTAGCCTTGATCCCATCCTTGTGCAGAAATCAATTAGCCTTAACTGCATACCAATGCAATTAATTGATCTTATTACATGCTTCCATGCGAAATTAAAAGGAATTTTTCGATGCAGTTTATGACAAGAGTCATAAACAAAAAAAAATTGTTCAAATTTGGAAAGAAATTTGTCTTTTCCCTAAAAACGTTAATATTTTAGTTTTTTTTGTATCGAAATAGGCAACTAATTGAATAAAACGTTTTTTACAACAATTTATTAATAACTTATTTTGTTCTTTACGTATTTATTTTTATTAATGAACTAAAACACATTTATTTTAATTACCGAAACAATTAAATACACGGATTATTAAATAAGTACACGGAAACCCCTTGTATTTAACTATCCGTGTAGTAAAAAATACACGTGTATTTATAATTAAACGGATCGAAATCCGGATAAATTAAAAACACGGATATCCGTGTACTTGCTTATCCGTGTAATCGAGAGCTCTACTTACTATACGCTGAGCAATTACACCGTGTTACAAAAGTCAACATACGACTAAGAAAAATTCTTTTACGAACAGCCTCATTTTCAAAAATAATTGAGATCTCATCGAGCGAATAGTTCCTGTAAAACGTTAAGTCAAAGCTTGAGTATAATCATAATACACAGGACTTAACGTCTTTGAGCATTTGTTTTATGTACTTAGCTCTCATCTAAAGGAAAAGTTGAACAAATGGAACGTTAATTCAATTATAACCGTCCAGATTTTTTTTTTTTCTTTAACTGCTGATGTGAATAGTCTTGGCAGGAAATTATAACAAAGTTGGCTTTTCTATGCCATAAGAAGTAATTGAAGCGCTTAGAAGATGAAGGGCCTAAAAGACATATTTTGAAATTTGCGTTTTTTCTTACAGATGAATAGAACATACGAAAACTTACATTTCTGACCTATCTGGACCTATCTTCTCTATCGTCTCTAGATTATTTTTTAGCTGTATATACGTTTTATTATTTGTATGAAAAGAGGTACAAATAAAAAACTTTAAACGCTGATTACTCAAATGTTTGAAAATGTCGCTTAAGCCCTTCATATTCTAAGCGCTTCAATTAACACTAAAGGGATCCAACACGTTATTGATTAGAAACAGCCTTTTGAAACTAATAACCTGCGTAGCCTTTGGTAACTAATATGAACCTGTACTTTTTGCTTGTATTCTGTCTGTTGGTTTTTAACAATTTAAATTTGTTTCTTAACAATGTCAAAGTTTGCTTGAAAAAAGTGTGTAGGTCATTAAATAAATGTTCCCCTAAGGACGATAAATTCGGCCGTATGTTAACTTTCGTGACATGGTGTATAACCGTAAGAAAAGTCTATAGGCAAACAACAAACCGAAATTTTAAATTGCCGGCAAAATAAAAATAATAAAATATTTTTAAGCACTAACACAGTGTCATACACAATACATCCCCAAATCCTTACAATGCTTAAGGAATAAACGAGACACAAAACTCAAAACACAATAAACAGACGACTCTCAGAGAACATAAACAAATAGAAAATATGTTCGTTTGATTAAAGCAACATCAGTTCAACAAGCCAGAAATACTTATCATACCTTCATACTTCATCCATATCATACCAAACTCTCAGTTCCCTTTTCCTTTCCCTATCCGTATGCTGGTTTTTCGATTTTGTATGCTGGTTTTCAAATTGTTTTCCTAACATGCTTTTGTACTGGGATTCTACATCTGTGTATTCTTTTGTCTGTGATATTATCTATAGGTGCGTTTTTTTGGTTATCTATATAGGTTAAAAAAAGTGTGAGCAAAAAAAAACGCCTATCGAGGGTAACGAATGCCATCATAGCAGTCTGGCAGCACTATGTGAAATGACACGTATCAGCTGTTTTTTCTTACTGATTTAAAAAAAAAATTGCGGATTGTAAACAAAATTGTGGATGAAAAAAACTCAAACGTATGTTTGTTGGCTAGTTATTAATTTTAGATGATTTCTTTATTGCAAATTTTCTCTTAATGACTTCTTTTTTCTTTTTTTGTGTTCCTTCCCTAGCATTTTTTTTTTACAAATGTCTTTTATGTCACTTTTGACATTTTCGATAGCATTTTTCGATAACAATCGAGAAAAAACAGTTTGGTAGCACAGTTTTTATCGCGCTTTGTTGTTGTTGTAATTAACATGGAAAATATTTTTTAAGCCTATACAGATAACGAAAAAAACGCACCTTATATAATATATAAGGCAGTAAGTCCTGACTAACTCATCATCGCCGAGCCTAAACGGCTAACGCTAGAAAGTTGAAACTTGGACAGTAGTTTCCTTTTGTGGCGTAGAGAAAAACAATGCAGGCACTTTTTTGAATGTTTGCTCCAAAGGGAAGATACAGGGTGTTCCAGTTTGTATGGAAAAAAAATTAAAATTGGAATAAAGAATTCAAATTTGGTAGGTAGGTAAATTCTACAACAAAAATAAAGAAACATGTGTTTTACCGTTTTTCAAAATTATATCCACGGGCCAAGATACAGGGTGTTAAAGTTTGAAAATAAAAGGATAAGTCCTGACCGACTTACTCATGACTGCCAGGCCTAAACGGCTAATGCTAGAATCTTGAAATTTAGACAGGTGTTTCCTTTTGCGACGTAGGTAACCAATATGAAAGAATTTTTCGAATTTTTACTCCAGAAGCGGAGATACAGGGTGTTCAAGTTTGTATGGAATCAACAATTTAAATTGGAATTAAGAATTGAAATTTGGTAGGTAAATTCTACAATAAAAATAAAGAAGTTATGAATATAGGTCAAGATACAAAGTGTTAAAGTTTGCAGATTTATAGTATGCGCAACCGTAGCCTCCGACACATTCGGTTCGTGATCGTGTGTTGTTTTTGTTTTGCCGAGATACGCAAGGGCAGTTTTTTCATTTTTCGTATTCTTGCTTCTATAGATACATTACGTAGTTTATTTACAACTAGTAGTCCTCCCGCGGCTTCGCACGCGCACCATACATACTAAAGTTTATATTTAGTCGTTAGAAATCGTCTGCTCCTTTTGAACTTTCAAAGGTAAAAGATTTTTGCTCCAAAGGGGAGATACAGGGTGTTCCAGTTTGTATGGAAAACATTTAAATTGGAATTAAGAATTAAAATTTGGTAGGTAAACTCGACAATAAAAATAAAGAAATAAGTGTTTCACCATTTTTCAAAATTATAAATTCGGGCCAAGATACAGGGTGTTAAAGTTGACAAATTTATAGTATGCGCAACAGTATCCATCGGCACATTCGGTTCGTGATCGTGTGTTGTTTTTGTTTTGCCGAGTTGCTTCTTGCTTCTATGGATACATTACGTAGTTTATTTACCATGCATTCGCAGTTCGGAGTAATTCGACGGGGAACGGGTGTGTGTGTGATTTGGTTGGATGGATCTTTAACCCTCTACCGCATATGAAGCCATATATGGCTTTTCGCAATGAAACGGTATTTTCTTTACTAAATCACATTCGAAATGACTAAAACACATCATGTTCGCTTTGTGTGTATCCTTAACAACAATGGTACTTTTCGCATTTTCTAGACATTGCGATTTTTTCATTTGTACTTCAGTTCCTCTCGAATGTACATTGAAAAAAAAGTAAAAAAAAAAAATTTGGTTCTAAGTATGTGCAAATAATTGTGTTCAATTGTATGTATGTATATTTGGCACGGCAGCTCATGAAGAGCCAAGGCCTAGCTTCTCACAACCATTCATGTTGTGCGTGTTATATTCTTCGCACGAATGGAATGTGTTCAATTGGTAAGAACAATTAGTTTAAAAATACATTTTGGTTAAAATACTTTATTTTCTATAATATAAATGTATTTCTTTTGTTCAAAAACTATTGCTAATACTCGTTTAATAACTTTTAACCATAGCACTTTATTTTTTAAACTTAACTTTTTTTTACTTTTTGTAATCTCTATAATCACGAGAAGCTATTTCAACCGTTTTTTACTTTTTTCCTCCGCGCACATTAATTCATGCGGTAGAGGGTTAAGTATCTATGAGACTACTTATCCGATTTCAAAAATTCAATACTGAAATGGTGACACTTTTTGCTATCTTTTACCTTTGAAAGTTCAATGGAAACAGACGATTTCGAACGACTAAATATAAACTTTAGTATGTATGGTGCGCGTGCGAAGCCGCGGGAGGACTGCTAGTTTACACATAAAGCAAGAATTAACTTTTTTTTTGATTAATGAGAAAAATAAAGAACGAAATAAATAAGCTTAAAAAATACAAGCTTACCATTGAGTACATACATGTTAGCAAAAGTTGTAAACAACATTTACAACTCATTAATAAAAAAAATAAAAAATAAATAAAAAAAAACTGTAGCACCACCTTCAGTCACGTGGGGTCAAAGTACCACAAAAAAATACAGTGCAAAACATAAAAAATTGTGTCTGGACAGAAATTAAAAAAAAATGCAATTCAATAATCTGAAGAAGCTAATGAAAATATATAACGAGTATACAAGCATTTAAAAGAAGTGAATTAACATCTATAAGGTGCTCATCATCATCTTAAAAGACATTTTAACGAACACGATACAGAATCATATTTCTGTCAAAACCATATTTGATTATTACTTACGATAAAGCCACGTTGTCCATTAATAGCATTTTTTAATACGAACAAAGCTGATGGTGCATCCTTGTTTGCTAGTTGTGAGACTACTTGGTGAAATATCGTACAATCTCTAAATGGAAATTCACGTACGCAGTCCCTGATTGTAAACTCTATGTAGTCTAATTGCCCAAGCTTGTTTTCTTTTAATACACGTTTAATAAATAACTCGATAAAGTCATGCTTTCCATCCGCTTCATTTGACTTTTCTTTTCTCACTTGGCATTGCTCTTCGCAGCGTAAAATTTCAGATATTATCCATCGAAAATAATGATATTTAAAAGCCATTAATTCATTTATATCATACTTTTTGTGCATTTCCTTTTCCGTCATGAGTTCAAATACCTTCTTTAAATTTGCTAAGTGTTTTAAAAGATTTCCATACCTTTGTAGATTCAGAGCAATGCGAACAGGATGGAGATTAACTTCAATAACAAATGCATGAAAGTTATCTAACAAAGACGCGGGTAAGTATGGTTCAACTTGTTTACTCTGCACAATTGTATAAGGTTCAAGTTGAGCTTTTGGCACATAATTGTTTATTGCTTCAACACATGTGTGGTTTCCAACAAATGCGGCCATCTGAGAAGCTGTTCTCGATACAGAGTTTAATGCGTTCGATTTTATTCCTGCATTCAAAAGTAAAATGCAAACATCCTTATTTCCAGAAAGCGCAGCAAAATGGAGGGGGGTATATTTTGCACCATGTTGGTTGAAGTTTACATCAGCTCCCTAATTAAAAAAAAAGAAAAAGAAAAAGGTTAGAACCATTTTAAATCTCCATATATAATCCAAAAAGAATAACAAAAGAATATCCAAAGGCCCTGATGGCTAGTGCCATATCCTTTTAATATTAATAATTTTTATTTGTAAATAAAGTTTAATAATAATAAAACAGAACAAAAAAATTTTGCGTGTAATACAGTACAGTTTCGCAAAAGTGTTTTCTTGCCAGCGATTAAACCACCTCGCTTTTTAGTTAAATAGGCAAACACAATCGCCTATAGGACTCGCAGTGCCGTTCAGTCTCTAACCCATACGAACGGATCTAGATGGGGAATCCAAACTTATATTTTTTTTATAAAAATACAGTGGTTCGCATGTCAGCAGAATATCTGAGAGCACAGTTATGGTGCTGAACTCCTAGAAATTATCAAATGTAATGTTTAATAAGTGACCTGAAAAATTTGACCCCTAACATAAATATGTATGGTGCAAGTGGTTTTGAAGACGAAAATAAGTTTTCTTTTAGAAAAAGGGTGCGTTTGACTTACGAAGGGTTATGAAATTGTATCTACAGGGAGTAACAGTAAAGATATAAATATTTGGTTGGGAGTAGGGCTTCCCATTTTGAACTTTACCAACATTAATGTCCCGGATAACTGTCCTCGACTTAAAGCAGGATCTAATCAACATTTAAATAAAATAACCTGCACCACTAATTTCTTGCGAGCAGTTGTATATGCGTCGAAGTTGGTCTAGTAAAAATCTTTTCCATTAGTTGTAGGGCTAATTGCATTGATGAATTATTGAACGAATTTTGTTGGTAAATCAACAAAACCCTACCCAGGTGCAGACATGGGGTCAGATCAGAATCCCATTGTTGCAAAAATTAAGATTCAACTAAAAAAAAAAGTCGAAACAGGAAAACAAATTTAACTGAATCTACTTAAAAATCTTACTTACAATCATGGGTACAGTCCAAACTGTTGAAGAAAATATGTTATGGACGGTAGTGATTATAAGTTTCCGTATTTGCAAAATGCAATGTCGTCATAAGCCGCCGTGGCTTAGTGGTTAGTGCGTTGGACTGCCAAGCGAGAGACACAGGTTCGATTCTCAAAAATCACTAAAAGTTTTCTCGCGGCACCATCTCTTCCCAGGCATGACAAACCTGCAAGAGTATAATCTGCTTCTCAATTCGCCGTTCGGAATCGGCATTAAAACTGTAGGTCCTTTCCATTCTTGCGAAGAGTATAACACGCACAATATTTTTTTTTTTCCCGGGGTAGGTGAAAATCTTGCATAGACACTATAAGGACAGACGTGTGCTCTACTATGAGCGTGAGATTCTTACTCACTAAAAAACACCTCCCTTCGATGTAAATTTGTTAGTTATTGCAACTAAGTAAGGACTTATCTAGCAATTTTTTTATCACGATATAGATACGTTTGGCAGGTGTCTTTCCAATGAAAGTTCCTGCTTGTTCCGCTATTTAGGCGTGGTTAATTTTTATCGTGCTAAGTCCAAGGGTTTGGTCCTTTGTAAACGGCGCAATACATTTCTTTCGTCCAGAAGTTGTAGGACTGTATAATTAACGTGTTCGTTTAGTCGATTTTTGTGCTTTCGCGCGAAGTTTTGAGTTTCATCTTTGACAGTAGGAATTCCAAGATCTCTGTCATCATTTCTTATGTACCACGGTGCGTGGACAATTTCACGTAGCACTTTATTTTCAAAAGTTTGTAAAATATTGGCATTTGTTTGTTTGGTACAACCCCAGAGTTGTATACCATATGTCCATACCGGCTTTAGCACTTGCTTGTATAAAAGCAGCTTGTTCTCAGTAGTAAGCTTGGAATGTTTCCCAAGTAACCAGTACATTTCTCTGTATTTTGTTTCTAGTTCTTTACGTTTCTTTTTCACGTGCGACTTCCATTTTAGTTTTGCGTCAAGTGTCATTCCGAGGTATTTAGCCTCGTTGGCAAAGGGAATGCGCACCGAGTTTATGAAGACAGGCAAGCTGTTCGTTTTCTTGTATGTGAAGTTTACATGAACAGATTTGGTCTCGTTAAGGGCGATCCGCCATGTCTTTGTCCATTCGTTTACACTATTCAAAGCGTTTTGTAGTTTGACTGTTGTTTCTTCAGTCGTTTTGCCTACTGCTAAAATAGCAGTGTCATCGGCAAACGTAGCAAGGACGGTGTCTTCTTCTTGAGGTATATCACGGGTATACAGGAGATACAGAAGCGGGCCAAGGACGCTTCCTTGAGGTACGCCGGCTGAAATTTCTTTGAATTGCGAGAATTCGTTTCCGTGCCTGACACGGAAGAGTCTACTCCCGAGATATGTTGTCAGTATGTTATATAGGCCTGCAGGCAGGACTTGACGTAGTTTGAGCTTTAGGCCTTCATGCCATACCTTATCGAAGGCTTGCGAGACATCAAGGAATACGCTTGAGCAGATATTTTTTTCTTCAAGAGCTTTTTCTATTACATCCGTGATTCTGTGCACCTGGTCAATAGTTGAGTGCTTCGTTCTAAATCCAAACTGGTGATCAGGAATAAGATTTTGTTCCTCGATGATCGGCTGTAAGCGCTTGAGTAATATTCTCTCAAAGATTTTAGATATGATTGGGAGCAGCGAAATGGGTCTATAAGACTTCTTGTCACTCGGCGGTTTTCCTAGTTTCAGTATCATTATTACTTCCGCGATTTTCCATTGGCTCGGGACGTATTCTAATCTTAGCGCAGCATTTATAATGTAGAGAAGCTTGATTAAAGCTTTTCTAGGCAACATTTTTAGGACTTCTCCGGTTTTTAGGTCGTAACCAGGAGCTTTCTTTGGTTTTAGTTTCTTTATTTCTTGTTTGAGTTCCGCTAGCGTTGCACGTGTTATTGTGTAATTGTCAGGTGCTATCTCGCGTTGGACATTTTGAATAAGTGCTCGACCATCGAACGGCTTAAATGTTTCTTCCAAATGGGCAGCGAAAATGTCCGCTTTTTCTTTATCCCCCTTTGCCCATTCGTCATCACTTTTCTTGATAGGCGGCGAAGGGATTTTTGGTCTTTTGGTGCCTTTTACAGCTTTCCAAAGCGAATAATTAGATTCCTTTTCCGCTGTTAAGCTTTCGAGGTAAGTTCTTATTGCATGGTTCTTTAGATTGCTTATTGTCTGTTTCAGCAAGTTACACAGGTGATTTAAGTGCGTTTTATGCTGTGGAGCACGGCTTTGTTGCCATTTCTTACGCGCTTTTCTTTTTTCCTTTATCATTTCTTTTATATTTTAGGCCGTAGTTTGTGGGTTTTTTTCTTTCGTGAGGAGTATTATTCCACCCGGCGCACTGTACGATTTCAACGAGGTGATCAACTTCGTTTTCAAGTTCATAGGGCGTCTGGAGTGGTACTCCTAGTTCAATGTTGTCTTCGATTTCTTTCCCGAAGCTTTCTCAATTAGTATTTCTACTAGTTAGTCTCGCTTGATCTTCTTTTTTATTAAGGGTTTTGCTTATCGTCAGAATGACTGGAGAATGGTCAGAGGAGAGGTCAACTTTCGTTAACTTTTACGAAATTGGCAGGTATTCCTTTTAAAATGAAGAAGTCGATTAGATCGGGTATTTTTGTTATATCAGCTGGCCAATATGTCGGTTTTCCCGTCGAATGAAAGTCACAACTGTGCTCCATACCCGCTTCATAAAGCGCTCTACCTTTTTGTGAGATGCATCTTGAACCCCAGAAAGTGTGTTTCGCATTAAAATCGCCACCGATAATAAAATTCGGTCTAAGCGCGTTAAGTACATCTGTGAAATCACTTTTTTCAAGCGCGCATCGCGGTGGACAGTAGATAGATGAGATATTAAAGAAATGTTGTCTACTTTTTACGCGTATCGTGCTTACTTGCATAGCTTCTAGTTCTATTTTAAGGTCTTCAGAGTGTGCGATAGAGTCTTTTATGTACAAGGAAGATCCGCCTCTCGCCTTTTCTGATGGGTGACAAGCGTGATAGTCTCTGTAGCCTCTTATATTTGCATTCGATTTCTTCTTCAGATGGGTTTCTGAGATCAAGCATATGTCAATATCTTCCTTTCGTATGAACATTTCCAACTCGTCAAGTTTTTGTAAAAGTCCGTTTGCATTCCATGTTAGTATTTTCATACGTTTCATATTCATGTTCTCGTTGGGGTGCGCGTTTTTCTGCTATTATTTTCGATCTTGACTAACCTCTCAAAAATAAGCTTATTTATTTTACTTTGTTCCTCAAGTTTTGTAAGAATAACCGAAAAGACGTGAGATATAGGGTCCGCAGAATTGTCGGTTCTTCCATTTTCTGACGCCGCGGCTTGGGCGTTTGTTTGCGGGCGTGTTGTCTGACGTCCAGAGCCCGATGGCTGTTCTTTTGTTACTTTTTTCTTAGTGGTTTTGTGACCAGAGACCGATGGCGTTTCTATTATAACTTTGTCTTTAACGCTCCTTGGCTTTGCTGTACTTCTCGGTTTCGAGTGTTGGTTTTGGGGCTATAAGAATTTATCACGTCTTTTTTGCAGTTCCTTGGCTACTTCACAGCCTCGATAGTTAGCCGGATGTTTTCCCTGGCAATTACTACACGTTGCAGAGGTTTGTTTACTTACTCCACAGTCTTTGGAGAGGTGGTTCCCGGCGCATTTTACACATCGCGGCTCTTTCTGACAATACGTCTGGGTATGATTGAATCCTTGGCAGCGTTTGCACTGTGGGATTATTCTTGTATTCTTACGCATAGGTTCAATTTTAACTACGATATTAAGAATCGTCTTTATTTCGTAGATTTTTTCCAATTTTTCGGCTTTATCGAAGGTTAAGATAAAAAGGGGAAGGCCGCGCTTGACCGCAGTTTCCTCACCTTTCGACTGTTTTTTCTCTCGTTTAACGATATTCATAGCATCAACTATTTAAAAGGCTCTATTTCTTAGGTCACTGACTACATCTTCTTTTGAGCACGACGCATGAAGTCCTCTAGCTACGACACGTGTCGGCCTTTCCGACTTGTTCTCATAAGTGTACCATTGGATTTTCTCGGTATTTAACTTATGGGATTATAGACGGTAGCTGTCAGCGTCTTTGACGCTGACTTTCCACGTATTGTTATTGCGCGATGTTACAATATAATCGGATTGTAACAATGTCTTTAGAATGGTTTGCAGTTGACTGTAGTCCGCAATCCCGATAACATAAATTGGGGGTGGGGGCCGTTGCCTAGTGCTTCGGTTTTCCTCGGGACGAACGCTTGTTACGTTTTTCCTTTCTTTTTTGTCCGGCTTGTTATCCGTTGCTTCTTTTCGTGTTACGATTTCGGGTGAAGAACCGGCTTTCCGTTTCTTGCCTGGTCGTTTCTGTAGAATCCAGTCAGTTTCACGACTTAATTCTTCTTCGTCCGTTTCGTAGATAGCTTTCCCGTTACAGTTCGAGCTCGAGGAAGCCTCACTACTAGGTTTCGGCGTATCCTTTATACCTTTAAGATTGTCTTTGTTTTTCAGTTCGTTTAGCTCTTTTTCAAGTTCCTCGCAGAGCATTTTCATTTTAGTTAGCCTGGCACGGAATTCTATGTTTTCCTCCCTCAGGCTTTTTGTTTTCACTGAAGTCCGTTGTTCGTGCGCCGACACTTGCGGTGTCGTGGTACTTCTGGTTTCGCACGTAGTTGTTTGAGATCGCGGTGGTGGTGATCTCGATACCCTTGAGCTTTTGCCGAAGGGGTTACATAATCGCAATAAATGGCTCTCCCCAGAATCCAAAGAGCCGACCTCCGTAGAGGGTGGATTTTCCAGTGTACCTGGTCTGCCACCTGGGGTAATAATATCGTTTGTTTTGTTCATTGCATATTGTGTATACGCTATACGCTCGGTATACGGAGGGTGTATAAGTATGATAAGTATGATTTTCTGAATTCTTGATATGCCAAAATACAGCGAAGGTTTTTATTGCATTGCGAACGGATGGGAGTTCAATTTTTTTTTTTTTTGATTTATCATAAAAAAAAGGCTTAGCTTAACCTTTATAAAAAAAAAAATTACTAATAGAATAATTTTTTTTTTTTATAGGAGTATAATTCTTTGAACTGTAGGATCATCCAACAAGAGGTGTCATTTTAAATCAGTAGAAAAACGCAACATTTTTGTGAAAAGTGGTGATATTTTAATCTTAATTACAAACTCTGAGGTTAGTAATGGAATACAGTATCTGCCAAATATCCGCCTGAAAATAGTCATCCTTTTGATGAAATTTTTGTTGGATATGTTCTTTTAGTGCATGAATCGTTGGAGGAGCGCTATGGGGCAGACATTATCTTTAACATAGTCTAAAAGGAAAAAGTCTTATGGTGTTAAATAGCACGATCTCGGCAGTCAATTGACGTCTCCATTTCGAGAAGTCACACGTCCAGGAAATTTGTCACGCAATAGAGTCATTGTTTTGCATGTGGGGCTATCCTGCTGAAAATAAACATCGTCCACGTCCATAGTATCAATTTCAGACAGAAAAAAGTCAGTCAACATCGTTCGGTAACGCAATCAATTCACTGAAACGGGCGCATAATTTTCGAAAAAAATATGGCCCAATGACACCGTCAGCCCAAAAACCGCACCACACTGTCATTCGTTGTGGATTGAGAAGTTTTTCCCCTATTTCTCTTGGATTTTAGGAGCCCCAGATGCGACAGTTTTGTTTGTTTACATACCCAGACAAATGAAATGAGCCTCATCACTCAGAATAATTATGTGTAAAAAATCATGATCTTGTTCGTAGTGAATTTTCAATATCTCAGCACGTTGTACGAGTGTGTATCAATCTATATTGATAACCTCCTACTTTTTACTTATCAAAAGTCATCGCAATGATAGTTGAATATCATCAGTTTAACAATTTAAAATGACACCTCTTGTTGGATAACCGTATAGTTCCATGTAGCAAATGTCTGCCAATTTATATCGAATGCAACTTGCATAGTTATCTTAAGGAACTGGGTTTGCATACCACTTATAAACCAGCACTTTTTGTGTTCAGCATCTCACAGATGCGTAGATCTAAATCCTACTAATCTTATAAAGAGGAAAGTTTTGTGTTTGTTTGCCATTAATTTTGGGATTCACACAAATACTCCAAATCCGATTAACATACAGTGTGATAGCTTATAGTTTCGTGATTATCATAGGCTATATAGTATGTGCATATATATGTTGTACAATTATTGATGTACAGGTACTTATGTCAACGTAGTTTCCTAGGTCCGAGTCTTTCGTGATGAACGCTCGTAAAACTTTAACAGATACATTAACATTATGTTTGAGGGAATACGCCGAGGGAATGCCCGTGACATCTTTAATTTGTCATTTATGGATGCCACCGTAACTATTTTAAAGTTAAAAAACAAAAATCTAAGAAAATATCATGACATGTTTGTCTATTTATTAATCCTAATTAAGGGCCGATTTTTCAATAGCCAGATAAGCAATCAGATAGGCTTTAACTGTTAGTTAAGAGATATTTGTATTTTTCAATAGTCGGATAGCAGCTATTCGAGGAATAAAATACCTAACTGCCAAATAAAGTTATCTGCCCGTTTCTGTGGCAGATAAAATGTAATTCCCTAGTTAAAGTAAGTGAACTGTCAAATTTAAAAAGTTTGTTTCCGAAGTTTTGTTTTGCGAAGTATTGTGCAAATGGATTTTTTTGATATTATCGACGACTTAGTTATTGAGGAAGAAGAATTAATACATAATTACTTGAATCCAAGTTTGAGAAAGAAAAGAGTTGTGAGACAGAGACCTGACCATTATACGGAATGGGAAAACGCAGATTTCAAAAGAAGATTCAGGTTGCAAAAAGATACTGCCCAATACCTACTTTCGTTAATTGAGAGCAAAATCAAGGACAAAACAGAAAGGTTAGTTACATACATACATTTGTACATACATAATATGTACATGTATATATTTTATTTTCATATTGAAGAAGTCAACGCTTTTATTTATTTCAGAAATCAATGTGTTTCACCTATGACACAATTGTTGATTGCTCTTAGGTTTTATGCTACGGGAAGTTTTTATATTACGATAGGAGACTTTTCGTGTGTCAATGCTTCAACTATATGCAAAATTGCACGAGAGACACTTTCTTGGAGTATTTTGAAGCCTTGATTAATTTATGAATAGGTTAAGATTATAATAAAAGTTTGTTCAGTTGGTTGATACATGTCATATGCATATTTTATTTGAAACAACAAAATATTTGGTATCAAATAAATTATTTTTTGAATTCCCGCATTTTTCAGTTGTGTTCTTCCTGTAATCTCTTTTCTTCGTTGTGAAGATGTTCTTCTTCCTTTCTTCTTCAAAACTTTTTAAACGAAACGAACAAAGGCGAATGATAAACGTCATGCTATGAGCATAACCAGCTTCTATGCTCTAACACGAAAAATTGTCAATCAAGCTGTCTCATTCACACCCACGTCATGTGAAGTTAGATATAGTTGATATTGTCAGTACTGCAAAATACCGTCGAATTACTATCTAGCTGTTATTTTATGATTGAAAAACTCACACTACTTATCTAGTAGATAAAGAGTGGAATAAATTTATTCATTAGTTAGCAATCAGACTGTTTATCTGGCAATTGAAAAATCGGCCCTAAAACAAATTCCAGTAATTTCAAGCGCTTTATGTGTTCGGTTTAGGCGTGATGTAAACGTGCACGTAGAGGGGTAACGGAAAGTGCCGCGCGACAATAAAAATTAAAAGAACCGTTTTGTTCCGTTCGTCAATGATCAGTGTCCATTATTTCTCTAATTCTTACACCTAACTTATAATTATCTTAGGCAAAACACGAATTCAGCACAGAGTGTGAACATTTATTTTTAAATTTATATTGAACTAGCTTTTAACCGCGGCTTCGCTCACCTATAATTTGCAAAATTTGAAGTTGATTGATACGGTATATGACTGCTCTGACTGATGGCGTTGTTTTTATTTTATAAAGAAAGAATTCCTATATTCGACAGTTCGTCCGAAGCTTTAGGGTAAACTTAAGTTGTCAAAGCATGGCTGGGTGAAATGTTGAATGTTTTGTTAATTAAAATAAACCGATAATATCGCAATACATACATATCAAAGAAGCTTATTCAAATAACTTAATTGTACCCGTACGAAGTCGGGACGGAACGCTGGTATGATACAAAAGAGCGATAGTGCATAATGAGTTGACAGGTAGAGATAAAAATTGTCGTTGCATTCTGAGGCCAGTTAATCTATTCGGGATTGAAGCAAGGCACAATCTCCCAAATATAAAACATAGTATTTGCTTGAATGAGCAAAAACGTGTCTTAGAGAAAACCCCGTCTTTTTTATGCTGGTCTGTAAAGTGATGTAAGAGGCTAAGCTATATGTAAGCCTTAGTGTACATTCTAGGTGTCCAATATTCGGATGATAGTAGTAGTTTATAGACTTGAAAAGAGACGATTAAACGGAAATCCAACAAGGGTAACAGATAAGGAAAGCATTGAATAAGCATTTCAAATTCAATTTAAAAGGGGTGCCCTAAACTTAAAACCTAGATGAATCTCATCAATTCAGAGATCTGAAGCCCGAAATTAGTCAGAACTGACATACAAATTTCCAACAGGTCACACAACCATGTAGTTTATTAAGGGTTCACGTACTCGTTTACATATGTATGTAAGCACATAAAGTGATACATCATACACAGTGCTTTTACAGTATTAGAGGTATTACTAGTGCAAGAACTAGAATGCCAATCGCTTAATGAAGATTAGAGTCCAATGCTATAATGTCTTTAGCTCTCTTGATCACAAAAAGCGGTGTGCAACATTAATTCAGTATATTTATACCTAAAATTAGCTCAGCCTAGCATAAAATACGTAAGCATTAGAACATTACAATAAATGATGATTTTGCACAACTAAATAAAATTTGAAAAACTATAAACATTGATTAATTCTTTGAACTGTGGAAATAGCAGAAGAAAAAAGTATAAAAATCAGTGTCTTGTTTCGGCAAGGTCGTTGTCTGAACGATGTTGTTTGTTGCTGATGTTGGAAACTTACCTGTTTTAACAGATGAACTTACTTCCAGAACCTGTTCTAATGACCTGTGCCAAACAAAGGGCCCCAAGATGAAAGCTAGTTATTTCGCCTTAGCTTTTCGGACATGCAGACTAACAAAAAGCAAAAGGCGAAATTTAGAAGATCAAGCAGCAGACCAGTTTGCTTGCTTTTGTGGTTAAATCTGTTTGTGGAAATTCTTCAGCTTTGTCAGGTGGAAAATATGCATTTCTCAAGAAGTGCTTATAAGTTTATGTACATTCAAAAATATACACATTTTATAAGTGCTTTTAACAGCCTTAAAATGCAAGCTTTCGTAATAAAATACGAAAAAAAATTTTATAATAAATGTTGTTTAGTAAAACAACAAATCAAAAGTAAATTAAGAAACGCAAAAAAGAAAACAAAAAATAAGAAAATAAGAAAATTCAACACATCCATTTATTCGTATCAATACAAATTTTACTTTTGCATGTATTTTTAGCATAGGCAAATGATTTATTGACAAAATTTGATTTTTCTGATTTTTGTACCAATACATTTGTTGTCTAGTTCCTTTTTATTGTAACTTCGAATCTGAGTTCGACATTTTGGGTAGAGGCCTTTTAGGTGTTCATCAAAACACTCATTATAACGCAATTACAACACTATCATAGAGGATTTCTACGACCTATTGGACGGAGACTATGGAGCCTGTCTGGAGTACAATGTTAAAATTGTGCTCGGGAACTTCAGTGCCTAAATCCTTAAGGAAAGGCTCTTGATATACGCTTCATTTCGTAACTATTTCATCACCCCTGTAATCGCATTTTTTAAAAGTTAAAAGCATTTTTTTTGCAAGTAGCTGTTTTTAAGCAAAAGAATAATTAGAATCAATTTTATAAAAATAAAAAAGAACAAATGAGGTTTTTGCATTGGATTCGCCATGAACTGCGTATGCGTGTAGGCGATAGTTTAAGTTAAAATTAGTCTGCAAAACTGTGTCTAACGGTTAAAATAAGAAGTTATTTACGTTTTTTTAAAAACATTTTGCCACGCAAAAATATTTATCGGAAGAAGGAAGAGAAAGATTGCTTTTCACGATCAAGGGTTATTCTTACGTAGAGCTGGCCGAAAACTCGGACGTAATGATATAACGGTTACATTTTTTTTTTTTAACTAAGAAGAAATTAAGGTTATTAAGAAATGTGGACACCTGTATAACCAAAAAAAGCTTCCTGCAGAGAATTCACTCCAAAAATACATGAACTGTAACTGGAGCAAGATAATCAAAAACAAATTACCTTTCTTCTCTGCATTTTTTTTTTTTTTAAGCAATTTAACCTAGACGGTCGAGGTGGTTTCCAATCCTACTGGAGCGATCTGAGAAAAGGTGCCATGTATTATACAGGAAAACATTTTGGCGGCAGCAGTCTGATGGTATGGGGCACTTATTCATTAGCGGGTTGCCATTAGCCTTCCTAACCACCAGGATGAATAGCGACCAGTACATAAATGTGCTTAAAAACAAGTTTTGCCATTTTTGGTTAAAAGACGAGACATAGAGTGGGTTTT
Source organism: Criorhina ranunculi (assembly GCA_951813785.1). NCBI lineage: Eukaryota > Metazoa > Arthropoda > Insecta > Diptera > Syrphidae > Criorhina > Criorhina ranunculi. The sequence continues at coordinate 26,318,151 of OX638382.1, read as the reverse complement.
CCAGTAGGACAACGCAGGAAGACACACCAGCAGACCAATCAAACTGTGATTTGATCGACATGAGGTCAAAGTTCTCGAACAGCCTGCTAACTTTCTAGACCAAACCGCTATTGAGAATCTTTCGGGAATACTGGTGTGAAAGGTTTACGATAATTTAACGGCGCACAGTGGCTCATTTTGGCAAAAGTGCTTGCAAAATTCAATTTTCGGGTGGGACTATAATGCAAAATTTTTAAATTCACTGTATTAATAAATGTTTGGAACTCTGGTAATCGAAAAAAAATTTTCTTTTGGATCAATAGTTAATCATTAAACTCAGGTTCGACATGTACGGACTACAATCCCGCAAGATATGATAAAAAACTTAATTGCCATATGTCAAATAGGATTTTCACTTTAGTGGGAAAAAAAAGAAGCCCCACGAAGGATTAATCATTGAAGAATTATGTATGACTAATTGGAGAAGCTTGTTGATTGATGCCCAGGTTCACCCCGAACTGTAGCGCCACCTAAGTAAGTAAGTAAGAAGAATTATGTATTTTCAAGGTTTATCTAAATCAAGTTGAAATGGAAAAACGCATTATTCCACTTTTTTCCTAGGAAGGAACGGTAATTTTTGGCTTTGTATGAAATCGTTTGGATTCCCATTATTCTCGTGTAAAAACAGCTACTTACAGAAAAATTTAATTTGGTGATATGGTTATTAAATGGAGCATATATACCTACCTATGTATATAAAGTTACTTGTAAACATCGCAGCATCAATGCCGAATATTACATATCCCTGGCACAAAGCATCGATACCAAGGGATTGTGCTCTGGTGAAGCGTAGTCCAAGTTATACGCCCTTACATAGTAACCCTTCATTTATTTGGCACATACAGCTTTTTTTACTCATAAACTTAAAGATTTACAAACTAAATAAAATATATCCAGTTTTATCACATAACATTACATCTTATATGAACTTACAGTAATTTTTTAAACACATATATATTTTCCTTATTTCTTTAGTCGGAAACCTGTTAAACATATCTTATCATTTTCAGCAATATCTATACATATTTAACGATTCCAGATCCTGCCTTAAATTCGCTGCACATACTTTTATCTGTTTCCCAAAAATATATAGCCACGCATCATCTGCAAACAATTGAAGAATTGTTCTGCTCATGTCATTTATATCAATCAGACCTGTAAAGTAATTAAGTATTTTGGGACTTAAGTACTACCTAAGTACAATTACCTTGTACTTATTTGTTTTTAAGTCCAAGTACAATTCCTTGGTACCTGTACTTAGCAGTTTCAAGTACCAGTACCGGGACTTGTACTTGTACTTGTAACTCTTTTAAAGTACCTCAATTCCTTTCAATTCCTTTTAAGTACTTTCGATTCCTTTCAACTACTTTTTCTGAGTATTTGCATTCAACTTTATAACATTCCGTGTACTTAAAAGGAATTGAGGTACTTAAAAGGAATTGAAAGGAATTAAAGTACTTAAAAGGAATTGAAGTTCTTCAAAGGAATTGAAGTACTTGAAAGGAATTGAAGTACTTGAAAGGAATTGAAATGAATTACAAGTACAAGTACAAGTCCCGGTACTGGTACTTGAAACCTTTAAGTACAAGTACCAAGGAATTGTACTTGTACTTAAAAATAAATAAGTACAAAGGAATTGTACTTGTGCTTGTACTTAACCTAACACCCAAGAAAGAGTAAGGAGAGCCTCAATAGCACTTTCCTCTTGCAAAAAAGCCATTGGGAATAAATGGGGTTTACAACCTCGTATTACTCACTGGCTCTACATCTCGGTCATAAGACCGATACTCATGTACGGGGTGGCTGTCAGGTGGACCGCCTTGGATAAGGCAGTGAACCGAGACCAACTAAGCAAGATCCAGCGATCAGCATGCTTGTGTATAAGCGGGGCTCTTCGTACGACACCTTCCGCAGCACTGGACATTTTGATTCATCTAACACCCCTTGACAACCTCGGCAGACAAATGGCTGCTAACTCGGCTGTTTGCCTCAAATCAATTTCACAGTGGTCTGACAAAGATTTTGGCCACGCCTCCATTTTGAACAAATTCAAAATCTTCCCTGGAAACATAGACTACACCACACCCAAGCTAAATTTCAATAAAAACTTCCTTGCTACCATTCCCTCCAGGTCACTCTGGGAGAATGAGTCATTTCTCCAGGACAATTCGATCCATTTTTACACCGATGGATCTAAAACTAATGAGGGTGTAGGTGGTGGTGTTTTCTCTGATAGGCTTAATCTCAGCCTCTCTTTCCGTCTTCCAAATCATTGTAGCGTGTTCCAGGCGGAAATATTGGCGATCAAAGAAGTCTTATCTTGGCTGAAGAAAAACGTTATATCTTCCACAGATATACGTATCTTTTCAGACAGTCAGGCAGCAATCAGGTCTCTGGAATCAGTCTCCTCAAATTCACTAGTAGCTCTAGATTGCCGATCATCTCTTATAGAGATGGCGGAGCAGTTCAATATTCACCTTTGTTGGGTGCCGGGGCATAGAGATATTCCAGGGAACTGCAAGGCTGACGAACTCGCCAGATATGGAACAACTATACCCGTGCTCTCAGAAAGAGACACCCTGGGTTTACCGATCGCTACATGTAAACTTAAGCTCGAGCTGGATGCTATTGAGAAAACGAATTCTAGGTGGACAAATGGTATAACCTGTCTAGCGACTAAACGGATTTGGCCACGGCTGGATCTGAAACGCTCTAAGAACTTGATTTCTCTCAAAAGATCGCATATCAGATCCGTAATAGGTGTCATCACGGGACACTGTCTAATAGGCAAGCATGCAACAAGGCTTGACGTCCATTCAAATGATTTCTGTAAACGCTGCATGGACGAAGAGGAGGAGGAAACTATTCCCCACCTTCTTTGTAATTATCCAGCTCTCTCCCGAACAAGAAGACTCCATTTAGGGGAATTCTACTTTAACGACTTAGGTGATCTGATAAACACGGATATCAGAGACCTCCTTCGCTTCATAAAAAGCTCCAATTGGTTTAACGAGTAGGTTTGGAGATCTCTTCAGATCCATGTGGTATCACAATGGACCTATCACTGGTCTAAGTGTGCTGGCGATAGCTAGCAGCCACTTCAATCTAACCTAACCTGTACTTGTACTTGAATTTTACAGGTCTGATATCAATACATATAATAAAACAGTAGAGCCCGGTGTGTCTGTACATAGAAGAAAAAGTAATAAAAGAGAAAGGGGGTGACTAAAGAAGAGTAATAGAACACAAATTAGTGATTTTTAGAATTCTTTTCTGTCTGTCTGTCCGTTTGTTTGTTCGCGCACATCTCCGAAAATGCTAAACGTATTTTCATGTAGTTTTCACAGGTGGATAGAGCATAAGTTGGAGCATATAGGGTTCATTTTATTAAAATCGGATGTCGGAAAAAAAAGTTATCGTTATTCAAAAATTTTTGGAATTTACTTTTGTCTGTTAGAAAAGTTAGAAGTTAATGTATGAAGACCTATAGACGTCACGAACGATTGATTAAAAGAAAAAAAAATAAACATAAAACTTTGATTAGAATTATAGAGCGTATACTATTTAGTACATAAAAAATCAACAGGTGGCGCTGTTCATTATTAGAACGCGCTATAGACATTTTTGCAGTAATCCACCTAGCATTATTCGAAAATTGGAATTAAGAATTTGGCAGGTAAATTCTATAACAGAAATAAAGAAACACGTGTTTTTCAAAATTGTAACTACGGGCCAACATACAGGGTCTTTAAGTTTGCAGATTTATAGTATGCGCAACCGTAGTCATCGGCACATCGGTTTGTGATCGTGTGTTGTTTCTGTTTTGCCGAGTTGAATTTGAATTTGAAAGTTCGATAGGGACAGACGATTTCTAGCAACGTAGTGTAAACCTTCATAAGTATTTAACGCGTGCGAAGCCGCAGGTGGACTGCTAGTATAAAATAAATAATAGCGTACCCAACACTGATCGAAACTGCGAAACTCCTATTTGAACGACCAATTTCTCTGATATTACGTTATTGATTGTGGTATGTTGTTTTCTATTGCTAAGGTACGACCCAAATCATTGAAGTTCCTTTCCTCTTATATTATACTCATATAGCTCTTCTAATAATATTGTTCTGTCTACAGTCTCAAAGGCTCGCTGAAGATCAAGAAATACTGCTATAATTTGGTGTCTTGTGTCGATAAGACCTCTTTAATAATTTAAAATTAAATTTAAGGCTGTTTCGCAGGAATATTTTTCTCTTGTTAGATGTCTTCCTATCTAGTGATGGAAGTCTTTTTAAATGTTTTAGTCAGTTATCTGTACCCGTTTTTTCATATCACGATCTCGTATTTACAACTTTTGATTTACATGTCCATAAAAACTTGTCTCAGTCCATTCAATTTCGTGATTTCCACAACATCAATGTTGATTGTCTTTTTAGTGATTGTTCGTCAATTTATTCTACTTCTGACGTTAATGTACAAACCGAATTCCTGACCACCGCAATTGACTACCTGTTTAATAAACATGTTCCTATTAAAACCCGTGTTGTGAAATCTCACAGCTCTCCTTGGCTGTCAAATAACATTCTTAATGCCATCAAAAGAAGAGATGCCTCATACCGTCGTTGGAAACGTTTCAGATATGCTGAAATGCTTAGAAGTTTTAAAACATCACGTAACCTTGTTACTAAACTTATAAGATCCGCTAAACTTAACTATTATAGTTATAGATTTAATTCAGATCGCTCTTCTAAATTTCTGTGGAATGAAGCTAGTAAGGAAACTTTATCAGTCTCAGACGACAATCTTGATATTGATGAGTTAAATCTTAAATTCTCTACTCCGATTACGTCTCTAACCACAAATCAAGCGACTGCACAGCATGATCACGATGGAGAAAATGCATTCTCATTGGTTGCTGTTGATAATTACAAGGTTGGAAATGCAATCTTCTCCATCAAATGTAAGTCTGTCGGATTAGATAACATTCATCCTGACTTCATAAAAATCATTATTCCATTTATACTTCCCTACATCACTCATATATTCAACACCATTATTATGACCTCTACGTACCCCCCTGCTTGGAAAAAGTCAAAAATCATCCCTATTCCTAAAAGAGGTGCGAACTCTGAATACGGACCCATTGCCATTCTTCCCTTTTTATCTAAAGCTTTCGAATCCATTATAAGCAACCAAATAAAAGAGTTTATTAAAGATAAACAGCTTCTTAACCCTTTGCAATCAGGTTTCCGGTCCGGCCACAGCTGCACATCTGCTTTGTTAAAAGTTTCTCACGATATAAGACATGCAATTGATGCTAATTATACAACTGTGATAACATTACTTGACTTTTCTAAAGCATTCGACTGCGTTAATCCCATATACTCTGTGATAAATTAATAACATTTTTTAACTTTTCTGACACTTCTAAAAAACTTATTTATTCATATATGACTAATCGCCTTCAAGCTGTTTCATGTAATAGTAAACCGTCTTCTTTTCTTTCTGTTAATAATGGTGTCCCTCACGAATCTATTCTTGGTCCATTACTGTTTTCTTTGTTCATTTATGACCTACCGCCTTGTCTCACTGTCACTTCCATATATATGCAGACGATGTTCAATTATATATCAGTTTTCCTTTCGGCATGGTTGAAGATGCTATTGCAAAAATGAACGATGATCTACGTTCCATTTTCGATTGGTCCACACGCAATGGTCTTAAACTTAATCCCGACAAAACAAAAGCCATACCAATATCAAAACATCAACCGTACTTCCCTGATTTCCCTCCAATCTTTTTCAATTCTTCCCAAGTTGAATATGTCACCAATACAAAAAATCTTCGAATAATCTTCAACAACAAATTGACGTGAGATCATCACATTATTTCTATTACAAATCACTACGAGGATTATCAATTACAAAAACAATCTTACCCACACAAGTTAAACTGAAACTGGTAAATGCATTAATAATCCCCATAATCTCCTTTGGCTGTGAGCTGTTTGCCGATCCTGATTCCCTCTCACTTCAAAGACAAAGGGTTGCTTTCAATTCGATTGCCCGGTTTGTTTTCAATCGACGTAGGTTTGATCATATCTCTTCTGAGGCTCGTCAACTTCTCGGATGTAACTTGGAGGCCTTTTTCAAGTATCGGTGCTGTGCTTTACTTTTCAAAATTATTCACAAGAAAGAACCAAGCTATTTGTTCTCTAATTTACGCATCTGTAATTCTAACCGCTATATAGTATTGCGACCTGCTACATATACCTGTTTGACTTCACGCAGGCAATTTTTCATTTATGCTGTCAAGCTCTGGAATAATCTACCCAATTATGTGAGGTCTAAAATCGAACACAGAACATTTCTTACTGTCTGCTTTGAACACCTTTCCAATTTGAACTGATTGAGCTTTCTTTTTCCTTTAATTATCTTTCCTCTTTTCTACTTGGTTGCGATTTTACATTTAATGTTTAACTTAAAGTTTTTATTCTGGTTTATACATATATATATATATTTTTTTTTTCGTTTTTAATTAATTGTAGTATACTTTGCACACTATGTAATTTTATGTCAGCGTTTAGATTCAAATAAATCTAATCTAATCTAATTTAAACCGATGGGTTTGAAATAATTATTTTATTTTCTTCAACGAACTTCCGTAATTGTGTATAGACTACTTTTCTAACAATGTTAACATGTTTACCAGACGAAATTCTTCTGCTTACTTGGGGTATTGGCTTTACAAATGATATTTTCCAACTATCCGGAAACTCTCCATTTTGCAACGTTAGCTTGACAATTTTAATCACCGTCGACCCCAAAATATCAAAATGATTGATTAAAAACCTGACTGATATGTAAAACGGATCCTTTTCGTGATTCATTGATTTTAGTTCAATCAATAATTGATCATCATCAATGAGATTAAATTTAAATAACACAGTCCTTCGTTCGATGTATTTGTACACAGTATATATTGTATCATTCGCTATTTACAGAGTATTCGAACAATAATTTAATATTTCGCCGCATGGTTTATTGGTCCGCGCTACTTTCGATCTTGTCCTGAAAATATTTATTTTTTACGTTCCTCAATGTCTACTTATATGAATTCCTCCTGAAACGATACTCCCTCCAATCTATCTCCCTCCTTGTAAATTTAGCCGTATTATATTTAATTCTTTTATATCTTCTTAAGTTACTTTTTCTTCTTTTTGGAAAGACCGAACCAGTCTTGTAAGTTCTTCATCCATGTTGTCCTTTGTCTGCCCACTGTTCTTCTTCCTTCAACTTTACCTTGAAGAATTACTTGTAGCAGCTGGTACTTCTCATGACATGTCTCAGATATTCGTCTCTTTATTGTATTCAGAAGTTCTCCTTTTGCTTTCATTCTTCTTAGAATTTATATATTGGAGATTCTATCAGTCCATGATATTTTTAAAACTCGTCTGAATATCCACATTTCAAACGCTTCCAGTCTTTTTATTATTGGTTTACTTAGTGTCCATGCTTCTGCTCCATAAAACTTTTTTCAGCTGACAGAATGTTGCTCGCGCTTGCTCTATTCTGCATTTTATCTCTTCGGTTGAGGTTGCTTTCCAGTTAAATTGTGTTCCCAAGTATTTAGTATTTTCGACTATTTTTACTTTGATGTCTCCGATCTTCAGTTCTGCGTTGGCAACATTTCTCTTTGATATCACCATGAACTTTGTTTTTGGGATGTTTATTCGAATGTCATATTCATTGCTCACTCTATCTTCTTCTTATGGTTCCACTCCGTTCCGGAGGTTGGAAATCATCGATGCAAGTGTTTGTTTGTTTGTCACTCCTCTAAATATGTTTAAATTTGATAACCAAGTCGTTCTCTGTCTTCCGACGCTCCTTCTTCCTTCGATCTTTCCTTGTAGAATTAGTTGGAGAAGTTGGTATTTGCTATTTCTCATTATTTGCCCTAAGTATTCGAGTTTTCTTCTCTTTATTAGAAGAATTATTTCCCTTTCTCTTCTTACTCGTCGTAGGACTTCTTCATTTGAGATTCTGTCAACCCAGGAGATTCGTAGTATTCTTCTGTACACCCACATTTCGAAGGCTTCTATTTTTCTTATTGTTGCGCTGTTTAATGTCCATGTTTCTGCTCCATATAGTAGAACCGACCAGACGTAGCATTTGACAAATCTTATTTTAAGATTTAGATTAATTTCTCGACTTATAAGCACTTTCTTTACTCTACAAAATGCTGCTCTCGCTTGCTCAATCCTGCAGTGGATTTCTTTGGTGTAGTTGGCATTGTTATTTATTAATGTTCCAAAGTATTTGATAGTGTTTACTTTTTCCACTTCCGCGTTGTTTATTTTTAATTCATAGTTTTGTGTTTCTTGGCTTTTGTTTAATACTATGAATTTTGTTTTACCTGCATTTATCTTTAATCCGTATTTATTGCTTTCCACGCTTAGTTTATTCATGATAGTGTTGAGTTCGGTTATACTGTTTGCCATTATTACTGCGTCATCTGCGTATCTGATGTTGTTGATTAGGACTCCGTTAATCTTTATACCTCCGTCATGATCTGTCATTATGTTTTTGAAAATTTCTTCCGCGTACATATTAAAAAGGAGCGGTGATAAGATGCAGCCTTGCCTGACTCCTCTGCGAATCTCTATCTCTTCTGACTCTTCCCCTTCTATAGTTATTTTTGCTTTTTGATTCCAATAAAGATTCTCTATAATTCTAACATTATTCATATCTATTTGTTTATTTCTTAGAATTTCCATCATTTTATTATGTTGCACTTTATCGAAAGCTTTTTCATAGTCGACGAAGCATACAAATATCGTTTTGTTCATCTCTAGGCTGCGTCGGATTAACATATTGAACGCAAATAGTGCTTCTCGTGTTCCAAAACCATTTCTAAAGCCGAATTGAGAGTCACTTATACCTTCTTCAAGTTTGTTGTAAATCCTTTTATGGATTATTTTCAAGAAGATCTTCAATGTATGGCTCATCAAACTGATCGTCCTGTAATCAGCACAATTTGTCGCTTTAGCCTTTTTTGGGAGCGTAACAAATGTTGATTTCAACCATTCATCTGGTATTTTGCCGTGTCTGTAAAAAGTGTTAAAGAGCTTCACTATTAATGTTTTCTCCCTCAATCAGTTTAAGTAGTTCAATTGGAATGCCATCAGGTCCCGTCGCTTTTCGGTTTTTCGACTCTCACTCTATACAATTTGTTAACCATCACGTTTAATTTTTCTTCATTCTTTGCAATAATTATTGAGTCCTCAGCATACCTTATGTTCTGTACTTTCAGTCCATTCAACGCAATCCCTCCTTTTTCGTTCTCGAAAGCTTCTTTGAAGATTTGCTCGGTATTAAATAAGAGGGGAGATAGAATGCAGTCTTACCTTCCTCTGAGGATTTCAATTTGTCAATCTGTTTTTTGCCTCTCTTATTTTCTGGGATGATTCTGGTTGGCACTTCTTCGTTTAATGGCCGTGCTCTGGATTTCAGAAGTCTTTTTCCCGTGGTTATTACTGCGTCTTTTATTTTTGCCCATTTGTTGTCTACCTCTACCTCATTATTCATATTTGTTCTAATCTGGTCCAATTTTTCGTTTACGCTTCTTGTAACTCTATTTCTGGTTTCTTGCTCTTTAATGAGATTTATATCCACCTTTCTCTCTTGGTTCTTTCTTCTTAGTCTCTTAAGCCTTATTTTAAGGGTTGCTACTATTGGATTGTGATCCGAGCTAATGTCAGCACCTGGATACGTTTTGACCGATGGCACTCCGTTTCTATATCTTTTATTGATTATGAAGTTGTCTTTTTGGTGTCTTTTTCTCCCGTTCGTATTATGTCCTGGTGCGGTCCATGTATACAACCTTCTGTTAGGTAACTTGGACCAAGTGTTCATCACTGATAGCTCTTTCAACTGGCAAACGTTGAAATCTCTCCATTTTTCATTTTCATGATCATCACACGATTGGATAATCAGACTATTCCTGTGATTAATTTCTTTAATTCCGTTTTTATTATGATTCATACACCATATCTGTGCTTGCGTTCTTCCGAACAGGCATAAATATAACATTTTCTTTGGTTTTTCACCATTTCCTTTCCATTGAACATCACTCACTCCTAAGAATCTATACGTAATCTATTCATTTCTTTTATTATTTTCTCAAACTTTCTGCACTATACATTTGCACCATTTGATTTGTTTGTCTATTCATAAGGATGATTTTAACCTGGGAAGTAAATAACTGTGAGGTGGTTTCCCGTTATCTTCCTTATATTTTTTGTTCTGGTTTACTGCACCTATTTACTGAAACTTCTATCCTATATCTTATAACCTTTTAAATATTTCATTTCAACTCTTAAACTCAATCTTAGGTATGCTTTTTTTTATATATAATTCACTAACGCTAAAGGGGTTATGAATACCCTTATGATGCTATTCACACAGCGCTAGTGTTGGTGTAGGAATTTTTTTTGAAACTCAGGTGGTATTAGGTTTCAGTCTTTTTGCTCCGAGGGTGGTGTCCAGAATGACTGGGGAAAATTATTGATACTGTTGCCATTGCTTATAATTCACAGTATTTCTTTCGAACATCCCGATGTAATTATGTAGTACGATCAACACTTTCAAGCCATATGACCACCCTACTACCAGTGTTATGCCTATGCAGTAGAATTGACGTCAGCTTTTTTTTTCGCAGTTGATCGACTTTTTTTACATTTTTTCTGGAATTGTGGTATTTCTCGAGGAGTTCATTCCCACATGAAAACCTTTTCCTTCCTCCCTGTACTTCTTGGTACTACTATCATCAGTTCTTCTTAATCCTGTTCAATCAATTAAAGTCCCTTCCGAGTATCCGAATCTTTTCAGAGTATCAATATCCTGTCCGTTTCCATTTCCCCACTGCTCTGTTAGGTTTTATTCTTATTTATTATTTTGGATAGTCTTTAATTTTTTTAGTTGCCTTTCTCGTATTATTTTGGAGTTCTTCAGCTCCATCATTTGATTTTCCCGTTTTTCTTCTCTGGTGATCTCACTCTTTTGGTATTTGCGGCATAAGTATTTGACCTAGTTGATTTAGCTCTGCTATCATTTAAACTGCTTTTGTCCGCTGTTCGCGTTCGTCTTTGATTAGATCATTTCCGATGAAGCACTTTGTTCCTTTCGCTTTAGCTCAAAGGATTTCTAATTTTTTTCGAAGCGACGTAAGCTGGACTAGGATTGGTCGTTCTTTATCCATTCTTTTTCCAATTCTTCTTGCATGATTTATATCTGACATTAAAATATTAACTCCAACTTTTGTTTTTATTATCCTTTCTACTAAATTGTAGAGCATTTCTTCACCTTTATCCACTTCTTGAATATTGTTAATCATTATATTGTTTTGGCGCAGAGTTTTTCCATGTTTTTCGATAATTCTCTTCTGGTATTCTATCACGTATTCTAAATTTCTTATCTGACTTTTTAATTTTCCTGTTTTCATTCCTAGAACTTCTTTTAACTCATTTATTTCTTTCTTTAAAGCCTCATTACTTCCCTTAATTTCTTCTTTGAGGTCTTCTTTTAATTTTTCTATGAAGCTTCTAGTTGCAGCTTAAACTCCGCTTTCACATCTTATTTGAGATCCAGTAAAAGTATTTTCATATCATTTTTTATTCATCTTATTTTATTTTTTATTTTTTGCTTGGTATCACCTGATTTGCTATTTCTCGATTGAAGAGCTATTCCTTAGATGGAGCTGTTCTCTCTAATTAGTAAACATTTTTAGTTAACGAAGCAATATATCAATAACTGTCCTTTCTCTTTCTAAAATTATAAGAAACTAGCAGTTCACCCGCTTCGCACGCGTTAAATACAAACTAAGGTTTATACTAAGTCGCTAGAAATCTTCTGTACCTATGGAACTTTCAGAGCTATTTGAATTTTTGAAATCGGTCGGGAAATTCCACAGATACTTAAAGATCCATCCAACCAAACCATCATGCACACCCGCTCCCCGTCGAATTACTCCGAACTGCAAATGCATTGTAAATAAACTACGTAGTTTATCCACTGAAGCAAGAATACGACCAAAGAAAAATAAACTACCTTTGCGCAACTCGGCAAAATAAAAAACATCTCACGGCCACGAGCCGATGTGCCGCTGGCTACAGTTGTGCATACTATAAATCTGCAAACTTTAACAGTCTGTATCTGAGCCCGTATTCATAATTTTGAAAAACGGTGAAACACGTGTTTCTTTATTTTTATTGTAGAATTTTATGCGCTCTATAATTCTAACTAAAGTTTTCTGTTTTTTTTTTTTTAAACAATCGTTAGATAGGCCTTCAACCCTTAACTTCTTACTTTTCTAACATACAAAAGAAAATTCTAAAAATCTTTAAATGACGATAACCTTTTCCGACATCCGATTTTAATAAAACTATACCTATATGCTGCTCCAAATTATGCTCTGTCCACCTGTGAAAACTACATGAAAATCCGTTCAGTAGTTTTGGAGATGTTCGCGAACAAACAGACAGACAAAAAAGAATTCTAAAAATCACTAATTTGTGTTCTATTACTCTCTTCTTTAGTTCACCCCCTTTCTTTTTTATTACTTTTTCTTCAATGTACAGACACACCGGGTTCTACTGTCTTTTTATATGTATTGATTGATATTGATTGATGATTATGTGTATACATATATAAGTTAAACGATCTCAAATATCCCAATATTAATTTCCCCTACACACTCCCTATCTTACTCTGCACATCCGGCACACGCCACACTCCCGTACATTTAACCCAGCACATTCACCTCTATTTGCACTGGCAGCACTTTCGTTTATTTGCACTCCCAAGCTTACGCTGCACTTCCGGCACACTCCCAAACACTTTATTTATATTTTTTAAGGTAGAATTAAGTTCGATATTTAGAATAATAAAAATTAATGCCAGTCATAGACTGAAATCCAACAAGTAAACTTGTTTTCTTTAACTGGCGCCCAACTTATTTTTTTTTTTGCGAAGTATTGTGTATGTTCCAAACATCTTCATAAGAAGATAATAGAGCAAATTAAACCAATAAAGGTAACACAAAAAACGCGACGAACTCCACAAAAAAATAAAATAAATAAATATAAACAATCAGGCTCGCGAGTGAGTGACGTGAGGCAACAAAAAAAAAAAAAACAAAACCCAACCATCCATCCACCCACCATCCAACCAGCAGAAGACAACAGAATCCGGAAGTACAGAGACCTGAAGACCATGCGGATTTTTTTCATATTGTAAGAAATTAATTAAGAAGTGATATTTTTATAAAAAAAGTGTAGTTTGTAATTAATCTTGTTCATAAAATACTTTGTGAAATACTTTGTGAAATATGACCGAAAATATTGCGCATATCATATCATCAGCCGTTGAGGTTGCAGATGAAACAGCATGTGCTTCAATAGTAAGAAGAATGAGTGAATTGATGGCAGAAAACAAGCAGGTTAATGATAACGTTAATCTAAAACTTGAAGAATTGACGCAAAGAGTAAACTCAGTGCATTTGACCCCATCCACAGTAGTTGCTTATGAACCTATTTCCGTTAAAATTCCCAACACAACATGCCCAATATCGCTTGATTTGATAAAATCTCTACCAGATTTCTCAGGTGAAAGAGCGAAATATATTTCATGGCGTCAAGCGGCTAAAATTGCAATAGAGTTATTTAAACCTTATGAAGGAACAGAAAAATACTATCAAGCCGTCGCTATTATTCGAAACAAAATTGTCGGATCCGCCGATTTAATATTAGCTTCATTTAATACAGTTCTCAATTTCGATGCCATAATTGCACGGCTAGATCATACTTATTCCGATAAACGTCCATTACATGTTTTGGAAAACCAAATGAGCATTTTGTGTCAAGGTCGTATGTCCATCTCCGAGTATTTCGATCAAATCGAAAAGAATCTCACTTTGATTATAAACAAAATTTCCATGGAATACTCAGGCAATACTGAATTAGTTACTTCATTAGGAGCGAAATACCGAGCAGATGCGCTTCGTGTATTCATTTCGGGCCTTAATAAGCCCATATGCAACATACTTTTCTCCGCTGGTTGCGAGGACTTGTCCTCCGCATTAGCTAAGGCTCAAGAACTCGAGGCAAACCAACATAGGTACAATTTCGCTAGAGCTTTCGATAACAGCCTCAATGCCAGTCCCATCAATTGTTTCAAAAACCAAATTTTTATTAGTCAAGGTTCCGATAAAAGCAAAAAAGTAAAAATTCTCTTCCAAAAACAGGTCAGACATACTATAACATATAGATCAACCACAGAGCTTATTGATATAATGCGTGACGTTCTCAATGTGGATGTAATCAATGGAATCTACTGCAGTCTTGAAACTTTAGGAAGAATACAGAATGACCTTATGAACGCTTTCCCCAAAGTAAAAATGAAATATGCAAAAAAACTTGTTCAAGACATATCTAACGCAAATGACCAAGAAGAAATTATCGTAAACGAACATAACAGAGCACATAGGGGACCTCAGGAAAACTACAAACAAATAATCTCCGAATATTATTTTCCGAATATAAAGAAACTATGTAAGACATACGCCTCCAAATGCAAAATATGTAAGGAAAATAAATACCAACGTAGACCAACCCATCACCCAATCGGTGTAACACCAATTCCCACGTCTGTAGGAGAAATTCTTCACCTAGATATTTATAATACAGGAAAAAAATATTTCATTACATGTATCGATAAATTTTCTAAATTTGCCATCATAAAACACATTCCTTCTAGAAACTCTGTTGACATAAAAAATCCATTAATTGAAATTATCTCCCAATTCCGAAATCCTAAGATAGTGGTAATAGACAATGAAGGTGCTTTTACATCCATTTCAACTCAGGCGTTATTAAAAAATGAATTTAACATTTCAACGTATTCAGTACCAGCACTCCACAGTCAAAGCAACGGGCAAGTGGAACGATTTCATTCAACTCTTGCTGAAATTGCTAGGTGTACAAAAGAAACTACCACGGATATTGTTGAACTAATGCTCCTGTCAACCTATAAATACAATAATACAATTCATTCAGTTACAGGTTATAAGCCTTCAGACATTTTTCATGACATCTCTAAGGAAATGAAAAACGAAATCATTTCCAAACTCAAAACAAAACAGACTAGAGATCTAAAATACCACAACAATAGGACCACACCTAAAGAATTTAAACCAGGCGACAGAGTATACGTCAAAACCAATAAAAGAATCGGAAACAAATTCTCTAAATTATACAATCGAAAAACAGTTCAGGCAGATTTAGGCACAGCCGTTGTAATTGAAGGAAGACAGGCGCACAAAAATAATTTGAGATAACTCTCTACTTCCAGATTTACCCAAATTCAAAATAAACTAGACGAAATTACAGATAAGATTAGACGAAATTACAGATAAGATTAATAATATAAATGCTATCAATAAACACCATACGGCTGATGATTATGAGATGTTGACCGCAATAATGTCAAGGAGAAACAGAATTATAATAGATAATTTAAGTAATAACATTTACTCTTTAATTTTAGCAAAACTTAATATTGTAAATCCCTTAATTTTAAATATAGAAGAAATAGAGTTAATAAAAATAAGAGAAAATATTGTAACTGAACTAAACGATTTGTTAAATGTCGCGGATGTTAAAATGTATTACCAAAATGAAACTCTAGTATATTTAGTTAGAATTCCTAAAGTTAAAAAAATATGTAAACTATTCCAAATTGCTCCAGTCGTTCACGATAACAAGATTCTAGATTTAAAATCGAACCTTTCGGCAAATTGTAATAAAAATGACTACCCTCTGAGTGCATGCAGAAAAGCCCCTTTATATTCCTACTGCGAAATAGATAACGAAAACCCTTGCCTCTCACAGCTCCTGAACAACCACACGGCGCAATGTTCGACTACGCATGCGTATCATCTGGACAAAGTTGAAGTGTTCGCGGATGGATTAATCATCGCCAGGGACGAAAACATTACAATCGAAGACAAAGACCAGCATATCGTATTAAATGGAACATTCCTGATAACGTTTGAGACCAAAATCAAAATCAACGGAAAGGAATATCATACAAATCAGCCATTCGATATAGTCCACCTACCAGCACCGAAGAAGACGATTTTAAAAGAAGTAGCTTTCAACGAAAAAATTTCGATTCCCTATCTGCACAAGCTCCATTTCATCAACAACCAGAAAATTGAAGAATTTAGCACCACTCTGGAAACAAATAAGTGGATATGGTATGGCGTTGCATGAATACTTGCCATAGTCATTCTCGCGCTACTGCACGATAAATTCAAATCGAAAGGACAGACCATCAGAACAACAGCAGACCATGTTGCGGCGAGATCACCAGACAACCAATCATTGAGAATGCGGATATTTAAAATTATGAACGAGGACGCTCAAGCTTAAGGAGGGGAGGAGTTAAACGATCTCAAATATCCCAATATTAATTTCCCCTACACACTCCCTATCTTACTCTGCACATCCGGCACACGCCACACTCCCGTACATTTAACCCAGCACATTCACCTCTATTTGCACTGGCAGCACTTTCGTTTATTTGCACTCCCAAGCTTACGCTGCACTTCCGGCACACTCCCAAACACTTTATTTATATTTTTTAAGGTAGAATTAAGTTCGATATTTAGAATAATAAAAATTAATGCCAGTCATAGACTGAAATCCAACAAGTAAACTTGTTTTCTTTAACTTATACGAATATTGATTTTGGTATAGTTAGCAACTTTATAAATTATTTAATTATTCATACAATTGTATAGATTCAACCACAATTTCACCCTTTTCGACTGCACACAGTCGCTATGACTTTAGTTCGCTACTTTTTAATTCACGAACTTTATTGATTTGCGCTAAATTGACACTAAGATTCGCGAGCTAGTCGCCACCGATCTTGTCACTTTGACGTGTCACTTTAAGTTACTTATCTCGCTATTAAACCATCCGCAAACCCTTTCAGTAATTTTCGTCTCTTTGGTAAATAATTTTGTTATTCTTATTAGTTCCTCTTCGAACCGTTGAGCGAGTTAATTTACATTTGCATTTGCAGTATCCAAATTACTTAAGAAAATATTATTTAAATGTTGGGGGAATATATCTTTCCGATATCTAAGAGCCCAAAAAAAAAAAAAAGGGGACCACAGGAGCAATTCGATCGATCCCGTCAGAAGCTCTTAACGTGCTCCTCCATATCCTGCCGCTGGACTTGCACATCAAATACATCGATTCGTGTAGTGCTATCAGACTCAGAGAATCTGGGCTTTGGTCCCCAAAACCCTATGGCCATAGTAAGGCTCTTGACCTGCTGCCTTGGGATTTGGCGTCGACCATAACTGACTACACGACCCCCACACTCAAATTCAATAACAATATTCAGGTTCGCCTTCCAGACAGGTCGGAATGGAACAATAACCTACCGCTAACAAACTACCAAGTATCGATCTTCACCGACGGCTCCAAGATGGAGTGTATCGTTGGAGCAGGTGTTTTCTCAGCGGAACTGAACGTCTCCAAATCGTATCACCTCCCAGACTCTTATTATTTTTATTATTAGCAAGGCTCTGCGACAGACGCATATGGCACTGCGACTTAAAAGATCTATTGTGCCTAGATCCAGTTAGACAAGGAGATTTTCTATCTTCCTAATGAAGTTGAGAATATCTCCAGTCGAGGCGTTACGAAGATCCTCTGGTGTTAGGAATTCTTTATGGAGAAAGCGCTTCCTGACTCTGCAGACAGCCACGCACTCACATAGTACGTGGTCTGCTGATTCGTCTTCCACTAAGCAAAGTCGGCATTCAGATTCCTGAACTATATTTAGTTTATGTAGGTGATATCTGAGGCTACAGTGACCGGTGAGGAAGCCGGCAAGTCTTCTGATATCGTCTCTTTTATGGTTGAGAATATTTTTAGTGGATTTGTTCAGAGGTCGGATAGCTCTTTTAGCCTGTCTGAGTCCCTGAGTGTTGTTCCAGTAGGATATGAGGTTTTGTTTTTCCCATCTGTCCAGACTCATTCTGAACTCGGAAATAGGGATGCCGCAGAAGGGTTCGGCACCTATGTACCTTTCTGAAGACCCTATCCTGGCAAGTTGATCTGCAATTTCGTTGCCTTCAATTCATCTGTGTCCTAGTACCCACCAGAGCTTGACTTTGTTTCGCTTTGAGAGGTCCTGGAGAGTATTGAAGCAGCCTAGAACGGCTTTTGAGTTAAAGTAATGAGAACTCAGTGCCTTGAGCGCTGCCTGGCTATCGGTGAATATATTGATGGCTACTCCCTTTATGCCGGAGTCTAGAATAATATTGGCGCAGGTATCGATGGCATGTAATTCCGCCTGAAAGACACTAGGACTCATTCCGAGTGCCTTTGAGACTTTGTGAATAGGGCCATAAACACCGGCACCAACACCGGTTTCCATCTTTGAACCATCAGTATACCACACTAGTCCTTTTATGTTCAGCAACGGATCTCCGGTATCCCAGGAGTTACGGTTCGGGATCTCAATTTTGAACTTCCTGCCAAAACAGAGTAACTTGGGCATAAAGTCCGATACCGTGCTGATCATTTCAAGCTCGGGAAAGTCAGATAGGATGGCCATGTGACCCATAAGTCTGCTAGGCTGGATACCTGTCGAGCGTTTGAGGTTAACTGCACTGCGTATTGCCACTTTTTTGACAAAGATGTGCAGCGGGGTGAGTCCAATCAGTGCCTCAAGGGCTGCCGTAGGGCAAGTTCGCATGGCCCCGGTGATGCCGAGGCATGCTAATCTTTGAAGTCGCTGTAGCTTTAAGATGGAGGATTTTTCCTTGACTTTAGTCCACCAGACTACGGAGGCGTAGGTAAGGATGGGTCTAACTACCATGGTGTAAATCCAATATGTAACCTTGGGCTGTAGACCCCAGGTTTTACCATATAATCGGCGACATACTCACATAGCATTGGTCGCTTTGGTAATTTTGCTGTTAACATGCGAGTTCCAGTTGAGCTTCTTGTCTAGGACAATTCCTAGATATTTCACTTCATCTGAAAGACTGATGGGTGTACCGTTTAGGGTAACTGTACCAAAGTTCAGTTTTCTTTTCCTTGTAAATGGTACAAGAACTGTTTTGTTGGGGTTGATAGATAAGCCCTCTCTGACACACCAGTCAGAGACAACCTGAAGGGCTATCTGCATGTCCTCGCACAATTTGCGTTCATGCTTACCTGTTATGGTGATCACAAGATCATCAGCGTAGCCAATGACGTTGTAGCCAAGGTTGCTGAGTTTGGTGAGCAGGTCGTCAATGACGATTGACCATAAGAGAGGCGAGAGGACACCTCCTTGTGGACAGCCTTTAGCTGCTGAAATAGTCACTGAGACCTCTCCAGAGGTGGCTGAGATACGTCGGCTTTCCAGCATCGCCCTAACCCACCTGTTAGTTGGATGATCAATGCCTCTGCGGGTGAGAGCATTGGTGATTGAATCATAGCCGGTGTTGTCAAATGCACCTTCAACGTCAAGGAAAGCGCAGAGAGTGATTTCCTTTGAGCAGAAGCCTGCCTCTATCTGTGTGACCAGATGATGCAGGGCGCTCTCAGTAGATCGACCCTTGCGATAAGCATATTGGTTGGGATGCAGAGGCGTATTTTCTTCAAGGGTGCCTCTAATATGAATGTCTAGCAGTT
Organism: Criorhina ranunculi; assembly: GCA_951813785.1. Taxonomy (NCBI): domain Eukaryota; kingdom Metazoa; phylum Arthropoda; class Insecta; order Diptera; family Syrphidae; genus Criorhina; species Criorhina ranunculi. The sequence continues at coordinate 26,298,356 of OX638382.1, read as the reverse complement.
TTTCCATTCTTTTCAGAAAAAACGATGTCAAACTAATAGGGCGGTAGGATTTAGGGAGCTCGCTAGGCTTATTGCCTAGCTTGGGGATAAAAACCACAGTAACTTCCCACCAAGCTAGTGGGATGTATCCTAGGTTAAAGCTGGTCCTAAATAAATGTACCAGAGATGGAATGATGTAGTCCAGACTATTCTGGATGAGAGCCGGAAAGACTCCATCACTCCCTGGGGACTTAAAGGGTTTAAATGAGCCGACTGCCCATCTAATCTTGTCTTGGCTGAAAAGTCTACCAGACAGACTGTTGGTTCTGCTGTCGATTCTACAATCGGAAACAGTGGTAGTGACATCAGAGATGTCTGGCTGTATCTCCGAGCCTGGGAAGTGCACATGGAGCAAAGTTTCCAGGGTTTCCCTACGGCTTGAAGTGAAGTTGCCGTCTGCTTTGAGAACCGGCCCTAACCCGTTGGAGTGCTCTTTTGATAGAGACTTCTGGAGCCGGGCTGCAGCCGGCAGAGTTTCTAGACTCTCACAGTTTTTCCTCCAAGTCAGTCTCAGACTCTTCGAGTGTCTTTCAAGTGGAGGTACTAGCGATTAGAGAAGCCTGCAAGATACTTAGCCTCAGTCCGACTACCTCTAACAACATAGGAATCTTTATTGACAGTCAGGCTGCCATCAATGCGCTCCACTCACTTTCTTCGTCCTCTAAATTAGTTGAACAGTGTAAGGAAACTTTACCGCAGGCAAACGCTCGGTTCAACATCACTTTCCTCTGGGTTCCCGGCCATAGTAACATAGAGGGGAACGAGAGAGCCGATGCGTTAGCCAGATGCGGCTCCACCCTGGATGTCTCCCACGCGGAGTCAGTCTGCTCCCCAATGGGACTCATCAAGGACAAAGTTTTCCAACACTTTCTCTCTATTGCCAACTCTAGGTGGAAAAGTCTTGCAACTTGTGCCATATCTAGACAGATTTGGCCCACCTACGATAAAAACAGAACGAATGACCTAATCAATAGAAACCGCACCAAGACAGCTAAAATCTCGGAAATTAGCACGGGCCACTGGCCAATCGGTCCACACGCTGCCAAGTTAGGCATCCCGTTCAACCCCCACTGCAGTAGTTGCGACAATTCACAAGAAAAGGAAACGCTATTCCACTTTCTCTGTGACTGCCCGGCACTTGCCAGAACCAGGCAGCGCACTCTCGGAAAACCCTTTTTTAAGGAACTATCTGAGATTTCTAACATCAAATTTTGCAACATTAGCCGTGTTTTTTTGATAATTATACTCACTTCAGTCAAAAAAACGATCTATACTCACTTCATCCACAGTAGCAGCCGCACCAACCAATTGGTTTGCGGCTCGATTTCTTTTTCTTCGTTTGACAGTTTGCAAATGTCAAAACCGAGGAAAAGCAACAAATGCGATCGGCTAAAGGCTAATTTATGAGATTTTTCGCGCTCTGGTGGTCAACTTATGTAGTTCTATCCTCACTTGCTGCTACTGGGAAATTCATGCCCACTTGGTGTGTTGTTATTGCTTTGTGTGTAAAATCTTACTGGGCTGGGTATACAGCAATCAAAAAAACACGGCTATTATCACAGACAAAGAGCCCTAATGTATTTATAATTTGTGCCTACATGTTTTATTTTATTCGTCGCTTATTACCAGTTTATGCATGTAAAACCAATGTCTAAGCTGTTCTAAATCATAGCTTATATCACCAATTAAGTCTAAGGCAGAGCTATTAGAATAAGAACAGGCAATATCATCAGCAACACCAGTTCTTTTGCCTTTGAAATTTAAGCTGAAGATAGAATTAATGTACAATAAAAAAAAGAATAGGGCCAAGAACTGAGCCTTGTGGGACGCCAATTTTTATATCTAAAGTATGGCTGAAACTGTTTGATATCTTGACAACTTGTTTACGGTAATTGAGATAGGAAAGAAACCATTTGAGCATAAGTCTCTAAATCCCGCTTTTTCAAGTTTTGATGATAAAAAAAAAGTTTTTGTGATGTCGATAAAAAGAACAGCAGTGAATTTTTTATTATTTAAGCTCTCGTAATTAAAACAACAAAGCTTTAGGAGTGCATCTTTTGCGAACTTTCCTGCTCTAAAACCAAATTGATTGTCACTGAAGAAAGACGATTTTTCCAGAAATGTCATTATCCTAGTTTTCACTACTTTCTCAAAGATTATGGAAAAGACCGAAATAATTCAAAAGAAAATATTGGAATTTAAAAAAAAAAGGTACTGGCTTGCCTCCTCTCAGTCCTAAAACATTCTTCCTTACAAGAACCATAGAAATTCGTGAAACCCGCGTTAGAAAGTGTATGAGAAGCAATACTAGTAAACAACTTGTTAAACACATTAGATATTTCACACGGATTTACTATATTAACACCTTGAAAAGATATACAGGTTAAAGTTTTAGAGGAAGGTGTGCTTTTATTAACAAGTTCATTAACAATTGCCCATTCCTTCCTTAGATTGTTATTAGCAGGGAGCGGATTTTGTTGACCTTGCCTTTTTTGCCATTTTTTACCTTTTTACCAACATTAGCCTTTTTCTGCCTTTTTGGTCATATTTATCAGGTTCATGTACACTTTCGTGTGCAATCTCCAGTATTTTACTTCTCCGGTATTCGTCGCAGTTGTGTACATAAATATGCGCCTGACAAAAACCGTTAGACATCTGTGAGGTATGTTCTCGTAAGTTTTAACGCTGTCATATAGGTGCATATTTCGTCGCAGACTGGTCAGAATAAAAACGTTCTCAGTGATTTCCCGATTTTTGTTTGTGTATAAACGTGAAAATGCCCAAGAACGCGAACAAAGAACTAATTAAATTAGAACAACTTGTGATAAAGTTTGGAAAAGATGACTTTTCCACCGATGGAAAAGTACTTCTTTGCAAATTGTGCAGTGTAAAGGTAAATCATGAAAAGTACTTTGTTGAGCAGCACATAAAACGATTCAAGCACCAGCAAGCAGTAGCCTTGAAGAACGCAGCAAAGTCACAAGCAATAACCTCTTTCCTTCATTGCAACAAAAAAAATGAATTTCACACCGATCTCACGCGAATGTTGTTGGTATGTGACATACCTTTACACAAGGTAAATCGTCCACATTTCAAAACATTTATGGAAAATTATGTACACAAGAAAGTTCCAGATGTATCTACGCTTATAACTTATTAGCAAGCTGTAGTTTGTTGGTGTAAAAATGTTCTTTATAAATCGGGACTTATGCAGCAATTTCTTTGGATAATTTATTATAAAGAAGTCAAAGGTTAGCATTATTAGGATTCTTTTTACATTTCATTCTTAGTTTATTCTTCCTTTCTATTTTTTTAAATAAAGACATAGACATCCATGGCTGCAGTTTTTGTACTTTATTACGTCTTTGCGTCCCCTGCGTGACTACACACCTCGCCGCGGTGTAGGGGCCTAGTATAGGTCAAAGATTCTCGGGAATCTCTCCCTAGATGAGACTTGAGGCCAAGCTGTAGTCAATGGGCTGGATCAAGGTGTCATACGACCTGTGCCGATGATCAACCTGGCTGGGGGCCCATTTAAATAAATAGTTCAGTCGCGAACGGAGTATTCGGATACCTGGCGACCTCCGGATTAGCCAGCCTTATCTGTATATTGCGGATCTCTGTACAGATGGACCTCCTTTCTCCGCTACTCGTGGGAACACTTATAAAATGAACAAAAATAATTTTCAACCAAAACAAAAAAATTTAGATGAGACCGGTTCTCCTTTTAAACCGGACGGTAGTACGGCGACTATGCTGTCTACCGGAAATGCTCCGGCTGGCAAGAAGACTGTGGCTGTACATGGTCCGATTACCAAAGGCCGTGAGCTCCATAGTAAACCAATTGAAACCGGTTCTCCCTTTAAACCGGGCGGTAGTACGGCGACTATGCTGTCTACCGGAAATGCTCCGGCTGGCAAGAAGACTGTGGCTGTACATGGTCCGATTACCAAAGGCCGTGAGCATCACATCAAACCAACTGAGACCGGTTCTCCCTTTAAACCGGGCGGTAGCAAGGCGATTAAGCTGTCTGCCGGAAATGCTCCGGCTGGTAAGAAGACTGTGGATGTACATGGTCCAATTACCATAAGTCGGGAGCAAAATAGGAACACCCACCCTCGGTCCAATCAGGGCCTCGACAAGCAAGTCGTAGGATTGGCTCGCAATACGCCAACCCCTCTAAACAGGTGTATAAAGATCACCGCACAGCCACCCGCATTCTTTAGCGCTTCGGAAGTATTCCGGAGAGCAGTACATCTGAATGGGTAAAGGAACGCTTAGCTTGGGCCAAAAACATCATTGGCAAGACTCCAGCTAGGACTAGCAGCGACTCTACGTCTAAGCGCCAGAGATCGTTGGATGAATCCGTGTCGGATCCCAAAAGGGCCAAGGTGCACTTCACCAGCACCTCTTCGAGACCCTCCAACACCATATTCAAGTCCTATAGCGATGTCCTGAAGGACAAATTCGTGCTAGCGGTGATCGACAGAAGCGATATAGATGGTACGATCGCCCCTGAAAGGTGGAGGATGATTCCAGCTAAATTGGCAGCAGTTTTTCTTGGAATTATGAAGGAAAACCCTGGCCCACCTCCTAATTGTCGCGACGGCGGATGGCATCAAGGCCATGTGAAGCTTATCGCTTGCGCCGAACAAAGATCCTGTGATCTCTACAAATTAGCCATTGGCAAACTTGGAGAGGTATGGCCCGGTGCTAAGCTCGAGGTTGTGGCAAGGGAGGATATCCCAAGCAGACCAAGGACTCGCACCTGGATCCCAGCCGAACCTTCTAATCTGGATGAAATACTCCAGATCATTCAAGTATGTAATCCTACGATTCCCACAACTGGAAAGTCGCTAAGCTGGAAGAGCAAAAGGGTCTTTATAGATGCGCGGTCATCGTGATCAATAAAGAGTCTCTTGTTCCTTTGGCGCAGACTGAAGGTGTGATCAGCTACGGGTTTGATGCGATCACCCTAAAGGTTTACAAAAAAAAACGAGGAAGATTCGGGTACCCGCCCTCCCCATCCTTCAGATCCGTCTATTGAAAAGGCTAAAGTGGGAGCATCGGTCTCCTTTCCATCTCTGGATAGTGATGACTCCCAATCTTCGACCACACTTCCAATCCCGACTCTAGTCACTCTGTCAGACATGGAGACGGACGATTGTCTTAATGCGGTGCTTTTGAGTGAGGATGAACTTTTAGCGGACGCTGGAGCTTCATCCTCAGACTCGGAAGCCGCTAATACCACTGTGGTGGAGGTTTCTCTGCCTGATTGTAGCGATGATGCTGCAATTAGTGCAGATTAATCTACATCACTCAAAAACGGCATCTGCCGGCCTCATTCTCCGTCTTTCCAAAGGCGGTGAAGACACTGTCCTGGTTCAGGAACCCTGGGTTGTCAACAACCTGGTGTGTGGACTCAGGACTCCGAATTACTACACCCTGTATGATCGAGATAAAGGTAAACCTAGATCTTGCATACTGGTAAAAAGTAACCTTAAAGTAAATTTAATTCCTAATTACAGCGATCGAGACGTAACCATGGCCAAACTGGAAACTTCGCCATATCTCGCCCATGACCACATGGACTCTCTTTTTGGGGCTAACCTGGAAAGACTGGTCGCAGAAGCAGGAATACAGAAGTCCGGTCTGATAATTGGCTGTGACGCTAATGCTCACCACACGGCGTGGGGTTGCTCGGACATAAACGAAAGAGGTGAGTTACTTTTTGACTACATTTTAAGTACTAACCTTATTTTGTGCAACTTAGGTGATGAACCTACTTTCATCACTAGAAACCGCCAATAAGTATTAGATATAACTCTTGTCTCCGACAATATTTATCAGCTGATCAAGGATTGGAAGGTGTCCGGTGAGCACTCCTTTTCTGATCACCGATATCTTCAATTCAATCTCCTTGACCATCCTCCCAGCCCATCAGCTTTTAGAAATCCCAGGAAAACTGATTGGCTCAAATACAGAGAAATTCTAAATGAATCAGTAACCTCTGACCTACCTAAACCCCCTTGTAACACTGAGGAACTAGACTTTCTGGTAGAGAACCTTAGCTCTGCCTTTAATAGAGCGATGTCTTCTTCTTGCCCTTTGGTTCGTCCTAGGGGTAAGAAAAAGCCACATTGGTGGTCTGCAGACTTAAGTCTGCTCAGAAATAACTGTAGGAAACTTTTCAACAGTGCTAAAAGCACAAGAGGTGCATCAGATTGGGACTTGTACAAAGACTCCCTAAATACATATAAAAAAGAACTGAGAAAGGCCAAACGTAAATCTTGGAGACTCTTTTGTGGCAAAATAGAAGAGTCTTCCGAAGCGTCAAGGCTGAGAAAAATGCTCTCCACAAATCCAATAATGCCCAGCTATGTAAAGAAAACAGGTGGGTTATGGACAACCTCCAGCGAAGATTCGCTAAATCTGCTACTTGATACTCACTTTCCAGGCAGCTCCCAAGTTAATAGTAGTTCTGTTTCCTTCAGTCCAGCTACGCAATTTAATAACTCTTTTAGTCTTAGTCATAGTTTGGTCACGCAGGACAAGCTTCTTTGGGCGCTACATAGCTTCAAACCATACAAATCTGCTGGACCAGATGGTATAATACCTGCCGAACTTCAAAAGACCTCAGATATTATCTTGCCTACGCTAGAGATTATCCTGAAAAGTTGTCTAGATCTGGTCTACATTCCACAAGTATGGAGAGAAGTGAAAGTGGTTTTCATACCCAAGGGGGGTAAATGTTCTCATGTAAATCCAAAAGACCTTAGACCCATTAGCCTATCTTCATTCCTTCTAAAAACTCTAGAGCGACTGATTGATATCCATTTACGTGGCAGTATTGATACTAAACTGCTGTCACCGTCACAACATGCTTACTGCAAGGGTAAATCATTGGAAACGGCGTTACACACGCTTGTAAGTAAAATTGAGTATTCCCTGCATCATAAGGAGTACACTATGGTAGCTTTTCTAGACATAGAAGGAGCATTCAACAACGTCAACACATCAGCAATCGCGGATGCACTAGCGGATTTGAAAGTAGATAGCTCACTTGGCGCATTGATTAACTTCCTGCTCTCCAGCAGGATTATTAACTCAGAGCTGAGTGGAGTATCTGCCAGACGATCGGTTAGTAGAGGCACCCCACAAGGCGGCGTTCTATCCCCTCTTCACTGGAATTTGGTGATAAATGAAATACTGATATCCTTAGAAGCAGAGGGATGCACGGTGATCGCACAATTGGACAAGCTTAACTTTCTCTGATGAAGCGAAATACTTGGGTCTTATTTTGGACAAGAAATTAAGCTGGAAACCCAACATAAAAGAAAGAGTTAGGAAAGCTACGATAGCACTTTTCTCTTGCAAAAAAGCTATTGGGAATAAATGGGGCTTACAACCTCGTATCACTCACTGGCTCTATATCTCGGTCATAAGATCGATACTCATGTACGGGGTGGCTGTCTGGTGGACCGCCTTAGATAAGGCCATTAACCGGAATCCTCTAGGTAAGATCCAGCGATCAGCATGTCTATGCATAAGCGGGGCACTTCGTACGACATCCTCGGCAGCACTGGACATTTTGTTTCACCTGACACCCCTCGACATCCTGGCAGACAAATGGCTGCTAACTCGGCTGTTCGCCTCAAATCAATTTCACAGTGGTCTACCAAAGATTTTGGCCACGCCTCCATTTTGAACAAATTCAAAATCTTCCCTGGAAACATAGACTACACCACACCCAAGCTAAACTTCAATAAAAACTTCCTTGCTACCATTCCCTCCAGGTCACTGTGGGAGAATGAGTCATTTCTTCAGGATAACTCGATCCACTTTTACACCGACGGATCTAAAACCAATGAGGGTGTAGGTGGTGGTGTTTTCTCCGATAGGCTTAATCTTAGCCTCTCTTTCCGTCTTCCAAATCATTAAGGGTATTCACTTAAGCTCGTAAAACCCTCGTAAACGACGTAAACCGTAAAAATTTACCATTCTAGGTGGACAAATGGTTTAACGTGTCTAGCGACAAAGCGGATTTGGCCACGGCTGGATCTGAAACGCTCTAAGAAATTGATTTCTCTCAACAGATCGCATATCAGTTCCATCAGTTCGTATGGTAATCATACGACGTTCCCTTTTCTTCTCATTCATGGGAAAATTTAATAATATTTTTCTTCTGTTCACCCTCTGATCTCGATAAAGCATTTGTAATGTACCGATTGGTACCTTTCAATGCTTTTTTTGTTACATAATTTCAGCTTTTTGAGTTGTAATACTAACGATGACTTTTTTCTTTCTATAACTGGCAAAGCAGACAGAAGATGCGGATATGTCCACTGCAGAGTTCACTATTCTCCAAATGGAAATGTTAAACGCATTCAATAAAGTTGTGCACATAATGTGAAATAAAATACTTTATTTAAAATATTTGTTTTTTATTTTAATCACATAAATAATGTTTTAAAAAATCTCTGTTTTAGCTGCATTAAAACGTGTAAAAAGTTTATTTTGCCGCAAAGGACTCACTTCTAGGCGCCAACGAGCATTAGCATTATGAAACTTTACAAAATTATGCAAAACTACTACAGCTTGAAGTATTTTTTCAGCGTTTACAGGAAAAACATTTAATGTATTACACAATATTCTCCACTTAGCCGTAGCCGTAGCAAAAAAATAAATAAATAAAAATCCAAATGTATTTTCTATTCTGACTCTTGATCTTGACATTTTGTTAAAATTTTCTTTGTTAGATAATATTCCGTTTAAGGGGAAAGGAAGCATCTCCAACGAAGTATAAAAGAAATTCTTCGTTGGTATGTGGAAATGGCGTGGTTGATCTTTTTCTCAGGGATTGCATTTCCGTAACCATTTGTCTGCAAAATACCTCTATCGCTCTGACTCTGATGTGAAAAGCCGTAAACGTGTAGTGACTATCGGAAGCAGCAAATAGTACAATGCTGGAGTATTGCTTATAATTAAAATACAGTGATTGTACAGTAAAACCCGGATAACTGCCTCGTGAATATGTTCATCTGTTTTGGGTACTTAAGCGGACGAGGTAGCTATCTGAACCCGCTAAAACACCCCAATGAGGGGTAGATATCCGAATTCAATTGGAATTCAATTGTGGTTGAACCATTTCGAAAACTTTGGTAATGTCAATAAATAAAACAATGCAAGCAAAGTCGCTTGAATGTCTTAAATACGCATGGGTTATCGGCAATCCTAAACGTTAAACTCATTAAGAATTTGTTGGTTCAAATATTTATGTACATTCGTACAACAGCAGTCCTTAATTAATTACATTTATTTGTGTCTATTTTCAATTCTGGCACACCTTCTCTAATCTTTTAATAAAATGTATATGAATTTTGTTACTTTTGTTATGCTTTTCCTTGCATTTAAAAAGAAAAACTTACTTGGTCAAGTAGAATTTGCACTGCTTCTCTGTTTCCCTTACAACAAGCATGTTGCAAAGGGCTCATCCCATTTTCATCAACAAAGTTTACAGTGGTTTTGACAAGAGTTATCAACTGCTTGAACTCATTGGTTTCATTTTTAGAGATTTTTTCAAAAATCTGCTTTTGTATATCATTTAGAACTATTTCTTCAGACATTTTCTAATTTTAATGTAAATTACACTAAAGATCCTGTAAGGGACGCGTACACTTTGGTTAAGAAAATATTCCCTATGGGAATAAAATTCAACAATATGAAAATATAAAAGTCAAAATACTTTGACAGCGATTGACACTGACAATTCAACCTTCTTCGCTTTGCCAACTTTAAAAACAAATATAGCGTTTAAAATTCCACTCAGCCACGAGCGCTGTATTAATAGAAGCATCTCGTCTACACATGACATAATTGGCTATATTAAATGCGACTTGTCATGAAGATTTCAAGTGGAGACCACAATTTTCTAGAAATAACTTTTGTCCTGACGCCCATGCCTTTTTTTATTTCTTGTCCTCTTCATAGACATAAACCTTGATATAATTTTGACATTAAAGGCTTGAAGTCTTTTTTATTTTTGGGTTTCAAAAGTAATGATGATCAATTTATTTACTTCAGAGTGCCATAGAATATCTACTCCGATATTTTCAATGAATATGACTTATATCATTGACACACAGAAAGCGCTTTAACCTGGAACGGCCTTTTAATTAAGCGTTTAATGAGAGATAAAAGTGGGGCGCGTTCAGAATGCTAGGCACCAGTGTTGTTAGTTACGCGTGTTGTTGTCGACACTGTGATGTCGAGAATAGCCATGATACAAAACTAGACACGATATCGCCATCACGCAGTTCATTTTTATTTTGTTCTGCACACCTTCGCCGCAAGAGCGTATCTCTATGGAGATGATTTGTCAATTTCAAATATTTTAGTATGCCTACGCTCTTATGACGTCACGCTTTTTTTTTTTACAGAAATACGTATGGCAATATCTGTTTAGTTGTATCATAGACGACGCTATTGTTAATGTCGTCAATACCAAAAAATCTTCAAAAACGGCTGTTAGTGAATAGTACTGCTATACTATGTTGCAGGTACCTGCAAGAAAAAATAAAATCAAAACAGAAAATATAAATAAACGAACCTACCTTGTGTGCACGTCCCAGTGTTGATAGTCATTTTCTTGTTTGTTTCGAATTTGACGTTTGGCAGTTCATCTAGTAAAAGAGAATCTACTACCGAGGAAACAAAAAGGTAGTAGATACTTTTGGAAAAAAGCTTAAAATAATCGTCTAGTAGAGACAAGCACCAAAAAAAAAAAAAGACAGGAACAAAAATAGTGTAGGGTCGGGACTAGCCGCAACGGTGGTGGTAATCGGATGATAATGGGCTGACGAAAAAAATAAAAACAAAAAATAAAAGGCAAAGGAAAAGACATTTGCTGATAAAACAAACAAAAACAAAAAGGAAAAACTGTGTTGTGCTGTGGTTGTGCCTGTGGAGAAAAAAAAAAACTTTTCTTTGAAAAGAAGTAAAATTTAAAGGGGTGAGTGAGCGGTTATTGCTAAGAGAAGAAAAAATTTTTTTTTTTAATTTGTAATAGGTGTTCGGAATCAAGGTCAAGTGCGTATACCATTGGCGATCACCCAGACATAGACGAAAGGAGTGATCGCCCTAATAGTCAGGACACCTCCTAGTAAGAACTCAGTCAGAAACCACTCAATCAATCTTCAAAAGGCAGAATTGGCGGGGTAGGGAGAGAGCCTCCAACCCCTAGTTCGAAAGCTCCAGCCTAAAGGGGCTTAGCAAAAAAAAAAGGAAAAAGAGAAACCGAAAACTTACAAAAAAAATATAATATACCAAGCAAAAGAATATTTGTGTAGTGTTATTGTATTTAAGTTAGTGATAAGTTTTTTTTTTGTATCTTTTTTTGAAATTCGTATTCGACTCAAACCGGATAGCCAGTTCGCGGAGTGCACCTAAAGAGAGCTCCTTTTACGCATACTATGTTTTTGTTTTGTATGTTTACCATTCGTGTGCACAAAGACACTATCGCGCGGAGGGAATAGAATAGGTCCGATTAATAATTAGTGTAATGAAATTTTCAGTGTCAAAAGAATATACGAAATAAATGTGTGTAATTTGCCAATGGCGCGCAGTGTATTTTCGTGTGGTATTTTTTTTGTAGTGTTCCAATGGCGTATTAATTTAAAGTTTCAGGGGTGCAGATAAAGTTTCCGGTGGAATGAAGAGCTGATCTGGCGGCTGCATCTTTAGAATTGGGGAAGTCCAAGATGGCCAGCGGACATCCAGGTTAGGTGGGTATTGGCCGCGCTGAATACCAGCAACAGCGCCCCTTAGTGTGGTATGTCCGTCCGAGTTATGTATACGTCACCTTCTTCCCTAAAGCCACTTGACATCCGATTAGCGGAGTCATTTAGTTACCTTAACGGTTGTTCAGCATAATTATTTCCCACACATAATTGTTGACGTTTGCACGAAGCAGACGGAAACATGATCAGACGTACTCGGATTCTGTCTCGGATTTTGCTGAAGATGCACTTAATGCACTTCGGAAGGAAAGAAAAATAGATTTGGAAAATTTCTCGAGGAGTCTCTCTTGGATCGTCAAAGTGTTCGGTTGTATTTGTAAAGAAAAAATTGATAGTTAAGTTTAAACCGTTTGTCATTGTAATTAAGTTCAAACCGTGTAAAATATAAAGGAAAATAAATAATGAGAAAAAAAAATAATTTTTTTTTATTACTATTCCTGAGTAAAGAAACTTAAGTGGCGCAGTCGGTAGGATTCTTTCTTTAAAGGATCCAGTGATACGAACCGAACTCGAAAAAAAAAAATCGCGAAGAGTACAGAGTGGCACCGAAGATTCAAGAGTGTGTTAATAATAACTGTAAAAATCGTCAAGAGACTCCCCGACTAAAGAGAGTCGGTATAGTAAAATAGTACTCGCAAAGATAACGAGGAAGTGCAGTGAAACACGTAAAATACTACTCTAAAATATCGCAAAGATAACGAGAAAGTAAAATACTACTCTAAAATATCGCAAAGATAACGAGAAGGTGAAGTGAAACACGAAAATTTAAAAAGTTGATGAAGACCAGAAGCCAAGCGAAAATAGAATTATTCGACGAAAGCAGAAATCTAGAGGAAGTCGAGATGGAACAACTTCAAGAGCAGCTGAGATTGAGGGAGCAGCAACTGGAGCAATTAAATGCAGCGTTCCAGAACCTACAGACAAGGAAAGCAGCGAGAATACACAAGGAAAGAATCCTGCGGGAAGTTAGCCATATGAGCTCATTCACTGGAACAGGTGATGTAACAATAAACAGCTTTATCAAAAATGTAGAGCACTACATTGCAGAAGGGTGTAACACGATGCTGACAAAATATATGGTAAGGACCATATACAACGAGAAGATCCAGGGAAAAGCAAAGGAAATACTTATCAACTTGCCGGATCCAGACAACTGGGAGGAAATCAAGCGACAATTGAAACTCTACTTCAAGCCGGATGTGGAACCCAGTGAAATATATAGATGCATCCACAGTTTAAAAGTCAACACAGTAAGTGAGCTATTATTAGAAATTCAGCGAATAAAACATAAAAGTGATGAACTTAAAGAATATTACAAAGGCGATAGCGCCATAGATTTAAGTAACGTGGACGCAATGTTAGTGAATATTATCAAAGAAATAAGTCAAGGAGTACTGCTAGATAAAATATATGAAGAAAAAGATTTAAGTAGAATTTTTGAAATAATAATTAGGAGAAGGTATGAAGATAGCTGTATTAGGGATGAGTTTAAGAAGAATAGTACAAATAAAATGAATAATCGATCGGTTACGAACCAGAATAGGTCAGGATTTTGGGGAAGTCAGAATAACAACACTAATCGGCAAAATAATGGAAGGCCAGGTAATTTAAATAATACCAGACAAAGCAACAATTTTTATAACCATAGAAGTTCAGGTAACTTTTACAATTCAAACCATAGAAATTCAGGTAATTTTTATAATTCAAATAACAATGGAAATTCGGGCCAAAATCGCCATAAACAGAATTATCCACAGAATTATAGAAACTCAGGTCAACATAACAATTCAGAGCATTACAATTATAATAGAAACTCGGGCCAATATCGCCAACAATAGAATAGAAACTCAGATCAGTTTAGAAATTCCGGCCAATATCGCCAAGAACCAATGGATATAAGTAATATCGAAACAAATAATTTAGAAGCTACAAACAATTCAAGGGATAACAATGAAATAAACAATGTTTTTTTTACAACTAGCTTCGAAAGATTTACCCGTTGTGGAGCTAACAATTAAGAAAAAAAAATATTTAGCTCTTATTGATACTGGCTCAACTCTGAGCATTATTGACGATAAAATTCAAGATTTCAAAACAGTTAAAATAGAACCAATTAATTTCACTACTATAAATGGTAAGGATTCCATTAAATATGAAGCACATACCCCAGCTCCGGAGGAATTCAGACTTCCGGAAGGAGCCCGTTTTAGATGGAAAGTGAAAATTTTGCCTAATAGGAAGTATCAGTTCATAATAGGAATAGATTTACTAAATAAATTGAACACACTTATTGACTAAGAAGCTGGAGTAATAAGTCTTGAACAAACAGACAATTAAATTACATAGTTACCCATACAAAAACAAAGAGATTCATACGTTAGAGACAATAGATGACAATGAAGTAATGAAACACATAAGATTAATCATTTGAATAAAGAGGAATATGAGGCCATAGAAAAAATTGTAAAAAGGTTCAATAAACTATTTTTTAAAGGAGATAAGTTAAGTAGCACTCCAATAATAAAACATGAGATTAAAACAACGACAGATAGTCAAGTAAACGCTAAATTATATAGATATCCACCCAAACATGAACAAGAGGTGAGGAGACAAATAGCTGAGATGGAGGCACAGGGCATAATTAGAAAAAGTAGATCGAAGTACTCAAGTCCGTTAATAGTCGTTCCAAAAAAACGCGACAAGTCAGGAATTCAAAAGTTTCGCATAGTTATAGACTATAGAAAATTAAACGACATCACCATTGACGATAAGCAACCTCTTCCTAATATGGACGCCATATTAGACAAGATGGGAAAGGCTAATTATTTTACAACAATAGATTTGGCAAAAGGATATTATCAGATTTTGGTAAAGGAAGAAGATATCGAAAAAACAGCCTTTGTAACACCTCAAGGGTTGTATGAATTCGTTGGAATGCCATTCGGCCTAAAGAATGCCCCAGCGACATTCCAAAGGCTAATGAATGAGATTCTAAGGGAGTTCATAAACGTAATATGTGTTGTGTATTTAGATGACATACTCATCTTTAGCACATCCCTTGAAAAGCATATAAGAGCCATCATAGCCATTTTTAAAGTACTTGAAAAAATGCAATTAAAAATTCAAATTGATAAGTGTAGTTTTATGCAGAAAGAAACGGAATTTTTAGGTCATGTCTTGACAAAAGACGGATTTAAGCCTAATCCTGAAAAAATTAAGAAAATTAAGAACAGCACCTAGAACTTCCCAAGACGCAAAAGCAGATCAAAAGTTTTCTAGGTATGACAGGATTCTATCGAAAATTTATAAGAGATTACGCGAAAGTTGCGCAACCAATTACAAAGTATTTGAAGGAAGATACTAGACTTAATACTAACGATCCGAATTACATTGAAGCGTTCGAAAAACTCAAAACACTCATTTGTAGTCACCCAATTTTAAGATTCCCGGATTTCGATGTTGTAGAAATAGGGTAGGCACTGAGAGGTGTCAACTTGGCGATGCCCAGTGTTGTAACTGTTTCTATACATCAATTGTGCTTATTTTACCTCCAAGTGGTAACCGTCAGGTACTGGTCGATGTCCATCCGGACTCGACTTGCCAAACTTATAAGCGCGAGTGCTGACCAGCAGACAAAAATAGCAGCACTATAAACGGGACAGCGGATGAACTCCAGAGATGGAATCAACGGTGAAGAAATCCCGGAACAAATAAAACAAAACAAAACCTTATCCGGGCTACTCCAACATATTTGGAGCTCAGGCCGGTAAGGATTTCCGAGTCAGGGTCTTGGAAAAGAGATGGTGGCGGATGAGCCCTTAATGGACCAACGGCAGCGCTCACATCCCCGAATGGGCTACTGGCTTCGGTCTAACCGACCCCTCGTCCTAGGGGTTTCTAAAATGGAACTGGCCCTCCAAGTTGGGGGTTGTGCCGCCGGGGTAACTGCCCGGCCATGGAAAAAAACAATAGTTACGAAGCAACTACAAGCCTCGGATACGGACGGATCTACTGTTGACAACCCCTGCAAACGAAATAAGGACAACGAACTTCGGATCTGTACGTGGAATGTTAGGTCCCTTAATAGGCCACGTGCAGCCGAACAACTAGCGGAGGCCCTAGACTGCTGCAAAGCAGACGTTACCGCCATTCAAGAAATGCGATGGGATGGGCCGGACAAAAAGAGGATGAAAAACTGCGACATCTACTACGGCGATTGCTATCGACGGCAAAAGCAGCGCTTATTTGGATGCGGATTTGTTATTAGAGGCAGACTTAGGCAAGAAGTCTTGAGTTTTCGGCATGTTAACGAACGCCTCGTAACAATCCGTATCAAGGCTAAATTTGCCAACATTAGCCTCATATGCGCCCACGCCCCCACAGAGGAGAAAGATGACGACACTAAAGATAGCTTCTACGAGCTCTTGGACAAGACTTACGAGCAGTGCCCTAGTTATGACATTAAAATTGTCCTTGGCGATTTTAATGCCAAGCTAGGAAGGGAGGGCATCTTTGGTAGTACTGTCGGAAAGTATAGCCTGCACGACACCACCTCCGATAACGGATTCAGGCTAATCGACTTTGCGGCGGGGCGTAACGTTGTCGTTGCTAGCACGCGATTCCCGCATCTCGATATTCATAAGGGGACTTGGAGATCTCCTGATCAATCAACCGTCAACCAGATTGACCACATTGCGATCGACGCAAGGCACTCCTCCAGTATTATGGATGTCCGAACGTTCCGAGGGGCCAACATCGACTCGGATCATTACCTTGTTGTAGCCAAGGTACGGGTGCGGATATCCCGAGCACCGCAAAGACAAGCTAATACTGCGAAGAAGTTTGACGTCGGACGGCTACAATCGCAAGAGATCGCCAAATCCTTTTCCGATCGAGTCTCCCTCAATCTCTTAAGAGGTCCTATGCTGCCAGCATCAAGTATTGAAGACCAGTGGCAACACTGCCAAAAGCCATCAGAAATGCCGCCTCTGATGTGCTGGGTTTCCCTCAACCTTGACCTTTCAATTTGGACGATGGAGACCAACAATTCCGTCCACCCGACCTGGATGAAGTGAAGATAGCCATATCTAAGCTGAAATCCAACAAAGCTGCTGGAGCAGATGGCCTGACTGCCGAGCTCTTCAAAGCAGCAGGCGAGGACTTGGTAAGGAGCATACACCAACTCATCTGTAAAATATGGTCGGAAGAAAGTATGCCCGATGAATGGAACCTCAGCATTGATTGTCCGATCCTCAAGAAAGGAGACCCTCTAAACTGCGCCAACTACAGAGGTATTAGTCTAATTAACATCGCCTACAAGATCTTATCTGCCGTATTGTGTGAACGTCTGAAGCCGTTCGTCAGCAACCTGATTGGTCCATATCAGTGTGGCTTTAGGCCAGGAAAGTCCACCATCGACCAAATATTCACACTACGGCAGATCTTGGAAAAAACCCATGAGCTCCAAATCGATACACACCATCTATTCATCGATTTTAAGGCCGCGTATGACAGCATTTATAGAGACGAGCTATACAGAGCTAAGTCTAGTTTTGGCATCCCTGCAAAACTCGTCCGTTTGTGCAGGATGACGATGGAGAATGCACGCTGCTCCATCAAGGTCGGTAAGGAACTCACCGAGACCTTTGATGTCAAAAAAGGATTTGGACAAGGCGATGCGCTGTCATGCGACTTTTTTAATATCATTCTTGAAAGAATTGTGCAAAACTCGCGCGCCAACACAAGAAGCACAATCTTTCAAAAGTCCGTCCAATTACTCGCATACGCCGATGATATTGACATAATCGGAAGAAAGCAGCGTGATGCCAGTGGCGCTTTCGCGAGTATTGAGACGGAAGCGGCAAAGATGGGTTTTACGGTAAATGAGAGCAAGACCAAGTATATGCTGTCAACAAGAAAGGACACTCAACACCGACGTCTCGGACAGAACGTCTCCCTCGACAGATATAACTTTGAGGTAGTTAAGGACTTTGTCTACCTAGGATCCGCTATCAATTCAGACAATGACACCAGCGCTGAGATCAGACGAAGAATAACCCTTGCCAATCGCTGCTTCTTTGGGCTAAGAAGGCAATTGACTAGCAAAGCCCTCTCTCGAACAACAAAAGTGACCCTATATAAGACCTTAATAATCCCAGTCCTCCTCTACGGCGCAGAGGCATGGACTTTATCAAAAGTGGATGAGGGTGCTCTTGGCTGTTTCGAGAGGAAAATTCTTCGGGTGATTTTCGGTCCCGTCTGCATAGACGGTGAGTGGAGGAGGAGATACAACGACGAACTGTACGGGCTGTACAGCGACATCGACTTAGCCAGAAGAGTGAAGGTCCAACGACTGAGGTGGCTGGGTCATGTAGAGCGGATGGACACCAATGCTCCGGCCCGAAAAATCTTCGAATCCGCCCCCGAGGGACAGCGCAGTAGAGGAAGACCGCGACTCAGGTGGCGCGCGCAAGTTGAAGGGGACCTCAACCAACTTAGCGTGCGAAACTGGAGGCAGCTAGCTAAAGATCGAGCTGGCTGGAGACGCTTGTTGGTTGAGGCCCAGGTTCACCCCGGACTGTAGCGCCACCTAAAGTAAGTAAGGATTTCGAAAAACACTTCCATTTGACAACAGATGCGTCAAATTACGCCATAGGAGCCGTTCTGTCACAGGAAGGGCATCCAGTCTGTTTTGCTTCTAGAACCCTAAATAAACATGAAATCAATTATTCTGCCACGGATAAAGAGTTTTTGGCTATAATGTGGTCAGTCAGTTATTTTAGACCATACCTATACGGAAATAAATTCAAAATTTATACAGACCACCAGCCAATTAAATATTTGTATGCTTAGTACAAAGGAAAAGACATGGCTCCACGACACCAAAGGTGGCTCCTAAAACTAGGAGAATATCAACTTGAAATTGAATATTTAAAAGGGAAACAAAATAAAGTTGCGGATTTTTTAAGCAGAGTCGAAGTTAACGAGGACGTTAACTCAGAAGGGGAAGAGAAAAGTACTCGCAATGATTTTTCAAAATTATATGAAGATGATGTTTCAGAAATAGGATTGTTATTTAATTTGGAAGAAGATGATAACGAAACGACCATGGCAACAATACATTCAGCAGAAGAGGAGTTGCTAGACCATATTGCAATTAAGGAGGAAATAGTTAACAAATACAAAACACAAATAATTTTGACAAATAACAAAACCCAAGAAATAGAAATAGTACACGGTAAACGCATAATTTACGTAGCAGATTATGATTTTGAAAATTAAGAAGACATATTTAGAAGATTCATTAAAAAGGGTATAACAGGAATATTCTCAGAGTTAAGCGATAATCAGTATAATGTAGTACAAGAAAAATTGAGAGAATTATTTTCGAACGATAGTGAGATAAAATTCATAAAATGTTCTTATAGAGCACAAGATATTAAATTAGAGACAGAAGCGGTTAAACAAATTTCGCTATATCATGTGAGAGAAAGTATGCACTCAGGCATTCAAGAAACATTTAATAGCATCAAGAACAAAATATTGTAACGTGTTTGCCGGTTCGCAATGATAAAACTTTTTCCGCTGTTCTATTCTATTTGTCTTTATTTAATCTTTTCACAAACTACTGATTATCTTTTATTTATTTCAACAACATTCAACTCTTTAAATCCAATTATTCACAACTCTTTTATTCCAAACAACTTAAACAATTAATCTCAATCAAATTCTTCTGTAATTTTAATTCACTATTAAAATCTCTATCCAAATCACTTTTCAACTGTATCTCTACTAAATCTCAAGTCAACTGTGTCCATGCTCTCAATGCTCGTAGTATTTATACCCGAGATATGAATCTAGAATCTTCCTTCCTGGCGACGATTTAGCCATCTAGTGAGATACCGATAGTTCTGGAGCGTGCCTGAGGTAAGTACTAGAAAATTCCTGAGGGTTCTTATAATTGCTGAATGCACTTAAATTTAGTACTACTCCCCACTAGATGCCACTGATCGATGTTCTAAATGTCGCTAATACAGTCGATATAACAATTCCACTAAATGTCGCTAATGCAGTCGATATTACACTGCCCCCCTCCTAAACTTGTTCGTCCCGAACAAGAGCATCTGCATTGTTTCCATGGTAACGATGTAGACGATCCACATGTATGATTTTCAACTTGCCTCTTAGTCCCCGTTGAATTCTGTAGACAACGTCGTTGATTCGTGTAACCACTGTATAGGGACCCTCCCAGTCCTGCTGCAGCTTCGGAGACCTCCCTTTTTGTCGATGTGGGTTGTACAGCCATACCAGATCTCCTTCCCGAAATCCTGACGTCGTTGTCTTCGCGTCGTACCTGGTCTTCATGCGGTCACTGGCTATCTTAATCTTCGTCCTAGTTCTTTGGTGTATGTCGGCGATCCTTTCCCTTAGGTCTGCCACATATTCTTCTTCCGACTTCGGTTCATCCATGGGAGAACCAAATTTCACCTCACTAGGTAGCCGGACAGGTTGACCAAAAAGGATTTCGGACGGAGTGTGTCCCGTTGAACTGTGAACTGCATTACGGTAAGCCATCAGGAACAAGGGAATATGTCGATCCCAGTCACGTTGGTAATCACTCACGACTTTGGAGAGATGTTCATTCAATGTCCTGTTGAACCGTTCTACCATCCCGTCGGACTGTGGGTGAAGTGGAGTCGTTCTGGTCTTTTTGATTCCGAGTAGTTGACACGTTTCCTGGAATAGCTTGGACTCGAAGTTCCGTCCTTGATCCGAGTGCAGTTCCATGGGTACACCAAACCTGCTCACCCAGTTGTTGACAATCTTTTCTACGACGGTCTTAGCCTCCTGGTTGGGAATCGCAAACGCTTCAGGCCACTTGCTGAAGTAGTCCATAACAACTAAGATGTATCGGTTGCCCTGGTCGGTTTCCGGGAACGGCCCCGCGATGTCGACAGCGATTCGTTCAAACGGTGCGCTCACGTTGTACTGATGCATCTTGCCCCGGGTTTTCACGCTTGGTCCCTTGCTCGCTGCACACGTGACGCACTTTCGACACCAACTCTCGATGTCGTCTCTCGCACTGAGCCAGTAGAATCGTTCCCGTACTTTATCCAGCGTTTTATTTACACCCAGGTGTCCTCCGGATACGCCATCGTGCATTTCCTGCAGCACTTCATGCACTTTTGAACGTGGCACCACGAGCTGCATCCTACACGTCTTTCCATCGGGCATCTCCCATTTCCGCCTCAAGATGCCGTCTTGAACATGAAGAGAGTCCCATTGTGCCCAATATGCTTTGAGGGTAGGGCTTCTATCGGAGATATCTCGACCATTAGGTTTCTCCATGTTTTCCTTCCAAGCTAGTATCGGCTCGATATCCGGGTCTTCCTTCTGAGCGTACCGGATCTCCTCGGTACTCCAACCGGTGATGGGTTCAGCTCTAACTACTTGAACGGGAACGATCTCTTTCTCCTCCTTTCGTACACAATGCTTACAGTCGGCTTTACAAGGTCGTCGCGACAATGCATCCGCGTTTGAGTGGAGTTTTCCCTTGCGATGCTGTATTTCGAACTCGTACATCTGCAATCGCTCGGTCCACCTCGCGATCTGACCCTCAGGATTTTTGAACTGCAACAACCATTTTAGAGCTGCATGATCTGTACGTAGGAGGAACTTTTGACCGTAGAGGTACTTGTGGAAATGTTTCGTCGCCATAATCAGAGCAAGAAGTTCCCGTCTCGTTACACAGTAGTTCCGTTCTGGTTTGGAGAGTACCTTACTGAAATAGGCCACTACCTTCTCCTGGCCATCATGCACCTGCGAAAGGACAGCTCCGATCCCAACATTACTGGCATCTGCATCTACGATAAACATCTTGTCCGGGATGGGGTAGGCCAGTATTGGAGCCTCACATAGTTGTTGTTTAAGTTGCCGAAAACTCTGCTCGCATTCGCCGGACCACTTAAATTGTTTTCCCTTTTCTGTCAACTGGTGCAGGCTCTTCGCAATTTTGGCAAAATCCTTTACGAACCGTCGGCAGTATGTGGCGAGGCCAAGGAAGCTCCTCAATTGGTGTTTGTCCTTAGGAACTGGCAGATTTTTAACGGCTTCAACTTTGTCCGGATCCGTTCTCACTCCCTCTGATGAAATAATGTGACCTAGATACTTCACTTCTCGTTTAAAGAGCGCACATTTCTTCGAGTTGAGTTTCAGGTGGGCATTGCGTAAGCGTTTGAAGACTTCCCTGAGGTTGTCTCGATGTTCCGCAAACGTTTTTCCCACCACAATGACATC
This sequence comes from Criorhina ranunculi, assembly GCA_951813785.1. NCBI lineage: Eukaryota > Metazoa > Arthropoda > Insecta > Diptera > Syrphidae > Criorhina > Criorhina ranunculi. The sequence continues at coordinate 26,276,223 of OX638382.1, read as the reverse complement.
GTCCAGATACACCAAGCAGGTTTTCCAGGTTAGTCCATGCAGGACGCGTTCCATCAGACGCTCGAAAGTTGCCGGAGCGTTGCACAATCCAAATGGCATTACTGTAAACTCCCAAAGTCCATTTCCGGCAGTGAATGCGGTTTTCTCGCGG